>CM062057.1:20967500-22167500 GCA_030954485.1 Citrullus mucosospermus
TAAGCTAACCCTCAACTATGCTTCCAACTTTTCCTTCTTAAATTCTTAGAGGATTCCCGTTTCCCCTAGTCTATGTGTCCATGTCATGTTCCAAACATGGTTGTGACACTTAGAAAGTTTATACCATACTTACCTCCTTGTTGTCCAACACTCGAAAAAATTCACCTACCAGGGTTTCCTCCCAAACTCTTCTGGGACTTGTTCTCTTCTTAAAACTCAAGTTTATACAACACTTTCAGCAGCTCACCTTAAGTTCGGTTGACTTAGTTTTTAGGAATCATGTTCCATCAGTTTGGCTCCATCACTGATCATTCTGTTTCGGACACTGACTAAGTTTGAGTAGTATTGAACTAGAGGATTCATTCAACTTTCCAGTTTTAGTATTAGTTGATGAACAACCTCTAGATGATCCATGTTTGACTTCATTATTTTCAAAGAAATCTTATGAAAGTTTAGAACCCTCTGCTGATATTTGTTCTTCAGACCCTTGTTTAGCACCTCTATATGCAGACTTTTCTAACAAAAAGACTATTCCGGCCATTGATTTTTCTCAGAGACCTAATAACAGCGAGGACTTCTCTTTATATTACCAACAGTGTGGACTTGATATCTCTGAGATGAAGGTTTCGCACTCTTCTCCGGTTGCATAGTCTATGAAGATCATTTCTTGGAATACAAGAGGTTTGGGATATTCCAGCAAAAGAATTGCACTGAAAAGATTTCTCAAGAATCACACAACCCATACATTTTGCTAGTTCAAGAGTCTAAATTACCCCTGTATCTTGGCTTACCCCTAGGCGGGCACCCAAAGAAGGTTTCTTTTTGGCAGCCTATCCTTGACAAAATTCAAGGAAAATTGAGTAGGTTGAAAAGATATAATCTACTGAGAGGAGGTAGATTTACGCTGTGCAAGGCCGTGCTCTCTAATCTTCCCACATATTACATGTTTTCCTTTTTAATGCCGGAAAAGGTGGTATCGTCCTTAGGAAGATCAATGAGAAAATTCTCTTGGGAAGGTCATAAAGGGGGCAAATTGAATCATTTAGTCAGATGGGATATAGTGACCAAAGATCAAATGGATGGAGGTCTCGGGCTGGAAAATCTGAAAATCAGAAATTTAGCATTGCTGTCCAAATGGGGGTGGTGTTTTATGCAAGAGCTAGATTCTCTTTGGTGCCAAGTCATTAGGAGCATTCATGGCAGTGACCTCTTTCAGTGGCACACAAAAGGCAAGGAGGTTACAAGTCTTAGAAGTCCCTGGATAAGCATTTCAAGGCAATGGCCGAAAGTAGAAGCTCTAGTAGTCTTTAAAGTAGGAGATGGAAGAACAACAGCCTCTTGGTCCGATCCTTGGCTTGATAATTTGCCCTTAAAAGACAGATTTCCAAGACTTTTCAAGTTAGAATTCAAGTCAAATGGATTGGTGGCAGATCACTGGGATCATAACTCCTCATGGGATATAGTGTTCAAAAGGTTGCTGAAAGAGGAAGAACTGGGCGAATTTCAAACCCTATTGAGTATTGTGGCAAACAAAAGAGTAACAAATCAGCCGAATAAAAGAGTGTGGGCCTTGGAAGCAAATGGAGGTTTTTCCATTAAATCTCTCACCAAGCATCTCTCCTTGGCTTCCCCGATTGATCATAAGTTAGAAAAGTGCCGTTGGAAGTCCAAAAGCCCCCGGAGAGTGAATATTCAGGTTTGGGTAATGCTGTTTGGTTCACTAAATTGTGCTGCCACTCTTCAAAGAAAACTTTCATATCATTGCTTGTCCCCCCACATGTGCCCCCTTTGTCACCGAGAGCAAGAAGACCTCCAACATTTGTTCTTCGACTGTAGCTATGCTTCACAGTGCTTGGATCGGGTGTTCGGCCTCTTCAGTATAAGTTGGGTAGTTGGAAGTGATTTCAAAAGCAATGTGTTGCAAATTCTGTTGGGTCTAGTCCTGAAAAAGAAGCCTAAGCTGTTGTGGGTTAATGCAGTCAAAGCTTTGC
Source organism: Citrullus mucosospermus (assembly GCA_030954485.1). NCBI lineage: Eukaryota > Viridiplantae > Streptophyta > Magnoliopsida > Cucurbitales > Cucurbitaceae > Citrullus > Citrullus mucosospermus. The sequence continues at coordinate 20,969,492 of CM062057.1, forward strand.
TATCGGAAATATGGTTTGAAAGGAATCAATGCGTTTTCAATGACAAAGCGCCCTCATGGGTGGATCGGTTCGAGCATGCAAGACTAAATGCCTCTTCATGGTGCACTCTGTCAAAGGCATTCAAAGAATACTCTATTCAGGAGTTTATTCTAAATTGGAGAGCATTCATTTTTCCTCATCCTTGAATCAAATCCTATTGTAGTAGTCGTTGTAGAGTTATGTTTTTAGTTCAAACTCTTGTGCAATCCAAGAGGGTTTTGTCCTTGCTTTGGATGTTTCGGCATTTAAGTCCCAGATAGTATACACTTTGCAGATGATGAGGGTGCTATGGGGGTGTCAACCTAGTTGAGATGCCCGAGTGCACCTCCTGATCCTAACTAAGCTCTAGCTTGTAGTGTCAATTTTGTATTATGAGCTTTTTCTCGCTTCATTAATTCAATGATAGAGACCGTTTCCTTTTTTTTACAAAAAGAGTCTAAATTACCTAGCTTTGGTTCAAAGTTACTCAAGTATATTTGGAGCTCTAAAAATGTTGGGGAAATTCTAAGTAAGGAATTAATTATAAAAGGAAAGGACATCAAAAAAATAATTAAAAGATATAAATGACTAATCCAAATGCAACTATACTATATATAAATCTACAACAAGTGTTTCCCCTAAAACAAAAAGTTGCATTAAACCATAAAATATGAGACTTTGAAGGCATAAAAATCTTGAAAGTTAACTGAAAATGATGATTTATACTATAGTTCCTTGCGAACCCCATTGATCACTTGTGATGGGTTCTCATTCTGAATCGGGGAGTAGAGAGGATAATAAAGGGACATTCTCTTTATAGCGTGTCACAAATGATGAGAAAGTTCTGAAAGTAGCCTATGTACAAATAATGCTTCTGGTTGTACTGAAACTTCACTTGAACATGCAGCTGCTGCTGTTGAAATCAACAGAGAATCCAGATATTGAGTGGTGCAAAGATATTAAAGGAAACATGTATGACATGGTTGTTGAAGGTTTTCAGCTCCTGAGCAGATGGACTTCACGTATTTGGGAACAATGTGCATGGAAGTTCTCTCGCCCATGCAAAGATGTTATTTCTTCGGAATCTCATGAAACTTCGTCATTCTCAGACTATGAAAAGGTTCTAAATTTTCATTTTTGCAGTAACAGTTATCCAGATGTCACTCTTTACTATTTTGCTTGTTTGTGTCTCTTAGTGTGTCTGTAGATTATTTTATTTTATTTTCACCTAGATTGTTCACAGTTCTAAATTTTCATTTTTGCAGTAACAGTTATCCAGATGTCACTCTTTACTATTTTGCTTGTTTGTAGACCTTAGTGTGTCTGTTGATTATTTTATTTTATTTTCACCTAGAATGTTCACATTTCAATCCTTGTTTTCCTTGTCCTACCTTTTTATATTATTCTGTTTCACTTGTCTTTTGAATTAGGGCCTAATTGGTCTAAGTATTTCCACATAATATCAGGTGTAGCAAGATTAGCAGTCTTGGCTTTTAGTGTTCCTAAATTAATTTTGATATGTGTTCTATCCCAATCTTATTGTTTTCTGAACTTTTGACTAGTTGCTCGAACTTATAATACCTTAACTCAGTTAAGCTTTATTCAGGTTGACAATCCTAATGTTATTGTTAATCCATTATTTTTCCTTGTCTCTCTCTTATGCTTGTCTTTTTTGGGTGTTGGCCTTGTTTCTTCTAACATTATTTTAAAAACTAAATGGCTGGAAGAATAGGATAAGAGTTCAAGCTTTTCCATCAAACTGTAAATGGCAGGAAAATAAGGAAATGGATAAATTAGGCCCCATTTTATATATATATATATATTTCAAAGAAACAGGGTTTTTCATTGATATAATGAAAAGAGACTAATGCTCAAAATACAACGAAACAAGCAAAACAAAATCAAAAAGAGGAAAAGACAACAATGCAAGACAAAATACATATTAACTATGTTGGAAAAATAAAAGCATTCCAATTTAAACTTTCCTCGAGTAAGTCTGTGTTTGCGAGTGCCGACCATTGTGGAGAATTGGGTTTCTGCGTCTGACATAGAATTTTGGGAAGGGCTTGAAGATGTGGGGCCGTTCTAACAAAGATATCGGCGAGGTTGAGCGGGGAGGAGTACTAATTCTTCTATCTTGGGAGAGGGATGGCTGTTGCTCTTCCTCAACAAAATTGAAGTTTGAATACCAGAAGCCTTGAGGCGTAGAGGAGCTCGACTCTTGAGATTCCTGAGGGAGGGTAGCAGACGAGTTGGATGTCTTTGTCATTAATTGGTTATTGAAGGGGATGTCGGCTTCTAATGGAAGGTCAAGGGGAACCAGTTGTCTTGAATCAATGTTGTGGGAGGAAGACGGTTCGGCTTTGCTTTGGTTGCTGTGGAGAACGCGCTTGTGGCTGCCGAAAATCTCTCTCCTAATAACTTCCGGTTTTTCAACTGCCTTTCTATCTCCCGAGGATGACTCTTCGGCTTTTTGGCTGCTGATCTGTGTAGACGCGCAATTATTTTGAAAATGACCATTGGACTTCTTTTTCTGAGGAATGGCAACTTCAACGGTCTCGGGTGCTTCCGATACCTTTTCCGGCAACATGGCGTTGGCTCGGCCTAAACTTGTGCTGCTTGGCATAGCGAGGCTGACATCTTCATCTTCTGCAACTTCGATCATACGACTTTGGTCTAATGGATTAATGAAATCTTTGAAAGATAATTCTTTATGTACAAATGATGGAACATCTAAAGCTTCAACATCTCCAAAATTTAACAAGATTGATCCTCTTTTATCATTTTTAATTTCAATTGAAGCTGGCATAAAACCATAGAAATTTCTTTTAACTTTAATCTTGGCTTCTGATACTTTTAGAAGATTAAGTGTTTCCAAAGCAATTTCTTCCAATCCTCCAAAATGGGTTCCGATAGCTTCAAAGGTAGCTCTGTTCCAATATTCCAGCGGTAAGTTGCGAATGATCAGCCAACCACCATACCCTTTGATACAAGTTGGTCTACTATGCCTGATTGAGTCCTATTTTTCGAAGAGAAGATGGAATTTTCGATAATCAAACCATTTCCCAGGCGATACGATCATCTCTTCAACGTTTCCTTGTGTTACTTTAATCAGGGCCTTATCAGCAAATAACGGATTGATACTAACTTTGATTTGGTATAACTCTTCCAAAAAATTGGCTATGTCTTTCCAATCGTCAAGCACAAATAGCTTTGTAACAACCCATAAGTTGGCAAAATCTTCCTTAAACACTTCTTTATCTTTTCTGATCCAGCAATGGTACTTGCTTTATTTCCGAGTGCAAAAACAGAGGATTTTGAAGGCTCAAGAAAGGACTCTGACTTACTCTGTTTTAGTGATACCCGAACAGGGGAGATGTTTTGATGCAATCCTTTTGATAGAGCTTTTGCGAAGCTTGTCGGAGGAAGGTGAAACTGTTTTTCGTTGGCCTCCTCGGAATTGATTCTGTGAGTTCCGATTTTGTTAAGTAGACTATTAATCATTTCCATAAACTTGTTCCATCCTAGTTGCGCTAGTCCTTTTGGGACATGAATAAAACGGCGGCCATCAGTAGCAGGCCAAACCACACACCTTAAGAACCAGCCCGATTTATTTTTGAATTTGGACAATCTCATGGGCCCTGAATCGTCACGCATATCCCTTAGGAAAAAATGAATACTTGAACCATTAAGCAGGTCTGAGAGCTGGTTTACCAACCAAATCAAATGCGAATCTGATAGATGAATTGCTTTATGAGCTTCCACATCCTCTATAATGTAATGCCCTTCATTGAACCAAGAGCAGAAGTAGAGATCATTAATCTTGCAACTAACAATTTCTATTTTCTTATTGAGTACTCTATTTATAGGGAGGCTTGAACAGAACGGGTGGGTGAGATCATGGATTGCAACGTTAGATAGAGAGAATTGGACGGAGGAGGGGAAGGGAGAGGGGTTTGTCTGGCGGTTTAGAGGCTGGTTGTTTGGCGGGTTAGAGGCTGCTGGAGTCAAATAGTAAAGAGTGACAAAATCAAGTTCCCTAAAACAACTTCAAACTCCAAAAACAAAATCAAGTTCCTTAAAATAATGGCTCTTTTTTTTCTTTTTTTTTTTTTTTTAACTTCAAAGTTGACTTAATTTTTTTCTCAACAAGAAACGAAATTTTTAGTGATATAATGGAAAGAGACTAATTTTCAAAGGATACGAACTCTACAAGGGAGTGCATAAAAGCAATAAAAGTAAAAATAAAATAAAATATAAATAACTATAAATATACAAACTTTACTAGGGAGAGCGCACGAGCGGGAATCTATATGCCCATATTCTTAGTGCCCTCCAAATTTGTTTAGTAGTGGAATGTAGGATGAGATCTTAATTTTGGGAGGGTATAGAGGGTGGTAAAATAAACCATCTTGTTAGATGGAATATGGTTACCAAAGCACAGATAGAAGACGGTCTTGGAATTGGGAGTTTGAAGCATAGAAACATGACACTATTGGTTAAATAGGGATGGAGATTTATGCATGAACCATAAGCTCTTTGGCATAAGGTCACTTTAAGCATACATGGGCATAATCGTTTTCATTGGCACAGTTTTGGCGAGAATAACAAGTCTTCACAGGCCATGAATTAACACTTCACAAGTATGGAAGCAAGTGGTATCTCTTCCAACTTTCAATCTTGGAGATGGTAGAAGTAATTAGTTTTTGGCATGATCCATGGATTAAGAATGCTGTTTTGAAGTCTTGGTTCCCTCGTTCATTCAAGATTTCTACCTCCCCCAATGGTTTGTTTTTGACCATTGGGATGCAAATACTTCCTCTTGGAATATCACTTTTTGCAGGCTACTTAAGGATGAAGAAATGCTGGATTTCAATTCCTTTTGGGCTGTACTTCTGAAGTTGAAGTTGTTAAAGTTAATTAGGGTTTATTCTAATTATTATTTTTCTGTATTTTTTCCTTTCCAACATTTTTCTTTTATGTTTCTTTCCTTTGTTGGGTATCTTGGTGTCTATTTATTCTTTACTTCATTTTACTATGATTAAGTAATTATTCAATAATATATACAAATTGCACATAAGTAATATCCGTATTTTAGAAGTTGGTCTCTTGAGCCTTTGGACATTGTACTTGGTATGGGAAAAACACTCTATGTTACTTAGGTTAGAACTACACACACATATATAGGTGTACAAGGAAATCTTAAACTCGGAATGTACAATTACAATAAAAGAAATATATACATAATAAAATATATATTATATAATATAACACTTTTCCTCAAGCTGGAACAAATATTTCAATTATAGTTTTCTTGCTCCATTTGTAGCTTTGGTAAGGATATTTCTCAATTGTTCTCCAGTCTTCACATATCTTGTGGACACCAACCCTTCTTGTAATTTTTCCCAAATAAAATTGCAAACCATTTCAATATGTTTAGTCTACTCATGAAACATTGGGTTGAACACGATGTGAAGTGCAACTTGATTATCACATCATAAGTTAGCTGGCACGGTAATACTGAAGTCCATGTTGGATAAAAGTTGATGTATTAACACAATTTCACACACAAATTGTGTCATGGCTCTATATTCTAACTCAACACTCAAGCGTGAAACAACATTATGTTTCTTACCCTTCCACGACACTAAATTTCCTCCTACAAAAGTACAATATCCAAAATTCGATCTCCTATCTTCTCAAGATCCAACCCAATCAGTATCTGAAGAACATTCAACTCTTGTACAACAATGATCTTTATAAAAAATTCCACATCTAGGCGTAACTTTTAGATAGCATAGAATTTGTTCTACTACAGCCCAATGATCCACTATAGGTGAAGATATAAAATGACTCAAAATACTTACAAAATAAGTGAAGTCTATTCGTGTCACTGTTGAATAATTCAACTTTCTAACTAATCTTCTATATCTCTCAGGATTGTTAAAAAATTCTTCTTCTTTAGCAAGTTGCAGATTTGATATCATCAGAGTTCTATAGGTTTTTTTTAGAAAAGGATACACAACTTTTCATTAAGGAAATGAGAAGAGACTAATGTTTTGGGATACAAGAGAATATTTTGTTGAATAAGATACAATTTTATTGATAAATGAAATATCCAAAGATATCAGAGGTATAAAAGGGCCCTGATCAAAGGGTAACAAAAAATATTTCCAATTAGCAATAGAAAAAGAGAAGCTATGACTATGTATTACACCAAAAGAAAAAGTTGAATGAGTACAATTGTCAATGATGTCTTTTGTCGATCTATATTTCCTTGGAAGATTCTAGAACTTCTTTCGTCCCAAATCTTCCACAAAACAACACTGATAATGCTTAACCATATATGCCCCTTTGAAGCTTTGAATGGATGGAAACATACCAACAATCTGAGCCAACTCTGTGTTCATACGGGAGGACAACCAACCAATTGAAAGTATCGAAAACTTCATTCCAAATTTCTCTAGAGAAAAGGACAATAAAAAAGGAACCATGTTGTAGAGATTCATTGTTGCTTTGGCAGAGACAACACCATGATGGAGAGAGATTTATCCAAGGACAACGCTTTTGAAGCCTCTCCATTGTATTAAGACAAGAGTTGGTCATTTCCCAAAGGAGGAATTTCACTCTCTTCGGATAGGGGCATCTCCAAATCATCTTGAATAAACTGTCAGTAAGTGAAAGCATGTTGAAGGTGAGATGAGTGTATAGTGATTTGGTGGAGAAACCTTTAGTATGATGCTTCGAAGTCCATGAATCCTCATGGCCCGTAGGGGATAGATTAGGGAGGAGATGGGTGAAGGCTGCCCATTCCGGAATTTCATCATCCTTTAAGAGTCTTCTAAAGTTCAAACTCCATATGCAACGTACAGAATTCCAAACATCCTTCACGGATGCATCTTTAGTGCCAGTTAAGTGGAAGAGCTTAGGAAAGACCTGTTTAGGGGGGGGCTTCACTGGACCATAAGTCATGCAAAAAGGAAGTAGTTGAGCCATTACCGACGCAATGGCAAATATTCCCATACATGAGGTCCTTTTGCTGCAGAATGTACTTACGATGGTGAAATAAAAGCAGGCCAATTTGATGTCCTGCCTTTAATTCACCTTTGTAATTATGCAGTTGTTATCAAAGGCTTTCTATGACTTTTCAAGTGCCATTATTGGTTGTTTTTGGCTGTATTTACTATTTTTGTTTATTTTGTTTCTTTGTAATTTGAGCATTAGTCTCTTTTTATTTTATCAATCAATGAAAAGCTTTATTTCCTTTTAAAAATAAATAAATAAATAAATAAAAGCAGGCTAATTGCAATGAATATCTTGTATTGAGAATCCTTCAAATTTTCTTTGAAAGGAGACACCATGAGGAAGACCTTAATCGAGCCGAGTCAAAATAGAGATATGGAGAATGAGAAGTGTGCTGAAAAATGTGAAGAATTCTTTCCAACCAAATTTCATATAGCAAAGCCTTGACTGCATTAACCCATTAAAAAACTAGCAGGTCTCGTGGCTTTCACCAGGCATTTAAATCTTGCAATGACAAATGGTGTTCTCTACTTTAGCAAACCACCAAATTAATTTATGCAGTAGGCTTCTTTTCTGCCAACTCCGTTGATTCTTCAAAAGTGACAAGCCATTGCTTCAGATTTATGCCATCCACCGGAAGTGCCTCTAAAGAGAGTGCACTTAATAAGTCTCTTGAAACTTGGAATACTCAGCCAAGTGCTATAATATCTTTTTTGAAATAGAAACAACATTTTTAACCATTCTGGATTGGCCTAGTGGTAAAAAGGAGACATAGTCTCAATAAATAACTAAGAGGTCAAGGGTTCAATCCATAGTGGTCACCTACCTAGGAATTAATTTCTTACGAGTTTCCTTGACACCCAAATGTTGTAGGGCCAGGTGGGTTGTCCCTTTTAAAAAAAAATGGAAATAACATTTTTTATTGTTGTAATGGAAAGAGGCTTGAATTACAAAGAGACAAGAAAAAGAAATTAAAGCAACAATTACAATGCAAAAATAAAGAGAGGCCAAGCCTTCAAAAACTAATTGGTGCAAGAATTCATGAGGCAAAAGATCCTTCCAACACAAAGCTTGTAATAATGAAAAGGAGATGGACCATACACAAAGCTTTGAGCTTCGAGGAATATTAGAAAATAGAGTACTACATGGTCTGACTCCTAGTCTTCCAATCTCAGACAAGAAATCAAGTACGTATTATTGTTGTGATAAATAAATACCTTTCTTACTTCTCATTAATTTCATACCCAAAAAATAGTTCAATTATCTCAAATCCTGCGTATAAAATGACCCTATAGAAAATTCTTGAGAGAAGATATACCTGATACATCATTTCCAGTGATAACAAGCAGAGTAATACCAATTGTCAGATCGTTGATAGAAAAGATAATGATTAGGATTTCGTTTCTTCCCTCATCTTCTACTGCATCTTCTTCACCATCTTCTTCAAGTTTTCCCTCATCTTCTTCTTCAATTTCTTTGGGTTCGATTCAAAATTTCCACCCATGCTCCAATCCCTAGTGTGTATACTGCGATTTAGGTGAGTTTGAAGTCGAACTACTCTTACGTTTTTAATTGGATTGATCCGATTCATTACACTTCTTACGATTCAACATAAGAAATGGACGGTACATGTTATTTTGAGTCAAAAATACGATATGAGTTGTTTTACATGCATTTCTTTCTAATTGTACGAGTTTAACATCACTGGTTTTGAGCATTGGTATCTCTCTATTATATTATTTCATTTCCTTTTCCACCCCCCAAAAAAGTAAAAATAAAAAAAAAAGAGAGAGAGAGAGAGAGAGAGAGAGAGAGACAGCCGGTCCATGTTCTCTGATTTATCTTTTGATGTTTTTCTAGGTGGTGAGACATAATTATAGTGCAGAGGAAAGGAAAGCTCTTGTTGAGCTGGTTAGCTATATAAAGAGCATTGGGTCAATGATGCAGCAGTGTGATACTCTGGTAGCTGATGCTTTGTGGGAAACAGTACATGCTGAGGTTCAAGATTTTGTTCAAAACACATTGGCCACCATGTTACGAACTACCTTCCGGAAGAAGAAAGAAATTTCAAGGTGGAGCATATTTCTTATTTCCTTGGTTTTAAACAAAATTTTGTTCCATAATATTTTTTCTTTTTTCATTCTTTTTTTAAAGAAAAAAATTAAGTTAATTTATTTATTTTAAATTTTTGGTTGATTAAGAGTTAGTGAAAATTTTCTATTCTGCTTTATAACTTTAAACAGAATCTTCATGAGAAAAAATATTTGCGGGTAGGAATAAGGAAGATCTTCCCCAATTTCTGTGGAAGAAAGTGGGTTGTAAATATTCTCTTCATCAATTATGAGGGCAGAATTATGAAGCATGACATGAAAGTGTAGGGGTTAGGTACAAAATTTTGTGTGATTTCAGCAGTTGAGTGATCTTGGGCCAAGGTGGAAAAGATGGCATGATGATTCTGCTCTATGGAAGTTTGGTTTTTCTGTATATACAAAGATAAAGAAACAAAGGCCCAGATAGAATGCAAGCAAAGGGATGAATTGTAACTTTGGAAGTCCTTTTGTTAATACATCAACGATTTATTCTATTGTAGGGAGAGGGGGAGTACATGGTGTTTATCAATCTGAATATGTTTTGTCCTATCATGAAGGACAAGGGTGTGAGCTATGGAAATGGTAGCCTAAAGGTCACAGTAAACACTTATAGGCGAACCTAGATAAACTTCAATTCTTCTAGTAGTCTTTTAATCCATATACCCTCCCAAATGACATGGACTAAAGAACTGAACTCTACTTATCACATTTTGTTTCTTTTGTATTAAGATTACCAGCCAATGCTGAAAATCAAGCAACTCTTCATCCTTAAGAAAACGATGGAACGTGATATTCCATGAAAGAGTATCACTATCCCAATGGTAAAAAGACCAAACCATTAGGAAGAAATGATTTGAACAACAGAGGAAAAAGCAAGATTTCAAAGAAGAATCACATACCCATATGTCTAACTAAAAAGAGATTCTTCTGCCATCTCCAAGCTTGAAGGATGCTAGAGACTCAACATGTTTTCAAGCCTTGGAAATGATAATCCATGGGCTACAAAGACTCGAACCATATCTTTCTGAGATGTACCAATAATAAAAACTGAGGCCATGAATATTTTGGATCACTTTATGCCAAAGGGAATCTTTTTCTAACATAAATCTCCAACCCCATTTAGTCAAGAGAGTCATATTTTTAAATTTGAAGATGCCGGTGCCAAGACCATCATCCTGAGCTTTAGAAACTGAGTCTCATTTTACTAAATGACAAATCTTGCTGCCCTTTGAACCTTCCTAGAACGCAAAATTCTTTCTACTTCCATAATAACTTTGGGAGGCATCGAGAAAATCAACATGTATAAAGTAGGATGTTACTTTTGTTCAGCTCAATTTTGGTTCTCTATTTAGACCTTTTTGTCTTTATTGTGTTGTATTTTGAGCATTAGTCTCTTTTCATTTACTTATGAAAAGTTCCGTATCCTTTTCACAAAATAAATAAATAAATGATAAGGCTGAGTTGCAGTGTTGTTAGCATTATTGTTCCAAAAGATCCTTGCCATCACGTGTTGCTTTATTTGGATTTTTTCTGCTACTTCTGGCAGTTTTGAAAATGCATTAAATTTTTGGGGTTATTCAATATTTTATGTATTTTCTTGGGGGTCTTATCTCCAATTATGCTTTTCTTTCCTTTAGAAAAGAAATGATGATTTTCTGTTTCATCCATCTCCAGAAAATAAGAGTACTTTCCCATAGGTTCAACGAAGGGGAAAATATTATTGCCAAATATACTTTTGTTTTCTTGATGGCCTTCAATAATGAATAAATTATTTGAATCAGTTGTCATTTTTAAATATGACAATTTTTTTTCATTGCTGGGCTTCTCTTAGTCCTTTTTTGTTGTCATTTTTGTTTGGGTTAATAAAGTGTTGTTGAGGCGACCTTGGGCGTGCGCCTGAGGCGAGGTGCCCAGGGGCCTATAGGCCTCGTGTGTACAAGGGGCGAGCAAGTTCAATCAGGCACTCGACCCGTTGTGCCTTTGCTCGCTTGGTGGTGCCTTGCGCCTTGGCCCAAGCGAGTAATATTAGGGTTCTTTTTTCTACACTTGGGATCGATGGACTAGAGCTCATAATTTCAGGACTAATGATGTTTGGGAGAGGTGAAGTGTCCCAAAAATTCTCTTCAAGGAGAGATGGCTCCCCCTGAAGAGAAGTTGGGCTAAAAAGGATTGATTTTCCACGAAAGACACATCCATGCTCTCAAAAGACTTGTGAGTCAAGGGGTCAAAACATTTGTATGCCTTCCTATGGGAGACATAGCCTACAAAAATGCCTTTAATGGCCTGAGGGTCCAATTTAGTTTAGGAAAGGAGAGGGCTATGAACATAAACAGTACATCGAAGAACTTCTAATGGTAACTCCAAAAACAGTCTGGCAGTAGGAAAAAACTCTTTGAGGTGCTGTAGAGGAGTTGTAAAACTCAACACCTCAGTAGGCATTCGATTGATGAGGTATGCAGCAGTTAGAACATCACCCCACAAATATTCCGAAACATGCATAGAAAACATAAGGGCACGAGCAAGTTCAAGTAAATATCTATTTTTCCATTCAACAATACCATTCTGCTGAGGAGTATCACGACACGTAGCTTGATAAATGATACCCTTATCTTGCAAAAAAGTGGTTAATTGTTCGTTGAAAAATTCAGTCCCATTATCAAAGTGTAGAATGCAAATTTTAGTTTGAAATCAATCATTTTATAAAAATGAACAAAGACCTCTTTTACTTCTGACTTTTTTGTTAGCAAATAAAACCAAGTCAAACAAGTATGATCATCGATAAAGGTAACAAACCAACCCTTGCCATTTTTAGTCAAAACTTTAGATGGACTCCAAAAATCAGTGTGAATTAAGTAAAAAGGTGATGAAGCCTTGTAAGATTTTGGTAAAAAAGTAGATCGATGATGTTTGGCAAAAATGCAGTTTTCGCATTGAAAAACGAAACAATCATTCCTTTAAATAAATCTGGAAACAAGTATTTCAAGTAGATGAAATTATGATGCCCTAATCTACGATGGGAAAGCATAATAGTTTCTTGAATAGAAAGAGAACTGACACTACTCAAGCTCTGAACTTTTTTATGACTAGTTGAAACCTCATCAAAGTAATAGAGACCATCAATCATCTTAGCACGTCCAATCATCTCCTCCGAGTCCTAATCCTGAAAGAGGCAATGGGTTTCACAAAAAATAACACGACAGTTAGCATCCTTAGATATTTTGCTCATAGATAATAAATTACAAGCTAGTTGTGGAACATGAGGACATAACGTAATATGAGTTTTGTACTTAGGGGATTAGTTCCTTTGCTTGCAATAGACGTGAAACTGTCATCAGCAATACAAATTTTTTCTTTGCAATACATAGGGGATTAGATATTTTGCTCATAGATAATAAATTACAAGCTAGTTGTGGAACATGAGGACATAACGTAATATGAGTTTTGTACTTAGGGGATTAGTTCCTTTGCTTGCAATAGACGTGAAACTGTCATCAGCAATACAAATTTTTTCTTTGCAATACATAGGGGAGTATGATTCAAACAAACAAGAGAAACTAGTCATATGATCAGTGGCTTCGGAATTGATGATCCACGGAGAGAAATTTAGACACGAGAGAGCTTGAGGGGAATTGCCTGTTTGTGCCAAGGAAACACTAGGATCACCCGATGAATTGGATTTTAGTTGCTTCAAAATTTGATCAAAAGTGGACTAGAATCAACAATATTCGCATTAGAGGATGCTAATGGGAATTTCTCTCAAATTGCTTAGCACTCTTCCAATTTGCAGGTTTGCCATGAACTTTCCAACAAGTTTCCCGCGTATGTCGGGGTTTATTGCAGTGATCATACCAGACACGAGGCTTGTCATGAGTTTTGTTGGATTGATCAGAAGCTTTCATTGCAGTATTTTCAATCACCAACGTTGAACTTTCAACTGGATCAATTGACTTTTTTTCCAATCATAACATTCCTACGGCTTTCTTCCTGACGAACTTTAGAAAAAACATCATTAATATTTGGAAGATTATTTTCCCCAAATATCCTGCCTTTAACCTCATCAAACTGAACATTGAAACCGATAAGGAATTTGTAAATGCGACCATCTTCTACGGTTTTCCGGTAATGTTTTTGATAATCTGTGGAATTCCACTCACACGTATCAAAATAGATCAAGATCTTGCCAAATTCTCTTCAGACTATGGAAATATTGTGTAACCAAGTTACCTCTTTGTCGTACATCACCCAGTTTAAGATTCAACTCAGACACTTATGACTGGTTACCCATATTAGAATACATCTGAATTACACTATCCGATAATTCCTATGCAGTAGAGTAGCACATATGGTTACTACTGATGTCTTCCACCATAGAGTTGATGAGGCAAGTCATAACCATGGAGTTTGCCGCGTCCCACAACAGCAAATGAAGGGTCATCTGGACTGGGAGCAGTTTTTTCTCCAGTGATATAATCTATCTTACCTTGTCCACGAATATACATTTGAACACTTTGGGACCAACGAAGAAAGTTATCTATGTTAAGCCGAATGGTGGTTATTTAGACAGTGGGAGGGTTGGAATGGATCCAATTGTCGAAGACTTTAGCGGCAAGTACCTTAGTGTCTGACATGTTGTTGAAGAAATAAAATACCCAAAAAAAAAAAAAAAAGAGAGAGAAATACTAGATCTGAAACAAAGGCTGAAACATACCCTGAAGCTAAACACCTGGCAGCAGCAGCGACTAAAAGCGGATGGCCGGTGGTGGTTATTGATTGGAAAACGCCGACAGTAACTCAAACAAGGTTGGCCGGCGGAGTAGGCTTGAACCCAAGGGTCGATGTGTCGGAAACTCTTGTCGGGTTGGGCAGACTCAGAAAGAAAATCGCGAACCTGATTCGGGCGGTGTCGACGGCTTTAGGTTTCACGAACTAGTGGAGATTGGATGTCTGGGTGGTGTCTAGCGGTTGTGTGTCATCCGATGGGGATCTGGAGTTTGGCGGCGGCAGCGGCGATAGTGGTAGTAGATCTAGGGTTTTGGAGTTTTTCAGAAAATTAGGGTTTGAAGTTTCAAAAATACAGCTCTGATTCCATGTTTAAAACTATATTATTTCTCGTTTATAGAAAATGGTTTTCTTAAATAGAAGAAATACCCATTACAAGTAAGGAAAAAATAAATATAGCAAATATTTGCAAATATTTCACAATAAATACAATGGAGAATATAAGCATAAAAGGAAATAATCAACACTTTGCTTTCTACATTATTAATTTAAGATTTAAAATATACTTGTAACTCTATATTGGTTAATAATTTATAGATTCATACGAAAAAGAGGAACAGGTTGGAGCAGAAGCATTTAAATGACTTGGTTTATATAAAGTATAACCAAGCACTTAAAGGGCGCTTTGATCTAAAGAATCAACTTGATCCAATCTCACTAGATCATATCGATGAGAGTAATGAATGGCTGGTCGAAACGTCAGATGAAGAAAATAATGAAGTTGAAGTTGATAATGAACTAGTTTTTGATGATGACAACTTCACATGGGGAGATGTAGCTTGTGCTAGTGGTGTTGGAGAACCCATTACGAACACTAGATCAAAAGGAAAGTCAATTGCAACTGCCACCACTTCTAGAGTTCAAAAGCAAACTTCAACTATACAAGTGGTTAGTGATGAAGGTGACGATGAAGAGGAATTAGACATTGAGGAGGACAATGGCCAAGGAGGAGCATTGGACGAGACCATAGATTTAGATGGAGAGGATGATGATTTGCCATTTGATGCTGTTTTGAACTTTTACTTTTAGAGTTTTGTTCATTTTTATTGATTAGATTACTATTATTAATCTTTGAGGCTTTGACATTTGTATATATACTTACGTTCTACTTCTACATATATTATTTATTTATTTATTCATTAAATTGTAAATGAAGTTGGCAATAACTTATCAACTTGTTTACAACTCTTTTGGGTAAATTTTATTTGACGTTATCAGTTCTTCATAACTTTTGCAATTTTCCATCTTTCAGGATTCTTTCTGATATGCGAACCTTGTCAGCTGATTGGATGGCAAATAGAAGCAAATCTGATTCTGAAGCACAGTCTACACAAAGAGGTGAAGAAAGTAAAGTGAACTTCTTTTATCCACGGCCAGTTGCACCTACAGCTACTCAGGTCTCCTTGGTTTACCTTTTTTTCATAGTACTTTTTGAAATGAAAAGAAAAAATGGTTTGAGCATATTGAAATTCTGAATTCACTTCTCTATCTCTCATACTTTACAAGATGGTAAAACCCTAATATATACGATGATAATTGCCAAATATGACAGACAATCAACAGTAAAAAAATGTAATAGGGAAAGAATATTGTAGAGAATTAATTACAAGAAAATAATATTCCACAGAAAAGGGAAGAGGAAGACTTTCCATATTCAACAGAGCATATACCACTTAATGGTGTACAACGAAAGAAGAAAAATTCAGATAGTGTGCTTTATCAGGTCATAAAATAGCTTACCTTCTCTTGTCTAGGCTTTTGCCTCTATTTGGGGCTGCATGGTTAAAATTCTTCCTGCTCTTACTTGGGCCTCTGCCTGGCTCTCTTTTTGGGATCCTGTCATGCCGAAAAATTGCTTCCAGATTGAGAGATGAAGCAAACAACGCTCCAAAAGGAAAGACTCAGTTTGACCCAATTCATGCTTTCTCCAACCTTTCCACTTATTTTTTATTTGCCTTACGTGCGCTGCTAAAGTCTTTGCTAATATTGATATTGTTGATTATTTGGGGACTATTTTCCTTTTTGTTAAATATTTTATCTTTGTATTTAATGTAAAGATATTTACTATATTTATCTCCTTCCTTATTTGTAATAGGTTTTCTTTTATATAAGAAAACCCTTGTTTAACAAAGTATGTAAAGAGAAATAAAATATTTCAGCATGGTATCAGAGCCTACCTCTTGAAACCCTAATTTTTTTTGAAAAAGAAAAAGAAACCCTATTCTAACCTAATCTGTCGTCGCCGCCGCCGCCGACTCACCACCGCTGCTGCCGCCAACACCCCAGACACTCGCCGGACACCTCACCTGAGTCACCGGACAACTCCCAGCGTCGGTCGTCCGTGAAGCCTAGACGCCGAACAAGCCGACGCTAGCCGAAGTTGACGCGGATGACGCCGACACCGCCTGGGTTCACCTTCGCTCCGCCGATCGACCATGTCTGCACCAGTTTTCGGGTGATTTCCGACCAGTTCCGGCGACTCTTCGGTGGATCTTCATTCTGTCGTTGTGTTTTTTTTTGGTTGGCCAAAATAGTTTTTTTCCTGTCTTTTTCATTTTCAGATCTGTTATTTTTTGGGTTTTTTTTTTTCTCTCTACAAGATGTCGGAAACTAAGGTATCTACCGCTAAAGTCTTCGACAATCGGACCTATCCTAACAACCCCACAGTCCAAATCACCACCATTCGACTTAACGGGGAAAATTTTCTTCGTTGGTCCCAGAGTGTTCAGATGTATATTCGTGGTCAAGGTAAGATAGGGTACATCATAGGAGATAAAATCACTCCTAGTCTAGATGACCCCTTATTCACTATGTGGGATGCGGAAAACTCCATGGTCATGACGTGGCTTGTCAACTCTATGGTAGAAGACATCAGCAGTAACTACATGTGCTACACTACGGCCAAGGAATTATGGGACAGTGTGACCCAAATGTACTCTGATTTGGGGAACCAATCACAAGTGTTCGAGCTAAACCTTAAGTTGGGTGATATGCGACAAGGAGGCAATTCAGTTACACAATATTTTCACTCTCTGAAAAGGATATGGCAAGAACTTGATCTGTTTGAGACGTATGAGTGGAAATCCACAGACGACCAAAAACATTATTAAAAAACTGTTGATGACGGTCGCATTTACAAATTTCTTGCTGGCCTCAATGTTGAGTTTGATGAGGTTAGAGGCAAGATACTTGGGAAAAATATTCTTCCAAATCTTAATGATGTTTTTTCTAAAGTTCGCAGGGAAGAAAGCTGCAGGAATGTTATGATTAGGAAGAAGGCAGTTGACTCAGTTGATAGTTCCACACTAGTGACTGAAAGTACTGCACTGAAAGCTTCTGATCAATCCAACAAAACTCATGACAAGCCTCATGTATGGTGTGATCATTGCAACAAACCCCGTCATACGAGGAAAACTAGTTGGAAACTACATGGCAAACCTTCAAATTGGAAGAGCTCGAAACAATATGAGAGAAATTCCCATCAGCATGCCTCCAATGCAAATATTGTTGATTCCAGTCCACTCAAAAAGCAAATTGATCAAATCTTGAAGCTGCTAAAATCCAATTCTACGGGTAATCCTAGTGTTTCCTTGGCACAAACAGGTAATTACCCTTAAGCTCTCTCGTGTCTAAATTCCTCTCCGTGGATCATTGATTTCGGAGCTACTGATCATATGACTAGTTTCTCGTGTTTATTTGATTCATACTCCCCTGTTTATAGTAAAGAAAAAGTCCGTATTGCCGATGGTAGTTTTACATCTATTGCAGGCAAAGGAACAATTTCCCTAAGTACAAAACTCATACTATGTTCTGTTCTTCATGTTCCTCAATTAGCTTGTAATTTACTATCTGTGAGCAAAATATTTAAGGATGCTAACTGTCGTGTTATCTTTTGTGAAACCCATTGTCTCTTTCAGGATCAGGACTCGGGGGAGACCATTGGACGTGCTAGGATGATTGATGGTCTCTATTACTTTGATGAAGTTTCAACTAGTCATATAAAAATTCAGGGCTTGAGTAGTGTCAGTTCTCTTCCTGTCCAAGAAACTATTATGCTTTGGCATCGTAGATTAGGACATCCTAATTTTGTTTATTTAAAACATTTGTTCCCTGGTTTATTTAAAGGAATTGATTTTTCTATGTTTCAATGTGAAGACTGCATTTTCGCCAAACATCATCGATCTACTTTTTTACCCAAATCTTATAAACCCTCATCACCTTTTTACTAAATTCATACTAATGTTTGGGGGCCATCTAAGGTTTTGACTAAAAATGGCAAGCGCTGGTTTGTTACTTTTATCGATGATCACACCCGTTTAACTTGGCTTTACTTCATCACAAAAAAGTCGGATGTAAAAGAGGTCTTTGTTCGTTTTCATAAAATGATTGAGACTCAATTTCAAACCAAAATTCGCATTCTTCACTCTGATAATGGGACTGAATTTTTTAACGAACCACTAACCACCTTTTTACATGACAAGGGCATCATTCACCAAGCTACATGTCGCGATACCCCTCAGCAAAATGGTGTTGCTGAATGGAAAAATCGACACTTGCTTGAAATTGCTCGTGCCCTCATATTTTCAATGCATGTTCCAAAATATCTGTGGGGGGATGCAGTCTTAACAGCTGCTTACCTAATCAATAGAATGCCTACTAAGGTGTTGAATTTTAAAACCCCTCTACAACACTGAAAAGATTTTTTTCCTGCTGTCCGATTGTTCTCAGAGTTACCTTTAAAAGTTTTTGGGTGTACTGCTTATGTTCATCGAACCCTTCTTTCCCAATCCAAATTGGACCCTCGGGCTATTAAATGTGTTTTTGTAGGCTACGTTCCTTTTAAAAAGGCATACAAATGTTTTGACCCTCTCACTAACAAGTATTTTGAAAGTATGAATGTGTCCTTTGTGGAAAATCAATCGTTTTTTAACCCAACTTCTCTTCAGGGGGAGTCATCTCTACTTGAAGAGAATTTTTGGGACACTTCACCTCTCCCAAACATCATTAGTCCTGAAATTATGAGCTCTAGTCCTTTGATCTCAAGCATGGAAAACTCTTCGACAGGGGGAGAAACATTACAAACAGATCTGACAGGTCGAGATCCTGAACTTAAGTTTTATACTAGAAGAAACAGAACTCAAAGGGATAGAAATCAGACAGTCGAACTAACACAGGACCAATCTGATACTCCAGTAAATGGTCCTGAAAATCCGGGTATGTCTCTTAGTCCTTCCTCTCATAATATGTTGTCTGATGTTTCTGATTTTGATATTCTAATTGCCCAGAGAAAAGGTATCCGCCAATGTACAAAATATCCCATTGCGAACTATCTCTCCTATCATATATTGTCTGATAATCATAGAGCTTTCACATCCAAAATAACCAACCTATTTGTTCCAAGGAATATACAGGAAGCTCTAAATGATTCGAATTGGAAATTAGCAGTGATGGAAGAGATGAACACGTTGAAACAAAGTGGTACTTGGGACATAGTTGATCTACTAGAAGACAAGAAAGCAGTGGGATGTAAGTGGGTTTTCACGATAAAATGTAATGCGGATGGTAGTATCGAAAGGTACAAGGCCAGACTAGTGGTTAAGGGATTCACCCAGACCTATGGAATTGATTATCAAAAGACTTTTGCCCTTATAGCCAAAATTAGCTCAATTAGAATTTTGCTCTTTGTTGCAGTGAATTTTGATAGGCCACTGTATCAACTAGATGTTAAAACTGCGTTTCTAAATGGGGAACTTGAAGAAGTATTTATGGACCTACTGCCTGGGTCTGAAGCCGACCTTGGATTGAACAAGGTATGTAAATTAAAAAAATCACTATACGGCCTTAAACAGTCTTCTAGAGCTTGGTTTGAACGTTTTGGAAAGGCAGTCACTAGCTATGGATTCAGCTAAAGTCAAGCCGATCACACTATGTTCTACAAACATACAGAAAAAAACAAAGTTGTTGTTCTGATAGTGTATGTCAATGATATTATTCCTACAGGCAATGATGAAACAGAAATGTCTATTGTAAAGGAAAAATTGGCGAAAGATTTCAAGATCAAAGATCTAGGATTCCTAAAGTACTTTCTTGGCATGGAGTTTGCTAGGTCTAAAAATGGTATTCTTGTTAATCAAAGAAAGTATATCCTCGATCTACTCAAAGAGACAGGTTCACTCGGTTGTCGAATTGCAGAAACTCCTATTGAGCAGAACTTGAAATTGGAAGCTGCAACAGAAGAAGAGGTAAAAGAAAAGGGGAAGTACCAAAGACTCGTGGGAAGACTAATATACCTCTCTCACACACGTCCCGACATTGCCTTTGCAGTAAGTATGGTAAGTCAGTTCATGCATGCCCCTGGACCAGCTCACATTGAAGCTGTCTTTAGAATCTTGAGATATCTAAATGGTACTCTAGGAAAAGGGATACTCTTTAAAAAACATGGGCATCTACAGGTGGAAGTCTATACTGATGCAAACTAGGCAGGTAGCACAACTGATAGGAGATCGACTTCTGGGTATTGGGAACTTGGTCACTTGGCGCAGCAAAAAACAAAGTGTAGTTGCAAGAAGTAGTGCTGAAGCTGAATTTAGGGCATTGGCCCATGGTATCTGTGAAGGCATATGGATAAAAAGACTACTGGAAGAACTGAAATTTGCTCAGATAATGTCCATACGCATTTACTGTGATAACAAGGCTGCAATCTCAATTGCCCATAATCCAGTCCTTCATGATAGGACAAAACACATTGAAGTCGATAAACATTTCATAAAAGAAAAAATTGATGCAGGAGTAATATGCATTCCCTACCTCCCAACAACAGAACAAATTGCAGATGTATTAACTAAAGGGCTTCCTAAGTTGCAGTTCAACAAGTTAATAGACAAGCTGGCCATATGTATCTTCAAGCCAGCTTGAGGGGGAGTGTTGATTATTTGGGGATTATTTTCCTTTTTGTTAAATATTTTATCTTTGTATTTATTGTAAAGATATTTACTATATTTATCTCCTTCCTTATTTGTAATAGGTTTTCTTTTATATAAGAAAACCCTTGTTTAACAAAGTATGTAGAGAGAAATAAAATATTTCAGCAGATATGCTGATTCTAAATTTATTTCGTGGGAAGTTACTTGTGAGGAAGGAGGCCCTGGTTTTAATGGAACATTTATTTTATGGCTCTTTGGTCTTCTTCTTTCCTTCTTTCCTTTCTTTCTTTTTTTAATAAAAAAATTAACTTTTCATAAACGGATGTTTTTAATGAACAATGAAATCTAAATACTTTTGTAGTCAGCACTTTATCAGCTCCTTCAGAGTTCTCAGTATTCTCAATAAATGTTTGACATGTGGGGCCATTCTTGGACTAATTGCAATCTTCTTTAGAAGAGGGACAGCGGATATTAACTGTTGGACTTTGATAGCCATCTTGCACCCTTCAAATGTTCGCTGGGTAAGGATCAAGATCGTTTGCATTCTAACAGAACCGGCAAGCTGCTTGTGGTGGAAAGGAGCCCTGAACACCGACCAAGAACTATTTTTCCTGAAAAGAACTAACTTGTGCATTAAAGATGATGTCTTTATCAAGAAGGATCACCTCAGCTGGAATATATCCACAGTATTTCCCTCACACATTTATTACGACTTCCATACACTCCAACAAACATGAGTTACTATCAGCATAATCAATGAAGCCCCCATAATCAGCATTACTTAGGTTAAATGTGGAGGATGATAAAATTCTTTCAAAAGCATCCTGTTTGAAATAAAAAATGGAGCATCTGCCCTTTCTTTATCTTGGTCTTCCATTGGGGTGGTACCTTAAGAAACTCTCTTTTTGGCAGCTAGCAATTGATAGGTTTCAAGAGAAGCTTGATTAGTGGAAGAGATGTAATCTATCCAGTGGAGGCAGGCTCACTTTATGTAAGTCCATTTTGGAAAACTTGCCAATATACTATATGTCTCTCTTTTTAATGCCGGCTAAAGTTGAATCCTTTGGGAAGGAAACAATAGCGACAAGATAAATCACTGGGTTAAATGGGAGTTGAATTCTAAATCCCAAAAAACAGGTGGTCTCGAGCTGGGTGGTTTGAAACATAGGAATATGGTTCTTGCAAAATGGGGTTGACTAATGCATGAATCTGATTCTTTATGGGGAAACGTTATTCATAGTATTCATGGTAGTGATCAGTTCTCATGGCACACGGCTGTAAGGGGAGGTTTAAGTTTCATATGTCCTTCGATAAGAATTTCATGAGTTTGGGTACAAGTGGAAGGCTTTGCTGCTTTCAAGATCAGAATTGGTAATCAAATTTCTTTCTGGCATGACATTTGGTTGGCTAATTCGGTCCTTGGCTTGAGATATCCTCGGCTGTATGGAATTGCTCGAATGTCAAATGGTTCTGTTGCAAATCATTGAGATAGAGATTCCTCGGCATGGGCTGTATTTTTCAGAAGATTGCTTAAAGATGATGAAATTCTAGAATTCCAACAGCTTCTTCTTGAGTTATCAAGTAAATCTCTTGGGGTTTTGCCTGATTCTAGATTCTGGATTTTGCAGCCATCTGGTAAATTCTCTGTTAAATCTCTTTTTAAAAGTTTGGCAGCTGATGAAAATATGGACAAAGAAGCGCATAAAGTTTTATGGAAGTCAAATGTCCAAAAAGAATCAATGTTCTTATTTGGATATGCTTCACGGATCTTTAAATTGTTCTTCAGTATTTCAAAGAAAGTTGCCAGATCATTATCTTTCTCCATCCATTTGCCTTTTGTGCAAGGCTGATTGTGAAGACCTACAGCATCTATTCTTCAATTGTCATTATTCTTTGCATGCTGGAAGAAGCATATGTCAATTTTCCTTCTAAAATGGGTCTTCAGCAATTCCTTCAAAAATAACGTTTATCAAGTCTTATATCAGGGATCTTTGAAGCCTTTGTCTCATCTAGTGCTGTCAAAGCATTACTAACTAAACCATAAATTATGGTTTGAAAGGAACTAGAGAGTTTTCCATGAAGAGCATCTTTAGTTGTCCGATCGTTTTGAAGTATCAAGACTCAACGCTTCTGCTTGGTGTTCTCTAAGTCTTTGGAGAATGTTTCCATTCAAGATATTTGTCTAAATTGGGGAGCGTTTATTTCTTCTGTTTGATCTTTTGTTTTGTATTTTGTTGTTTGATGCTTTTGTGCTTTTGTAGTTTTCTTTCTTCTATTTCTATTTTGTTTCATTGTAATTTTGAGCATTAGACTCTTTTAATTATATCAATAAAAAGTTCTACTTTCTTTAAAAAAAAAATGGAATGGGTTTTGCAGTCATGGAGTCGTGCATTTCACTCTTCCATTTCCATTTCTAATTTCAGCTTCATTTTATCCTTTTTAATATTCTTTTCTCTTGTTCCAGGATATGATGAGGGAGCTATAGGGGTGTCAACCTAGTTGAGATGCCTTGGTGCTCCTGTTGATCCATTTTTGTTCTTTTGTTCTCTTATTTTTATTTTTCCCTTGTAATTTTGAGCATTAGTCTCAATTCATTATCTTAATGAAGAGGCTTGTTTCCATTCCAAAAAAAAAAAAACTCTTCCATTTCTAATTTGAGGGGGCCAAAGGTGACTCATCCCATGTTCTGAGCAATTGCCTTAGCTATTTCCTCGCTATTACATTTTAACAAAGCATTGTTCGGTCGCAAAGGGTTGATGACAAGGCTTTCATTGCGGATTTCTTAGAGAGTTTCAATAATTGTCACGAAAATCTCTTTTGGTCACAACCATAGTATTAAATCATTGATTGACCCAAAAGCTTAAGCTGATAGGTGAAGGTAAACTTAATATTATATTAACACTCTCCCTCACTTATGGGCTTGGAAATTTGTAGAAGACCCAACAAATGGATATTAATATTAAGTGGAGAGGAAATAACATTGCAGGAGTTGTTACAGGATCTACTTGAGCTTCGACTCTGACCCAAAAGTTTAAGCTGATGGGTGAAGGTAAATTTAATATTATATTAACACATAGTTTGACTCCAATTTATTCCTCCAATTTCTCTGTTGTTGGCTATCATCAAATGCTCACTTTCATTGGAGTTGTGAAGATTTGAAGCATGCTTAACAACCTCAGCATAAGAAAGATATATATCCTTCATTGTCCCTTTTCCTCCTTTCTCCTTTTTCTGTACTTGTCCATGGGAGCTTTTTGGGATGCTTTCTTTACCTTGCAGAAAATGCCAAATCATATCCCTAAAAGCAGATAGGCACCACTAGCTCGTCAAATGCATTAACAGCTACAAAGCTCCTCCTTCAATCAACAGGGCAAAAAAAAAAAAAAAAAAAAAGGGAAAAAAAAACGTTTTCATTCCTTTATGTAATTATTTGGACTCTCCAAGTTCTCTCTATCGAAACCACATGCAAACACCAATGTTTCTATCTTAACGGAAAACATCGTTTTTGCTAACCTTGAGCTTAACCTCATGTCTGATCATGGTCGAGAGGTAGGGAAGATGGACTGGTTTGGTGGTTGGAGGCGAATAGAGGTTGGGGGTGTCGGGTTTGTAGAGAGAACATCTTCATCCTAGACTTCAACTTTAATTGACTCATTTTATAGCTAATAGCTTCAACTTTACATTTGACCTTTTTTTTTTTTTTACCCTTTGAGTTCAACAATATGTGAGAGTGAAGATTCGAAATTCTAACCTTTTGGTTAAGGTTATAATGCCTTAACCAAATAAGCTTAAGATTATTTTTTTTCTTTATTTTTTATTTTTATTTTTATTTATTTATTTATTATCATTATTCTTTTAAAAGGAAACGAAACTTTTAATTGAAGAAATAAAAAACTTTTAATTGAATAAATAAAAAAAAAAGACTAATGGTCAAAATACAAAGAAACGAAAAACAAAGATAATACAAAGAACACTAAGCTGGAAAAGTAGAAGTGTTCCCATTCAAACAAATATCTTGAACGGAATAATCTGCAAGATGCTTTGGAGCTTCATAGTCATAGATTGAATGATAGTTTATTCTGCAAGTTGATAACTTTTCCTATTTTTAATGAATTTGAATATCTAAAGTATAGAAATAAAAACTAACAAGCTTGAGGGTAAGTTAGATTACTTTGTAATCTTTTATTTTGTTTAGGTTCACTGCTTGCAATTTCTGATTTATGAGGTGGTGTCTGGTGGAAACCTTAGAAAGCCGGGAGGGCTTTTTGGGAATAGTGCATCTGAGATTCCCATTAATGATTTGAAGCTGTTGGAGAACTTTTTCTACAAGCTCAGCTTCTTTCTTCACATATTTGATTATACAGGTACTCTGCCACTCTTTGCCACATATTTCATAAGCATATAGATCCGCTGATTCACTTACACATTTTTTTTAATATTGCTGTACCCAAAAAAGAAAATGCTAATCTACTCAATAATTTAGAATACATATTCACTCTATTATTCAGAATAAAGTTACATATATATAGGGAAAGGAAATCCTAGACTAGTTATGTACAATTATGATAAAGGACAATTTTACATAAACATGTAAAATATGTATTATAACACTCCCCCTTAAGCTGGAACAAATATGTCAATCATGCCCAGCTTGTTGCATAGATAGTTTATTCTTGCTCCATTTACAATTTTGGTAAGAATATTTCCTAATTGTTCTCCAGTCTTCACATATCTTGTGGATACCAACCCTTTTTGTATTTTCTTGTAAATGAAATGACAATCCACTTCAATATGTTCTGTCCGTTTATGAAACACTAGGTTAGATGCAATGTGAACTGCAACTTGATTATCAAACCATAATTTAGCTGGCACAGTAACATTGAATCCCATCTCGGATAACAGTTGGTGTATCCACACTATTTAGCACACAAATTATGCCATGGCCCTAGAACGTGAAACTACATTCTGTTTTTTACTTTTCCGTGATACTAAGTTTCCTCCTACAAAGACACAATAACCAGAAGTCTATCTCCTATCTTCTCGAGATCCGGCCCAATCAGTATCTGAAAAACATTCAACTCTTGTTTGGTCATGATCTTTATATAAGATCCCACGTCCAGGTGCAGCTTTCAAATAACATAAAAATTGTACTACTGTAGCCCAATGATCAACCGTAGGAGAAGACATAAATTGACTTACAATACTTACAGAATAAGCAATGTCTGGTTGGGTCACTGTTAAATAGTTCAACTTCCCAACTAATCTTCTATATCTCTTAGGATCTTTAAATAATTCTCCTTCTTTAGTAAGTAGCAAATTTGGTATCATCAGAGTACTGCATGGTTTTACTCCTAATTTTCCAGTCTCAGACAACAAATCAAGTACATATTTTCGTTGTGACAAATAAATACATTTCTTGCTTCTCATTACTTCAATTCCAAAATTACTTCAAATTTCCCAAATCTTTCGTATGAAATTGACCCTGAAGGAAAGTCTTGAGAGAAGTTATACCTGATACGTCATTTCGAGTAATAACAATATCATCAACATATACAACAAGTAAAGTAAATTATCAGATTGTCGATAGAAGACAGGATAATCAGACATACTTTTCTTCATACCAAAATGTTCAAATGCTTGGCTAAACTTACAAAACCATGCACGTGGACTCTGTTTCAAACCATACAAAGATTTTAGAAGGCAACATACTTTATCACTCTCTCCCTGAGCAACAAACGTAGGTGGTTGCTCCATATAAACTTCCTCCTGGAGATCACCATGCAGAAAAACATTCTTTATGTCAAGCTGTTGTAAAGGCCAATTGTAGGTAGCAGCCATGGAAAGAAAAAGTCTGATGGAGTTTAATTTGGCGACCGGAGAAATTTATCTGAATAATCCATCCCATAGATTTGGGCGTAACCTTTAGCAACAAGACGAACTTTCAATTGAGCCACTGTTCCATCAGGGTTAACCTTGATAGCAGATACCTATTTACATCCAGTTGCCTTCTTTCTAGCAAGACGAGAGACTAAATCCCAAGAATATTATCATCTAAAACAGTTATCTCCTCAACCATTGCATTACTCCAGTCAGGATGAGATAAAGTTTTATGAACAGAGTTAGGAATAGAGATGGAATCAAGGGAAGTAATAAAAGAATATTTGGGCGAGGACAACTGATGATATGAAACAAACAAAGAAATAGGGTAAGTACAAGTGCGTTTAACTTTCGAAGGGTGATGGGAAGATCATCACTTGGTCCTGGATCAATTGTCGAAGAAGTCATTGGTGTAGGACATGTGCCTAAAGGTTGTTGTGGAAGCCGCTTGGAGTAGACTTGAGTAATAGGTGGACGAGAAGGAAGAGACACAAACGAAGACGGAGTAGATGATGATGTGGGAGAGGTAATCTCATAGATAAAAAGATCGACATCCTCCCCCTGACACGAACTTGACGGTTATGTACTAAAGGGTATCTTCGAAAAATGTAACATCAGGAGAGACAATATACCTGTTAAGAGTATGACAATAACAACAATACCCTTTTTGAACACGCGAATAACCAAAGAATATGCATTTCAAGGATTTGGGATCTAACTTGGTACGATGAAGACATACATCTCGAACAAAACAAACGCAACCAAATATCTTTGTAGCAATAGGAAACAAAGATTTGGTAGAGAAAAGAACACGATAAGGAATATCACCATTAAGAACAGAGGATGACATTCTATTTATCAGAAAACAAACGGTTGAAACAGCTTTGGCCCAAAATTGCTTTGGAACATGCATTTGAAAGGACAATGCACGTGCAGTTTCAAGTAAGTGCTTATTTTTGCATTTAGCAACTCCATTTTGTGATGGAGTGTTGGCACAAGAGGATTGATAAATGATGCCATGTTCACACAAGATCCAAGCACATGAGAAAAATATTTGTCAGCGTTATGAGTGCGCAAAGTTTTGATGGAGACTAAACTGATTTTGAATTTTAGCATGAAAAGCACAAAAGGATAGTAACTCGGAACGATTTTTCATTAAGTATAACCAAGTCAAACGAGAATAATCGTCAACAAAAAGTAACAAAATAACAAAAACCTATTTGGGACACAACTGGGCAAGGACCCCAAATACCAAAATGAACTAATTGAAATGGAGCTCTTGTTCATTTATTTACCTTAGGACTAGAACTAAGATGATGAAATTTAGCGAACGGACACGAATCACAATTCAAAGAGGACAAAGACCGAAATTCTGGATAAAGTTTCTTCAACATGAACAAAGACGAATGACCCAAACTACAATGAACTTCAAACGGAGACGTAACTCCTGAGCAAGCCATAACTTTCGATATCTGGTGATAAAAAATATAGGCCCCCTGATTCATATCCTCTACCAATAATCTTCTTCGTCATACGATCCTAAAACAAACAATAACCAAGAAAAAACGAGACAACACAGTTAAGGTCATGAGTAAGTTGGCAACTAGAAATTAAATTAAAGGATAGTTGAGGTAAATGTAAAACAGAAGCCAGAGAAAAGGATGAGGAAAGGTTAATGGTGTCAGAACCAAGAACAAAGAATGTTGAGCCATCTGCCAAAGTGACAAATGGGGAACAAGTAGGGGACAATGGTGTAGAAAATAAGCTAGAATTACCTTTCATATGAGATGTGACACCAAAGTCTATGACCCATTTGATAGATAATGTAAGTAGATATTTCATATTACCTGTGTCAGCAATGGTGGCAGTAGGATTAGATGAAGATAAAGCTTGCAATGAGTCCTGGTACACCTGAAATTTAGCAAACTCATCTGCGAAAATGGCCAAGCTTACGGTAGTAGTTACAATCTCCTGAGAATTTGATTCCTAATTATCATAATTAGTTCTCTGAAAATTGTGATCCATCCCTCAAGGGACCCTAGGCTTATTATCTTGCTAATAAGAGCACTGCTAGGTTGAGGAACAAACAAACTGGATTGAGAACTATCAAAACGTAGAACACGACTGAAAGCATCTTTTAATGATGAGATCTTATAGTCAGAAAGAATTTGTGTTTGGTCATTCCAAATTCAGGTGAAAGTCCATTTAGAAAGATCATAACAACCATCTTTTCTCGCTGAGATTGTTGAACTCTTACATTTGGCTGAAAGGTAATAATGAAGCAAGTTCGGTGTCTTGGGCATGCTTGTCCAGGGCGTGTTTGCCTATGGCCGCATGCCCAAACCATCGTCAACCATCTTATATTTATGTTTTGTAAGTAGCTTAGTAAGTCGTTTTCTTTTCATGTTGTTTTCCTTACGAGTGACATTTTGCTAGTTTTGATATGCAAGGCTGGTAGACTAGTTTTTGCTTAGAATGTACTATAGGGGAACCCCACTAGTTGACTCCCCGACTAAATATTGTTGTACTTTTTGCAAACAAGTTTTTCTTGCAATTGTCAGTCCTCAATGCTTTCTTTAATGATGCTTTCAAAGCTTTTCATCTCTCGTTTTGTAAAACCATATTCTCCCAAAACGCGAGTAGAGGCTACATCATACCCCGAGATTGTCCGCGACCCATGGTTTTTGTATGGCTGACTTGCTCGCCGAGTTAGAGCAGTGTCGCACCATCACCCGTCCCGTATTCGAAAGTAAGCAATTGTAAGAAGTGGTATCAGAGCTTAGTTAGCTCCTTAGCTGTTAAGCATCGCTATCATGTTGTCTATAAAGCAACTGAACAAGTCGTAGTCTGAGCAACTTACCGAGATAGAAGAGAAATGGTTATTTCTGAGGGAAGTTCCCGACGATGTGAGATTCATCCAAGCCCAACTAGAAGGGTTGGATGAGAAGGTTAACCGAATTGATGCGCTGAATGCTCAAATAGATGTGCTACCGATCACAGAATTGACACTAAGGTTTGAATCCTTGGAACACAAAGCTACACGTCCTGGTAGTTTTGAACGTGGGGATAGCTCCACAAGCTCTGTCGCACACATGGAAGAACGTGTCAAAGAGCTCGATAACTCCCACAAGGTCATGTCGAAACTGTTTAACGACTTGACCGACGATTTTAGAGCAACAATAGAAGCCATCAGGGCTGAGATGAAGACTCAGGTCAACCTAAACATGCGTGTTGTTGGGAATCAAACACTCGTTATGCACAATAAGTTTAAGATCCCAGAACCCAAAGCCTTTAGTGGGAATCGCGGCACTAAAGACTTGCATAACTTTATCTTTGATATGGAACAGTACTTTAAAGCAAGCGGAACTGTGTCAGAGGAGGTCAAAGTCACGTTGGCCTCTATGCATCTTTTTGATGATGCAAAACTGTGGTGGAGGTCCAAGGTTAACGACATCCAAGATGGTCAGCGTACCATTGATACTTGGGGAGATTTCAAGAAGGAACTAAGGGCTCTGAGAATGTGGAGTTCATAGCGAGGAAGCTAAGGGAACTCAGACACTCGGGAACTATCTGAGAGTATGTGAAACAATTTTTCGCTGTTATGTTAGACATCCAAGCTATGTCCGAGAAGGACAAGGTGTTCTATTTTGTCGAGGGCTTAAAACCATGGGCCAGAACTAAGCTTTATGAACAGAAAGTACAAGACCTGGCCTCTGCCCTGGCAGCTACTGAAAGACTGTTAGATTACAGTGGTGATCAGGCTCCACAGAAGAAGAATGCGACGCCATCAAGTTTTGGGTTTAAGGCCATGAAACCTAATCCCCCAAAGAACTTCAGTTCTGAAAAGAAGCCACAGTCTTCGAGTGTAGGCTCCTCCCGAGGGCCCTATCAAGCCAACCAAAATCAATCAAGGTCCATCTCTTTCTTCCTGTGCAAGGGGCCCCACCGAGTAGTCGAGTGTCCACACCGGGGTGCCTTGACGGCATTACAGGCCTCAGTACAAAGCTGTAATGAAACTGATATAGAAGCGGAGGCAGAAAAGGAAGAGGATTAGGAAACCCCTAGAATGGGAGCACTAAAGTTCTTATCCGCAATTCAGAAGAAAGCTTCCCGCTTGAAGGATGCTGTAGAAAAGGGGCTTATGTTTGTTGATGCAGTCATCAACTCCAAACCTGCTAAAGGTACTATGGTAGACTTTGGTGCAACACATAACTTCATTTCCGAATAGGAAGCTCGCCACTTAGAACTGAAAATCGAAAGAGATGCAGGGAAGATGGAAGCAGTTAATTCAGAGTCCCTATCAATTGTCGGTGTATCCAAGAGGGTACCCCTGCAGCTGGCCGAGTGGACCAGAAACGTTGATTTAGTTGTGGTGCACATGGATGACTTTGACGTTGTGCTCAGAATGGAGTTCCTCTTGGAACACAAAGTCATCCTCATGCCTTTGGCCAAGTGCCTAATTGTCACCAGCCAGTAACCCCACGGTAGTCTCAGCTGATAAAGCAGCCTGGTGGAGTAAGGATGATTTCTGCCCTTCAGTTGAAGAAAGGTCTCAGCCGGGAAGAAACCACCTTCATGGTCATTCCAGCTGTCGATGATGTCGCCGAAACTGAGTTCGTCCCCTTGGAGATCCAAGGAATTTTGAATGAGTATGTTGACATCATGTCGGAGAGTTTACCAAAGTCTCTATCCCCTCGACGAGGGATTGACCACGAAATTGAACTTATCCCTGGAGCCAAAACCCCAGCGAAGAACGCGTACAGGATGGCCCCCCCAAACTAGCCGAACTAAGGAAGTAGTTAGATGAGCTACTGAAAGGGGGATTCATTCGTCCTTCAAAAGCTCCCTATGGGGCCCCAGTCCTGTTCCAGAAAAAGAAAGACGGAACGCTAAGACTGTGCATCGATTACAGGGCTCTAAACAAAGTAACAATTCGTAACAAGTATCCCTTGCCGATCATCACCGAATTGTTTGACCAGCTGAATGGATCCTAATACTTCACGAAACTTGACCTCAGGTCGGGCTACTACGAAGTTCGAATCGCTCAGGGGGACGAACCGAGGACGACCTGTGTGACCAGGTATGGGGCTTTTGAGTCCCTTGTGATGTCCTTCGGGCTTACCAACGCTCCTGCCACGTTCTGCACATTGATGAACCATGTATTTCACGAATACCTTGATTAGTTTGTGGTAGTATATCTCGATGACATTGTCGTGTATAGTCCTACTCTGGAGGAGCATAAAGTTCACCTCAGACTAGTCTTTGATAAACTACAGTAAAATCAACTCTATGTGAAAAAGGAGAAATGTGCTTTTGCTCAGAAGTGTATCAACTTCTTAGGCCATGTGATTAAGTATGGGAAGATCGGGATGGATGGCAACAAGTTAAAAGCCATCCAGGAGTGGGGGAGAATGTCTTGGGCATGCTTGTCCAGGGCGTGTTTGCCTATGGCCGCATGGCCAAACCATCCTCAACCACCTTATATTTATGTCTTGTAAGTAGCTTAGCTAGCAGACTAGTTTTTGCTTAGAATGTACTATAGGGGAACCCCACTAGTTGACTCCTCAACTAAGTATTTTTGTACTCTTTGCAAACAAGCTTTTCTTGCAATTGTCAGTCCTCAATGCTTTCTTTAATGATGTTTTCAAAGCTTTTCCTCTCTCTCGTTTTATAAAACCATTTTCTCCCAAAACGCGAGTAGAGGCTACATCATACCCCAAGATTGTCCGCGACCCACGGTTTTTGTACGGCTGACTTGCTCGCCGGGTTAGAGCAGTGCCGCACAATCGCCCGTCCCGTATTTGAAAGAAAGCGATTGTGACACTCGGCATCTATTCTCTTAAGTCTTATAAAGTAGTTGGTCACAGATTCTGCTTTTTGTTCGGCACGAAAGAATTGCATACAAACTTCAAACATTCTATGGACTTGCTCTTTACCCGAGTAGAAATGCTAAAAATTCTAAGAGCTCCTTCACAGAATTACAATGATCGACTAACCAATTACCTCACTCTCAATGGAATTTTTTATCTGAAGATAAAGTCAAACGTCATCACGAAGCCGATTCTTCTTCTTTTTATCATCTTTTGGTGGATCCATCCATATCCGTACTTCGTAGGTAAAACAAAATTGTCCGACGCCAATCATAGTAAATAGATCCATTTAACTTGTGTTCTGTGATCTTTGAGGCTAGGGAAATCGCATTAGTACCACCAAATTCTTCATCACATCCATAATGAATTTACACACACAAAGATGTATTCTTCAAATATCTTCATGGCCGAATAGATTTCGATGGAACCAAATGCACATATTGATCGAAAAAGAGGACTCGAGACGAACCCAACTGATGGAGCACGAAACGGGCTTCCACACGCTCCCATGCGCTGGCGTGTGGCGACAGCGCAGTGTCCTTTTGGCAACGCCTGAGCCTCACGCGTGACGTTTTCCAGCAAACAGTGAAGACAGACGGTAGCAGTCCTCCTGAGGTGGGCAGTGTGGACAAACAGCCACTTGAATTTTGTAACCTAAACTCAAACCTTAATTTTGTGAGAGAGTAGCCGTCAAATGAATATTCCAAACCCTAGAGGCTCTGATACTGATACCATGTACTCAGTAATTTAGAATACATTCTCACTCTATTATTCAGAATAAAGTTACATATATATAGGGAACAAGGAAACCCTAGACTAGGTATGTATAATTACGATAAAGGACAATTTTAGATGAACATGTAAAATGTGTATTATAACAGCTAGTTCATCTTTGCATCCCAAAAGCCATGGTAGTGTTAGTATGTACGTGTCCCTGTGACTTATTTCAAATGGTTTTTTTCTTATTAAAAATGTTGAGCTATTTCCTATGATCCACATGGATAATTATTAATTTATTAATGTTATTATTCTTTTGCAGCTACCGTTGCAACATTAACAGATCTTGGATTCTTATGGTTTAGAGAGTTTTATTTAGAGACTTCTCGTGTTATTCAGGTATGAGGTTCATGGTTATGGAACTAGCTATATTATTGACGTATCTTAGCACATTCTGCTTGTTGACATGGTGAGTATGAGTTTAGGGAAAATCTCAAATCAGATGGACATATTTAACTGTTTGCTTCTATAATTAAATTTAGCCTACCGTTTAACTTCTATAATTAAATTTAGCAAGGCAATGACTGTTTTTTATGGGCTTTTTTCAAATATAGCAAAATGAGTCAAACTATTTACAAATGTAGAAAAATTTCACTGTTTATTGGCAATAGACTGCGATAGACTTCTATCACTGATAGACAGTGAAATTATTCTATATTTGTAAATAGTTTGATATTTTTTCTATTTATAATAATTGTCTTTTTTTTATTCCACTTTCTTTTTATTTAATTATTTATGTCGTAAAGAAAAAGTCATATTATTGATTAAGATTCTTTTTCTTCCCACAATGAAGTTTATCTTAAAAACCTCTTCAATCGTGACAAATCTGAATTTTTGGTATCAACATTGAGCTAGAGCAAGTTGCTATCCAAGGCTGTACAGGTTTCCTTTGTTCCCTAAGGGGTCGCTGGCAGATCATTGAGATGAGAATTCCTCCTCATGATCCATTCTATTCCGTAGGTTGTTAAAGGATGATGAAATCATTGAATTACAAAATTTGCCCAATTTTGGGTAGAAGGATATCTGAGAATTTTGATAGAAGGCTATGGTCTCTAGAAGCATTTGGGAAATTCTCCATGAAATCCCTTTCAGCTCACTTATCACCTTCATCCCCATTAGATAAATTGTTATTTAAAGCCTTATGGAAGACTAAATGCCCTCAAAGAGTTAACATTTTAGTATGGATCATGGTTGTTTGGCATCTAAACTGCTCCTCAATCATGCAAAGAAAACTACCATCCCATTCTCCATCTATCGGTCTCCTATGTGAAGCAAAAGGACAAGGAGAAGTGATGTAAGTAGAATGGGGTTAAATTGGGTAATTAGGTAATAGGTTTAGGTTAATTCCCTTTTTACCCCCACTTGTATTAAAACTCTATAGATAAGAGTCTTCTCCCATGTATGGACAATTAATGAATAAGATTTTTCTTCTCCTATGTGAAGCAGATGGAGAAGTGATGTAAGTAGAATGGGGTTAAATTGGGTAATTAAGTAATAAGCTTAGGTTAATTCCATTTTTACCCCCACTTGTATTAAAACTCTATAAATAGGTGTCTTCCCCCATGTATGGACAATTAATGAATAAGATTTTCCTTGAAGAATTCTCCAAGATTCATAGTTTATAACAAATTGGTATCAGAGCGCCTTTGTGAAAGGGCCTGATGGTGATCAAGAACACCAACAAGCTTCCTAACCTTCAAACTCGTGATGCGGAAGCATCCTTCTCCACATCTCCTCAAACTGTGAATCAAAGACTTGGAAATTTGGAAACTTTAGTGGGTGGTTTATGGGACAATATGATTTTGATGCAAACCTCAATGGCCCGGTTGCAGCAAGCTACTGAGAAGTTATCGTTGGAAGTGGGAAAGATTACCAACAATCAATCAAGAACCAACCAAGAAAATCCAAGGATGCAAAAAGTTGCAAGAAATCCACCCAAAAGACAAATTTCAGAATTCCAAACAACAATCAATTATCAAAATCATCCGGTAGGTATTCTTCCTCAACAACAAAGACCGATTCCACACAATATGATGGGATATGATTTGGACTCTTGAAGCAATGAAGGGTGTCCAGAATTATTTTCCAAGGTACCTGCCCAACCCTTTGTATCAAGAAAACCATCATCAAGCCCAAGAACCATACCAAGAACACAGAAATTATAGTCATAATGGCCTTGTTTTCTATCAAGAGGAGAATTATGGTCGACATTTTTAAGAAAGAGCAAGAAGTCCACCAAGACCCTTCATCCAAATTGGGTAAACAATCACTATTTCAAAATTACCAAGATCCAACCGTTGATACATCAAATACCCTCCCAAGACCTCAAGATCAGGCAGGTAATAATTCCCATGTCCAAGAAACTTATCCAACTTATCATAATGGCCAACAACATCACCCACTCTTTAGACATTATAGAATGAAAACTGACTTGCCTTGCTATAATGGCCGAATGGACGTTGATTTCTTTTCTTTTTTCTTTTTTTTTCTTTTTTTTTTTTTTTTTTTTTTTGTATTGGGCCAAGAATCATGCTTTTGACCGTATATTCAAGGAACATCTGGATCCTAGTGGAGATGGAATATTTGGAATTTTGGATGGAGTTTTTGACATTGCAGCAGCTGCAACAGAGGTACTTGATGACCTTGATGATGAAAGATTTGATGAACTCAATGGACTTGATGGAAATTTTATATCTTGGACTTTTTTACATAATAATTTTGTTAAAGATGTAGGAGGTTGGTTTGGCCATACTCTGTTGTACAAGTTTATTTTATTTCTTTATTGTTTCAATTTTTTTTCTTTTTTTTAAAACTCAAGGACGAGTTTTCTTTTTGGAGGGGTAGAATGATGTAAGTAGAATGGGGTTAAATTGGGTAATTAGGTAATAGGTTTATGTTAATTCCCTTTTTCCTCCACTTGTTTTAAAACTCTATAAATAGGAGTCTTCCCCCCATGTATTGACAATTAATTAATAAAATTTTCCTTCAAGAATTCTCCAAGATTCGTAGTTTACATCAAGAAGACTTGCTGCATATATGTTCTCGTTGCTGCTTTGCTATTCGATGTTGGTGGCATTAATTTTCCTTCTTCATAGTCACATGGGTGTTTGGTGATGTTTTTAGTGACAATGTTCATCAATTATTGATTGGGCCGGCTTTAAAAGAGGGACCTAAACTGATTTGTGCCAATGTAGTTAAGGCTTTACTTGCTGAAATTTGGTTTGAGTGAAACCAAAGGGTATTTAGTGACAAACAACTTGGGTGGATGGACCGGTTTGAAGTGGCTCGCTTGAATGCTTCACCTTGGTGCACCTTAACCAAGCTTTTTTAAGACTTTTCCATTCAAGATCTATGTTTAAATTGGCACGCTTTTATTTTTCCAATTTAAGTTTGCATTTGTATTGTAATGCATCTACTGATTCCTAGGTGGATTGTCTTGTTAGCTTTGATTCTTTGTTCGTTTGTTTGTATTAGATCTTGTATGGGTATGATGAGGATGCTAAGGGGCTGTCAACCTAGTTGAGATTCCTGGGTGCATCTACTAATCCTTAGTTTTTCCTGTTCAATATCATTATTGTACTTTGAGCAATAGTCTCATTTCATTATATCAATGAAGAAGCTTGTTTCCGCTTCAAATATATATATATATATAGAGAGAGAGAGAGAGAGAGAAATTTGTGTCATTTTGTATGTGTCGTGTTGTGTCTGTTTCCATGCTTCTTAGATACCTATTAATTTTTTTTAAAAAACTCCATCTCCACAATGTTCTAGATGCCTTTAAAACTGTGAATTCCTTGCACTGGTGGGTATAAGAATTTATCATTCTTCTTTTTACCATTTTCCCCTTCCAATTCTATAACAACGCATTGAATTGTTTTAATTTTTTGCTGCTTAAAGTGTTCTTAGAACCGTGCAACATTCATAAATAAGGTGACCTTTTCATTCTCTTTTCTGCTTGCAGTTTCCTATTGAATGCTCCCTTCCCTGGATGCTGGTGGACTATGTCCTTGAGTCTCAGAATGCAGGCCTTTTTGAGAGTGTTCTATTTCCACTTGACATTTACAATGATTCAGCTCAACATGCCTTGGTTACTTTGAAACAACGTTTTCTCTATGACGAAATTGAAGCTGAGGTTTTCTCTCTTATAATTCAATATTTGAGTTTAGACAGCAGTGATTTACCTCAAGGAATTCTTTTTCATATATCATGACCATTCCTATGTTACAGACCTGTGTTTTAAATGAAGAGAAATTGTACAAGTATGGAAACTAGGGCAACGGTGAAAAGGAATAAAAGAAAGGAAATGTAATAAATATGGAAAGAAGAATAAACAAAAATGTTTACATAAGGAAGATAGATAAGTCGAGTTGAAGACATGGATCCAAAAAAAGGGCCTTCCTAGATGGGCTTATCAACAGATAGGCATTGATGTCTTGTATTGCTTCGTATTCAAACGTTTTTTGGGTTAATGGTGTAGAATGCACTCAGGCTGGACTATGTATTCTCATATTTTGTTGGAAAATTCATATGGTGTATGTATGCAATCAAATTACTGATTAGAACTCAGAAAAGAGCTGTTGTTGGAGCACCATTTATCTTCTCAAAACTCAGTGAACTCTTTCCAGCTGAAATGAATAGCAAGTGTGGATATTAGTTCACTTTCTTTTCAACTTTTGTCCAAGGGATTTTTAGACTACCTCCTTTTCGAAATTACTCAAACTCGTTCAGTCCATATTTGCCTGATACGGTTCTACGCCATGCCACAAATCTGAAGACTGATTGATAATATATTGTTTAAGCAGAATGTGGACTGATTGATAATTTATTCTTGAATTGCGATTATTTTCAAAGAACGCATTTGGAATCTGTAATGTTATAAACTTCAATAGTATTTTCCTTTGCACTGATGTAAAGACACTTTAAGCATTTGAGTCACCATATTTGCATAGTCGCTTGTACTGTGCCTTGTTATTCTTTTTGCTTTAGATCTATCTGTCATTTCATTACTTTTAATACCTCATGCCACCTTCTGTTGTCTATTATAGGTCGATCATTGTTTTGATATATTTGTCTCAAAACTATGTGATTCAATCTTTACACATTACAAGAGCTGGGCTGCAAGGTATGCGCTGCTTTTTGGATTAGACACATGCTGCTCTATGAATCCAAAGTAACATCGTACTATTGCCAATTATTGCAGAGAGATACTTGATTCATCTTTCTTATTTGCCATAGACAATGGAGAAAAATATTCTGTCCAGGCTATGAGGTTTAACTCCCTTCTAAAGATCACTAGAGTGAAGGTGAAATGTTTTCTTTTTATAGCTTACTGATCTGTCTGAGTTTAGAATTCATTTTCCCGTTCACTTCCTACTGCCCTATGATAGAGATCATCATATGGGAAATTGTCTTTGCATTCTCTTGGTAAGATATAAAAGTATTACTATTACATATATGCATCATCATTGTTTAACAATGTTATCCTTTTTAACGAATCCTTGTTGGGAGCCTGTACCACATGATCATATATGATCTTGAATATTTATTTCTCAACTAATAGTTGGTTTATCATGTATGTACGTATGAACTTGGTACTTGTAGACATTTATATTTATCTGCTGTTTTCTATGTTCAAAATTTTGTGTTAAACAGTTACTTGGGAGGACCGTTGATTTAAGAAGCTTGGTTGCGCAACGAATGAACAAAATTTTTCGAGAGAACCTAGAATTTTTATTTGATCGGTTTGAGTCTCAAGATCTTTGCAGCATAGTGGTAAGTAGTTTATTTACTCAGTCGTGATTCAATTATGCGTTCTTTCTATGCTGTTTATTTGTTAATAAAATGAAAGTAAATTAATATGTTTCAGGAATTGGAAAAGCTGATGGATGTCCTGAAAGTGACCCACGAACTGCTATCCAAAGATCTTTTGATTGACTCATTTTGTCTCATGCTAAATGAGATGCAAGAAAACCTCTCTCTTGTGTCATTCTCTAGTCGATTGGCTTCCCAGGTTAAAAACATTTCTTCCCTTTCTTGAAGGGAATAACTAATTTTTCTCTACATAGATTTTCAGCAAGTTCTCCATATTCTTTTGATATACTAAGTACTTAATGTATAGAACAAAATCAGGGATTATTAAAGTACATTAGTTTGATGATTTTCTGTCAGCAATGATCATTATTCACTGACAGTTTACTATCAGTGACAAATCTTCCTCTTCTGAAATTTAATAAGGCATCCTATTTACTTCAATTTTTCTCATCCTTGATAATTTCTTTTCAAATTTGTTCCTGCTTTATGTGTGACGGTTCCTTCTCCCATTGATCTTTGATTGAACTTCCACTACTTTCTTGAATGTGTCTATCTTCTTCCTTTCTACCTTTTTGACAATAATTTCAATAAAGTGTATGCTTATAAAGCCTTTTGGTAGTGATGTTGCTGATTTTCAGAGTGTGTAAATAATTTTTGTTCATTGTTGACTACTTGTACTGTAAACATCTGTATTCTTTACGTCTTTTCTTAATTATATTTCATATGCCTTTGGTTCATTACCTTTTAATCCTTGGTCCTTTGTACAAATTTCTTTACCTTGATGGAGATGCCGTTGCTAATTTTGTGAACTTTTAGCAGAAGGAAGTTTACTTTATAGCTTCAATGATGAGAAAAACTAATAAATAGTGAACGCTAGCCTTTTGCACAAGCAATAATTTCTGTTATGTAACATGAACTTTGATATGACAGCGAAGTTGTGTTTTCCGTCAGCTTTTAAATTTTCATATAATTTTTCTTGTCAGATTTGGTCAGAGATGCAAAATGACTTCTTGCCGAATTTCATCCTATGCAATACTACTCAACGATTTGTAAGATCATCGAAAGTTCCGTCTGTTCCAGTTCAAAAACCATCAGTTCCTCATGCCAAGCCCAGCTTCTACTATGGTACTCAAGTACGTTAATTATTATAGTCAAATACATTGCACATCACTTATTTATGAGACCATATCGGTAGTTTATTTGAAGTATGATCTATATTATCTAATTCATTCACCAAATCTAGTATTTATTAGGAGGATTTGCTGTTTGATTTAGTTTGACATTTTTTTTTCTTGTCAGAGGATTTATAGACGTATTTTTTTAAACAGATTTATTGTTGTATTTATGCTGTTAATTTTGTTCCCATCATGTTAGGACTTGAATTCTGCTCATCAAAGTTTTGCACGGTTGCATAGTGGATTCTTTGGGATGACTCACATGTTGTCTATTGCGAGACTTCTAGGATCTAGATCCTTGCCATGGCTTATTCGAGCACTTCTGGATCATATATCAAATAAGGTATAGTATGGGTTGGACATATCCATCCATGAAATACACTTGTTGAAATTCTTGCAATTTCAGAAAACGATATTATATAACACATGCATAGATAGATAGAGATATATGCATACGCATGCATATGCACACAGTTTACATATTGTATGTTGAAAAATGCCTCCAAATGACTTCTAAAATAACTAGCCGCAGTTTATTATTTTTTTTTTTTTAAGAAACAAAATTTTTCAATGATATAATGCAAAGAGTCTAACACTGAAAATTACAATGAAACAAAGTATAAATAGGAAAAAGAAAAGCAACAAAAGCACTAAAGCATCAAACAGCATGATATAGATCAAAAGGTCAAACAAAAAAATAAAAGCTCTCCAATTTAGGCAAATATCTTGAATAGAAAAGTTTGCTAAAGCATTCGATTGAGAACACCAAGCAAAATCATTGAGTCTTGCTACTTCAAAATGGTCGGGCCATTGAAGATGCTTTTCATGGAAAACTCTCTAGCTCCTTTCAAACCATAATTCAGCGGGTAATGCTTTGACTATATTAATCCATAACTGTTTGTTTGTTTGTGTTTTTTTTTTTTTTTTTTTTTTGGGAAAAGGAAACAAATCTCTTTCATTGATATAATGACTTGAGACAAAAACTCAATATACAATAATGGAAACAAAAACAAAATAACCTAAGGATTAGGGAGTGCACCCGGACATCTCAACTAGGTTGACACCTCCTCCGCACTCTCATCATCTCCACACTAAGTACATCAGATAAACAACCAATAAGAGTACATGGAAGCAAAGGGCGAACCTGAATACGATGGGCCAAAACCAAAAGAACTAAACCAATACTATAGGACAAAGTTCGCAAAATCACTCAATAACAAAAACTAAGAGCTAAGGTGCTTGAAAGATGAAGGTCGTCCAGTTTAGGCTCAATTCTTGAATGGAGTATTCAGCAAAAGCTTTTGATAAAGAACACTAGGAAGAAGCATTAAATCGTGCTATCTCCAGACTGATGAACCAAGGAGTAGATTTGTCGTGGAAAACTCTTTGGTTTCTCTCGAACCATAATTCTGTGAGCAAAGCTTTGATTGCGTTGTTCCATAATAATTTAGGGGATGGTTTTAACTTTGGACCATTATCACCAAAAGAACTGCCAAACACCCCGATTAAACTAAAATAAGAAAATACACTATGCCAACATTCTTCTGCATAAATACAATTGAAGAATAGGTGCTGTAAATCCTTCTTCTCAGCCAAACAGAGAGGACAAATGTTGGGCGATAGGCAGTGCAGTGGCAGTTTTCTTTGTAGGACTGAAGCGCAATTAAGTGCCCAAACATCATCATCCAAATTGAAATATTCACCTACCGAGGATTGTTAGAGCACCATATCGCATTCTTCAAATTTAAATCCAGGGGGGAAGCTCTTCAAAGATGTGTAACTAAAATATGCCTTTGGCTTCAATGGACCAAACTCTTCTATCAGGGTTGGTTGAAATCTTCTTCCTTGATAAAGTATATAGAAGTGTTTGAAAATCAACTATTTCATCATTGATAGCATCATTGGAGGCTAAGTGCTCTCTCCTCTCTTCTCTCCTCTCCTCTTCCTTCCCCTTCCCTTCCCCATTCCGTTTTACTCTCCTCCAATCTTAGATCCAGTGACTCCCTCTTTTCTTCTCTTTCATCTCTTCTCTTTCATTCTATCTCCATCACCACTGGTGCCCCCGCGAAGATTTCCTCCCTATCAAGATCCTCGCCAGCAGAAGAATGGAAGTAAAAAGCTGCAATGCGGATGGGTACTACTTCTGTATGTGGCACGAATCTGGCTCATTCTATGTGGAAGACTTGGAAGTCAACAAGCTACTCCTCCTCTCAAATTCACAGCTCAGGTGGTTTGTCGAAAATATTTTAGATTTAATTAAGAGATCCATTTCACGATTCTTTGAGAGAAGTAGTCGAGATGGCTCAAGCGCCACAAAACTGTTCAAGTTCCTCAGCTCCTCAGGTTGGATTATGAGACATCCTCCACTTTATCCATATACCCACAGGAGAAGCAATGCAAGGCTGGTACTCTTTTGTAGTAATGCTCTTAGAATTCCAAAAATATTTTGAAGCCTCCTCAAACCCATGTGTTCCGAGAAGGGAACTAAATCTTCAGCTTTGCCAAACCAAGATGAAGTTTTTATGGACCTATTAAAGACATCAAAAGTTCAGCAAAGGCCTATCTTCCAGTCGAAAAATCAGAGTTCTAATTTGGCAGCTTCCACACGCTTGAAACAAGGCCATTCCCTAGTCCCCAATAATCAAAGTAAGTCCCAACAATGGGTTTTAAAGAATTTTGATGTTAAACAAGAAGATTTTAGAAAGTGTGGATAGTTACCAGATTGTTCGAGTTTAATGATTGGTCAGAAATAGCGAAAACATTAAAAATTTACTTTAATTCAGAGATCATTATCAATCCCTTGTTTGCGGAAAATGCCTTAATAAAGCTGTACGAAGGGTCACTAGAGGAACTAATAGCAAATCCGGGCAAATGGATGTCTTGTGGTTCGTTTCACCTAAAATTTGAGAAGTGGAATAAATTAGTTCATAGCCTGCCATTGTATTCAAAAGGTTATGGAGGATGGATTTGCATTAAGAATCTACCGTTAGACTACTGGTGTATAGAACTTTGAAGCTATCGGAGCATATTTTGGAGGGCTAGTAGATATCGCATTAGATACTTTGAATCTTCTTAATGTCTCTGAAGCCAAGATTCAAGTTAAAGAAAATTTATGTGGTTTCACCCCATCCACCATAGAGATTTCAAATGAGAAACGTGGATCTATTTTTCTGAATTTTGGAGACATTGAATTTATTGAACCTCCCTCAAAAGTTAAAAATGAATTATTTGTTAAGGATTTTTCAAATCCAATTGATTTCGTCAGATTGAATCAAGCATTAAAGGATGAAGGTGTACAAGTTGAAGATCTAGATTCAAACTTGAATTTTCTGCTGCCAGCCCAATTTTCTTCTAATTTTTCAAAAAACCCTTTAGCTTCCTGTGCAAAGGAAGGAATTTTCCCACTGAAAAACTCCTTGGATATTGGTCAGCTAGCCTATTCTGAAATTAACTCTCTCCAGCCATTAGAAAATTCATTTGTACCCTCAATCTTCCCCGTTGGAGTTGCTGATCGCAATTTATTGAGGAAAGAGAAAGAGGTTGGGAACTTAATTCGCTGCCACGAAGAGTCCCTCGAATTCCCTCCAAAAGACATTCAATTAATGAGGCCGC
The DNA here is from genome assembly GCA_030954485.1 of Citrullus mucosospermus. Taxonomy (NCBI): domain Eukaryota; kingdom Viridiplantae; phylum Streptophyta; class Magnoliopsida; order Cucurbitales; family Cucurbitaceae; genus Citrullus; species Citrullus mucosospermus. The sequence continues at coordinate 21,013,447 of CM062057.1, forward strand.
CAAGGAAGTTGAAGGTCCACTTGTTGCACTTCCCAAGCGTCGTAGCCCCACGCTTTCAACAGCTTTTTTGGCGCCCTTCGGTTCCCCGGCCTTTGAACTCCCACCAGCAAAAATTAATGATGTCGGCCCTCCATTAAAAGATAAAATTCTAATTGCCAAATCAGTCAATATCCCTCCCCGAAACCCAAGAGTCGGCAGCCTCATTCTTCCTCTAGCCCCCCTCTCTTCGGTCCATTCAAAAATTTGGCCTGATTCTCCTCTTACAGTTCAGATTCCTCTCCCATGGAAGGCAAAAAAACGCTCCTATTTGCTCAAGCCTTTCCCCAAGCACTTTGTCAGGAAAATGACTTCTTTTATTAACTCGTGGTCTCTGATTGTGAACCTAGATTTGCTCGAGAATTGTTGTGTTAAAGTTCAAGTTCCAGGGCTGCTTCCAAAAAAGTCAGATTCATCCCCCTCGGATCAATCCTCCTTTTCCTTTCCAAACTTTACAATTCTAGGCTCTAAAGTAAATTTTGTTAGAGGTCTTCCGGAAAGACTTTCAAGCAAAATGCACCACAAAAATCAAGTTTTAGAAAAAGATTTAGATGAAGTCTCTATAGTAAGTGCTAGTAGCGAAGAACTAGAAAATCTTGTTTTGGAGGAGCCCCACAAGGAAGAAGATTTAGATGAAGGGGTTGGTAGAGATTTTCAACAATTATTTCAATCAGAGGAAGGTCTGCCACTCGGTAAGACTGAAGCTTCCTTATTTACTCCCCTCGAAAAGGATAAAATTCCACAGCATCTTCATTCAATCATTGATACTTGCGGTATTGTTCTTGGTTGATTTCCTTTTAAGGAGGTCACCCAATCTCGAGCTGTTTTGGTCTAAAACCTCTTGAAAGATCCTATCATGGTTTACAAGTGGTTCGGAAGCATCTTCGAAAGCATATCTAGATGGATGGGCTGGTTCAGCTTCTAGGATTGTTGGAAGGTGTCTGGTTCGATGGAATCTGTGCCATAAGTCCTCTGTCGTTTCTTTTCCTAAGTCTTTAGGCGTTTCTTGCATCACCTCCAGATTAGAAGTTTGTTCGCCCTGGGCCTTCTCCTTAGCAGTTTACCGTTCTTATTGTCCTCAGTTTTGGGTTGTTTTCTCCAAGAGCTTACTCTATTGTCTTCTTAGTTATTTTATTATTTTGAGTTTGGTGTTCTTGGGTCTTGTTGTCTAAGATTTTTACTTATGCCATATGTAGTTTCTATTGGCAGTAGTTAGTATTGTTTCGGGTCTTCTTCAGCTTTGGTTCTTTTGGTGTATTTATTTCTTTTGTATCTATTCAGCTAAGACCTTGTAATCTTTATTGTACCATGAGATTTTATCTCTTTACATTATATCAATGAAAGAAACCGTTTCCTTTTCAAAAAAAAAACAAAGTTTGCAAGCTTAAGGGTGATTTTGAATAGCCTCGGAAATAAAGTTTGCAAGGTAGCTTTATACGCCCAAGAATCAGTCCAGAATGCAATTCTATTCCCATGTCCCAACTTAAAAACATCCAAGGACTCCACTTTCAACCAAGTTCATGAAATACTAATCTAAGGACTTCGGAGGCTTAAATTAATTTTTCCAACCGTGTGCCAATTGAACAAGCGCTTTCCAGGAATGCTCTTTACAACTTGACACCAAAGTGAGTTTTCTTCATGGATATAACGCCACCCCCACTTGGCCAATTGGGCCAATTTCCGTGCTCTTAGCCATTCAAAACCCAACCCTCCTCCTCTAAACTTCGGGTAACAAGCTCCCATTTTCCAAGTGATTTAATTTACCTCCATTATGACCTTCCCAAAAAAAACCTCATAACTCTCTATTGTTGCTATCACTTTTTCTGGCCTAAGAAAAGAGAACATTAATCCATAGCTGTTGAGACAAAAGCTTCATCGACACACCATATAGGACTTGATGAATTATTTTTTAAGGAATTGCTGAAGACCCATTTTGGATGAAAAATTGACATCAGCTTTTTCCAGCATGCAAAAGAATAATGGCAATCAAAGAAAAAATGTTGTAGGTCTTCACAATCAGCCTTGTGCAAAGGGCAGATGGATAGTGAAAGATAATGATCTGGCAACTATCTTTGAAGTACTGAAGAACCGTTCAAAGTCTGTGAAGCATGATCCAACTAATAACATTGATTCTTTTTGGACTATTTGACTTCCATAAAACTTTATGCGTTTCTTTGTCCATATTTTCATCAGCTGCCAAACTTTTATAAAGATTTCAGAGTCTAGAATCAGGCAAAACCCCAAGAGATTTACTTGATAACTCAAGAAGAAGCTGTTGGAATTCTAAAATTTCATCATCCTTAAGCAATCTTCTAAAAAAGACAGCACATGTCGAGGAATCTCCATCCCAATGATTTGCAACCACTCCATTTGGTATTCGAGCAATTTCATACAGCCGAGGAAATCTCGGGCCGAATTAGCCAACCAAATGTCATGCCGAAAAGAAATTTGATTACCATTTCCAATCTTGAAAGCTGCAAAGCCTTCCACTTGTAGCTGAACTCTTGAGATGCTTATCCAAGAACTGAGACTTAAACCTCCCCTTCCAGCCGTGTGCCATGAGAACTTATCACTGCCATGAATACTATGAATAACTTTTCCCCAAGAAGAATCAAATTCATGCATTAGTCTCCAACCCCATTTTGCAAGAAGAGCCATTTTCTATGTTTCAAACCACCCAGCCCGTGACCACCTGATTTTTTGGGATTTCAAGTCCATTTAACCAAGTGATTTATCCTGTTGCCATTATTACCTTTCTAGAGGAATGATTTCCTGATTCTTTCCAAGGTGGATTCAACTTTAGCTAACATTAAAAATGAGAAATAGTATTGGCAAGTTTTCCAGAATGGACTTACATAAAGTGAGCCTGCCTCCATGGTGTAGATTTTTTTTTTTTTTTTTTTAATGGAAACACACTTTTCATTGAATTAATGAAAAGAGACAAAGTCTCAAAATACACTGTGAAAGCTTTTGAAATCTATCAATGAGTGGCTGCTAAAGAGGGAGTTTCTTAGGATATCCCCCCGATGGAAGACCAAGATAAAGAAAGGGCAGATGCTCCACCTTGCATTTCAAACAGGCTGCTTTTGAAAGAATTTTATCATCCTCCACATTTAACTCACATAATGCTGATTTATCCCATTTAACTTTCTGCCCAGAAAACCATTCAAACAGTTCAATCATCTTGGAAAGTGCAGCAAGCATATCTTCGTTGTATTTGCAAAAGATTAAAGTATCATCGGCAAACAGAAGTATGGGGACATGAATCTTATCTTCCCAACTTTGAAACCTTCATAAATTCCTTTTTCAGCTAAACAATCAACAATGGCACTTAGAATTTCGCTTTCCAAAAGGAATAAGAAAGGAGATATGGGGTCTCCTTGTCTAATTCCTCTTGAAGCTAGGATTCTTCCTCTTGGTCTTCCATTCGCAAAAACTGTTTACTGTTTGTTCCTTTTTTTTTTTTTTTTTTGGTTTGTTTTCTCAATCCTTGTCACTGAGTGACCAATGAATGGTTGTAATTAACTGTAGATGCATAAGATAAAGTTCTAAAGCTTGGCAAGAAGCCATCTTGCATCTAATTTTAGGAGAGAGCATCCTTGTCATTGAGTAACCTGTGGCATTAGCGGGCGTGAGATGTCATTTGTGCATCTAATTGGACCTGTGTTGTAATGCTTTGGTGTTTCTACGGCAGAGCTGCTAATGTGATTAGTATGTCCGTAGATCAATTCAACTTTATCATTGCGACGCCATGGCATTTGGCTATATAAAGCGTATGGTTAATGTGTACCACAATTAACATACAATACTTGATTGGATTCTTTGGTGGTAGTATCACAGTGCAGATCCTTGTCATTGAGTAACCAATTAATGGTTATAATTAAATGAAGATGCATAACATTTTCCTTGAGAGTTGAAAAGTTGCCGGTGTTCTAAGACACAAACTATGTACGATACAGTAGTGTGGCGAAACACTCCCACTCCAACATAAGAAAAAAGATCACAAAAGAGCCCCCATCTTGGCAAGTAGCTCCGCCTAATATTTTATGTTACCATTTTTCAGATTGCTATACTTGAACCAATGATAGCAGGATTGCAAGAGGCATTGCCAAGATCTATAGGACTACTACCATTTGATGGAGGTGTAGCAGGTATATCTTTTCCATAAAGGTTATAAATGTAGGAGTTTATGGTTTTTCTTGGATTTTTTTTCCCTTCTTCCCCTAATTTTAAGTATATTTTTTAGTTACATTATGTTTTAGCACTATTATTGTCACACCCTCTCCTAAGTTACCCTCTTAACCTAGGAAAGAATGTGAGGACAGTAGATATCGACCCCTTTACGACATCTATTGTCAACCTGTACTCCTTTTCTACTCATAAAATACAACACCTGATAAACAGTTCATAGTCCATAAACAACAACTTCCTTAAACCCATTAACATGCCATAAATAATTTACATATTTCAGTTCATACAACAGACTTAAATATTCCCACAACTACAAGTTCCTCACTCACAACCCCTTTATGTACAATGTCAAAGTCTTAGTTACAAATATATACAAGGTCTACAACTATAGGTAGCTAGATCAAACAAGGCTTGTGTAGGCTAAGCACCGCGAACTTAAACTTAGCATAAAAACATAAATCATGCTCACTTTAGTAGTAAATCGTCTGAGTAGCGTATCATAAAGTCTCATAAAACATATTCTTTGGCTTTTTATGATAACCTTAGTTGAGGTAAAGTAATCTCAACACACCCAATATCGAAAACCTTAGTTAAGGTGGAGTAGTCTCAACACACCCAACGTCAAAATAACCCTAGCTGATGTGGAGTAATCTCAATACAGCAATGTCGAATCTCTCTCTCTATGTGAACATAGGAACATCGAGTCTCGGGCTGCCCAAGTACCTTCTCATGTTCTTCAGTACTGGGTCCCAATAGATACTCAATCACCTTCTCAATGTCTTTTAGTGTTGAGTTCCATAATAATATTAGGGTTGCCCATATGACTTCTTAATGTCCTTTAGCATTGGATCCCTTTTAAAATACATTTTAGAAATTAAGCATGCTTTGTAAATAAGTTCATGAAACTTCAGAATTTGCTCAAGATGATCATCAAATAAACATGCTTTCATAAAGCTTTAGATAATAAAACAACATGCTTCCATACTCCATCTAAAGTATAAATCATGTTTTAATCTCATGCTTGAAAACTCATGTTTGATCAATAAAACTTGTGAGAAAAGATAGATTCTAAATTATGCGTCATAAAGTCCTTGAGCATACTGAAAGCATTGAGTAAATAAAACTTAATTCAAGTAAAATTGTCACTCACAACTTGTCTTGGGCTCCTAATGGGTTATAAATCTCCCTTAGCTCTTCTTAGTCTAAAAATAAATCAACTTCCTTTATTAAGCTTCTTGATAAACTTCTAAACTAGTTTAGCTTAGTAACATAAATTGGGAGTAGGGTTTACAATTATTCACTTAAAAGTTCCAACATTGCACATAAGTGAAGAAGAAATATATTATACAGTGAATCGTGATTGTCAAACTATCAGGAATATGACCAGGGATATAAAGAAAACTATAAGTAAATAGGGAAGAACTTCTACTCTAGATAATTTCTGATGTCCATGTAAGAACTTAAACAAATCAGCAAAATAGACTAATTTAGACTATTAACCAACTTGAAGCAATATATTACATAATTATTTGCACTGAGTTCAGGTTGCATCAGATTGATCAATGAAAGTCTTAACTGGGAAGCGAAGTCAGAGCTCAGATTGGAGGTCCTGCATGGAATAAAGGAGATTGGAAGTGTATTATATTTAATTAGCCTTCTTGATATTGTGCTGGTCAGTACTTCTGCAACTATTTTTCTCCGTTTTACTTCTGAAATTATGCAAAAGTATCTGTACTGCAATTTCTATTTCTGAAGTAAGATTTATTCCCAGCCTTAGTGAATTACTGTTTCAGATCCAGAGTCCTATCTTTCAACTGTGGTAAATCCGAAATGCCTTCTTTCTTATAGTTGTTTGGTCCATTTGCATTAGTTATTCAACAAATTTTCTGCTTTGAAAGAAAAATTTAACTAAGAGAGTGTAATCCCCTTTGATAAACTCTAGCACTTGTATCTTGCTTTCATCCCACATAACAAGTAGCCCTCCAGATCTTCCAATTGATGCAACATGGCTCTCTTAACCTCCAGATTGACTTAATTAGTTGCTTATCAAAACTGTCTTTTTCGGTCTTCTGAATTATTACCAAATCAGAGCATTGATTTTGCAAAACCTTCTTAATTGCAACTCTTTTAGTCTTATCCCCAAGTCGTCTAGTGTTTCTTTTCAATGGAAACAAGATTTTTTATTAAATGGAAAGAGACTGATGCTTAGAAAACAAGGAAACAAAGAAGGACTGAAAAGAATAAATAAATAAAAATATAATAAATAATAGATAGATAAAACTTGCCAAGTACACTTAGAGCAATACATAGAACCATACAAGATAAATAAACTAGTAAAATAAATACATTCCCGTTTAGGCATAAGACTTGGAATGATCTGTAAGCAGTTTTGAAAGAGAACACCAAGAGGAAGCTTTAACTCAAGCAACTTCAAATCGGTCAAAACCAGACTATAAGAGTTGTATACCACAAACCTTCACAAAAGAGTAAAGAACTAGATGAGAGATCTACTTCTTAATCAAATAAGCTTCCTGCAGATTTCAGTGGCAACTCCACCTGATTATCCAAGAATAGATTATCATAGGCTTTAGCAAAGTAATCTTCCATTAGATAATCATCCTTTTCTAATTCCATATGATGGGACTCTTCAAGATTTTGGGCTTCTTTCATGCTGCTTAGGCTCACAATTGAATCCTCACTCGAATCAGTATCATCGGATGGTTGTGTAGGAGAATCTGAAATCAAAGCTCCCTTGGTGAAATAAATTCCTAAATTGTATGACACAAGTAGTTGTGATGTAGTAGGATTAGGATATTATTGTCAAATCTTTAATTTATTAAGATTAAGATTAGTTTCTTTAATTAATTAGGATTAGAATTAGTTTATTTGATTTATTAAGATTAGGATTAGTTTCGTTAATTAATTAGGATTAGGATTAGTTTGCTTTCTCTATAAATAGATAGATTGTCTTCTTGTGTTGGCGAGTTTAGTTGATTTGAAAAAAATTCTCTCTTGATGTCATCATTTGGTATTAGAGCATCAAGATCATTAGGGTTTGATGGCAAGAAAGAAACCTTCCACAGTAGAGACTTCCCAAAACAAAGAGGCAGAGACACCCACTATCCTATCATCGAAGACTACGACCAAACGCTTGCAGTCAATCGAAGGTTCTGTCGATGGTATCATGAGGTTACTAGAGGAAATTTCTCTTCTGTTGGATCAATTATTCGAAGGGCAGAAACAACTTCAAGATTTGGTAAACCCGAAGAACATCCAACATCATCAAAGGCATCCAAGAAACATTCAAGAACCCCTTCTTTAACATCCAAGAACAACCGAGACAGAGGAACTTTCGAAGAAGACAGCAACATGAAGTGGAATTGTCCAGTGAAGAAGAAGAAGATGATTCGTTGAAGATTGAAGATGTCAAACAAGACAACTATGACCAAAGCTTAGTGACGAAAACAGTGTCAAAAGAACTCGTCATAGATTCGGACGTCGCAACACCATTGAGCAAGGTTAAATTGGAGCATAGGTTGTCATCAACTAGGCCAAATCTCTCCACGGTAACTTTGTTAAAGGAGGCTGAAGAGTTGGAAAAAGTCATTGGACGAGGACACAAGAGACCGAAACTTACAGCTTCGCTGGAGGAGAGTTTGCTTGCTGCCACCACTTCATTAGAGGACCTCTTGCCGACCACCGTGTGCTTGCTGAAAAGTGGCATGAACGTCGCGTCATCAACTCGTTGAAGGAGGACTCGCCGTGGAAGATGGAAGAAGAAGAGAAAACATTGGTGGCGGTTATCCGTGTTCATGATGGAGAAGAAAAGAAATTAGTAGCAAGGGAAATTTTGGTAATTCTCACAAAAACCCTAATTGACAATCTGTTGACTTCAACCTTAAACGGACCTCTCTTCAATTTTGGGCTTCATGGTCTCAAATCAGAAGCATCACTTTAATTCCAAAAATCAAAAGTCAAATGTTTATATACAACTCAATTGGAAGAGACTCTTATGGAGCATTATTTTATTTCCAATTTAGATTTGGGAAATTTGCACCGAGATTTTTCAGATGGAGTCTACACACTCAAAGAGCTGAAAGAAGGAACCTTCATGTTATCACCTCAAACACGAGGACGAGAATTTTCACTTTGTCACTTGGATTATTTTTTATTTTTACCTTCATTTTCGTTTTAAAACTCGAGGAAGAGTTTTTTTTCTTTTTTTTTTTTTTTTCTCTCTTCTTTTGAGGGATAGAATGATGTAGTAGGATTAGGGTATTATGGTCAAATCTTTAATTTATTAGGATTAGAATTAGTTTCTTTAATTGATTAGGATAAGGATTAGTTTCTTTGATTTATTAGGATTAAGATTAGTTTCCTTAATTAATTAGGATTTGGATTAGTTTGCTTTTCAATTCTTTGTAAATAGAGAGATTGTCTTCTTGTATGTTCATTATGTATTTGTTATAGTGCTAAATATTAGTATTATTATATTATTGTAAATATTTTTGTCATTATACTATGCTTTTTTCTACTCTCATACATAGGTTATACTTGTGTATATATATTTCTTCAGTGAAGGAAATAATAGAATTTTGATTCTCTCAAACCTTAACGTTTAAAATACAAATGTCTCAGACATGCGAATTTCTTATTGTTTTTCCCTGTATTAGAAATTTGTTAGGGAGAGTTCCATTAAGTGCCTGTGTGTGATATTAAGCACTCTCATGACGATGTAATAGTCTTCAACTTAGCATGTCAACTTTTGGATACGTTCCATTGACAAAATATTAAGAGACCGAGTAGACTTGTGATTGGTGCCCGTGATTATAATTTACTATTTAGTGGTCAAACATTTGAATCTTGTTATTGATCTCTTGATGACTATGAAATATGGATGAACTAAAAGTTTCTCTTCTTCCTCCGAAAACCAGAGAGAATTGGACATCACACATTTCATGCAGACAGCACCTTGGTTAGGGATAATTCCAGGTGCTGATGGGCAAATATTGCATTCTCAAGATGGAGATAGCCCTATTGTAAACCTATTCAAGTCGGCAACAAGTGCAATTGTTTCAAATCCTGGAAACCCTAATGGAATGTTATACTATACCATGTCAAAACAGGCTGAAGCAGCAGGTTTTCTACTATATCACTAACAATTTCTCTTTACTGTTCATTTCACAATTTCTACTATTTCACCCAGGTTGCATCATTCCAGGTCTGCTAACCGATAATATTTTACCATTTTAACTTTAAGTCATGTTATCATACAAGTCTAGATTTCTGTCGTGATGTGTTGGTGCTTTTCCATCCTCCCTTTCGTGATAATATCCTATGGCATTGTGCTTTATTATTGTTATTGTATGATGGATTTTTATTTGATTATAGAGAATACAAGAGGTTTGAGAGACAAGATAGTGTTCTCTTATTAGATTTAATACATCTCTTTGGGCTTCTAGTACTAAGGATTTTTAAATAATCCTTTAGGCCTGGTACTTTTGGATTGTACGCCTTTTTTACTATATTAGTCTTGGAGCTAGGCCCTTTTTTCTGTTTTTTGTGTATGCCTTCTATTATTTTTTATTTTAGGAAAAATTATACTCTTGATCCCTGAGATTAGGATTTGGTAGGATTTTGGTCCCTGCCGTTAGCTTTTTATTATGGTAGCTAACGGAAGTTGATATGAGAATTTTCTTTATTTCAAAAGTATTTTTAAATTTTTTTCAAAATAAAAAATTGTTTATATTTTTTTCTTTTTCCTTTTTCCCTCCTTCCATCCATGGCTGTCATCACCCCATCTTTTTCTTTCTTTCTCTTTTCGTTTTCTATTCTTCTTTCCTCTTCTTCCTTTCGTCTTCTTTCTTTTTCTCCTCTTCTTCTCTTTCCTTTTCCTTCTCCTTTCTCTCCCTCACCATGCCAACTTTTTGGACTTATTTGGGTATATTTTTCATAATTAGTTTCTTCTAAATTGTTTGTGGTAAATTTGAAAACTTGATATCAAAGAGCAATTAGTACATTATGTTTTTTCTTTTTTTCATGAGAAGTTGAAAGTAAAAAGACAATGTCATATAAAAGTTATTAAACAGAAGTTTATTATAGGAAAAGAAAAAAAAAAATCAATATATATATAAAAATAAGGGATGTTTTCAAAAATAGAAAAACGGTTGAAAATAATTACAAATATAAAAAAATTTTACTTTCTATCGTAGTCTATCACAGATAGAATTTAAAATTTTGCTATATTTGTAAATAATTTGATATTTTTTCTATTTGTAATAATTTTCCTAACAATAATATTAATTAATTAATTAATTTAAATATTTTTTATTTTAAAATAATAAATAAATAAAGGGGTGGAGCCTAAAGAACAAAAACAAAACATAATCATGGAAAGGAGATCCAATTTTTATGATTAAAGATCTGAGATGATTGAAAAATTAACTTCCTAGGGAACTCACTCTCAAAGAAGTTGAAGCACACTCCAAACCTCATCCCAAATTTTCACCCCTGCGCTGGGAACTAAAGAACTGACACCTGCTTACACAGAATAAAATGACATCGCTATATAGTATGGTTCGTGTCTTCTAACACTTGTTTAAGCAAAATACATCACTGTGAGTGTAATAAATTTCTGAAAGAAATCTTCTAAACCTTGGAAGACAAGATGAATTAGCTTTTGAAGGACTTCTAAGAGTGCCTTTTGACACAGTTAAAGTGTCCTGGTTGGCAAAGTCTCAAATCTTAGAGGGAATGTGCGACAACCACTTGACTATGGGAGGGGTAACATAGAGAGGTAACATCACATTCATCATTGTGGTCTTGAAAGGAGAAAGGTTCAAGATTATCTCTGAAGGGAAGGTTTAAGTAGGCCGTTGGCAGAAACCTCATAGCCTATCAACTGAACCCATCTTGCTAGCTGACGGGGCGCACAATTGATAGTGACAACTTAGTACTAAGACAAAAAATGGACTCAAATTGCTGTAGGATCTACTAAGATTAACAAAAGACTCCTCCCAAAGCAAAAGAAAATGATGTTCCACGTCACGCAACCAATGTTTTTGAGTGCCTCTTCTCTTAGCGTGCAGATAGCTTGTCACAATGACCCTTGCACCTAAAAACTTAAAATTATGTCAAGAAAATAGTAAGCACTCAAATGCAAGAATTGTTTGAGCTATCTTTGTTGTTTCTGATGGAAAGTGTATATATTTCAAGGAAAAAAAACAAACAACATGAACAGAGCTGCAAAGCAAAAGGTTCCTTTTTTTTTTTCTTTTTTTTTCTTTTTTTTCTTTTTTGCTGTTTTCACTTTTAGCAACAGAAAATATGAGCTGAACCCATTTTCGAAATAAACCATTGGCACTTCACACATGAACTAGGCCATAATAGTGTTGACTGCGGAAGGCACCTTCTCTAAAGAATGCAAAACCTTTCAACGAGCCTTGTCAAGCTTTTTTTGTGCTAGAAAATTATCAATGCATCTGCTCCGGCAATTTTAGCAGTTATATTTAATAGCCAACTTTGTACATCTATTTTTCCTTTTTTCCTCTCCTTCCTGTTTTAGTAATATTCAATCTTTCTGTTTTTGCAGATCTTCTGTACAAATCTAACTTGAACACTGGGAGTGTTCTAGAATATGCACTTGCCTTTACAAGTGCTGCTCTGGATAAATACTGTAGCAAATGGAGTGCTGCTCCCAAGACTGGATTCATTGACATCACTACTTCCAAAGATTTCTATAGGATATATAGTGGACTCCAAATAGTGAGCCTCACTACCCTTTTATCCGTTGTTTGGTCTATCTTTGCTACTTTTTGTTATCTCTCTGGTTAATGAAAGTATTGTTTCTTAAAAATAAAAAATAATAAATAAATAACTACTTTATGATCATTGTAGATCTTCTTTCAATCATTTTCACCTAAGGGTATGTTCTATATTGTTAGTTAATTTTCATCCATGGTTGGTTTGTGGTAAACAATTATTGGCGCAGCAGCAAGACAGAAGCTTAGACTCTAATTGGATTAGATCATGTTTTCTAAATTCTATTATTGCTTTAATTTCACTGTCGTTATTTTATGTAATACTCCTCTTTAAATAATGGAATCTATGTTACACAAGTGGTTAATGTGCATGGTTTAGTTTATTTTCTATACAATATAAAGTTATGAATGACAATCCTCCATTGACGCATATCCTACAGTTACTAAAGGAATTTAATTTCATTGCCTTCTACTTCACCAGAATGATAATAAAATTGAAGCCGGTTGTTAAATTAGCTGACTAGTAACATGAGGCTTTAGTTCATCCATGGTTTACTCAACTTCATTAAATGAATTGTTTGTTTCATTAGAGTTCATATAATATGTAACTAAAACAAATTTCAAACTCAATACAGAGAAATTGATTATAAAGCTGCTAAATAAAGTAAATTGTTATTTCAAATGGAATATGTAAAGACAAAGGATGTAGAATTCTACTCTTATAGCATCAATTTCATATATAGCATGGAATCATTTAATGCAATTTTTAATGAAACTACTATATCTTGTTTTGAGTTTGTTTTTTTGTAACTTATGATGAATGTGTGCTGTGAGCTTTTAACATGCTGCAATGAGAAATCTTATTGTAGAAATTTTAGATGGTTGGGGCTGCAAATAAGTTAGAATTATCATATTTCCCCATTTCTTGTAGAAATAAGCGAATCTAAGCTTTCGTCTTTTTACACTTATCTTTTTTAATATACAGTAACTGATCGCTATTTTTTTCTTACTGATACTATTTTACTACGTATTCAAGGGTTACCTGGAAGAGTCTGCTCAAACACCTTCAAACAACCATGAACTGCTTGGTGATTCAGTAGCTTGGGGTGGTTGCACAATTGTCTACCTGCTCGGGCAACAGCTACATTTTGAGCTGTTTGATTTTTCGTACCAACTCTTGAATATAGCTGAGGCAGAGGATGGAACAGTTGTGCAAGCTCATAAGAATTCCCATTATATGCAGGTTTGAAATTATAGTTTTTTTCTTTTTTTCACAAGATACAAACTCGACAAGGGAGTGAATGAAAAGAAAATGAAAAGATTACAATGGAAAAATAAAAGCATGCCAATTTGAGGCATAAGTTTGGAGAGAGACAGAGAGCACATGCTGATGGAGAAAGGGAAACCGAAGAGAGCTTCCTCTTCAGTGAATGTGCCATTAAGAATAGTCCAAACTAGACCGTTCATACGTTTGGGACTTTGGATTTCCATAATGTTTAGTGGACTTCATTGTCCATAGGAAGTTATTGGTTCAAATTAAGCTTCCCCGGTCGCATACAATTTATTTGTTTCTCATCAAAGGGAAAAAAATGTCGATTACAACTTATTCTTGAGCAACAGCAATAAGAACTCAGCCAGATATACATACTATTTGGTTATTTTGTCCTGAATCTTAAATGTCTAATAAACAATAGCAATAAGGAAGTACGTACATGTTTGAAAAGTTATGCATTTTCAACTACTCTTGCATTGTGACGATTGTATTTTGTCATAATCTGTTCCATGTTTTCTCATCAATTAGTTTCATTTTTCGGCTTTATGGACCCCGTTTTCTATATGCAGGGATGGGAGTCGTTGATAGAAGCCATGAAGAAGGCGAGAAGATTGAACAACCATGTATTCTCAATGCTGAAGGCACGTTGTCCTCTTGAAGACAAGACTGCCTGTGCCATCAAGCAGAGTGGAGCTCCTCTTCATCGTATTAAATTTGAGAACACTGTCTCTGCTTTTGAGACACTGCCCCAGAAGGGTGCAGTCAACTAATTCCAATATGTGTAGCTGTGCTTCTTCCTCTTTTATTCAACTCATTTTTTATCTACTTTGATATTGATGCTAATTGTTTCATATTTGTGATAGTGGTGATTGTATTATCATTGAGAATGGCGGTGAGCCATAGCTGATTCTGAAGTTTTAAAACCATTTCTTTAGCTTTTTTCTATATATGTTACGAGGGTTTTTGTAAGTTGATTGTTTTTCATGTATGATGTTTCTTAAGTTGCCACTGGAAACAATCGACTATTTCCACACTAATTACTTCGCTTGAACAACTAATCCCACTTCATTCTATTTTATTTGAAGCTAGGTCCCAAATAATCCCCACTTGTTTACAAAAATCAGTATTCTCATATAGTCATAGATTTGCTCAAGTCTCATAATTGTTTAAGTCCTAAAATAACACTTGGAACTACTCATCTTCTCACCATATGATAGAGGAAATTTGTGAAGTTACATTCCCAGCTCTCTTTTTGATTTAGGCTCCAAAATAGTAGCCTTGTTGAATCAGCTATTAGAGCTATTCTTAGTCATGCAAATCAAAGAACGAGCTCTCACGGGAATGAGTTCATAACTAACTCAGAATATAGATCTTGCATATGATCTTTATGTGAAATATTAATCTTCTCAATAATAGATTTACAATAAGAAGCTAATTATTTTGTGGTTCTATAATGTTATTTTTTAACATGATTCATTTGTATATCAACTATATATTGTTCACGATTACACTTAATAACTTTGAATTATTATTATAATAGATAGTTTACTATTGCAAATAAAATAATTAAATAACTCATTAATTACAAAGTTTAAGAGCATAAGATGTATCTCAAAACTATTAGGAAACAGCCTAATCAAATTTTGAAACATAACTATTTTAAAAAATTATTGAGATACATGATCATATTAAGCCTACGGTGGGATTTTATTTTAAATTGTATATAACATGGTAAATTCAATTTAATTTAAAACATTCCTTAAATGCTTAAATTAATTAAAAATAGCAAAATTAACTACATATCCTAGAAATTCAAGATTTAAATTTCCAAGACATCTTTGTCTTCAATTTCCTCTCTCTAAATTACTTTTGATTTCCAGCCACGGCATGTGCTCTCGTCGGCCACTTTTCTTTTTTTCTTTTTTTCTTTTTTCTTTTTTTAAGCTTTTTTTCATAGCCGTACCTCCTTTCATGTCACACATTCAACTACGCAGAGCGGACCAAAAATAATTCTTCCTTCTCTTTTCGTAAAAGCGAAAAAAACAGAAAAACAAAACATCTCTACAAGATTGATCAAAGAATAATGAGCCGCCGCCAATCACCACTTGACATCTTCTATATATTTGCATCGACTTCATCAGCCACTATGAGCCAAACCTTTGTTTTTTTTTTTCAGTGTTCGCATCCAGAGCTCCAACAACCTTTTAATCCTAAACTCTTCTATGTTCCGACGATTGATGCCAAATAATCTAACCAGCATTGCAAATTAAACATACATGAGATGTATGAAAAAACTGAAATACCCACCATATGAAATTTCATTTCTAAATAAAAATGAAACGTCTGGTACCAATTGTGCAGAATGAAATCATACACAAAAGTTGAAAAAAATTTCTGATGAGTCTTTTATTTCCATGTAAATTTACTATTTTTAGTCATTTGTACAAACAAAATGATGTTTGGCCATGTTTCAAAACAGGCATTTATATTTAGCCACTTTCCTTGTTATCCCACCACAATTTAAACAAACCCTAATATATTAACAAAACCCAAACGTTTTAGGAAAATAAATAAATAAATAATAGTAAAAATAATAAAAAAATCTATACAAAATTTTAACCTCTATCACCTTTTTCTTGTGTGTAGTAGTCGGAAACCAAATGCCTAAAATACAATATAACTCACTTTCTTCGATTAAATAGAAATGTAATACGCTCAATGGCAGACTGACAGTGAAGTTAAACTAACGTTTGGCTTCAGTCCCAATTTGTATTGCTTAACTCATAAGGAATACTTCTTACAGAAATCGTCTCAATTTTGAGATAGCAACAACAATGCCGATTCGATCACGCTTCCCAGCTTCTCTCTCAATCTGGAAACCGTATTCCTCAAAATTTCAGGCACTGATTCCTCCATGTCACCAAATTCATCATTCTGTACTATGTGGAGGAGCTCCCTTTTCAAATAGGTACGAAGACTAGCCTCTGCCACGTTAACAAGACGGACAACATACATAAATTTTGTCACCATAAATGCAGCAAGAACGGGCTGATCAGCCTTTACAAGCTCTGATATGAAGATGGGGAAGGCGATCTTCCTGAAAATAACCAACTCTCTCCTATTGTTATTACTTACACTTCTCCCTTTCTGTTGTTTGAGGCATGTTAATTGGTCATCTTGAAAGCGACGTGAAAAATTTCCCACCAAATAACAGAGATAGGAGAAAGTGTTACCATAAGAAGCATTGATGACAATGATTGATACAATTCCAGAGGATAATATAAGCAATAAAAATTCAAGGTCCCCGCCCAATTCATCTGAGACTCCATCTCGTTTCAATTTGCTCTCAACTGCATTCAGCCTATGCAATCTTAATGCTTCATAAGGCAACAAAGCCGCCAATTTCAAAGCCAAAAAACAATCTTTATCGTCCAAAATGTGTATCAGGGTTTTGGCATCGTCTTCATCAAGCAACATTCCACAAGTTTTTGACAATGATTCGTCAACCAATCTCAGCATATCCTTAGGCCGAGAAAGTGAAATGAGTTTTTTGAAAACTTCAGCCCAACAGATATGTAAAGGGTGAGGTGTAAGGGCAGGGGGAATCTCGCTCGCTTTACTCTCTGTCGGTTCCACTTCCTGAAAATTTTCCCACCCTTCATCCCAACCATCTACACTCCAGTCATTTCCTCCACTGGCTGCTGCAGAGGCTTCAGTTTCATCTCTCTCAACCAGGAAAAGTCCTTCCCATTCTGCCAAAATGGCCAGCAAACTGTCCGCATGGACATCCGTAGTTGCAACTGCACACAATTCCATGAAGCAAGAAACTGTAGTCTCAATGCTCAAAAGGTTATCAGATGTGACTTCTAAGCTGGGTGAGATTGTTGCTGCAAGTTGAGTTGACTTCAAGGCAACTAAAGTACTCGTAAACCTGCTAGAAGTCTCCTTGTCATCTAATGTTGTTGGAATACTTGTTAGGTCACTTTCCTTAGTTGTATACTGGAACTGGTCCCAACCTTCCCAAGGTAAAACATTATACTGTATATCGGACGAGAGACCTTTGATATTTCTACCTGTGATATACTGCATGAGCTCTAACACATAGACTCGGACAGAACTCGGTAATTGCAGATTATCAGAGAACTCTGCCATTCTTTCCCAAACTTTGCCTCTGGTACTTCTTAAATTCTCCAGATCACCTTCTAATCTACTAAGTGAGGATAATAGATGGTGCAGATTCTGGTGCTCATGGGAGTAATTAACCAAGTCAAGTAGAACAGGCTCCAATATTTGCAAGTATAGACAAGAAATATCCCGGATCCCAATCTCGGTTCCAGAAGCCAAAGCAGCAGGACATAGTGACACTGACTCGGACAACATCTGTTCTACTGCTCCAAAACCACAGCATGAGAAAACCATCGCTCTACAGAAAACAAAAGCTTCAAAAGCTGAATCATCTAGTAAACCATAGGTAGCATAACTTACAATGGTGTTCCAACACTCACTTGGTGAGACACTATCTTCTGTAACCAATCTAATAAGAACCTTTAGACAACTCTTTAAACATTCAGGATTAAACTTCAAAAATTCACCTCTGGTTTCAGTTTTTCTCATTTCGTCCAGCAATCTAATATAAAAGTTTACAAGGATGATGAGGCATTCCTGCCATGCTGAGTTATCAGGTATATCTCCGAAGTAACTATATAGGGGTAAAATTACAGTGAAATACTGCTTCATAACATCCAAAACATCTGAATGAGACAACAATCTAAGATAAGTAGAGCTCAAGTCATAACTGTGCTCAAGTTGACTAACAAAAGCCTGAAAATTCTCAGGGCTTCCATTCTTGAAATCAATGCTTATTCTAGTCTCCAAGGTCGTTAAAAGTTTCAGGATGTAGTGCTTATAAATGTCCTTGGAACATATGAGACCTTCCAGCACCGGATCAGAATAGATACCAGCAAGGGTCTCCACCATTTGTGCCAAAACTTCTATATTACCATCATCAATGTGCAAGTAGATTTCACTGCTGAAGTGTTCGAAATTCAGCCCACTTAATCCGGCAATATTTTTGAAGTTGAGATTTTTTATGATGGCAACTCGTCTGCATTCTTGCTCAACAATTTTATAGAAATGAGCCAAACCCAAGCTGGAGGCAGATACTTCGTCATGCTGTGCCTTTTGTGGTAACCATTCACCTTTTTCCAGCTTCAAGTAGCAGTCAGCGAGCAAACCATATATAAAGTGTAGCCGCAACTTATCAGTCCCATCAATGGATGGATACACAACTGTGGAAATAGTTTCGATGGTTTCTGCAGCACAACCAATAATCTCCTCTCTGAATTCTGAGATTTCAACCATAATATCCTCATTGTTCCAAACCTCTGAAACAAGGATAGAACTTAGATATTTCAGTAGCACCTGCAGGAAAAAAATATTTCCATGGTTAAGATGAGACAATTGTCTTCAGTACTCGCACTTTAAGATATTAAAGTCAGCAAACCTGAATACCTCAGTGCGATTCATGCCATAGGTATTAGCTAAATTAAGAATGTCCTTCAAAATATGTTTTTTCTCCAAATTTACTGATTCAATTAAGGACAGAACAACGCTCTCAATGTAATAACGGTCACCAGATAAAAACCGTGATGTTTCGACGCCAGGAATAATATTCTCCAACGTTCTAGAATGATCAGCTACACGTTTTTGTTCTTCTAGCTTCAGTTTCCACTCCCGCCAAAATGTTGATTCCACTTCATTACTTTTTCTACTTTGATCTGAGAACAAGAAAAACATGAAAGAAGTTTTCATCACATTTCGAAGTAAATAAAAGGGAGCACTGTTAAAAGTAATAATAATAAACTATCAAAAGAATATAAAAAGCAAAGCAAATCACCAGAGTTAAAAGTGTTCTTTTCTTTAAACTTTTCAAGAAGCAGCTGCCTCCTTTGGGTTGGACTATCGCACACAACTCCAGAGTCGTGCAACAAACAATACGTCATTCCCACAGTCATTATGCTACTAGCTTTTTGGTAGTCTTCCCTCATCCTTAATTGCTCTTCAAAAACTTCAACGCCATTGAAGGCATCCACAAGATTCAACAACAGTATACAGCCAGTCAAATCTGCCTCCTTGGTAGGGCATTCAATAACTGATTTTGCAAGAGAGGTGATCAAGCTGTCTTTAGGAACGAACCCATTCCTAGCTAACCATGACAAAATAGTAACAGTAGCTTGTGTTTTCAAACTTGAGTATTCTGTTCCTCCACCCAGTTTCTTAATTTCTGCACTCTTACTCAGTTCAAGCAACCAAGGGAGTTGCAAATAAGCAAATGACAAAATTTTTCCATTCTCTCTCAGAAAGGTATCCAATTTAGTCCTATTTTCAACAGGTAATTCTTTTGCAACAAAAAGTAGCCTATTCAATGTACTATCTAGAAAAGATTCTTGATCATCAACCAATTCAAAGCAATCTTTGAATTCACCAATATTTTGAATATTGTTTCCTTGAAGTGAGGATAGCAAAGAACTTTGTACTGGAGGGCTTGAACAACCTGTTCCAGCCATCATCATTAATTTTGAACACTGCCCTTGCATATCAAGTTCTTTCCATGCATGGAGGAGTTCAGAAATTGATTCCTCATCGCAATGGCTCAAAGCAAAACCTAGTAGGTGCTTTCGAGAATTAATATCCATATTCTCAAGGGAAGGACCTCTTGCTAGTGCAGCACACAAATCCCAAACGGAACCATGCCCTTTCTTTGTTAAACTAAGGCAGAGATCAAATGCCAATTGCAGATCACCAGCAACTGCAGCTTCTCTAGCTATAGCTTCTTCAACTGCTGATATCTCTGTTGGAGAGCTCAATCCGAGACGCTTGCCAACCTGAATGAGTTCATCAACATGTATATAAGCTCCAGTCTGACTTGAAATTGCCATTTTTATTATCTCCATTGGATCTTTTATTTGTCTGAACTGTACGGGCAGAAGAGTCACTCCAAGGCTTGGTAGCAATTCTGTCAGAGCATCAATAATATCAACCTCTGCTTTGACATGTCTACCGCTTGGAAATATGTTGAGACACTCCTTTGCCTTCCAGACCTGTAAACAGATTTACCGAGGCTATCATTCAACTAGTATGCAAGAATCCATAAGCAAACTACGTGCTAGTTAAGTGTTAGAATTTAAGTCTACATTTAGTGCACTAGTTTTTGTAACGTATAGGTTATTGCATTCTTATCTGTTACTTTCTTCAAAAGTATGAGATACAAGCAATCGAAAATTGCCCCTAAATAAGATGCACGATAGGGAAAAAAAAAAAGAAAAAAAGAAAAAGAAAGCAGTGAGTAAAGATTAATCACTCAGTTCTCGTCAAGGTATAGTAGCTACTATAACTGTTGCAGTCCATCCAACTACATCAAATCGTCCATTCTAAATTGTTCAAAAGAGTAATACTATAAATAATTGGATACAATATCATATTCAACCAAGCTTCTAGCATTAACACAGTGTAATTAAGTTCGTATTTGGGGTTCCAGTTACTCATCGAGTAAGATGTCATTTACTCATCTTAGTGATGAGATATAATTGCTGTTCAATGTCAACAAAGTTTAAGATTCACATAATTATCTAGGTAGCCGCATAACAAGGGGCAAGAGCTCACTTCAAGTATTTTGAAAAATTAGACACAAATTGAAGTTCTTCAATCAAAAAGTCTCGGCTCAACGTAATAACTGAATTTTTCTTTTTTTCGATATCCGTGAGTGTCCGGGCCAGTCTACGTGCACCTGGACTAATCTCACGGGACAACCCGCCTAACCGTATAACATTTGAGTGTCAAGGAAACTCGTAGGAAATTAATTTCTAGGTAGGTGGCCTCAACGTAATAACTGATTTATTGAAATAATGAAAACTTACTTCTTGACCATTAAGACTTGAAGCAGAGAAAAAATACTCTCTAGCAGCTTGAATGACAAGGTTTTCAGCCTTCTCTGCTGCCAAAGAGACCGAGCTTGTACCCTTTAAGTAGTTCCTCGCAAGCAAAAATTTCCCAGCTTTTAGCAATCCACGGCAAAATTCTATCAGCATATACTCCAGGTCCAGAAAGGGAAATGCCTTCTCCCTCAGGCACAGCATGTCACGCCACATATTTGCCCAATCATTGTCCGATCGACTGGATTGTCGACGAATAAACTTTGAGAGTATAAGGCGCATAATTTGTTTTACACCTTTACCATCATCATGAGCTTCTACAAAAAAATGCATTGGCTTCGGCACCTGGAACATTAGAAAGAAAATTGGATATTGTTGGAAACTTGGATTTAACATTTATAGGAAGAAAATAAAAAGTAAAGAGATTCAATTTTATAATACTGATCTCAACTGGTTATGAGAAGTCTACCAACCTGGTAAAATGACAAAAGCCTTCCTGCTTCAACGTGGCCTTCTGCTAGCTTGAGTCTTCTTTTCAGATCATCAGAGGATTTAGTGTCTGAAGAGTTTTTTAGCATAAACCAATTGCGAATTACCGATTACCAATGACTTAGTTGTACAATACAGAAGGTAGGTAAGCAAACAATGATGTAGAAGTAATGTGCAGATTAGATAAATAAAGAATACAGAAGTAAACGTAAACCCTAAACCAATGAAGTTAAATCACCTTGCATTTGAGGTAGTTTTGACAAAATGCTTGCCATGGTACTCCATCTATCAGTTACAGTAGATAAATATATGCACTGCAACGCACAGTCAACAGCTTCGACCTCATTTCTAAAAAATTCACTAGTTTCAAAGTCTCTGCAGCCTTCTTCAATGACCAATAGACATATCTCCAACTTATTCTCTGAAGCTATTTCCTTCATCCATTTAACTAGAAATGACTCAGTCATATCGTGGTTATCCAAAAGGTTAGATTCTTCTCGCTGATCTTTAGAAACTGAGGTCATATCAGCTGATCTTTTTCTCATGAATGGAACTGCTTTTTCAACTAACCTTCTGATAACACTTTCCTCATTTGTACCCTTCAGCATCAATTTAAATTTATCATATGAAGACAACTGCTCCCAAGAAACAAGATTAATGCAGATATTTTCATCGCTTCCTTCAGAATAAATTAGCTGGTGCAAGTAACTGACATCCTCATAAAATTCTTGTAATTCATGAATACCTTTTCGATTAGCACAATCAAGCAAGCAGAGACAGTTGTCAAGCTGTCCACTCAAAGTATCAATGTCTCTAGCTCTTTTCATGAACCACATTGCAAGTTCACTAATTGAAGGCCAGATAAGTCCAAGACATCTCTTGACAATAGGTTCAGTCCTAATCTGTGAACTAAGCTCATGATTTTCAGGTAATTTCATTATAAAGTCCAACATCTTTTGACATTCAACCCAGTCCTCTTCCCTCACTGCAATGCTAGTAGGAGGAGACCTTCCAGGGAGAAGCTGCAAATAAGTCTGCACAGGAACTGTTTCAGGAATAGCAGATAAAATTTCTAACAAGAAAGGACTCATAGAATATGTGTGGCGCTTGAACAAGAGGTTTAAGGCCCCAATCTTTCCATTTTTTGCAAGATTGATAGCAGCTTCCTTGATAGGCTTCATGCGGAAGCTACTATATTCCTGCACAGAAAACCTGATGAAATTGTGTTGTCAAAACTGCTGGTCAAAATAAGTTATAAAAAGGGTTGTTTTCAAATATAGGAAAATGAGCCAAAATATTTACAGATATAGCAAAACTTTAGTGTCTATCGCAGTCTATCGCTATCTATATGATATTTTGTTATTATTTGTAAATATTTTCAAAAGTTGTCATTTAAAATAATTTTCCTTATAAAAACAATGAAGATTTGTGAAGAACCCAACATAGGTATGCAACAGAAATGAGTCACAACATCTTATAATGTTCAAAACTACAACCCAGTCCAATTGCTAATCATCCCTTCTTTCTCACAATAATCATGGAGCAAGAGATAGAAACAACATATTATATCCATAAATCTATTACGGATATGTATATTTACAAATGTATTAATTGGTCAGAGACATAGACACCCTATCTTGTCAAAAGCAATGAATAATAAGGCTTGTTGTCAATAGTCAACATGGAATAATATTGAAATATTTCTCAAAGCATAATACCTGCCCATATTTATGCCAAGATATGTTTCCAGTCTGTCCTTAAATTGCAATAGCCGGAGTCTAGCCAGGCAAAAACTCCATATTTCATTGCTTTCAAGATCTTCTACTTCAAAAAACTGGTAATGGTTGGTCAGTTTCAGCCCATAATCAAGCATTGCCTTTACAGTATTTTCTGCTGGTCCAACTTTTTCAATACATTCAGAAATGATGAAAACCCGATCCTTTATCTTTGACAGATATGCATTCATTTCATTAATTCCTTGATCAGAATGCAGCCACTGTGACTTCAGAATTTCATCTATGTCCAAGCCATAAGAATCAGCAAAGATCAAGGCATCTTGATACTTCTGATTTCTAATTAAGATATTGTACATTTCCAAAACAGATCTCTGTGTGAGTGATAGCAAGCTCCACTCCAACCGAGAGATATCAGAACTATTAATTGACTCTCCCATCCTCTGATCCATGTCATGCAAGTCACCATGCTCCTTATATTTAGCTGGATCTGACATCCCTTTATTTTCTAAACACTCTAAGAGAAAATTTTGGCCTTCTAACTGCTGTACCCTTTCTATGATAGGCCTGGAATACATGGGACTGTGCTCCTGAACTTCTATACCACTGAGGATGTTAATCATAGCAACAAGACCACTTCTCCTTGCAATTGTAAGTATATGATCAGACCACCATGTAAAATCCAAAATGTCGTTTAAAATCCTATTTGTTCCATTTAATGTCTTATCTGTTGCCTGAGATTCATGTTTCTCTGAAAAAGAAAAGCTTGAAATGGTAAAGTTTTCTCTATGTAGATTAAAAATGTACAGTTGTCCTGTCACATCTAGGGTGGCAATGAATTGTGCCTTCGGTGAAACTTGCAGCTTTGAATATGATGTTTGACCTTCATATCCTTTTGGTATAGAGTATAAACCGTCAAACTGAATAGAATATAACAGCTCCAAATCAAATATCCCACTACGCCAAAGAGACAGGTAACAGGATCCTGGAAAAAAGATATTGAAATAACTAAATAAACAAGCCATCTGGTTATACTTAAATACACAATTTATAGGATATACAAGAATGTTCCACTTAATAGCAGGAAGGTATATTACATGGAATGTCAATAAATGTACTAAAATATCATTGCCACAATATGCAACTGACAAGGGACATTATAGAACCAAACTGGTAAAAGAGAGAGAGATGAAACTCTGACTCAGAAAATACTGAAGCTTTATTAGAGCTATCACAAGGTCAGGTAAAAAAAAGGAAGTAAAGAATGAAGGCTGGCAGAGAAAATTGATTGGCAAGCATTGGCACCATGGAGCAGACTAGACTATTCTCTAGTGTCAAGTTCACATAAGAAGTATGGACGAAGAACTCAGAAGGGTCTCAACTCTAATGTAAAGCAGGCAATATTCTACTATGGGGAACCAAACTTATAGGTCCAAAAGTGGTAGCTTATATTTAAACTGATACTAACATGTACAATTAGTATAAAAAGTAACCATACAAAAATAAGAGGAAAGAAAGATAATTCTGACCTGCCTCTCCCTAGAAATTTTTTATGTTGCAGTTATTTTAAAAAATGGAACAGCACAGAACATAAAACTTATGATTCATTTTCCTAGAAGAAATTATAGAAGAGTAGTGGTTTGATTGTTTTTTCTTTTTTTTTTTTTTTTTTTAATAAGAAATAATTTCATTGATGTATGAAATAATCCAAAGGATGTACAAAAGATCCCTATCAAAGGGAGTACACAAAAGAGTAGTGGTTCGATTATATCTTATCGTTTTCTTTCTCATAGTTCCACGATGGTGGCTTAGAAATCAAGCATAAATTCTCTTGTCAATGATTCAAGAATGTATGTTACCATACCAGAGTTTCTAGTGGAAGGTATAGAGGTGCTAAAACTACCAACGATGAGGAACAAAGAAAGCTCAGGATAATAATCCAAGCAGAAAACTCTGTTTGGAAATTGGCTCTTTGCAGTCAGTCCACTGTTTGAGTGTGCAGAGGGAAAAGATACGGTTGGCTCTTTACTGATCTCCACTTGCTGAATAGAACCATCTGATGCAACAATGATGAAGGTACACCTGAAATATAGAAGTTGGACAGCTTACATGTTGATCAAAAAATGAAACTAAAAATCCCAACTTAATAATACACAAACCAGAACTTCATTGTAGCCAATCTTGAATAATTGCTTACAAGTAAGATCTTTGAGTATCAGAATCCTCCTTTGCAATCAGGCCTATTATGGGCAGAGAAACTTTTAATCGCCTCCCTGTAATTCTTGATATTTCTTCACCATTTGATTTGATAAAATAAACTGTATCCATATCATCAATGACTCCAAGAACATTGCAACTTTCGGACCAAGCTCCAATAGTGAATGAAGTAACATTGGTGTCTGATGCATGGGACAAATGAAAATAATACTAGTTTTACTGATGAAACTATCCGTTATACTGATGAAAGACATCATCTGAATAAAACGAATAAAACCATCTTTTTTTAACAACATACAAATTATTCAATGTTACTAGAAAAGACCAAAAAATAGGAATTTGGGGGAAAGAAATCTTTGACATATTAATGGTTCAGATTTGGAAATAGGTTCTAAAGAATAAAGTAAGATGGACATAGTAGCATAGTAAGTCTGGGTAAATTTTAAAAATTCAATTAAAATATGGAAATAAAATGAAAACAAATGAGAAAAAGAAAGAAGAAAAAAGAGGAATAAACATACTCCTGGATATAAGTGGTGAGTAATTGAAAACTGATTTGCCTGTCCTTTACAAAGTAGATGAGAAATTTGCAAGAAATTTTCAAAAGAGAAACAATACCCAAAAAAATGCCAAATGGGTCCAAGTAGTCATCTTCCTTCCGCAATATCGTTATCTGATTTCCAGCAGCCACCGCCACACGTTCCCCACTTGGAGAAATAAATAACGATACCGATCTTCCTATTCTCTGCGTTTGGTTATATCCAATCCATTTATCCCTGAGTCTGCCTACCACTGCACGTATCAGGATCAAGGTAAGAATAAATTCATAGAACGCCTCAAAAGAATGAACATAATCTACAAACTCAGTCTTCACGTAAGAATCAAGAATCACTATCTTGAATCAAAGTGAATTGAAGATCACAATCACTTACAAGATACACATCCTTCAATAATTTTTTACTTCTATAGATACCGACGTCAGAATACAAGGAGCAACATCTTAATCAGTTCCAAAAACAATTCTTATTCTTAATTTGAATTGATCCAAAAGGCCGATAAGCAATCATATACATGAATTGGGATAATTACATCACAATTGAAAAGTAAAAGCTTTAAAAGACCGATTCCTTTACTCAAAAGTTCACAATTCCATTGAGCTACATGCCAATTTGTTGAGAGAGAATAAAAATTACTGGTCTGAAAAAAATTTGCACAGAAATGCAACATACCTCCAATGCGAAACGAAGAGAGGAAGCTCCCTTTAGCACCCTCGTTTGTCTAAAACGCAACACAAAGAAATAACATTATATAACTTAAAAATCAACAAAAAAAAAGGGCAGAAAAACAAATGGAACTTTAGAGAATTGAGCTTATAGACAGACTTCAACTGAGGGAGAGGTAAGAAGAAAGGAGTTAAGTAGAGACCTGGTGAGGAGGATAGTTGGAACGGAACGGTCCTGAGGCGTGACATCGGGTTTCGTAAAGTACTTTCTGTTGAGGCTCCTCCATGGCCAAACTTGTGTTTCCCCTTGTCTCCGAACCAGAGATCGCAGACAATCAAGGGGGGAGAGAAGGAGAGAGAGGAGCAGATGAACCAAATTGGGCCTAAAGAGAATCGACCAGATAAACGAATTGGGCCTATTTTGAGCCTAATTGGCCCATTGTTGATACAGAAATTGTCTTGGTATTTTTTCATGGAAAATCCTCTTTGGGCTTAATTTAGTCACAAATCAACCAAGGGAAACCCATCCAACTTACAAAAAGTTAAACTAGGGATTCTCCGGCAGCGGCGACATCAACGATAACGCCACCAATCTGAGCAAAAATCGAGTGTAAGACGCCGAGAAAGGAAGTCCCACGGTAGAGAGAGAGACAGAGAGAGAAACTAGAAACCCAAGGGAGAACGAACGAACTCACCGGCGACCAGCTCCACGACGGGAACGGCGGCGGCAGGTTCTGGGCTTCACGCGAAGAAGAAGAAATTCATTAATCCCCAAATTAAAAGGAAAATGAATTGACTCACCTCAAATCTCGGATGTTACATTATTATTATTTTCCTCGTCGTTTTTGTTCTCGTGACTTGATTCTTTAAATTTTTAAACCCATCACTATGAAGAAGAAGAGACGATGATCGACAAAGAGAAAAAAATCAAAAGGAATCGAGAAAAAAAGAAGAGCACGCCGAATGAAGAATCACAGTTGGATTCAAAGATTAACACACAATCCACATAAGATCTAGAAGAGAGAAGATTAAAAATTACATGAGAGAAATCACAACCATGATTAGAAAAAGAAAAACATGCGAGAGATAGCAGTGCTGCATGCTTTTTGCTATAAATGCAAAGTTTAAAAACTGAAGCTACAGTTGCAAATATACAAATATGTTTGGCTACCCAATACAATTCTCAAGGGGCTAGCTGCAAAAGGGGCCAAATAAGTTTGCATGTTGCCCAAACCTCAAAAATAGCCACACACAAAAAAAAAAAAAAAAGTCTAATCCACGATTTAAAACATAAAATGTAAAAAATGTATGGATACACCTTATATACTTGATATACAACTGATATATGTGATATATGTTAGGATGTATGCCATAAAATCTCGTAGTTAATATGTTATTTGAAATAATAGTGGATTATATTATATATGCAATTATCCATTAAAGAATAATCTAAGTTTATTTTATATAACTTAAACATGTAGTGGTTGACGTATAGGCAGATTAAGGATAAGGTTTGGGTGTTTTATCTTAGTGGCACTACAAATACGGCCCACTTTGTAATTGTTACAAAAGTTGTAAATTGTTATAAACGATTTGATCTCAATTGTTCATGTAGAGACATGCGAATGGGGGTATCATATACGATGAATTTGTATAAAATTGAACCGTGAAATGATTAATCGCTCTTTTATAACATTGTTGACTGAAGAGATTAACATCCCAAAGGATGACCATAAGTGACTTTGACCTTAATCATGAGTGAGTTATGAACTCCTCTCTATGAAGGCAGTCCTTTGATCTATATGGGTGAGAGTGGCCAAATTTGCCGACTCAATATGCCTACCATTTTGGGGATTTGTCCAGCTATACAAAATAAAATTCACTCATTCTCGTCTTTAGGGTAAGTAGATGAATTGCTCCCATAAATGCTCATTTCGGTCTTGAACAATGGGCCCCTCCCTCTCATTGGCCTGAGAGGGTTTTGTTTATGGTAGGACCATAAACAGGTTGTACATTAGAGAATCGGTAGGACTTAAGGAGTTAGAAGTAATTACAGGGTACAACGGTAATTTAACCCAACCGTAATTACGATTAATTCGTGAAGGGTCGACTCACTGTTGATTGGTTAGATCCATGGACAGAAATATGTCTACTGTCACACCCCAACCCAGATTTACTCTATACCTAGGAAGAAGCATGATCCTATTCCCAACATAAGACTTTATAATATAAACACCAATAAAGAATAGCAAATCATACAACAATCCCATTATCACATCAGAAGAACGTATAAACTTTTAACTAACATGTTTGTATATACACATAATAAGTACAACACGTCCCCCTTTCACTACACTCTCATGAAAGATGTTTAATACATGACATATGAACAATCTAAATATTTACAACTATCCCAGAGGTTCGCTTCCAGATAGGCCCAGACGAGATTCTTCAGTAGGCTAGGCGTCCCGGACACGCTCGCTACCTGAAACAACAAACAACAACAAACTGGATGAGCAAAAGGCTTAGTGAGTGACTAAATCTACTAAAACTAATCATGACAACTTAAATCCAGTTTGTAAGATAGTAACCATCGCGTAACACATCCCAATAAATTATCAAGATTCACTTTCCACTATGCATGTATAACTATCAATTCCCAGGTTTCACAAGTTTTCATCTATTTAGTGCTTTCACTTTCTGTCCCTCAGCACTTACTCATTTACAATTACAATACCATGTGCCTTCACATGAAATCCCTCGGCACAGGCAACAAACTCTATCTATGCTCAAGTGCCTTCACACAGAATCCCTCGGCACGAGCTAGTTGTGATGGGTTACTACATGCCTTCACTTCCAGTCCCTGAGCATTGTAGTCCATTCTCTACTGTTATTCAAGTGCCTTTTCGAATCCCTTGACACTTAATTTCACGATTACTCACATGTAGCTTTCACCATAAGGTCCCTCAGCCACTTATGTGCTTAGACATTTGTAATAATATTCTCTTAAATCACTAACACATCACACACATAAGGCATACTACCATTAATCACGTTTCCTCATCAATATACGTACTAAGTTTAACACAAGATATAACAAACAGTCACTCACAATCGGTCCTGGCTCTAAGTGGGTTATAAGCCTCCCCGAGCTCTTCTTGGCCTGAAAATACATAATCCTCAAGTTTAGTTTCCATAATCTCCCTTTTTCCTTTAGCATACAATAGCATCGTTATTCTATAGAAAATGGTAAGTTACCAGCGTTACTCAAAAGCTACTTAAACTATACTAGCGACACTGCATTGATTAAAACCAGCGAGACTACCTTGAGGAGCGATACCCAGTGATACTCTAGCGAGAATTGTGAGACGCAAGCCTATCTTTGCGTTGCAGCGTTACTTTCTCTGTTGCTCAGTCTCTCGCTCACTCAGCGATACTTTCGCTGTGACAGAACCATTTCCTTCTTCCTTTCTTCTTCCTTCTTCAACCTTCTAAACATTTCGTTTCAATCAATTTCAGTACTTTCTTCCTTCTACAAACTTGTTAGAATACAGGTCCTTCATCTTACCTCAAAATTTCATGAAGCACATCTTCCCCGTTTAGGACATATCCTCCGACAACTCCGAGTTACCTCTAATCATTCGACAGTTCAACTCCCGTCTCTTCTTCCTGAGTTTGACACACAATTAAACAATTTCAGCTCAAGCATCCTTCATGAAACCTGCTAGAAATCGAGTTAACTTACTAACCTCAAAGTTTCAGCCCTAACCTTCGTCTCTTCAATTTGTTCTTCCTCCAAAACCGAGCATCACTCTGAAGAGACCACAGCAACCGAAACCTCTGTCAAACCCAAGTTTCTCCCACGAATTCAATGGGATTTCTGCTTCAGATCAGCATGAACATCTTCTTCTACCTCCCTTCGATGTCTCGCCTTAATATGGATCCAACTCGAGCTCTGAAATGCAAGCAGAACAATTGAATTCTCAGTCCACTTATATATATATACCACCGACTTGTGCTCCATTTCAACTCCATACTATAATCCGTTCAACGCATACCTCCTATGCTCAGCTTCAGCGACGCACACGGCTTCTGATGATATTTCATTTCAAACTCTCCCGCCAAATAGTTAACATACGCATTACCTTCTCTCAGCCAACACTCCTTGTCCAACGCATACTCACCTTCGACGCATAGTAGTGTTCACCACATAACAACCTCACCGCAGATCAGCTCCCAAACTCCCCGTGGCCTTTACTTCCAAAGGCACATTGCCTTCAATGCGTTTGACGCATAATGATCCTCGATACCAAGTGATCCTCCACGTCTTATGTCCTCAACGAGTCTTAACTTCAGCGCATGATCAGCTTCCCTCACCTTTGCGTTACACCAAAATTATTTCCTCCACAACAGGTTGCCATCAACGCATAGCTTACACTTAACTATTTTCCACTCCAAACGCAATCCAGCCAACTACTTTTACACATTCACCCATCTCTCGGCCCCTTCTTACTTTGCGTTCTCATAAAAATAGATGCGGGGCTTACATCTACAGTGTGAAGAATGCAATTGTGGGTCTTTAGTGGAGTGACCCACAGTTAATGAGTGTTGATTAATTTAATTAAAGAGTTTAATTAATTAATCTCGTATCATTATAACTTCTAATATGTAGGTCCATAGGTCTCCTTGCTAACTCACTAAGGGTAAAATAAAGAATATTTAGTTTGGAGGAATTTGAATTATTCAAATTATAAGGGTTGTATGTCACACCCCCTCCCGAATTCCTTCCTAACCTGGAAGTGAGTGTGAAATAATAGACTCCAATACCCCTAAAGCATTCATCACACAACCCTGATGTCTTAGAATATAACCTGATAAACACATATTCAGTAATCTATAATCACAACC
Organism: Citrullus mucosospermus; assembly: GCA_030954485.1. NCBI lineage: Eukaryota > Viridiplantae > Streptophyta > Magnoliopsida > Cucurbitales > Cucurbitaceae > Citrullus > Citrullus mucosospermus. Next base: position 21,045,207 of record CM062057.1, read on the forward strand.
ACACTAGGGTTAAGCTATCATAACTATGTTGACTCCCATTAGACTTAATATTTACAACAACATCTATACATAACTTTCTCAATCCTTACAATATGTACAATATTTAAATAGGTTCAGGATTTACAATTAAACACTTCCTAGATTCTGAATCAGGCCCAGACGAGTTTCTACTGTATGCTAAGCACCCCGGACATGCTCACTACCTGGAAAAATAAAACAAAGAAACAAGGAAAGCGTGAGCTTAAACGCTCGGTGAGTAGTTTAAAGTTTTTCTCGACATTATATGAAAATATAAAACCCAGCTAAATCTATAACTAGCATACATTAAGATATAAATTAATCACTCACGATTATCTATGGAAACATTATTCACAAACCATTTCCTTAAATTCCTTCCCTATTTGAGGCAGAGCATAACTCAACGCTGCTCAACGTCGAAGTGACCCTAATTAGGCGGAGAAAACTCAACGCACCAAAGTCGATATTCCGTAGCTGAGTGGAGTACTCTCAACACCTCAGCGTCACTCAATCACAATTTGGTCACGGGCTACCCAAGTACCTTCTCCCAGTCCCTTAATATTGGATCCCCAGGATACTCAAGTGCCTTCTCTACATCTCTCAGCACTGAGTTTTCAAATACAAGATTGCCCACATGCCTTCACATCGTCCCTCAGCATTGGGTCCCTTAGAAAACATTATAAAGCAAATATGCTTTGCATAAATAGTTCTTTATAAATTATTTCATGATAAACAGAACAATATTAGTATGAAGCTAATTACATACACAAATATCCCACATGCATGCTCATACGCTTCCTTTAATCTTACAGTCATATGTCACATACTTAATCATACTCTTGTGACCTTTCATACATCACAACACTAAATATAAGCTCATATGCTTCCATTTACTCACATAATTATAGATTTCATACTTTTCTTAAGCCTTACCACCATATAACACATACATATTCGTATACTTGAGTTCACTCCCACATCGCAATAATAATCATAAGTTCACATGCTTCCATCCGTTTTATCCTTATTATTCACATACTTTTGCTCAGTCTGTATATATAAATATATATCGAAACAGCTCATCATACCACACATGGAACACACATAAAGTTCATAGAATTCGATCATGTAAGCATTTATCAACAAATATTATCAAGAAACTATGTTAGGACTAAACACTTTTAGATAGAAAGTCACTCACGACTTGTCCTAGGCCTTGAGCGGATTGTACACCTTTCCTAGCTCTTCTTGGCCCGTAAATCCACATTTCTCGTGTTAGACTTCCCTAGAATTCCTTTCCATAATCATTAAGTTTGCATAATCAGACTCCAAACATGCTTCATCACCGAGACTCACTTCTCCTAAAACAACTCATAATGAGCGAGATTATAGATAATCAGCGAGACTACTAGCGGATTGGGCTACAAATATGCAGTACTAGCGAGACCATAGTGAGCAAGACTAGCAAGATTCACCTTGAGTAGCGATTCCTAGCAACACTCAGCGAGATTTGTGAGACGAATTGTCACACCCCACCCCAAACTACCCTCTCGTAGCCCGAGACGGAGTGTGAGGACAGCAGTTATCGACTACCCTGTCACATAACCCACTGTCAACTTCATCTTATTTTCTTTTAAATCCTTCTTAGAACGGTAATACCATTAACACACTCTTGACAAACCTCGACTTCGATCGGCAACGGGAACTGTCATGCTAACTGTACTTGCCAAAGAATAATTCCTCTTCCTTTCCTCTATTTCCTCTTCCCGAGCTTCTTGGACGCAGCGTTCTAATCTCAGAAACGCAAGGCTCCATATTCCTCTGTCAGCTCGGTTGGACGCAACCCTGCCCTTCGACGCAAGGTTGGCAACTACCGCAAAGTGCAACCTCTCTTCTTACTTCTCTTTTGGGATGCGTCGACCTCTCTTGGACGCAAGGTCCAACTTGAACACATCACCTATCTTTGGACGTTGCGTTCACCTTGAACGTAGTGTTTGTCTTCATCGCAAGGCTGACCCAACTTCTTTAACATAAAATAGCTAAGTTGTCAACAATACCTTCTTTCTTGGCCGCAGACTCCTACTACGGACGCAAGGATTCCTCCTTTCTACCTTCTTTCTTCTCTCTCTCCAGAATTCTTCTTTCAGAGTCATCAGTCACTCCTTTTCCCTCAAGGTTCTATTTATAGGGAGCTTGCCATCCAACTTTTCCTCTCCTTTTGCCACTTGTTTGCCACATGTCACGCTGCATGCTTAATTAACCATGCATTTATCCAAGCATCACCTTGCATGAAGCACTTAACATGCATTCTAACACCTCCTACTTTTAAGGTGTCAAGTCTATATGAAGCCACCTAACCTTTATAAGCTTATCTTATGCGTCCAACATTTTTAACTTACTTACTTTTCACTCTTGGCCATAAGTAAATATTTCCTTAACTTCCTATACATTGTTGTACTACCAGGGTGTATAACTTAAACCCAGTTTTGATCCTCTTATTAAACCTTATGAATTTCGTGGTGATCCTTCTATGCGTCCATGAGGTTCCTCCTATCCTTGAAGATTCCTTAATTATCCCTCGATGCGTTCTTGTGCTTATATTCCAAGGTTATTCATTTAACATTTTTCCTTGCACTAAAACATTTTCTGATAATAAAGTAATATGCGTCCACCTCTTGTTCTGATAAGCACTTGAAAAGTGCTTTTTATTCTCTCAAATTAAGGGAGTTTATATTAGATTTCACTTGTTTGCTAGTGATTTTCATGTTAAAACAAGGAAAATTAGAAGAAACGACTAAAAGATCAAAACCGAGCAAGAATATGGCGAAAAAGAGTTGAAAAACTAAAAAGGGCAAATTGTGGAATAGCACCGCTGCTCTGAAACATTAATAATCACTCGAGTTGCATGAGAAAGGGTTGTTTTTTAGAGAAAATAACTTGGAATTAAGTTTCTAGACTTAGGCATATGAATTGCAATAAAATCCATGAAATCTCTAATATTGCATGATGAAATAAACAAGGATTCATTACCCTAGAATTCTCTTTGACTCTTGTGTTTCTCTCTTTGATACTTTCCTTATTTGATTTGTATTTTTCATAACTTATCATATTCAATTTCAATCCTCAAATAAAATTGATTCAACTCTAGAATAGTTAAGTAATTTAAACCTTCACAATTGGATCTCCAGTGGAACGATATTCGGACTTAATCGTCTTATATTATAACTTGACCCATACACTTGCGGTTAACACTCAAAGTGCGCATCAAGTTTTTGGCGCCGTTGCCGGGATCCAAAAAACGGTTTTTGTTATTTAATATTCATTAGAATTGATAGATCTTAATTTGAGGTGTATATTATTTGGTCGTTTATTTATTTTTATTTTGATTTGATTTCATTTTATATATTTTTTTCCTTTTTTATTTTATTTTATTTTGTTTTTTATTTTTTTCCTTTTTTATTTTATTCTATTTTATTTTTTTATTTTTTATTTTCTTTATTGATTATTTTGTCGGTTTATGCCTCGAGATAATACTAATATTCTCCCTCTTGATCCCGAGATTGAAAGGACGTGTAGAAGAAACCTAAGGGTTCAACACAATCACATCGAGGAGATGGCGGAGGAGATACCAAATGCAATTCGGGACTACTTCCAACCGACATTACCGGCAAATCAACCCGGCATTATGAATGTACCCATCAATGTCAACAACTTTGAGTTGAAACCGGGGTTGATCCACATGTCTAGAGAGAGCTAGCCTTTAGAGGAAGAACCAATGAAGATCCTCACAAGCACTTACGATCTTTCTTAGAAATATGCGGAACGGTAAAGATGAATGGTGTTTCTAACGATGCAATTAAACTAAGACTTTTTCCTTTCTCTTTACAGGAACGTGCTAAGGATTGGTTGGAAACCATACCTCCGAATAGCATCACAACGTGGGAGATCTTAGCTCAAGCTTTCTTGAACAAATATTTTCCACCGGCTAAATCTCAAAGACTAAGGACGGAGATTGGAACATTCCACCAACTTGAGGATGAACAATTATATGAGGCTTGGGAGAGGTATAAGAATCTCTTGAGAAGATGCCCTCAACATGGTTACCCGGATTGGTTGCAAATTCAACTCTTCTACAATGGATTAGCAAGCTCAACCAAGTCCATACTAGATGCAACCGCCGGAGGCTCAATTTTTTCAAAGAATGCTCAAGAGGCCTATACCATACTAGAAGACTTGGCCACTACATCGTACAATTGGCCATGTGAACAGTCTTCTCCAATCATCCCAAAAGCCACCGGACGATATGAGATGGACGAGGTAAGTTCTCTAAAAGCTCAATTGGCTTCTCTTACTAATGCTTTATCTAAATTTTCTCAAGGAAGCCAAGTACAAGCAAGTCCATCATCCATAGCTTCCCTCGCAGCCATGGCAAATCAACAAGAGCCAATTGAGTTGGAGGTAGCCAATTATGTGGACAGAGGACAATACCGAGGTCAACAACAACTTCCAACTCACTATCATCCCAACTTGAGGAATCATGAGAATTTTTCATATGCTAACAACAAGAATGTGTTGCAAGCACCTCAAGGATTCAATGGAGCGGGGAATGCAAAGACATCATCACTAGAGGACATAATGTTTGACTTTGTCAAAGAGTCAAGATCAAGGACAACCACATTGGAGAATTCGGCCCAAGCAATTGCAAGCACCGTTCAAAGCCAAAGTAAGGCACTTCAAAACTTGGAGGTTCAACTTAGTCAAATGGCAACTTCCCTCCAAACAATGCAAAAGGGTAAGTTCCCTAGTTGTCCCGAGATAAACTCAAGGGAGGAGTGCAAGGCCGTGACTTTGAGGAGTGGGAAAAAGCTATCCACTCCCTTGATCAAGGATGAAGATGATGAGCTTCCACAAGAAGAAGATGAAGTCATCATAGAGGATATTCAACAAAAAGAGAGTGCATCTAAGGAAAAGGAGAAATCAAAGTCTAACATAGGGAGTACTTCTAACTCTACTTCTTCTATCCCTAATATTTTACCTTTTCCTCAAAGATTTCAAAAGAAAAAGATTGATGCTCAATTTTCAAAATTCTTAGACATATTCAAAAAGTTAGAAATTAACCTTCCTTTTGCAGAGGCATTAGAACAAATGCCTAAGTATGCCAAATTCATGAAGGATGTATTGTCTAAGAAGAAAAGGTATGGAGATTATGAAATGGTTGCACTAACCGAAGAATGTAGTGCGGCACTACAAAAGAAATTGCCTCCAAAACTAAAGAATCCATGGAGTTTCTCTATCCCTTGTCATTTAGGCAAGAATAAAGTTACTAAAGCACTTTGTGATCTTGGAGCTTCTATTAATTTAATGCCTTTATCCATGTTTAGGACGCTCAATGGAGGAGAGGTGCAACCAACTACCATATCTTTGCTTTTGGCCGATCGATCATTTGTTCACCCCTACGATATTGTGGAGGACGTCTTGGTCAAGGTAGGCAAATTTATCTTCCCGGCAGACTTTGTGATATTAGACATGGAGGAAGATGCCGAAGTCCCCATAATCCTTGGGAGACCATTCTTGGCCACCGGAAGGGCCCTCATCGATGTGCAAGATGGAAAGCTCACATTTCGCCTTAACGATGAGGAGGTAACATTCAACATCTATAAAACTCTTAAGCATCCAGAGATAGAAAGGTATGAGCATCATGAGCCAAGCACAAAGGTAACATCGCCTCTCTCTTCAAATAAAAACTCTATGCATGATGAGCCCCCTTTAAATGGTAAGACTAATGACATTCTTGATGTTAAAGTAGAAAATTCTATGAAGCATGTTTTTAGTTGTGATATTTCTCCTAGTTCTTCATACATGCCTCCCAAACCTATAACAAATTATGAACAAATTATGGAGAAGCATGATAAAAATGAAGTGGTGAGTCCGTTAAAATCTAAGCATGATGATTCTTTAATAAGTCTTGACCACATTAGAAACGATGATGTCCAATTTGATAATGATTTATTGACTAACTCACTAAAGGCTAATGAATATGTTTGTGAGTGTCAATGTGGGCGAATACTAGAAGTTGTAGGTGATCCAAAGCATGAAAGAAAGAAACCATCTTGGGATCCACCGTGATTCGTGAGCCCCGTCTAGCTAGAAGACGTTAAACCAAGCGCTTATTGGGAGGCAACCCAATTTTATTGCTCTCTTTACTTTTCTTTTTATTTTATTTTTCAATAAATCTTGGAGTCACTCATATGCTTTATCTCTCAGGAACGTGGTTTATCACACAAAGTACTCCTTACACCAAGCCTGTTTGGTGGCTTCCCGCTTGCTCCCAAGCTTGCTCTTTCCATGTTAGATGCTCTTATGCATTGGGGACAATGCATGATTCTAAGTTTGGGGTGGGAGGTGTCTTTCGTACATTTGTGTGTTTTCTTATCCTGCTATGCATGTTTGTGAAGTTTTAATGATCATATGCATGTCAATTTTGAAAAAAAATTTTTTGAAAATTTTGGAGCTTTCAAAGTTAATGGGAATGTTGTTTATGGTTGTGTGCCTTGATGTTGATTGCCCATGATGAGATTCGAATTTGCATGATAGATGACTTATTATGGAAATAGAATAGCACTATCTTGAGTTAAATTCATTTAAGCCCCTCTTAAAATCTCTCATATTCTTGAGCACGTAGCTACTTTAATTTAAAATCTTTAATTGAAAAAAAAAGATTAAGTTGGGTGTATTTGGTTGTCACTTCGAAAGGCCCCACCGGTTAGAGAGTAGAAATGCATGATAGCTTGTAATCTTAGACTAAGGAAAAAGAAAAGAGTATACATGCCTTGAGAAAAGAAAAAGTGTACACAAAATATATGAGCTTTATTTGTCTATCTTTTTAAATGATAAACTTGTAATGAGTATGCATGGATAGGGGTAAAAAGAGCTGCATTTGCTGTGATCAGTAAGGACGCCTGTGAATTAACTAGGTACAAGTCCCTACAGTGAATGTGTGGAAGCTAGTGCCTCTAGGTAAAAGAATGCAAGTTTGGGCCCATGAAAAAAATATATGATTGAAAGGCACTTTAGTGGACATATTACTCACTTGAAATGTATGCAAGCTTGAAGATGGTGCATGAGCTAGAGTAGGGGAAAAACTAAAAAAAACCTCTCTTAAGTCCTAATTCGAGTTCTAGTATTTTAAATTGAAGGAGGCTTGCACACACACACACATGGGAGATAGCAAGATTTGGCCTTGAATGATTATAACAATATAGATATGCTTGCATGTTTCTACTTAAGCTCTAAATGCTATTCTCTAAGACATGAGTCAATTGCACACTTTTTCATTTAAACTCCCTATTATTTGATTTTATTCTTTGCTCGGGACTAGCAAATCTCTAAGTTTGGGGTGTTGATAAGCACTTGAAAAGTGCTTTCTATTCTCTCAAATTAAAGGAGTTTATAGTCTTCAACGCCCCAACCTAACACTTAGCCGAATTTTCACATATTTCTTCCCTCCACACCGGCCACGCTCAAAGTCATACAACCCGACTACACCACACTTCTCCATGGCACTCAGCTACTCTTCTTCTCAAGCTATAAGCCTAGTTACTTGCGACAATCTCTCCTCCATGGCTAAGTCCACGCAATGCCTCTCTTGGCCTCTTCTTTTCCACGCCTCTTCATGCCTAAACAAGAAAGAATTTGTCTAAGTCCACAACATACTAACAATTTGCTTAGCTTGAGTATATGGAAATAAAAGTAGGGTTTACACCTACTAAGTTTTTTAGTCAAATTTGGTTTGCCCGTGGGGTTTGGAGTGTAGACTCCTATGGGTGGTCTTTGTGTAGGTTGGACCCCTTGATTGAAATCTTGAGTGATTTTGGATCAAATCAAGAGTTGGGTAAGTAGTTTGGAGGTGATTTCGGATTAAGCCTATTTTGGGTAATAATTATTTAGCATTATTTGGTTGATTTTTATGTGTGGGGTTTGACCCTATGATTAAATTTTAAATTGGATTTATGTTCGAGGTTTTAATTCAAGAAATTTGTTGGAGTCAGGTTGTTGTGATAGCTTTATCTAGACATAATTTGAGATAAGTGACTTTACTACAGGAATGCCTTCGTGTCAGGCACTTTAGTTCCTCAATTTCAATTTGGATTAAGTGAATATAGAAACATGTTTTAGACCTCAAGAATATGTTGTATGTATGAAGTAATCCAGTTATGCACATGCTAGAACTATGAAAAAGTGATCATGATTATGTTCTAGGACCTACAAAAAGTATGATTTATGTTATATGTTTAGTAGATGACAATTGCCCTTCTAACACTAGGCACATTTTCATGATCCTTCGGGTTCATATTATGTTACCGGGAGCAAATGGGTTCCCTACCATGTTACCAGATCCTTTGGTTCACTACCACGTTATGTGACCATTCGGGTTCACTACAAGTTCAGCTTCGTGGACTGACGGGTTCACTACCATGTTATAGTTTCGGGAATCGACAGGTTCCCTACCATGCTTATGTGCCTCTGGGCCACCAAATACGTGTTAGAACAGGTTAACTTGTTCACTAGATGGTCATCCATGTTTCATGTTCTCATGTTACTATGATAATTTAAAGTATGCTTGTCCCACTAATATGCATATATTTGCATATATGTATGCATAGCCTGACTCCGGTAGTGAGGTTAGTTACTAATTATTTTATACTCATTTTTTATTATGATATGTTTTTCAGATAAAGGTGAGGACACATCGACAAATGACAGAAGGAATCTATGATCGTGCCATTGGGACAAGATAGATGCCTTTGCTCATGTTCTCATGTTTTCATGTTTTAAATTCCAGTCTTGATGTTAAGTCCAGAGTTCTAGTTTTTGCACTGTTAGACACTTTATGCAAGATTTTTCCAATTCTTTTTTTTAAAGTTTTAGGGGTATCTCGATTTAAGATTTTCAGTTATTTAGAGTTATTTATTTTGTAAAATTCTTTTGATTTTAGTTAAACTTATAAAAAGAGTTGTTTGAGATGTATGCATGCATGTAGTAACGCCCTGGTACAAGTCCTAGGAAGTTGGGTCGTTATAGAAGGTTAATTAATTAAAGATTTTACTTAGTTAATCTTGGATTATTAAAGCTTATAATTTATAGGTCTATAGGGTCTCCTTACTAGCTCACCATGTACCAACAAGGATTAATGGATTGAAAGAAAAATTTGAAATATTCGAATTTAGGAGGAAAATATATTCATTGTATTAGATACAATTAATATAATTATTGATGTATTAAGATACATTCTTATAAAGTTAATTTGAATGAGATTCAAATTAGAATTATATGATATGGGAGAATTAATGTATTTGAATATGATTCAAATAATTAATTATTTAGTATTAAGAAAATAATTAATTATTTAATTTGAATGAGATTCAAATTAAAGATATATAATGGGAGGATTAATATATCAAAGATGATTCAAATAATTAATCATTTTAATTTGAGAAATTAAAATGGTTAATTATAATTATAATTTTAATATGAGATATTAAAATAGATAATTATAATTAAATAGGTTTATCCTAATTAGGTCCTATATAAAAGGGTTCAGAGAGTCCTCATTAATAAGTCTACACAATTATTCTGTAGAGAATTCTCTTAATAGTCTCTCCCAAAAATCACAAAGAAAAGATCTCTACTCTCTGTCTTTTTTCTATTCTTTCAAGAAGGCTTCCACAAACTGGATCATTGTCAAAGTCATAACAAGGAAGACTTCATGGAAGAGAACTTCAATTAGAGAAGGATTTTGTTGTAGTTTCATGTCTACAAAGTTATGATTCTCTTGTGCTTAACTCATTTACTATTTTAATATGTTTAAAATTCTAATAAGAAATCAAAGCAGCAGGATCGAAATGTCCAATCCCTTCAAGATATTTCATGGCCTAGACTTATACAAACTCATTATATAAGATATTGATCTCACTCACATGTCTCTACATGAACGATTTGGATATAATCATTTGCAACAGTTACAAAGTGAGTCGTATCAATAATGTTATTAAGATAAAACACATAACTTTATCTATATACTATCGGCTCTTTAAGTTGTTTTTTAATATATTCAAGATTACACTAATTTTATGTAATGAATAATGTATAAATTGCAATTAAAAATTAAATAACAAAATATTAAAAACAATGTTTTAAGGCATAAATTCCAACTATGTGCTTTAGGTATGCCCATATTATCACTTACTGGTAGCTTCTTACTCGATCATCAAAGTTTGACAAACATTTCACTAGTGTATATTAATCATTGATATACTTTATCTTTTTCTTTTTTTTTTTGTTTTTTTCTTTTTGAATAATGTAGTAGAATTGATAAGTATTTTTAGCCAAAAAAGTACTTTTCTAGTTTTTTTTTTTTTTTTTTTCAAAATTACATTCTAACCACTAACATCTGATTGACATGTAATACGGAGGAAAAAAAACATTTTTGGTCCGTACTTTTTTTATTTTGTTTTTATTTAGTCCTTAAATTTCAAAATGTAACACTTTTAGTTTTTTAATTTGGAGTCTGATATCAATTTAGTCCCTAAATTTCAAAATGTTACAATTTTATCATTGGAATTTGAGTTTTGTTTCAATTTGGTCCCTAAGTTTCAAGATTTAAGAGAATTATAATTAATTAAGTTTCACTATTTTTTCATCACTAACTAATTTTAAAATTTTACTTCATAATTGTATTATATTAATTAATGGACATGAACATTAAAAACTAAAGTGAGTAATTAGGGAAAAATCAAAGTTAAAAGGGAAAATGTTGAAATATAGGAACTAAATTGAAACAAAACTTAAATCTCAAGAATAAAATTGTAGCATTTTGAAATCTAGGGATTAAAATTAAAATCAAACACAAACCTTAAAAACTAAAAGTATAACATTTAAAAACCTAAATGGAGAGTATACCTAAAACTTATAAATTATTTTACCCTAAATAATAATATTATTGTACATACATCAAAATCATTATTCACAAAGTTACAAATTATAATTTTAAAGACAAAACAACTTCATTTATCCCAAAGAATAAGAAATGTATGATAATACAATAAAAGCAAATTAAAGGAGGAGATTTAAAACATATCATTGTTTCAAAAAAATAGAAAAGAAATAGATATCATCACATCACATGGACAGTTGGTGGGCAGCAGATTTCATCAACATTGATTAGACATATTGTCTTTATGGAACAGTAAATTGATGGACCATAAACTATGCCACATCAAATGAATCTAATTATTTGATTAATTACTCCCAATCTACACCACTAACCCACTACATTCATTTCTTTTGTTTGTTAATATTTTTTCCCTTTAAAATATGCCTAAAATTGGAATATAGTTTACTACTATCATTCTCTATAAATTTTTAACTGAAAAATATTCAGTTTTTTTTTTCTTTTTTTGAAAAAAAAAAATGTTCCAATTATGATGACCAAAGTATATAGTTTCTAGAAACAAAAATATAATTTCTACTAATATTTATAAATTTATGTTTTAATAAAAGTTAATTATGTAGATATATATATATCGTTTAATTCCTAATTTTTTTTTCTATTTTATTTTTCTTGTCTTTTTTTCAACAGGGTCCCTTTTAAAAATTAAAAAAAAAGTTTCAATTTCATCTAGTATGTTTTTGATATTATAGTTATAGATAAATGGTTTGTCTATTTTATCAAATTAAAACCAAGGGTATTTTAAACACAATTAAGAAAGTGAGTTTTTAAACTATATCATCATTTTTTATAGTTAATTTCATGACACTACAAAATTAATTAGAAAAACCGAAGGCATAACTACCTAAAGAGGTGACTTGAAATTCTATTAGAAGAAGAAGAAGAAGAAGAAGAAGAAGAAGAAGAAGAAGAAGAAGAAGAAGAAGAAGAAGAAGAAGAAGAAGAAGAAGAAGAAGAAGAAGAAGAAGAAGAAGAAGAAGAAGAAGAAGAAGAAGAATTATCTTAAATGGTAAAACGGCCGAAAATATTTACAACCAATAGCAAAATACATCGTCTATCTGCGATAGACTGCGATAGATAGCAATAAGCTACTATTTGTGTCTAACGTGACAAAAATAATAGTCTATTGCAATCTATCGCAGATAGACAGTTAAATTTTGCTATATTTGTAAATATTTTGGTTTGTTTTGCTATATTTGAAAAGAGGCCTAATAATAAAAATTAGGACCGACATGAAGAAAAAAAACCTTAACATTAATTAGGAACTCAATTATAAATTATTATTTAATAGAAAATTTAAATAAAAATAAGGTTTAAATATTGTGGATCCTTATTCTTTCAATTTTAGTTTATTTTAAACTTTGGTGCTTTCAAAAGGTTCACTTTGGTCCCTCTATTTTCAACTTTTGTTCATTTTGGTTATTATACTCACAATTTTGGTTCATTTTGTTCCTTGTATTTTTAAAAAGTTACCATTTAAAATGAATTTAAGTTTTTTTTAATGAAAATGTTCAATACAAGTTCAACTATTATCTATTTCAAATTAGTTTTAGTGTTGTATTGCTTTTGTTCTTTTAAAGAAATGTATTAACTATAAAATGATAATAGCAAGCAAGAAAGATAAAACTTCCATCTATGAACAATATTCTTAAGGTAAGTTGTTGCCTTTCTCAAAATGACAAAGGCTTTAGAAACAACAAATTGTGATGAAAGAAAAAAATTTAAGAGTTAAAGTGAGCATAGCTCAACTGACATATAGTATGTATGTTAGCGACTAAGAGATATGTCGTTTGAATCTCCCAATCTTTATTGTATATAAAAATTTTAAAAATTAATAAATAAATAAATAAAATGAAGGTTTAGTTTTGTGATCAAATGGATGAAAATTATGTCTTTTTCTTTAAAAAAAAAATAATAATAATAAGCAAAACTTTTAGCATCTCGAACTCTCTTAAATTCCATGATATATCATTAAAATTCTATAAATAAATGGTTGGTAAAATTGTTCATATTTCACCCTTATATTATCCTTTTAGTTATCCATGATTATAAAAAAGTATTTAAGTATGGTTAAAAAAAGGTATTTAAAATTTTGATCCTCCATTCCAACACTCTTTACAATTTTATCTTACAACTTTATCTTGTTACAGTCAAATTTAATAAAATTTTAGGCTAGTTTTTATTATTTTAAAATGTTTGTTTTATTTATTTTAATTATAATGTAAACTACATTAAAAAAAAAAAAAGATTTTTTTTGAGTTTAAGATTTTATTAATATGTGTTAATTTACGTGAATTTTTCTTAGATTTTTTTTAGTACAACTAGGGGTAAGAGATTTGAACCACATACCACGTTATTACTAACATACTTGTATACCAATTAAATTAAGCTCGGTTGAAAAAAATTATTATTCTTTAATTAAAAAATAGGATATATTATTATCTTTTAAGTTCTTTACTTAAGTTTTCTCTAACGGTATAAATTAAATATGTCATTATGACTTTAAAAAGGTGTTATTAATGTTCATATTCAGGTTTCTGAAAAAAAAAAAATCACGTCCATGTGAGTGTAGTGTGAGTAGGTGAAGTATTTATTTATTTATTTAATATAATGTATTAGTACTTTTAATAAAAGAATAGGAATAACTATATTATAAGTATTATTTAAAAAAACAAGGCTAATTAATATCATTAAAAATTGTTTTTATCTTAAACTATTTCTTTTATAATCATAAAGTTTAGTGTATCTAAAATATGATTCTTTTCATACTTACAATACTATTAATTATTCCTTTGCAATACATATATATACACACATAAGATAACATGTGTTATTTTTATTCAAATTTGTAACAAAATTAGTTATTGAATTTTAGTACATAAGGCTTTAGTCCCTAGTATGAAAAAAAATCTTAGTATAATCAATTATTAATTTTTATTACGTAACAACTTAGTATTTATTATTTAAAAATATTTGATCTCTACTGATCAATTTATCGATCTACGTGCATAATAAATTTTACTAAATCTTAAAAAGAAAAAATTCACGATAGGGTCAAAAATCATTATAAAATGTGAAGTACGGGAACTAAATTATTACTTATTAGGTTTTAGGACCAAAACATTAAAAAAATTAAAAGTCCAAAGACTAAATCGATATATACTAAAATTTATAAACCAAATTGGTTAGTTTTATGAAAGTTTAGAGATGAAAAGTGTATTTTTTTTAATTTTTTTTTTAATATGTATATTCTTCTTTAGACTTTATGATTCACTCACTCTAACGAAGTGGACTATAAATTAAACCTCGATGGCCTTCATGAGAAAACGATGTTTAGAAGTAATGTGGTTGCATGCCAATAAGTTTACAATGAGAAAGGAATATAATCTTCATGTCTTTAGAGAGAATATTAGGGGGGAAAAAAGAATTTGTGGGCGTTCAAACACATCAAAAAGAAAATTTTAGTTGAGATTTAAAAGATACATTTCTTATTGTTAAAAGAAAAAAAAAAAATACATTTCCTAAGCAATTTAATTTTTTTCAAAAATAAAACAAATTGTACTTATTGGTGTTGTCATTTTTTAACAACAAAACAAAATTCTAAGGTATTGTTTGGTGACCATATGATTTTTAAAAATTAAGTTTATTTTCTATCAATTTCTTATTATGACTTTCATCTTTTTAAGTAAAAAAATTTGATTTCTTAGCTAAATTCTAAAAACAAAACAAATTTTTACAAACTACTTATTTTAGTTTTCAAAATTTGGCTTAGTTTTTTAAAACATTGGTAGAAAAGAAGATAACAAAGCAATAAATTTAAAAATAGAAGGGTGTTTCTAGGTTTAAGTTTCAAAAGTTAAAAATAGAAAACCGAGCCTAAATTATAGTTATTCAAGTTCATAATCTTAATAACTTAGCAGCAGACAAAATAATAATAATAAGTAGGATGGTAAAGTAATATTCGTTCTTAATGTTTATTGTTGTTTGCGATATAATTAAGTTGCAATTTACCTATCATTATCTCCAGATGCAACCCAACTTATTTTTCTTTTATTTATTCTTGGATCATTTGATTGGAGGTTTTTTTTTTTTTTTTTTTGATAAAAAATGATACAAACAAGCTATGCTCGAATCTTCGTAGGTGTTCACTTCAAGTCTTAGGGGTTTGACAAACTTCCAACCCTGTGACAACATCCATGTTTGTTACATAGTTTTCAACATTTTACTCTGAAAAATTTATTCTCAAGCATCATTTTTTTTAAGTTTACTTTTTGAGATTAAGAATCAAATTATCAAATATTAGAGATTGTACTCGCAACAAAATTAATACAAATATAAAATTTAAATTCTACGAATCAAATTTCTCCAAAAATCTCATTAATATAATAATTTTTATTTGTAAAAATGAATTAAGTAAGTATTTAAATAAATCATTATTGATTTATTAAAATAAATAATCATATTAATTTAAATTAATATGATTAGTTAATTACTTAATTAACTATATTAAAATAAAAATATGATATGAAAGGTCAATGATGATTTATTTAAATATTTAATTAATTCATTTTTACAAATAAAAAATTATTATATTAATGAGATTTTCGGAGAAATTTAATTCCTAGAATTTGAACTTATATTTGTATTAATTTCAGTATTGTGAGTACAATCTTTAATATTTGATCGTTGGACTCTTTCTTTCAAAAAGTAAATTTTAATCATTAGGCTTGTTCGAAAGAGTTGAAATCCCTAACACAGCGGAAGCAATACATAACCAAATTAGAAATAAATTGAGATTTTGAAACCAATACATTAGAAAAAAAATACAGAAAACCTACTATATTAATTCTAGGGTTAAGCATTCTTTAAGAGTTAAAAGTCTTACATTCGTTGTCGACTCTAAACACCACCACCACGAATCTCTTCTATCCTCTGAGTTATGATGTGATGAAGGATTGTGGATCCTTTTCTTGATCTATGGGAAAAACTCGAAAGAGCACCAGAGAGAATTTTTATCGAGAGAATAATTTCCATCTCTCTGTTTCTTTTGCAGACATATATGGAGAGAGAAATCAGGAGACGTGGGATCAAACCACGTAAACCGTAACTCCCACGTATGGGAATTACTTTTTTAATTAATTAATTAATTCATTCATTAATTTAACAATTAAATAAATAATTAATAATTAATTAAATCTAATTTAATTAATTATTTCATTTAAATCATATTTAAATGAATATCTCTCATATAACCTATAGTTTTAATTCATTTAATTTAATTAAATCAAATTTAATTAAAATGAACTAAGAAAACTAATTTTCAAATTAAATATCTAATATTTAATTTAACTTACATTTGAATCATATTCAATTGTTATTCTCTCATAACTTATATTTTTAATGTGCATCTAATACACATTAATTTTAACCTATAGTTTTAATATGAGTCTAATTCATATTAATATTTGAACTTCTTCAAATATTTAATTTTCTCAAAAATTAATTTTGTATCATATCCAAAATTAAATTTATATTATAAAGTTCAAAATAAACTTTATATTATAATGTATCATCATACATTATATTATTTCCCTAAGTTAATTTTGAACATTTCAAATTTCATTTAAGATATAAATACCTCAACACTCTTTACGAGCTAGGAAGGGGACTTAATGAACCTACAGATCAGAAGCTAATATGAGATTAACCGACTAAACTCATTAACCACATTAATCAATATTCGTTAATTGTGGGTACACTCTACTAAAGACTCACAGCTACACTTTTCTCACTGCAGATATATTTTTATGTCCATGGATATAGACCAATAACAGTAAATTAGTCATTCACAAGTGTTTGTAACACCAGTTGGGTCAAATTACCGCGTTACCCCTAGTTTACTTCTAAATCCTTAAGTACCAGTGCTCATTTAACGAACAACTTGTTTATGGTCCAACCATTAAACAGAAACCTTTCTCAGGCCAGTGAGAGGGTAGGGCCCTTTGTTCAAGTTACGAAGACACCACTTAAGGGAACACTTATCTATTTACCCTAAAGATGAGAATGAGTGAATTCCATCTTGTATAATTATGTCCCCAGCTCCCCACTCGGCCTTGTTCCCAAGACGGTAGGCATATTGAGTCGAAAAACGGTCACTCTCACCCATACAAATCACAGGACAATCCCTCGTGAACAAGAGTTCATATTATACTCAGGATTAAGACTAAGTTGCCTAGGTCATCCTATTGAGATAGAAACCTAACTAGTTAACGCAGTTACATCTAGTGATCACTAATTCGTGGTCTGGTCTTATGCAAACTCATTGTATAGGATACCCCCACTCGCATGTCACCTACACGAACGCGTTAGATCATTGTATTTGTATCAAATACAAAGTGGGCTGTATCCATAGTGTCATTAGGATAAGGTACCCAACCTTATCCCTATACTATAAACCGTTTAGACAGTATCTTGAACATTGATCTTTGTATGTCCCCACATATAGTTCAAGACTCATAAAACAGCCTAGAATGTTAGTTTATTGGATTCAGGGTTATTAAGACAAAACAAACAAAAACAATCAATAACACTTATTGAAGTAACACATCAATAACTCTTTATTAATGATTTAATGACGGTCAAATGATTACATTTACAATCTACAAGTTTTAGGGCATCAAACCCAACATTGTTGATCTTCTTGGATGATCAACCTTTGGGCATGATGATCTTCTTGGAGGATCGACCTTTGGGCTTGATGATATTTTTGGATGATCGACCTTTGGGCTTGATGATCTTCTTGGAGAATCGGCCTTTGGGCTTGTTGATTTTCTTGGATGATTGACCTTTGGGCTTGATGATCTTCTTGAGGATCGACCTTTGGGCTTGATGATCTTGTTGTGTCGGCCTCTGACTTATTAGTCGAGTTTGATAAGCCTTTGACTTGTTGATTAACTTGGATAGACCTTTGGAGTTTTTAACTTCAAGAACTTTAGAGTGTCTTATGATTTTCTGGAAGTCATTTGAGCTTTAGTCTTTAAATCTCTAGAAGAGCAAAACTTGGTCTTTGAAGCCTCAGTCTTGAAAGCTTTAGTATGTCATCTGATCTTCAAAGCTTTGAGGGAGTTGTGTTCTTTAGATCTTTAGAGTTTTAATCTTCAGATCTTTAGAGCCTTCAAGAGTTGTGTTCTTTGGATCTTCAAGGCTTCAATTTTTGGAACTTCAGATCTTAAGAACTTTAGAAGTTCAGAGCTTTGGCCTTTAGTTCTTCCAATCTTTAGGAAGTTGTAAACTTAAGATCGATCAGAGCTTCAGTCTTTTGGAATTCAAAGAAGTTTTAAACTTTAGTCTTCAATCTTCAGAATGTTATAATCTTGAGATCAATCAAGGCTTCAGAGTTTTGAAATCTTCAGAGCTTCAATTTTCAAGTCGTCAAAGCTTCAGCACTTCGTTGTCAATGCTTCCAACCTCTTCCAAATGAACGGGTGCAACCTCCATTTATAGAGGATTTGCATGGGCCTTATATGGGTTTGACCTTGTCTTTTTTTTTGCCCAAATTTTCACCATGAGCTTGAACTGGATGGAGTTTGGATACGAGCAACTTTAATTACTCGGCCCGATCCAATTTATAATTTCCACAATAGGCTTGGACTTTCGTTGTGATGACGTGGCAACCTATGATTAACTTAAATTTCTCATTCAACAAATGCAATTATACTTACTCACACAAATTATTAATTAATTACCTAAGAATATCTTAAATATATTTAATTAGTCAACTAAGATTAGTTAAACTAATTACAAAAATTCATTTTTTAATTATTATAATTGATTACTTATTAATTTTTTTATAGTCAATAATTATTTTCTTTGGGATTAATTTTAATTACACAATTCATTATTAACATGTCATAATTTTAATACACTTTCCTAATATTTCTTATTAATTTTCATTATTAACATATCATATTTTTTTCTTTTTTTCTTACTTTAATTTTTGTAGACTAGTTAGAAAAAATATATTTCTTTATATTATTTAGGTTAAAATAACATTTTGGTTCCTATACTTTGAAGTTTGTTCAATTTTATTCTCTGTACAGTTGGATTTTTATGCCATAAAACTTGTAGTTTGTAATTTATGAAATTTATTATCAATAAAGTTGTTATTGAGATATATTAAGTAAAGTTATTATTGAATATGTAAATTACATTTATTAAATCCAATAAACTAATAACCCTTGGCTATTAGAATACTTAAACTTTAAATGTTGACATAAAAGTGGATCAAGTTGAGGTAATAGCTAAAACGATCTATAGTATATGGATAAAGGCTCAGTAATTTATCCTGCGAACACTATGGATGCGACCCACTTTGTATTTGATACAAACAATGTGATCCTACATCGTTCAGGTAGAGACAAGTGAGTGAATGTGACATCCCAGATTTTCAGGTATTTAAACTAATTATCTTGATTCATTTGGATGATTGGTTCACTTATATGGTTTAATTGCAAAGTCAACGTGATAAAAGGGTTTGGGAGTAATTCAATTAATGGAAATCTCAATTTAATTTGAGATATAAATTTAATTTGAATTATGTTGGGTGGTTGGAGGAAATTTTATTTGGGAGGTTGATAATTGGTTTTAATTTAATTAAGTGGTGTTTTGTGTGGGAAAAGAAAAAAAAAAGTGGTTTTTTTTTAAAAGAGGAAATTAGGGTTTTGTAATTAAGGAAAGGAGTTAAGTTTTTGCGTGTAGAGTTTAAAAAAAAAAAGGTCTTCTTTCTCTCTCCCTCTCTCCCCTTCCCGACACTGCCCTCCTCCTCTTTCTTCTTTTTTTCTTTTCTTTTCTTTTCTTTCCGCTAGCGTTCTCCATCTTTACCACGCTGGCCGTAGCCGCCAGTCTAGCATTTCTTCGTCTTAGGTTTGGCTTGAATCTGTAGCGTGGTGAGTTTTGCCTAATTTCCGTGGTACTAATTAAAGATGGGTTGTTTTTGTGTTGAGTGCAAATTTACTGATTCATGGTTTTGTGCGTAGATTAAATTGGCAGTGGTTGTTGGTGGGTGGTCGAACCAAGCTCGAGTGTTTCTAGTGATTTGTGGTAAATAACTAAATTGTTGTAAGAGTCTTCTAGGACAGTTGTACTGATTTTGATGTTGAAATTTGAGGTTTTAACCCCTAAATTGTTGATTGTATATAGGTTGGACTTACTATTGGAAGTTGGGAAAATTGGAACCTAGTTGCATTGGGTGCAATTGTTAAGTAATTGTTTTGTTTTGGGTTTATGCTTAAAAGCTTACTGTAATTTTGGGTTTAGGTTGTATCCCATGTTTTAATTCAAGGTTTTAAGTCAACGTCTTTGAGAAAATTGTCGGCTGGGAAATCTTTTGGACTCATTCCCAAGGTAAGTGATTTACTACTGTTTTGCCTGCGTTTTGGTGCCCTAATTGCACTATTCATGATTAAGTGTATCCATACCTTATAAGCATGCAATGGTTGTATGCATACCCTATAAGCATGCAGCGGTTGTTTGTGTTATCAATTAGGTCTCATGAATGAATATAGAAGATGTTTTGAGTATGTTGAATTTACTATGTTTGCTAGGTATAATTTTGGTCTATGGTTCTATATAGGAACATTATTTGGTTATGGTTACTATGGACTGGACTTGACAGTATGATTAAGTTTCAGTCTGCGCCTATCAGTTAGGTCTCATGAATGTAAGAGATGTGAGTATGTTGGATTTACTGTGTTTGTTGGGTATAATTTTGGTCTATGGTTCTATGTAGGAATATTATTTGGTCATTGTGGACTGGATTGGACATTAGGATTAAGTTGTGATACCTATTTCTGAATGTATATTGGAATGACGGTGATTGTTATCCTACTTATTGGGCCCTGTACTCTCTATTGACTATGAACCTACGGTTTACTAACTATGATTATGACTGGGTATCCCTTGGGATCACCACCTATGCTTATGACTGTGACCTTCAAGATCACTATCTATGACTGCGTGCTTCCGGCTTTGCTACTTATGCCAAATAGTCATCTTGGAGAATGGTCATTGTAAACCTCTCCTCGACAATCAAATAAAATTTATAATTCACCCAACCAACAACTTATACTACTAAATAGCACAAGCGACAAGTCTGGGGTCGAATCATAGGGAGCCTAATATACGATCTCTAAGTTAAATATGTCTATGGAAAGTAGTAAAAGCGGGGGTTTTGTTTGAATGAAATGCAAGAATGTAAATTGTGGAATTTAAACTGCGGGAAAATAAAAATGCGATAAAAGTAAAAGGAAACGTTTAGCTTAGAATTTAGGATCCACCCAATGTTCGATTTATCATAGGATTACTTAGGATTATCTCTCTTTATTTAATGTGCTTAGCTAACTTGTCTGGAAAGCCTAGAGCAAGCCCTTAACTAATAGTTACTTTAATTAAAACAATTGCTTAGTTGTTTGGGATCGATAGCGTTCATAACAAGCAAACTATCGCATTAAGTTCTAAGGGTTCCACTAAGTCTATAAATAACTTGGAAAGCCTCGAGTTACAAATTGATTTCATTCTTAAAATAGTTAATCATGCAATGTTTGTGAAAAGACTATTCTAAACAACCTAATTTCACAACCCAAGCATGCTTTAACCCTTGCCCACTTGAGATTAAAAACACATTAGAGAATTCATAATCTCTAGCAATTAAAGAATGAATGATGGTTGATCAAGCTTACATACTAGAAATTCAATCACATTCAAGAACTACATAAAATCAAAGAGAAATACATATTAAGAACAAAAATCCTCAAAATCAATACATGAGTTTCACCTAGACTTAAGCTAGCAACTCACCTTAGCCATGAAATTGGTCCAATATGAGCTTTACAACCATGAAAATACACCCAAAGATGAAGAAATACAGAGGGAAGAAGAAGAAGAGAAGAGAAAATTCAGATTGGGGGCTGAAAGCCCCAACTTCCTACCCTAATTTGGCAAAAATCCCTTTTATAAAAAGGCTAGAGCGTTGCTGCGCTCTTGGAGAGCGTCGCTACGCTCTAGGTAGAAGTCAGAGCGCCTACTTAGAGCATAACGATGTTGCGCCTTGCGCTCAAGCATGCGCGCGCTTTGTTTCCATCCGTCAATTTTTGAAGCGCAACTGCACTCCAAGGGAGCGTTTTTGTAATTTTCATGTCCTTGAGCTTCAGGTGCCCGATTTCATTTCTGATAGCTTCAAATCAACCTCGAATGGCTCGTAACGCTCCGTTATGCATGATTTGCTCGAATTTCTATAAAATAGCATAAAAAACACATAAAATCCACGAACGAACCTGAATTAAGTTAGGGAAAATAACACTTTTATGGTGCTATCAATGCCTATGCCTATGTTTTGTACACGGTGTCTATGATAAGAAGATAACAATTTTACCTAGTGGGCCTGGTAGTGGGCCACTTACCGAGTATTGTAATACTCATTCTTTCCTATGACACATTTTTTAGGTGAATGACAAGTAAATGACAAGAAAAATTCGTGATCGTGCCATGGGGCCAGTCATCACTTCCACGTATCATGTTTATGTCTTCTCTTTCTAGGCTATAGGTTTTAGTTGCAATTCATAATCTAACTTATTTAATAATAATTTTTTTATTTAATATTAATTTTGAACCTATGTTTTAAGGGGACCCCGAAAAACTTATTTCATGTAAGTTGATTGAATCAGTTTCTCCAATTCATATTTTATTTTATTTTATTTATGTATGTATTTATTTATTTTTAAAAAATAATAAATAAAATATGTTTTATTACTTGATTTTAAAACTATTTTACACGATCTCCCGTGCATAGAGTAGCGTCCAGTTAGTTAGAAAAAGTTGGGTCGTTATAGGGGGCATCCTATACAATGAGTTTGCATAAGACTAGACCAAGAAATAATCACTTGTACTTTGTAATACCGCTTACGGTTAAAACTGATTATTTCAACCTGATGACCAAGGTAACTCAATTTTAATCCTGAGCTAACTATGAAGTACTGTTTTTTTTTTAGATTATTCTTTAATTTGCATGGGTGAGAGTGGTCAGATTCGCCGACTCAATAAACTCCCAATTTTAGGGATAAGGCCAGACAAATAGTTGGGGACATAGTCCTGCAAGATGGAACTTATTCCTACCTTATTTAAGGATAGTGGAGAATTTGTTTCCTTAAGTACTGTTTTTGAGACTTGAACAAGAGGCCCCACCCTCTCATTGGCTCGATAGGGTCTAGGTTTGGTGGTTGAACTACAAACCAATTGTTCATTAGAGAATCAGTGGGACGTAAGGAACAAGATGTTATTACATGGGTAAAACGGTAATTTTGACCAAACTGTAATTATGAACAACTTGTGAAGGGTCAACTTACTTATTATGGTTATATCAAGTTGATAGCACCTAAAATGTGCTATCTTCCTCAGCTTAACTCGGGATCGTAGTGCTATTTAATGTGTCTATTTTGTTATTTTGTAGGTTTCGAGCACTTAACAGGTAGAACAGGGTGTTAGCACTAAAACTAGGCTAAAACGGGCCAAAACGAAGTTCCACGGCATCAACTGGGAGATAGAACTCCAAAAGGACAAAAATGCCCTTGAAGCCACGGCGCTGCGACAGTTTTATAAAAGATGATTTTCGATTTTTAGGTTAGGAGATCACGCCACCAGCCGACTTTTGGCTCCATTCTCTCCTCTTTTCTTCTTTTCATCCCTAGAAACTTGAACGCAACAATCGGTATGTCGATTATTGGTTAAAGTAATGTTTTCTAGCTTGGGTATGAGGGATTTTCCATTGTAATTGATGTTTATTTTGAGGTTTTGAACTTAATTCAATGTATGCATGATTTAATTTCGAGTTTTCAAGAATTATGATCCATTTGTAACGTTGGAGTTTATTTTGATTATTGCTTTTGGTTGTATTACAATTTGTGACAATTTGTTGTATGTCAATCATAAGAACCAATAGGTTAGGTTAGCTTGCAAATCTAGATGGTGATGTGCATTGTTCTAATCAACCTAGAATTAAATCGATAGGACATTCAATCTAGGTCTATCAAGTTGCATGTCCCGCCTCATTTTCCTTTGAACTTAATGCGGTTGGGTTTAGTCAAACTTTGCATGCTTTTCATCGATTTGCTTAAATAACTTGTCGACTAGGGCAATTCAATTCTGGCGTTTCCAGTTGAATTGATTAGGTGCTAGCTTCAATGAATTTAGTAATGACGAACCAATGATAAGAACATCGAACAAAGAAAATCCCGCGTAACCCAAGCTATAGCTTCTTCCATTGAATTTTTACTCTGTTTTACTTTCCGCATTTTATTTTCATGACATTGACTTTTTCTTGCAATCAAACTTTTTCAAACCCCCCTTTTGGTTACCTTGAATTGAAAACTTTTTAACTGTGAAATTTGAGGGCTCCCTGTGTTCGACCTGACTAGCCCCTACTATTGTGAGTAAGTTAAGAAAATTTATTTGGCGCGGAATCGGGCGACAAATTCCATCCGTTACAAGTGGACAGAAATATATTTACAGTGAGGAGAATGCAGCTACTGGGCTTTAGTGGAGTGTCCTGGTAGTTAACAAATGTTAATTAACTAGGCTAAAGAGTTTAGGCGGTTGATTTCGGATCATTGGAGCTCATGATATGTAGGTCTATTAGGTCCCCATATTAGCTCATGGACTAAACCTTAGAATGGTGTGTTGAAAGAATTTGAAACGTTAGAATTTAGTTAAGGAGCAAATTTTACAGTTTGATCGTTTAATTGTGAATTAGACAAAATTGGAAAGTTAGAAATATTTAAATGTGAGTTAAATATTTTTTAGATGAATAGAGATTCATCGGATTGAAAATTACCAGAATAAGTGGAGAAATAATTAATTGAATATTAAATATTAAGATAATTAATTAATTAATTAATTGTTTATTTGAATTAATTATATATTAAATTAATTTTATTTAAAATTGATTTTTAGAAATTAATATTAAATTGAAAATCAATTTTTGGAATTGAAAAACAAATTCAATTTCGGAAATTGAATTTGGAATTTCTCCACTATGCATGTGGAAGTAGGATGTGTGTTTCATGCAAGCTTCATCATCTCCTTCTTTTTCCACTTCCAAATTGAGTGAACTTATCAGCAAATTGTGTGTCTTCATGCATGTCAATCTGATTTGCATGCTTTTGTTCTTTAAATAGAAGAGAGAAATTGAAGAAAAATATTATGCTTCATTGTTAATTTTTGCTGAAATTTTCTCCTACTCGAAACTCTCCAAACTAGTGTGTTTTTCACCTTGTTGCTCCAAATTCAACTCAATTTGGATCCCATAATCAATTTTAAGGCTTGAGAATAGTAAGGAAGACTCTTGTGGTGGTCCACGAAGTGTTCGTGATCAGAAATTCAAAGGAATTTGATTTAATTTTGAGCTACAACAAGTAAGCATTCTTCCCCTCTTTTTCGGTTTTAGAACAAACATGTTTAATCTTCAAAATTGATGTAATTAGAGTGCTTTAAATCCTAATTGCTTTTCGGTTTTAGAACAAACATGTTTAATCTGATCTGCTATTACGTTGCTAACTCCTTCATGTACATTCAATTGTCAAATTTTAATTCCTATACTTTCAATAAATCTTAAATTTAGTCCCTAGTACTAGTTTCTTCTTGATTTTTTTTAAAAAACTTTTTGTTGTCTATAGCATTTTTACTATGATTTTTGAAAACATATTCACATATTTAATTTTCTTGCATGAAAATTATTCTTATTATTATTTAATCAATTTTGGTAAAAATTAACTTTGAGGGATTAGATTTAAGATTGATTGAAAATATGGAAACTAAAATCGGACAATTGAAAATACATAGACTAAAATTAAACAAACTTCTAAATATGGATATCCAAATAGTATTTTAACCTATTATTTTGATTAAAATTAATTTCATAATTTTAAACTCTAATGAATGAAAATCAAATAATTGATTGTAATAAATAAAGAATCATGTACTTATTTGATTATTTTTTGATAAAAACATATTAAATTAATGTAATTAAAAATATTATTGAATTAATTTTAGTATTAGTTTCAATAAAAAAAATAATTTTAGTATTAGTTAAATTAACTTAGTATAAGTATTCATTTTTAATATGACTTATAATTAAGTATCCAATTAGGCTTAAAAAAACTGTCCAATTAAAACGATTCTTTTATTATTAACTAATTCATTTGTTTTATTAATTAATCTATGTTTAGTTTCATAAAATAAATACAAATATGGCAAAAAAGAATATTGTTAAACTGACATAAAGACATGTTTGTGGCTAGGAGGTGTGTGGTTCAAATCCCTCTATCCCTATTGTACAAAAAAAGAAAAAAAAAATCCATACGTCCTCGTAAAGACAATATCAAGTTGACACAACAAAGCACATTTGTCAACAATATATTCAAATGGTCAATATTTAGTTTTTGTTATCCTCTTAAGATAAATTCTTATTTCAAACTAAATAAATTCTTAATCATAATCATTAAGATTGAAAAACTTCAAACCACAATATTTATTACAATCGAACCATCATTATCTCGTTTAGTTCTTTTTGTTACTCTTGTCAGTGGGCAAGTTATGTCATTGGAGAAGTCGTTTTCACAAGGGTAGATTATTCTCTCCTATCAAAAACAATTCACAACTCTCATTATTGACACTCGAATTTTAAATTTGTGAACGATAAATAATCGTCTATATTCCAGTCCAGCTCGATTTTGGAAAAAGAAGGAAAGAGGATGTGCACATAGTATCACTCGAAAAAGAAGATTCTAAAATTGACAAGAAAAAGAAAAGAAGAGAATTCTAAGGGAAAGAGAGAAAATTCTATAGAACTTTATAAGAGAAGAAAGAATATGGGATCTCATGCCAAAATTTCTTCATACACCTCTTACCCACTCTTTCTTCAATATACGTGTCCATAGCAACCGAATCTAATTTCTTACCCCCACAACGGTTTAATCTCAACCGTCCACGTCAACGGTCCTGATCTCTCCCCTCTTTTGACCTTTTTCTTTCTTTCTCCCTATTTATACGGCTTGCCTTTCTCTAATTTCACCTTCGAAAAATCAAAGTCCTTTCTTTTTTGGGGCAATTGTTCTTCTTTGTCTCGTCATTCTTCCACGATATTCGAAGAAGAAGTACTCGAAAATTCCAAACTGACATAGGGTTTGGTTTGGTTTTTCCGAGCTCTCTCATTTCCTCTTCTTCTTCTACTTCTTCTTCGATTTGATTTGGCGTTACTGTGTAATTTTGTGGGTCTTTTTTTCTTTTGTCGCTGGACCTCCGATCTGGTTGGTGGCAGTGTCTAATTGTTTTGATCCTCTAAAGGGATCGCGGTGATGATGTCGGTACAGGGCGAGGTTCGCCATCAGCAGCTGCTGCCAGGGACTGGGGCTGTGGTTGGGGTTTCTCGAGCTGCTTTTGGTTCTGATCGCAGCAGCGAATCGTTTGTGGGGAAGGCGGAACCCCCGTCACTCAGCCTGGTTACGTTCGACAGCCCTGATTCTCATGAAGGTTTGTGATTTAGATTGTGAATTGGGATTTGGGGATTTGGGTGTTGGTCATTTGTGATGAAAGTTTAGTTGTTTAGTTAAAACCTAGCTCTTGGAGGTGCTTAATGCAGTGTTTAGTTGATGATGATTTTGTAAATCGGTGTTTCTGGAGCGGTATCTTTTGTGTGCTTTAACTCGTTCATGTATTGGGGATGTCATGTTCGTATGTTCTCATTCTCAACGCTAGCTTGGGGACGAATTTATTCTTAAATATCTGTTCTGTATACTGTTCACATCATTTGCCCCCCTTAAAAAAGAAAAAAATGAAAAGAAAAAAGTGTTTTGGTAAGGACATTTCTGGGTGTACTTGTATTCTTGCTATTAATTTAAATATATTTTGAACTAGAGTTTGCATTCACTGTATCTTAACAAACATCAAAGAGAAGGAAAAACAAGAACTCGAGGAGAAGAGAGAGAAGCCATGTGGTCTCACTTCCCTGCCCCCTGTCATTGTTATGCTGTCTACTTGACACATCCCAAATTAAATGAAAAAGATGTTCTTTAACTTCCATTCTTTAAAATACTTGTTCTAATATCATGTTTGTGCTATAGTTGATGAAGAAACCTATCTGGCTCTTGCTCATCAGAAGTACAAGAATGGTGACTATAAGCAGGCGCTGGAGCATAGTACTATAGTTTATGAGAGGAATTCGCTTCGCACAGATAATCTTCTTTTGATGGGTGCCATATACTATCAGGTATTGTGCTCTGCAAGACTAGGTCTTATACCAAAAATCAATTTTTTTTTTTTCATATTGATAAATATGATGAATGACGTTATCTATTTCTTCAATTCACCAGTAGTTCTCTTAGATTTCCTTATGCTCATTTTTCAATTCTGTAATGGTTCAATATTCAAGTATATGCTCGACTTTTTCTTTACAGTTGAGCGATTTTGATATGTGTATTGCAAAAAACGAAGAAGCTCTCCGTATAGAGCCACGTTTTGCTGAGTGTTATGGAAACATGGCTAATGCTTGGAAGGTAATCCATGTGATTGTGCTTGGCATTCTAACTGTTCTTTATTCGGATTGGGTGCTGATGCTACTGCCTTCATGCACAATACAGGAAAAAGGAAATATAGATCTTGCAATTCGTTACTATCTACTCGCTATCGAGGTTTGTAAAGATTCCTGATCCCTTTTCATTGTAAAAGTGATGTTGATTTAATGGGTAATGACCATGACCATACTAACTAGTAATTTACTTCTTATATTTGGGGCCATAACTATATATGATGTAAATGACCTCATCTTATTTGATAAACCCTTATCAACTGCACAAATCGTTGTATTTGTATGTGACTCAAATATTTTCACTCAATATCATTTGTTGTCATGACTCCACGCTTTTAGTGAGACTGTCAAAAATTAACATTTTTTTTTAATAAATTTCGTCTGGAGTTTTGATTTGAGCATGTTATGGAATCCAATTTTCTAGGTTTCTTGGTCTGATAGTTATGATTTATAATATTGAAGGAACTAAATAGCCTTTTTAAGATGGTCTCAACTTATTTTGTTGATGCTGCAGCTTCGACCCAATTTTTGTGATGCATGGTCAAACTTGGCCAGCGCATACATGCGGAAAGGCCGGCTGGGTGAGGCTGCACAATGTTGTCGTCAGGCCCTTGCATTGAATCCTCTTCTGGTAATTCCTCATCCCCACTCTCCCTTTCTTGGTCCCTTTTTGTTTAATTGGAGCCCCTTTTTAGATTATTTGGGCTTTCCTTGGGGCATTTTTTGTATTCCTCATGTATTCTTTCATGGGAAGCTTCGAGTTTTATATTTTATGTTTTGTTTTTTTTTTTTCTCAATCTTTTTCTCTCCTACTATCAAGTGATGTTTGGGTTGCTATCATGCAAAATTATGCTTCTTTGAAGCACAAGAACTTTGATACCTTCCGTGTTCATTGGAAAATAGGTTGATGCTCATAGCAACCTCGGGAACCTCATGAAAGCACAAGGGATGGTTCAAGAAGTAAGTACCTTAAAGTATTTTCTGAATTGCCCCTCTTTAATTTCTGAGTGTGTGATGGATAGCTGAACTTCCCAGTTTGCTATAAGAAAGGAAAAACTATGGCTATAATAGCTGGTATATCTTTGCACCAAAGAAAAGTAGTATGAATGATAGTATCAATAATGTCCTTTGTCGATCTGAATTTTTCCTGGAAGATTCTTGCATTTCATTCATCCCAAACCTTCCATAAAACAGCACAGATAATGCATAACCACAATTGCCTTTTAGATGCTTTGAAGGGTGGGTAGCTAATCAGTAAACGCAGCTGGACAGATTCGTGGTTGTTTTGGCAAAGGCACCACCACGAGGGAGAGAGGTTGAGCCAAGGACAAAGCATCTGTAACCTATCAATGGTATTAAGACAAGAGTTAGGGATCTGGGATCTTGAGTCCTCCCTTTCCAAAATATGCCATTGAAACTGAGTTTAACTATGAACTTAATCAATATTGCTCTTCAAGGTGCCTTGAACAAGAGCATTTATTCAGATCCCCTTTGAACTCTCCTAACAAAATGATTTCACATAAACCAAAGTAATTTTATTGATGAGAAGAAAGTAAGATGAGAGGTTGTATCTGAAATCCTTTTGAGCATCATATGCCGTTTTGTTCTTCACTCGATGGTTATCCTCCTTTTTTATAATTTTTTTTTTAAAGAAATTGAGATAATAGTCAAAATATTCAAAAGAGTTACATCCTAAGGGCTGTCCATGACAAATCCCTAAGCCTAATTTAGAGGAGATATCAAAAAGGCCACGAAGGAGAACAGAGATGTTACAAAAAGAATCAAATGAAGTGTTAACTTATGTTTGTTTTTCAGTAGTTGGGAGGAAGAGTGTCGTCTATTATTTAGTTTTTCGTACTTAATCTCTCTTCCTCCAGTAAAGTTACTAATTGAAACAATTCATTGGTGGAACTGTGTTGGAATCCACAGTTCGATGCATATTTCAATTTGTTATCTTCAGGCCAGGGAACAGATGATGGTTGGTCTTGTTGTTACTTCCATGCCAAGTCTGCAAATTGTCAAGGAAACTAACATTTTGTGCAGGCGTACAGCTGCTACCTTGAAGCTTTACGTATACAGCCTACATTTGCTATTGCATGGTCAAATCTTGCTGGTCTTTTCATGGAATCTGGTGACCTTAACAGAGCACTTCAATACTACAAGGTATTCTTGCTCTTATTTCAGTTCACAACATTTCACAATGACAGTGACTAGTTTCCATTAACCTGTGCATGGAGTTTTTTGGTCGCCTAAATCACTTATGTCTTTCTGAACTGTTCTTGTACTTTCTAATCTTTTAGGAGGCCGTAAAACTCAAACCCCAATTTCCAGATGCCTACTTGAACCTGGGGAATGTTTATAAGGTAAGGTGTGTCATATGCCTTGTATTAGCAGGTCCGAGGGCTGCAAGTGTTTGTCCTTGCCTTGGAGAGTTTCTCCTCTACCTGGTATTAAAGAAAAAAACAAGAGGTTTCTTTTGCTTTTTTCCAGGCTTTGGGAATGCCTCAGGAGGCAATCGTATGCTACCAACGTGCCATTCAGATGCGACCGAACTATGCAATAGCATATGGTAAAAGTTCATGCTTAAAAGGTTTTTGAGTAAGATTACTGTGTTGTGGATGCATGGATCTTTCTTGAGCCGATAACTTTTGTTGTGGGATTGGGGCATGTTTTGATATTTTATGAGATAACACTATAACCATGTTTTTACTTTTGGCTTTTATTAATTTTAGTGTTTTTATTTCATGTTAAAAAATATCTGGGGCTGAGTTTTCCAATCTTGTGCTCAAGAGTTGTAGCTTAAGTTGTACATGTGAATTTTATTGTTTACATTCTCCATGTTTTGTTGGTTATAGTTGTCTCATTTTGACCTCTCTGCCTTCATGTTGAATATTTCAGGTAATTTGGCAAGTACCTATTACGAACAAAGTCAACTTGATATGGCAATACTACATTACAAGCAAGCTATTACATGTGATCCTAGATTTTTGGAGGCCTACAACAATTTGGTTGGTTCCATAGATTTATCATCTTAAGTGACCATGAGTTTTTATCTTGTCTTCAAATTATCTTCTA
This sequence comes from Citrullus mucosospermus, assembly GCA_030954485.1. NCBI lineage: Eukaryota > Viridiplantae > Streptophyta > Magnoliopsida > Cucurbitales > Cucurbitaceae > Citrullus > Citrullus mucosospermus. The sequence goes on from CM062057.1 coordinate 21,076,940, forward strand.
CTATTCTTAACATGTACATTGTTCTGTTATGCTATCTTCAAGGGTAATGCTCTTAAGGAGTTCGGCAGAGTGGATGAGGCTATACAATGTTACAACGTATGTTTTTGTCAATTGTCATTCTATTCTTCCTTTAGTTTATTGTCCTTGTTTCCAGTGATTAACAATATGTTGCTGCATGAAGCAATGCCTTGCTCTGCAACCAAGCCACCCACAAGCTCTTACCAACCTTGGGAATATATACATGGAATGGTACATGTTTCACTGTCTTTATGATGCTATATATCCATTGCTATTTATTTCACAGCTTCTTTCACCGATGATTTATAAGAGCTGATTTTGTATGTACAGGAATATGGTGCCTGCTGCTGCTTCATATTATAAGGCCACACTTAGAGTAACTACTGGATTGTCAGCCCCCTTTAACAATCTCGCCATCATATACAAGCAACAGGTATCAAATTCAGAGATGCTTTAGTCTGTTTTCTGTACTTAATGGTTTGAACAACACCAAAGTAAATTGGACGATATGCACGAGCAGAAGTCCCAAGAATAAGGCTACAATAGATAACTTGTCGGAACTGTTAGAATAGTTTGATTTTCCATTTAAACTTCCTCTCAGTTTTTAACCCTTAACACTCAATCTCTACTGCAGGGAAATTATGCTGATGCAATTTCTTGCTACAATGAGGTCCTTCGTATTGATCCATTGGCAGCTGATGGCCTTGTGAATAGGGGAAACACTTACAAGGAAATTGGTAGAGTGAGTGAAGCAATTCAGGACTACATACGGGCCATTAATATCCGGCCTACTATGGCTGAAGCCCATGCTAATTTAGCTTCAGCTTACAAGGACAGGTATTTCTTCTCTCCCTGTAAAGGGAAATTATAACTGTGCCCTAAAATTCCCGTGCAATTTGTCTTATTTTTAAAATGATTTGATCATGTTGTCATCAGATGCATCTTCCAATTTAACCTTGAACACCCTTGCAACAATGTCTTCCTCTTCCTCTTCCTCCTCTTCTTCTTTTTTGGGAAAAAAAACTGGATTTTCTGGATGTTTAATGGCTTGTTAACGCCTTGATCTGAAACAATATAAGAGCATGTACGGCCCTTTGGTTCAACATGGGTCTTGGTAGGATTCTTAAATAAAAAAGGTGTTCATATGCTTTCTTTTCTTGGAGTTTTAGTTTTCAGATCAAGTAACCTGTGTTTTTATGTAATGTTTGAAGTGGCCGCTCCTATTTAAAAATTTAGTTGGGAACCCACCTATACACAAAGGATAAGAATATTTAAAATTTCAAGCTCGTTGATTCAGACCCTAAAAACAGAGCCAACTGGTTTTCATTCACTTTTCTCCCTATTGGATGAAGGCAAAATTGGTGACTCTGTTTGTATTGATTTTAATTTGATTCCATTTCCTTGAGCTATAGTGGACATGTGGAGGCTGCCATCAAGAGCTATAAACAAGCATTGCTTCTTCGGCCTGAGTTCCCTGAGGCAACATGCAACCTTTTGCATACATTACAGGTACGGTTATGATTTCATTTACATTTCACATGGTTTTTAGTTAAACAAAAGGGGTATGGACTATATATTTTTACTGGAACCATGGACTGTATAAAAGATGATCCAATAAGCACACTGGAAAAGAAAAGATTCACTCATCTCTATTTAGCTCGTTTTATAAGTAATCCTAGCTGGGTGCTTATATGAATTAATTTCTGCCATTTTAGTGTTTGACATCAAATTTTGCTGCCATAAGTTTCACATGTTTGTTGCTTCTTTTGTGAACTCTTCTGCTTCTATGCTGTTGTCTATATATTCTCCTATTTGCAACATTTTGGTATAGAGCTGTTATGAGAAAATGTGCGAGTTCTATGATGCTTGTGGTACCTGGTTCCCCAAGTTCTCTCCTCTGCATCAGTGTTTAGAGGCAAAATTCAGATTTGAAAATTGGTCTAACTTTTATATCCTTGTTTTTGGTCAGCTTGATGAACTTCTTAGATTTGGTTCTTGGTGCTAGGTTGACACCAATTAGTTAAGCCTTGAAGTTTTGTGAACAAGAATATATGTTCTTTTGCAGTGTGTCTGCAATTGGGAGGACCGCGATAAAATGTTTGCAGAGGTAGAGGGGATTATCAAGAGGCAAATTAATGTTAGTATGACTTATTTTTCCTTTACCTGTATTCACCCCCTCTTGTCCTTTGGACCTTTCACTTTTATCCAATTTCTATGCAATGTAATTTTGTACCTGGCCACTCTTTGTTTCAGATGTCTGTTCTACCAAGTGTTCAACCTTTTCATGCAATAGCATATCCGATTGACCCAATGCTTGCACTTGATATTAGGTACAGTAATTCCCCCTATCTATATGCTCTTAAAAAGGAATGCAGCTCTCTCAAGTTTTCTCTGTTATTACAGCCGCAGTTATGCATCACACTGTTTGAAAATTGCATCTCGATTTTCACTTCCTAGTTTCAACCACCCTTCACCAGTTCCTATAAAGCGAAATGGTGGATTTGAGAGGCTTAGGATTGGGTATGTATTTACCTAAAGATGTTCTTTTTATTCTTTAGAAATCGTTCATTTTACTGAAGCTGTTGACCTGCAGCTATGTGAGCAGTGACTTCGGTAATCACCCCTTGTCACATCTTATGGGATCTGTTTTTGGCATGCACAACAGAGAACATGTTGAGGTTGGAGAATTTATGTTTTGACATCTTTGAGAAACCTGTTTCTCCTGTATTTTCTTCTGACTCCTTCATTTCTAGGTCTTTTGCTATGCTTTGAGTCCAAACGATAATACGGAGTGGAGACAGCGTATTCAATTTGAAGCTGAGCACTTTGTGGATGTCTCTGCCATGACGTCTGATGTGATTGCTAAAATGATTAATGAAGACAAAATTCAAATACTAATAAATTTGAATGGTTATACTAAGGTATAGTTTTTTATTTTGTCCTGTTTTGCATACAGGTTTGTTGCTTTTTTTGATGATTTTTCTTCGGACATTGTTTTCTGGAATTATCTTGAAGATTGCTTTTCATTGCCTTGGATGTTCAAATAATGTTCTCTCCTTATGTTTTCTTTTGCTTTTTAATATAAAAAAATCATGAATTTGAGTCCTGGTGGATCAATTGATTATTGTATTAAAAGTAAACATAGAAGATATGAAGAAATGTTATTTCTGTGTTGTTTGTGTACTATTATCAAGAGGACTTGCATCTTGCCAAATGATTTTTGAGTTAGAAATGTAATGCCAACTTTTGAAAGCTTAAAGTTATTGGCTTAGTAATTAGTATATTTGTTTATTTTAGTTCTTCTTAATGCTTATTACTTTTTACTATTTTTGTAGTATGATAAATATCTAGATGCACTTTGCAGGGAGCTAGAAATGAAATATTTGCCATGCAGCCTGCACCTATTCAGGTTTCGTACATGGGGTTTCCAGGAACAACAGGGGCCACTTACATAGATTATTTAGTGACTGATGAGGTGAGCTATATAGGTTACAATATTTTATATTGTTTATGGCCTTGTTAAATCTTCTGAACCTATTTTTCTGCTTTCAGTTTGTTTCGCCTTTACGTTATGCACATATTTACTCTGAGAAGATCGTCCATCTCCCACACTGTTACTTTGTTAATGATTATAAGCAGGTTAGTACTTTAAAATGTTATCTCGTTTTCTGAGCTAGTTTGTTTATTAGTTTTGCATGTGCCTTACCTATTATCTGCTGTGCTATGCAGAAAAATCTGGATGCGTTGGATCCAAATTGCCAGCATAAACGTTCGGATTATGGGTTACCTGAAGGGAAATTCATTTTTGCTTGCTTTAATCAGTTGTACAAAATGGATCCAGAGATCTTCAACACCTGGTAACGTTAGTCCTGTATTTGTTTTTTTTTTTCTTGGAGCAGTTTCTCATCTCACCAGATGTTTTCTTACTGGTATCAGGTGTAATATTCTCAAACGCGTGCCAAACAGTGCACTTTGGCTTCTCAGATTCCCAGCTGCTGGTGAAATGAGACTTCGAGCATGTATGAGAAATTCATTTGATCTTTTGGCAGTGATAAAAATATTCTCATGTGTCAAGTTATTTATGCTATTGACATTAAAAAGAACTACTGGTAAATGAGAGTTTTGTTCTCGCACAGATGCTGTCGCCCAAGGAGTGCAACCAGAGCAAATAATTTTCACAGATGTTGCCATGAAAAACGAACATATCAGACGTAGTGCTTTAGCAGATTTGTTCCTGGACACGTTAGTCACTCTCTTCCTCCATCTCTATGATGGTCCCTTTTCTATTTTATTCTAATTGCTTTTTTTGTTTGGTTTCTGACGTTGTGATATTCATGTTCAGGCCTTTGTGCAATGCACATACAACAGGAACCGACATCTTATGGGCGGGTTTACCAATGATTACCCTGCCCCTCGAGAAAATGGCTACAAGGGTTGCTGGGTCTCTCTGTCTTGCAACTGGACTGGGAGACGAGATGATTGTTAACAGGTGATTATTTTTATTATTGTAGAACTTCCTGTGAGCATGTGAAATTCATTAATATTCTGGGAACTATGCTCTTTAATAATGGAAAGATCCCATATAACCAAATGGGTGATCGAAAAAAACAGCTACTTTAACTTTTTTCATCTGTTACTATAATGTGGGTGTCAATGTTTGGTATGATGAACAATTAGCTTACAGAATCTTCGAATGTTTAAGAATCACAAACTACAATTAAAAGTGATGCTTCATGTTCAAATTTAGAATTTGGATGTTTTTTCCCTGGTTTGGTCAGAGTTTGTTTCTGAAACAGGAAGTTCCATACTGATGCCGAAGTATTGTGTTCATAGCAGTTTATGCTGCAAAATTTCCCACTGTCTGCAATGATATTTTACTTCAAATTTCCCATAGGTTCCATCATGGTAGCCAACTACCTGAAAGATTTTTATGAGTGTACTTGACACCTAAATGTTGTAACCTGGATATTGACGGAAATAAAAAACGGGACAACTCATGGAAATAATAAAAAAAAAAGGTGTAAATTGATAGTCATTTTGTGGGTTGCTGCTATTCTTATTACTCATGATCACCATCTGTCGGCTTTACTTTTCTGATAGGGGGTTCTCTGATTTATTTTGTTTGACATGTCATGTAGCATGAAAGAATACGAGGAGAAGGCTGTATCATTGGCATTGAATCGGCCGAAGCTGCAAGCACTTACCAACAAATTGAAGTCTGTGAGGATGACTTGCCCTCTATTCGACACGGCTCGATGGGTATGCTTGTGATTTAACATTGTAGGTTTGTATGTTAGATAATAGATACTCCCAAGTTTTTGATACCAAACCCGTGTTTGTAACAGGTGAGGAACTTGGAGAGGTCATACTTCAAAATGTGGAACCTGCATTGTTCGGGGCAGCGTCCACAACATTTTAAGGTGACCGAAAACAATTTGGAGTATCCCTTCGATAGATAGGTAAGAGAGATGCCACGGGATTGTATATAACAAAAGAGGGAAAATATGTGTAGAATATGTATCAGGGGGTATAATGTATCTGTGGATCAAAACGGATGTTGTATAGATGTCATAAAGTGAATTGAGATAAGGTTATTTGTCTACAGCAGCACAGCCATTTCACACCACTCATTGTTTGTTTCTGTAAGCCTTGCTGGCAGCGTTGATGTGATCTAGTCGGCTGTGTGTTGTGGCAAACCGACTCGATATCGACATTGTTTTGAATCTTCTACATATGACAGGACCGGCTTCTAGTTGAGTAACTACAGCCACTGTCAAGCGGAATGAACAGGTAGTGTGACTATTTCGACTTGATTCAGCTTGTTGGGTTATGGTTGTTGATTACATTGTAAAAGGTAAGCAGCGGAATGAAGCAAAAAATTACCCACATTTGTTGGTGGGATTACGAGGAAATGTTAGCAGCCAGCTGTGTTATTATTTTTGGAAAAATAGTGGCTGATTTTTGAGCCATTTTTTTTTTTTTATTGTATTATTATGTACGAGGGTGAAGCAGTTTGGTTTGGATCTGTTGCATGAGTTTTGATTTTTCTTTAATTGGATTAGTGTGGTTTGTGGAATCGTAAGCCTAGAGGTGGATGGGTAAAAGCACATTCTGAATCCTTACATTGGAAGGTTTGTTCTCAGAATTTATCAATAGCAATAGTATGGTGCCTAGAGTCAAAATTACTTGTCATAAACTTAAATATTAAATTAATTTTGAATCGAAGCCCATCAGAGGAAGGATTTGGATTCTCCGATTCTCTTTCTTAGATGACGTGTAGTTGAAGTTTTAGAAGATGCTTTCCAAGAGGTCGGGGCTTTTTGATTTTTCATCTTTGAATATTTCTAGTTTTCTACGCGTTTCTCTACGTTTTATTCCTTACACATATTTAGTCGCCAAGAGTCGAGGGAGCCTTTTGATTATTCATCTCTGAATATTCTTCAAGTTTCTTTTTTCTTTTTTAGAGGTTTTAAGTTCAAAGTATTAATAGATATAGCTAAACCTCAAAGTAATTTATATTCAATTTTTAGAGTCTACTGAAATAGATTATGTTAGATGCTTACAGTAATAGAGCTTTTCGCATGTGGATTTTGAAATATTGCAAAATGTTCTCATTGTAATTATCCTAAGATTTGGAGAGGGTTCTTCTATTTATGGTTTTTCCAGGGTACCATGGACTTTGGATTTCGATGGGTAGTATTTTAAGTTCAACCCTTATTTGGGACAAGGAACTAGGAAGCCTTCCTAGCCTTTCTACATCTTTTCCTATGAGTTTGACCAGTAAATACTATTCAAATTCATCAGTTATTTTCTCTCTCTGATCTAATCTAGCAAGTTTGTTGACCAATTTTTGAAACGACCTTTAGTGATTATAGTTGGCCAACTTTGGCTACCACCTCCGTGGTTGGCTAGCTCCGGTCATCACTTCCGACCAACCAACCTCAATGATTGTTACCAGCCAACTTTTGGCGACTCCCCTCCCCTGCTAGCAAATTTTTGGTCAACTTCCGACTGCCATCTCTAGATTAATAAAAACACACTTAGTATATAACAAACAAAATAAATTTGTATTAAAAACACTTTTAAACTAAACACGTGTGTTTTATTTTAAGGAATTTTTATCAATTTAAAATGAAAATAAATTTTTGAATACATATTTTTTTCTAATTCATTCCAAACAAGCCACTAGGTTGTAATTGTATAATTAGGTTAAATGTGTAGAAAACTCTAGTTTGGTCTAATAATATTTTTATTTTTTTTCGAGATTTAGAATAAATTTTTAAACGTAAAAGCTCCAAATGTTGGAAACTTAGCGGTCAAATAAAAATTAAAACTTGAAATTTATGATTTTTTATTCCCCAAATGTGATTTGATAAAAAAAATTATAGTTTTTCAAAATTTGAATTTTATATTAAAATACTAGTTTATTTCAATTTTAAATCAACGCTGGTAAAAGATTTGATCCTTTTCAAGTTTGTCAAAATGACAAAAGTCTAGTAAATTTTATAGTCAAATTTAAAGATCAAATTATTAAAACAATAAATTAAATAAAATTTTAATTTTAGTTAAAATCTTTATTTCAAAATTTTAAAAACATAATTATAAATTTGTTAGTTTATTTTAAACTTAACTATATTAAAATAATTAAAATGACAAATTTAGACTAATCTAAAATTTAACCATTGATTAAATACAATTATATATTTCACAAACTCAAGATTTTAAAATCTTTACTTCATTCCTTGCCTTCCTAAGCCTCCACTCCAAAGATAGGTTTTTTAAACCCAGACTTCCAAAATTTGCATTTCAAACACAGTTTTTTTTTAACTCAAATTTTCTATTTCAAAACCTGCATTCCAAACATATTTTTTTAAAACTCAAGTTACCTAAACCTCCTAGCCTAGCCTCCAGGCTTAACATTCCTAGTCTTAAGATTCTAAATCTGCACGCCAAACGCCACCTTAAAGCCCAATCAATTAAACTTAGACTTTGTCTTTGAGTCAAACTATTCAAGGAAAATTGTGATCGGTAGCTAAAAAATAGTCAACACGAAAATACCTAAAAAGTTTCAGTATATGGGAATAAAACAATTGAGAAATTAAAGGAGATGGAAGGTCATCACCAAAAATACCTAAAAAGTATGGGAATAAAACAATTGAAATTAAAGTTGATGAAAGTGAATTCTTCTCTTTCCACGTACCTTTAGCAGTGAACTCTCACTAACCAAAAATATTATTATTATTATTATTATTATTATTTTTGTTAAATTACAAGTTTAGTTCATCAATTTTAATGTTTGTATTTACTCAATCTCTAAATTTAATTTCAAAGGTGTCTAATAGGTGTATGGATTTTAAAAGTGTTTAATAGATGCATAAAATTTTAATTCGTGTCTTTAAAATATGTTTAAGAAGTCTTTGAACTTCAAAATTTGTGTCATCTATAAAATTTTCAATTTCATTTTTAACAGATATTGAACATAAAAATAAAAATTTAAGGTTTTGTTATACATCAAATTCAATTAAATATTTAATAGATCACTCAATCAATAATTATCTTTTATAAGAAAATTGAATATGTTAAAGACCTATTAGATACAAAATGGAAAGATTAGAGTTTTAGACACAAAATTGAAAGTTTAGGAATTTATTAGACATAAAATTGAAAGTTCAAAGATCTATTAGACACCTTTTGAAAGTTCAAGGTTGAATAGACACAAATCTTGAAGTTCAAGGATTAAATTTGTGATTTTTTCCTCTTTTTTTTTTTTTTTGGAAATCAATATTCTTAGTATTATCTCTCTCCCTTCCATTGTATTCACTTCTAATTCCTCTAAATTTATGCATTTTTTTTAAAAAGAATCTTTGCTAATAGATAACACGGGGTTTATTTCAAAATCAATTGACAATGAGAGGGGTGGTCCACAAGAATGTGAGATCCCTCGATTCTTTCATTGTGAGATGCTTTGTGAATGTATGTTGATAGCTCTCATATAAAACAATAAAAATACACAAAAAAAACTTCCAAATTGTCACTCCTTTAAAAAAAAAAAAAAAAAGTTAAAATTTAGAAGCTAAATAACCTTCATAAACAAGAGTTATCGGCTATAGGATTGCTAAGGACACCATGTACTACATTTCAATTAAAAGTAAGTTCACATAAGTACAAAAAGTTCCATTGTCTAAGTACATAAATTTAATACACAATGACATAGTAATGAGTGTATTTTAAAAAAAAGACAGAAAAGATGGTTTTAATATAAAAAATGTGTGTGCTAACAAACAACTTATGAGTAGCAAAACATAGTTCCCAACCGTAGGTGTTCATATTGAAACAGAAAGGAGGTAAGTAAATAATAATAATAATAATAAAAAAAAATTACGTGGGCCAACAACGTCATACAGTCAACGTGTAATAAAAAATTAATATGAGCAAGTGCACACATCAAATTATAATATAGTGAAATGGTCTGAGATTGAGTACTGTTCTCTGTAGAGTGTTTAGTGAACAATACTTAGTCTCACTGAATAATTAACTCTTTTAGTTACTATGAAAAATCTACCAGTTTTATCAAGAGAATTGATAAAAGTAGTGTAAGAAAAATAAATAAATCAAACGATTAGAAATTGAGTTGACCTAACAAAGTTAAGACATACACAATTTACAGGATGAAATCTATTAACAATTGAATAAAACTTAATTTAAAGAGTTTTTCTCTCAAGCTCAACCCTTTCTCAAACCGAGTGGTTAATAAAATTCTTTATCTAATTTCCATGCGCACTATAGTCATTCAATAACAATTTCTAATCCTTTCCCTTCGCTCTCACGTATGATCAGAAATCAGTCTAGTGATCTAAATCTCTACATAAGCCTCTCTCTTTCTCTTTCAAGTAAGATACAAGGCATAAAAAAGATAATCAATGACTTCTTGTTTATAAGAATTATACACAAAAACACTAGAATGCAATTGTAAAAGAAATGAATCCAATAAAATTTATCAATATCTTAGAAAACTATATTTATGGACACAACTTATTTTATAATGCATGAGAATGCAATTCTAGGTCTGTAGTGGAGTGACATATACTTAATGAATGAAAATTAATTATGAATAATTAGAGCTTATAATTTGTAGGTTCTTAAGTTCCCAGCTAGTTCATATGAACAATTATAGATCAACTTTGTTGAAAGAAAATTTGAAACATTCTTATTAATATTTAGTATGTTTGATATATTAAATAAGGAAAAAACATATTTATTATATTTGATACATTAAATATCAAATAAAATTATTAATGTATTGAGATACATTAAAGAGAATTTTGTGTGTGGTAAAAGATTCAAATAAGAAAATATACATTAGGAGAATTAAATTATTTGATTGACATCCATAGTTTAATATATTTATTTTAATATCATATCTGGGTCAGGTAAATAAAACCTTTATGGGTTAAAACCTTATATGATGCCCCTATGCGGAGAAAATAGTTATCTGCAAAAAAAATTATCCTCATTTGCTCTCTTTTAGAGAGGCTCTTACACAAGCTTGGAAGTCTTGATCTTTGGTTTTTGTCAGAGTCATAACAAAGAAGATTTTGTGGTGAAAATGAGGAGATTCGACCTCATGAGTTGGAGTGCAAAGAGATAAAGACCTGTCAACACGTTCTCCATTAACTTTCAAGGTATGTTGATGACCAATCCTTACTTTTTTTTTTTTTTTGTTTAATTTAAAATAAACTCTTCTATTGTGATGCATGACACATTATCTATCATTTTTTTGTCTCTAAATTTTAATTTAATGATACATATTAATTCTTAAATTGGCTCTACATTAAATAAATTGTTGTTTTATCATTAATAAAGAAGTAACAATTTACAATTAACCGAAATTTCTCCTCAAACACCTCTCAACAAGAATTCAGCTTTAGTGTTAATTTTCTTTGAAATTTCATTCATTTCAGACAATACGTGAGTGTGTGTGTATATATTAATAAGTGCCCATGAGGATATGTTCAAAGACGATTTGTAGGATAAATAGTGAAACCGTTGAAAGTTGAGGTGCAATTTGCTGAAATTGTAAACTTTAAGAGGTAAAAATTGATATATTTAACTTCCCAAGTTTGAGGCATTTTTACCTTTTTTCAAAGTTAATTGTGCATAATGAAAACAAACTATTTTATAAATCAAGTTACTCAAAAAAAAAAAAAAAAAAAAAAAAAAAAAAAAATTTCCAAAATTCATATAACTATACTTATTGGATGAAATTGTATTCAATATAATGGATAGACTCTGGATTCATAATGGATGGCCTCGACATTCTCCTCTGTTTCTTGCAATCTAGTCACTCTATCCTCTTGTCTTATGCTTCTAAGAGTGGAGCTGTCCCCAAAAACAACAGGGGTCCTTTTAGCATGATTTGTCCTCACACACATGGATCTAGGAAAATTCCCAAGAGATCACCTAATATAGAATTGCTCCAAATTAAGCATGCTTAACTTTGGAGTTTCTATGATTGAACCACCGAAAAGGAAGGTGCACCTTGTTGGTATAGGTAGTAACTTACAATTCTTTTAAGTCTTTCTTAACCATACTTTCATGTCCTTAGAATTTTCTCTTATTTGGATGTAATCTCACATTCATGTCCCCTCCTAAGCTCGAGGCTTTACATTTAATGTATTCTTTTATAGCATTTTTGAATCAGTAGTTTGCTATATATCATGATGTTCAGCAATGCAACTTCATTGTTAATATTGAAATAAAGTATTGAATAATTTAATCTTTCCCTTTAGAATCATATCCCAATTTTTTCTTTCTTTCTTTAGGACCTGAATCATATATACCAATAGTTTTTTTGTTTTTTTGTTTTTTTTTGAATATAGAATCAGATTCAATACAAAATTCTAATACTTCATGTAGCATAGAGAGGTGCGTAGGATATTAGTTTTAAGCAAGAAACTAAAAATTGGTTAAAATTTGATTGATTTGATTTGATTTATTTTTATTTGTAAGGAATAGATTGATACTTTACTTATATCTAACCGACCTTAGAATTTTTTTTGAATTCTATGATCATCTCATGTTTTTAATCTTAAAAAATTATCACAAATATGCTGTTATAAACTAAATCTACATAAAAGAATTCAAAGTACATATTAATAATCTTTCCAAAAATATTCACATGACAATTTATATTTTTCTTGACACAATTAAATTTGATTCTCTTACAAAGTAGTAAACCGAAAAAAAAAGAAGAAGATATAAATAGAGATTATTACATCTCTATGATAAATTTTATTTATTTTAGAACATGAAAATAGTCTCAATAATTCGATCTCATGACCTTCTCTCAATACATCCACCAATTCGAACATATAACTCAATGGAGTCATATACCAATATTTCTCCATTACGAGTCATAGATTCAAGTTTTCACCTACCATACGTTCATCATAATATCTCAAAAAAAAAAAAAAAAAAAAAAAAACAACCTCATTACTCCAAATTCAAAAAAGAAAAAGTGGAGAAAGAGAGAGGAAGAACATAATAAGAGCCAAGAACTTTGACTTGCCGATAAAGGCTACTAATTATAAGGCTTCTTCAAAGTAAGATACGCCACCTTTGTTTCATCAAAGTAATGTCAAACAATTGCCTCTGATCACGACCTCCTTTTTCCAGCAACCTTTCGCCCGAAACAACCGCCATCTTGGACAACGAGCTGAATGTTAAAGCCTTGCTTGGCAAATATTTATACACAAAGAACAACTAGTTCCTTGTTCTTTCAATGACACAACCGATGAAGATAGGGTTATTATTTAAAAAGAAACTTAGAAAGAAAAAGAGAGAGAATTTTGTTTAATATTGAAATTAATATTGAATAAAATGGAAGAATCTTAATATATATTAAAGAAATGAAAATGGGGAATCTTCCAAGAAATAACCTAACTTAATGTGACCCCATTCACAACAATAAAGGACAAAAGAGAATTGATATTAAATAATGTGAAGAAAAATGAAAAGAAAGTGTTTGTTACAATATTCATATGCCCACCAGCTCACTCCATTTGGAGCATATATATTTGGGGACACCACCAAATGTTTTTCTCATTATTATCCATACTACTATATCCTATTGTCTTTGTTTGTTTTTTTCCTTTTCTGATATTGATTATCATTATATGTACTTTATTTTATCTTATATAGTAAAGACAAGTAGTGTAGGCTGATTAATTCATTAAAGTTCTATTGGAATTGGATTTGTACAAAGAAAGAAAAAAAAAAAAAGAAAAAAAGAAAAACACTTTTTATTTATATGTTGGTTGTTAGTGACATCTAACACAAATTAGTTTGACTCCATATTAAGTTTTAAATTAGTCGATATTTACTATCAAACTAAGTATAGTTCGATTGGCATCTAAGTGTGCTAGAAATCATAAGATCCGTGGTTTGAATCCCTCTACTCCTAATTATACTAAAAAAAAAGTTAATTCTACTAGTTGAGAGAACGGTGATACTTACAAAGAAAAATAGAAAAATAGGGTGCATGCATGTTTTTATAATTAACCGAGGAAGAAAGTAAATTAGCTATAATCATAAACAAGATAGGATTTCATTTATATGATAATTAGGTGAAATAAAAGTATGGTTTAGACTCTAATGTTCGAGTGCTTCTTTAATATTTTAAAAGTTTAATTTGGATATTTGTTGATTCCAAAATTTAAAAGAACAATGATTAATAATAATTTTATTGAGTTTACTGATCATCAACACATACAAAAAAATTTACTAGGTCAATTTTCAAGCAAATTCAGTTGCTGTAAGTTGTACTATGTGTATAAGCTCATAAAACAAGTTTTAATTTTTTTTTTTTAAACGAATAATATAGGTTGGAATGCCTTGGATCTGTTATTTGGTGCTTCGAACAATTAAGTACGAGGATTAAGAGCATAAGTTGAATTTGTATTTGGTATATTTATATTATTTACCGTTTATTTACGATTATGACCCTAGGGTTTAGAAAAGTTTGCTATATAAGCTCTCCAATTCTAGGGGCGCTACTATTTTGTATTTTTGTATCATTCCCTCTGATAAAATTGTTCTCTCTCTACTGCGTGGACATAACTAAATGTTGATTATTTCCTTTTATGTTTGTATTCTCTATTGTATTTATTGTGAAAATATTTGCTGTATTTATTTTTTCCTTATTTGTAATGGGTATTTCTTCTATTTAAGAAAACCTTTTTCTATCAAAGAGAAATAAGAGAAACAAATACATTTTTAGCATAGTATTAGAGCTTTATTTTGGATCCCTAAAAAAAACCCTAATTTTCTGAAAAATAAAAAAACCTAATCTAACCTAATTTGCTGCCGCTGTCGCCAACGCGCACCAGATCTCTGCCGGCTGTTTCGTCTCAACCGTCGGACAACACCCCCGATAATAGTTTTGCAAGATCGTGTTCGCAGAAGTTGTTTGTAGTGACGCCCGAAGTTCTCCTAGCTGACGTTGTTGCGTGCTTCCTCGCTCGGGTTCACGTCTTCTCCATTGGCTGACCAAGTCTGTGCTACAGTTCGAGTGTTTTTCGGCCAGCCACCATCGCCAACCTGTCATTTCTCGTTTCTACTGTCGGGTGGTTCATTTCTGGGTTTGTTTAAACCTCTGTTTGGTTTCTGTTTTTCAAATCTGTTGTTTTTGGGTTTTTTCCTTTTATCTCTTCAACATGTCAGACATTAAGGTACCCGTCGCTAAATTCTTTGACAATCGAATCTATTCCAACGCTCCCACTGTTTAAATAACCACCATTTGACTTAACGGGGATAACTTTCTTCGTTGGTCCCAAAGTGTTTGGATGTATATTCATGGACAAGGGAAGATAGGTTATATCACAGGAGTGAAAATCGCTCCAAGTTCAGATGACGCTTCCTTTGCTGTGTGGGACATGAGAAACTCCATGATTATGACTTGGCTTGTCAATTCTTTGGTGGAAGACATCAATAGTAACTACATGTGATACTCCACTGCAAAGGAATTATATGATAGTGTGACTCAAATATATTCCGATTTGGGTAACCAGGCACAAGTTATGAGTTAAATCTTAAGCTGGGTGATAAAAGATATGGAGGTAACTCAGTTACACAATATTTTCACTCTCTGAAGAGGATGTGACAAGAACTTGATCTATTTGATACGTATGAGTGAAAGTCCACAAATGACCAAAAACATTATCAGAAAATTGTAGAAGATGGTTGCATTTACAAATTCCTTGCTAGCCTCAATGTTGAGTTTGATGAGGTTAGAGGTAGGATACTTGGGAAAAGTAATCTTCCAGCTAATAATGACGTTTTTTCTGAAGTTCATAGGGAGGAAAGTCGCAAGAATGTTATGATTGGAAAGAAGACAGTTGACTTAGTTGAAAGTTCAGCGTTAGTGATTGAAAATACTGCAATGAAAGTTTCTGATCAATCCAACAAAACTCATGACAAGTCTCGTGTCTGGTGCGATCACTGCAACAAACCCCATCATATGCAGGAAACTTGTTGGAAACTTCATGGCAAACTTGCAAATTGGAAGAGCTCTAAGCAATTTGAGAGAAATTCCCATCAGCATGCCTTAATGCAAATTATGTTGATTCTAGCCCACTTAAAGAGCAAATTGATCAAATCCTGAAGCTGCTAAAGTCTAATTCATTGGGTAATCCTAGTGTTTCCTTGGCACAAACAAGTAATTCCCCTCAAGCTCTCTTGTGTCTAAATTCCTCTCTGTGGATCATCGATTCCGGAGCCACTGATCATATGACTAGTTTCTCTTGTTTGTTTGAATCACACTCCCCTATGTATTGAAAAGAAAAAATCTATATTGCTAATGATAGTTTCACGTCTATTGCAGGCAAAGGAATTATTCCCGTAAGTCCAAACTCATATTGCGTTCAGTCCTTCATGTTCACCAACTAGCTTGTAATTTATTATAATCCGTGAGCAAAATATCTAAGGGTGCTAATTGTCGTGTTATCTTTTGTGAAACCCATTGCCTCTTTCAGGATCAGGGCTCGGGGGAGACGATTGGATGTGCTAGGATGATTGACGGTCGCTATTACTTTGATGAAGTTTTAACTAGTCATAAAAAAGTTCAGGGCTTGAGTAGTGTTAGTTCTCTTTGTATTCAAGAAACTATTATGCTTTGGCATAGTAGATTAGGACATCCTAATTTCGTTTATTTGAAATACTTGTTTCCAGATATATCTAAATGAATTAATTGTTTTGTTTTTCAATGCGAAGACTGCATTTTTGCCAAACGTTATCGATCTACTTTTCACCCAAATCTTACAAGTCTTCATCACCTTTTTACTCAATCCATACTGATGTTTGAGGTCCATCTAAAGTTTTGACTAAAAATGGCAAGCGTTGGTTTGTTACCTTTATCGATGACATACTTGTTTGACTTGGCTTTATGTGCTAGAAAAAAAGTTGACAGTAAAAGAGATCTTTGTTCATTTTTATAAAATGATTGAGACTCAATTTCAAACTAAAATATGCATTCTTCACTCTGATAATGGGACTGAATTTTTCAACGAACAATTAACCACTTTTTTGCACGATGAGGGTATCGTTCATCAAGTTACATGTCGTGATACTCCTTAGCAGAATGGTGTTGCTGAATAGAAAAATAGACATTTACTTGAAGTTGCTTGTGCGCTTATGTTTTCTATGCATATTCCAAAATATTTGTTGGGTGATGCTATTGTAACCACTGCATACCTAATTAATCAAATGCCTACTAAGGTGTTGAATTTTAAAACTCCTTTGCAACACTTCAAAGAATCTTTTCTTTCTGCCCGACTGTTCTCGGAGTTACCATTAAAAGTATTTGGGTGTACTGCTTATGTTCATAGCCTCTTCCTTTTCCAATCTAAATTGGACCCTCGGGCCATTAAATGCATTTTTGTAGGCTATGTTTCCCCTAAGAAGGCGTACAAATTTTTTGACCCATTGACTCACAAGTATTTTGAGAGTATGGATGTGTCTTTCATGGAAAATCAATCCTTTTTTAGCCCAACTTCTCTTCAGGGGGAGCCATCTCTCCTTGAAGATAATTTTTGGGACACTTCACATTTCCCAAACATCATTAGTTTTTGAATTATGAGCTCTAGTCCATCGATCCTAAGTGTAGAAAATTCTTCGACAGGGGGAGAAAGATTACAAACTGATTTGACAGGTCGAAATCCTGAACTTCAGTTTTATACTAGAAGAAACATGACTCAAATGGATAGAAATCAAACAGTTGACTTAACACAAGGCCAATCTGATGCTCCGATGAACGATCTTGAAAATCCAGGTATTTCTCTCAACTCTTCTTCTCATAATATGTTACCTGATGTCTCTGATTTTGATATTCCAATTGTCCATAGAAAAGGTACTCGTTGATGTACAAAATATCCCATTGCAAACTATCTTTCCTATCATATATTGTCTGATAGTCATAGAACATTCACATCCAAAATAACCAACCTATTTGTTCCAAAGAATATACAGAAAGCCCTAAATGATTTGAATTGAAAATTAACAGTGATGGAAGAGATGAATGCGCTGAAACAAAGTGGTACGTGGAACATAGTTGATCTACCAGAAGATAAGAAAACAGTGGGATGCAAGTGCTTGTTCACGGTAAAACGTAATGCTGATGGTAGTATCGAAAGGTACAAGGCCAGATTGGTTGCTAAGGGGTTCACCTAGACCTATGGAATTGATTATCAAGAAACATTTTCCCTTGTAGCTAAAATTAACTTGATCAGAATTTTGTTGTCTGTTGCAGTTAATTTTGATTGGCCACTTTATCAACTTGATGTTAAAAATGCGTTTCTCAATGGGGAGCTTGAAGAAGAAGTATTTATGGGTTTACTGCCTAGCTTTGAAGCAAACCTTGGGATTAATAAGGTATGTAAGTTAAAGAAATCACTGTACGACCTTAAATAGTCTCCTTGAGCCTGGTTGAACGTTTTGGAAAGACAATCACAAGCTATGGATTCAGCCAAAGCCAAGCTGATCACACTATGTTCTACAAGCATATGGGAAATGACAAGGTTGTTGTTTTGATAATGTATGTTGATGATATCATACTTACAGGTAATGATGAGACATGAATGTCTATTGTGAAGGAAAAATTAGCGAATGATTTCAAGATAAAAAACCTGGGATCTTTAAAGTACTTCCTAGGCATGGAGTTTGGTAGGTCCAAAAGTGGTATTCTTGTCAACGAAAGAAAGTATATCCTTGATCTACTCAAAGAGACGGGTTTACTTGGATGCATGGTTGTAGAAACTCCCATTGAGCTGAACTTAAAATTGGAAGCTGCAACAGAAAAGGATGTAAAAGAAAAAGGGAAGTACTAGAGACTCGTGGGAAGACTAATATACCTCTCACACACGTCTTGACATTGCCTTTGCAGTCAGTATGGTAAGCTAGTTCATGCATGCCCCTGGGCCGGCTCACTTTGAAGTTGTCTTTAGAATCCTAAAAGGTACTCTAGGAAAAGGAATACTCTTCAAGAAACATGGCCACCTACAGGTTGTGGTTTATACTGCTACTGATTGGGCAGGTAGCACTACCGATAGGAGATCGACTTTTGGTTATTGCTCATTTGTTGAAGGAAACTTAGTTACCTGGCGTAGTAAAAAAACAAAGTGTGATTGCAAGAAGTAGTGCTGAAGCAGAATTTAGGGCATTAACCCATGGTATTTGTGAAGACATATGGATAAAAAGACTATTGGAAGAATTGAAATTCTCTCAAACAATGCTCATACACATTTACTGTGATAACAAAGCAGCTATCTCCATTGCCCACAATCCAGTCTTTCATGATAGGACGAAACACATTGAAGTCGATAAGCATTTCATAAAGAAAAAGATTGATGCAGGAGTGATATGCATTCCCTACCTCCCAACAACAGAGCAAATTGCAGATGTATTAACTAAAGGTCTTCCCAAGTGGCAATTCAACAAGTTAACAGACAAAGCTGGTTATGAGTGATATCTTCAAACCAGCTTGAGGGGGAGTGTTGATTATTTCCTTTTATGTTTATATTCTCTATTTTATTTATTGTGAAAATATTTGCTATATTTATTTTTTTCTTTTTTGTAATGGGTATTTCTTCTATTTAAGAAAACTCTTTTCTATCAAAGAGAAAAGAGAAACAAATACATTTTTAGCACTAACACACTATTAGTAAACCACGTAAATCTGTGTGTCAATCTCTACTATTTTATGTTTTTATATTCTTTGTTTGTTGATTCGATAACAATATATATAGTTTTTCAATTAAACTTTTAACTCAATTAATAAAGTCTATTTTCACATTATAATCAATATTTATAATAATTTTGACATTTGGTGAAAATAAGGACTTGGTAATTGACTTTTCTAATATATCAAAATAAAATAGAGAATTTTTAAAAGTTAAAGACTAAATTAAAAAGGTACTAAAATATTAGAGATTTAAATATATATTTAGCCTATGGATTAGTAGTAAGCATAGTAATCATACGTTCTCTGCTTTTTGTTTTACTAGGAATGATTCACGTGCGATGCACGTGATTATGAATTTTATAGTTTATTATTTTATTTTTTATGTTTTAAAGGGTTGCTGTGAATTTTGAAAATTTATTTATATTTATTAATTGTAAATCATGTTGATGAAGTATACTAAAATAGCTTCATCTACTCTATACTTTATAAAAATATATGATACAATGAAATCTCTTTTTAAGAAAAAAAATTGTTACTAAGATTCACGAGGCAACACCAGCTACACCAGAATAGTGGTGTTATATTGACATAACATGTATGTACAACCTTATGTATGTTGACATAAGTATACTTATTCGTATGAAGGATAACCTTTATTGTTCTAGTGTTTCTTAGCAAACACCTAAACTCGATAAGTTGTCTTTTATATGGATCACACACATACATGAATGAATACATTCATTCGATGTGTAACCACCTATACAAAAGTAATCAACAGATGTCTAAACTTGAAAAGTCGTGTCCTGAAGGGTATCAATAGGCATCTAAACTCGAATAGTCGCATTTTTATATATGGATCACATTCATTCAAGAATGGATATACTGATTCAATGTGTTACCACTTTCACCCAATGAGTTGTGTGACCTATCGACATAAGGTTGCATCTCTATTTTTCTAACATCGCTCAACAGACACCAAATGAAAAGTCATGCCCTAAAGATGGAAGGGGAAAGTAGTCATTTACTAAAACTTTTGTTGGGTTTTATGTCCTAAAACTTGTTGTTTGTATCTTTTGGAACTTATTCTAAAAAAAGTTGTTATCAAGGTTTATTTAATAAAGCTGTTATTGAATATGTGAATTGCATTTATTAAAATCCAATAAACTAAGACCCCTGGCTATATAGTATATACTTAAACTTTATGTATAGACATAAAAAGTGGATCAAGTTTAAGTAATTAGCCGAAACGGTCTATAGTACAAGGACAAGGCTGGGTACCTACCTTGTCCTAGTAACACTATAGATGTGACTCACTTTGTATTTGTTACAAACGATGTGATCCTATATCGTACATGTAGAGACATGTGAGTGGGGGAATCTTATGCAATGAGTTTGCATAAGACCGAACCATGAAATAATCACTTTTGCTTTATAGCATCGTTTTACTGTTAAAATTGATTATTTTAAACTTGATGACATAGGTAACTCGTTCTTAATCTTGAGCTAACTATGAACTTCTGTCTGTTTGAGATTATCCTTTAATCTGCATAGGTGAGAGTGGCTTGAGTACGCTGACTCAATATGCCTCCCATTTTAGGGGTAAAATCAGCCAGATAGCTGGGGACATGGTCTTGTAAGATGAAATTCACTCCTACCTATTTCTAGGTTAGTAGAAAAGTTTTTCTCTTAAGTACTGACTCTGAGACTTGAACAAGGAGCCCCACCCTCTCATTGGCTTGAGAGGGACTAGGTTTGTTGGTTGGACCACAAACCAATTGTTCATTAGAGGATCAATGGGACTTAAGGAACGAGATGTAATTATAGGGGTAAAATGATAATTTTGACCTTGCTGTAATTATAAACAACTTGTGAAGGATCGACTTACTTATTATGGTTATATCAAGTGAACATAAATATATCTACAGTGAGGAGAGTGCAACTACTGGGATTTAGTGGAGTGACCCGGTAGTTAACGAATGTTAATTAGCTAGGTCAAAGAGTTTAGCCGGTTAATTTCGGATCGTTGGAGCTCATGATCTATAGGTCCATTAGGTCTCTTTGTTGGCTCATGGACTAAATCTTAGAATATTATATTGAGTGAATTTGAAATGTTCGAATTCAGTGTTGGAGTAAAAATTTATACAATTTGTTCGTTTAATTATGAATTAAACGAAATCGGACAGTTAGAAATATTTAAATGTGATTTAAATATTTTTAGGATGAATAGAGATTCATCAGATTGGAATTTACCGAAAAAAATGGAAAATTAATTTAATATTAAAATATTAATTTAATATAATTAATTATAATTTTAAAACTAATTTATGAACTTAATTTAGAAATTATTTTTGATTTTAAAAAATCAATTTTGGAAATTGATTTTAATAAAAAATTGAGTTTTTCCAATTTTTTTTTTTTTTTTCATGTAAAGGAAGGAGGTGTAAGCTCCTTCTTCAACCTTACTTTTCTAAGCATGATCAACCCCTTAATCAACCTATTTGCTGGCTTTGTACATGTTAATGCATTAAGAATGTTCTCTTCTATAAATCGGAGGAAGGAATCAAGGAAGAGGGTTGAGCTTTTGAGGCAAATTCGTTGAAATTATCTCCATTGTTAAAAACCAGAAAAACTATGAGTTCTTCAGCTTTTAGCTCCAAATTGAACTCAATTTGGATCCCACAGTCCGTTCTAAGGCATGAGAATAACAAGGAAGACACTAGAAGTTGTCCACGAAGTATATGCGATCAGAAATTTGAAGAGTTTTGTTTCAATTTTGAGCTACAACAAGTAAGTTCTCTTTCTCTGTTTTTTCCGGATTTAGAACAAACATGCTTAATCTTCAAAATTGATGTAATTAGAGTGCTTTAGACCCTAATTACTTCTGCTGCTATGTTGCTAACTCCTTCAGTAAGGGCAAAAAGGAAATGTAAAAATTCTCCTACTTCTCCTTCTAATATAGTATGTGTATATATATATATATATATATATAGATGAATTTGGATAAACTAAAATGGAGTTAGCAATAAAAACTTAAACAAAAAAGAAGGTTATATTTTTATGGAAAATTGTTTTAAATGGTTAAACTATTGAAAATAATTACAAATATAACAAAATTTTATTTTTTTTTTATCTATAGTAGACAGCGATAGACCCAGATAGACTATCTATCTGGGTCTATCGCTAAAGTGATATATGTCTATCTAAATCTATCACGGTCTATCATAGATAGAAAAAAAATAAAATTTTGCT
This sequence comes from Citrullus mucosospermus, assembly GCA_030954485.1. Lineage (NCBI taxonomy): Eukaryota > Viridiplantae > Streptophyta > Magnoliopsida > Cucurbitales > Cucurbitaceae > Citrullus > Citrullus mucosospermus. The sequence goes on from CM062057.1 coordinate 21,099,441, forward strand.
ATATTTGTAATTATTTTCAACCCTTTAAAACATCCCTTTTTTATTTACTATTAAACAAAATTTAGTACAAATATTAAATAAATACAACTTAAAAAGTTATATTATCAAATGGTTGTATGTAGTTCCATGAAAGTTATTAAAAGGTCAAAAGGTCTAAATACTCCATTGGTGCATTTTTAAGAAATGTTTATTTTATGGTCTTTTGTATGGTCAACTTTTTGTTATTTTTAATTCATATTTACTTTCAAAATGTGTCTATTTTAATCATCTCATTTTCATTTTTATTTCATTTTTTCTATTGAAGTTTTTGCATAAAACTATTCACTAAATTTCTTAAGGTATAGCCAATACTAAAGGGTTTCCCCTATGTATAATTGATTTATGTTAATATTTATAAACATGAATCAAAATAGATGAAATTGAAGATTTTAAAATTACCTTGTATGTCACCTAATATGTTCCATTCTTCTACCCTTTCCCGAGAGTCGATGACTACTAATAGCTATTACCTTAACACCAAAGAAGAGTTAGACCCAATGTTTTATTTTTGATCTTGATTTGACACTAGAAATATATTGATAAGGACTAAAATAAAAAAAAAAAAATAAAAGTACTAAAATGAAACAAAATCTAAAACCACCTTAACCAAAGTGATACCTAAATTATTAAAGCAAAATTAATTAAAATCTAAGGTTTTGAAAGAGAAAAAAATTGATGATAATTATGAAGTCTTAGTTTAGTTAATAATCAATAGAATTTGAGGGGAGCACCAAGCATGATTTAAAACTAAAAAAAAGAAAATAAACTACTACTAGAATACATGTCCCTCCTAAAATCAATAGCATTTTGTTGGAATACATTCAACGATTTTCTGAACCTTTCTGGGGTAGAGTAAACGACTTTTTTAAGAGGATCAAACCATTTCTTCTGATCCTTTTTAAATTTAGAAAAATTATACGAATTCCGTTTTGACTCGATATTGGACTATTTTCAAATATAGGAAAATGAACAAAAATATTTATAAATATAGCAAAATTTCACTGTTTATCTGCGATAGATCGTCATAGACTGCGATAGACTAGTATATGTGTCTATTTGTAGTCTATTAGTCTATCGCGATACAAATAGTAGTCTATCGTGGTCTATTGCAGATAGACAGTAAAATTTCGCTATATTTGTAAATATTTTCAACCATTTATCTTCAAAAATAATTTCCAAAGAATATATTTCAATGCATAAATACATAACTATAAAGAAACATGTCAACTTAAGAGGATGGAGAGAAATATCCACTTCCAGCTCATGACTTTGTTTTATTTATTTTTTAAATCTTCGTGGATTCCTAAGTTTCTTACAAATTTATACAATGTAATCTTTTTTTAAACATACAATGTACAACTGTTCCTACAAAGCTATGTTCAAGTATATTATAATATAAATATTAGGGTAAGGTTGGAATGTATAATTTATGCTTAGATTCACATTTTGATCGTATGGTATATTATATATAATTATAATCTTGTTTAGTAGGTGAATTTCAACTTGATGAAATAAGCAAAAATGATCAATAAAAAAAAGTAAGATAAGATAAGATAAGATAAGATTTAATCCTAGTTTGTTTAGGGTTAGGAAAAACTCATATCATAATTCTAGTAGAATTAAGATAAATCCTAGATCAAATTTCCTATAAATACTCCATTATAGCCAAGGTTTAGAATGTCGACTTCGACAGAAATATTGATGTCTTAATTTTATGGAAATTTCGATGAAAATATCGATAAAATATCGATTTCGATGGATATTTTTGGAAAAATTATAAAAACAAAAAGTTAAGAAAATAAATTTAAATTAGTAAACAAACATTTTATGATTTTCAGACAAATTAATGTCTATTATTTATATTATATTTATATTAGTAGTATTTTGATGATTATTTTGTGTGTTTCGTGAGTTTTTCTACGATATCATGGAAGATCCGATTCACCCATCATATCGATGTCGAATCCATGGAAACGTGAAAATATCAATGAAAATATCGACATGTTGATGGAAATTTAATACTATGATTATAGCTCCATATGAGGTAACTAAAATTTTTGACTTATTCCCCATTCTAATGTTCTCACTTTGGCATCAGAGCAATTTTTTTTTTTTTTTTTTTTTGTAGGTCCTTTATTTCCTAAAATTACATATTTAACGTAGGAGATTAAATGAAAACATAGTTGCATTATATTTTCTATGTTTTTCGATATGTGTTTGATAGTAGATTATGAGCAATTGGATCTCAATGTAAGAAGTTGGAAGATTATGACTTGGGAAGTGAGTATATATATTAGAGCTCTTTAAGGGACTTGAAAAAGTGAATATAGGAGCACTTAAGTCTCTTCCCCTACACGTGTCGCCGCCGTTGTTTATCTGATTGCACTTGCGGGTTCGAGTAACTATGCTTGCGCAAAAAAAAAAAAAGTATTTTTTATTTCTTTTTCTTTCAAATTTTTGAATGGTTATAGCTTCAATCTCGAATCTGAAACTGCTATTTAATTGAATTCCAAATCTTAAAAAATGTTTTGTGTCATTATTCCAAATTTAAAAAACCTAATTCCATATCAGTTTTTTAGTTTTCCAAATTTGAACGTTTTGTTTTTTCCTTAAAAAATAGTAGAGAAGTTTTAGATCTAAACAAGCTCTCCATGATCTTCTTCCTCAATTTTCATTATGATTTTGAACATCTTTTCTCTTCCTTTCACCCCATCTTAATAAGTGCATGTTTGAGGTGGGCGTTGTGTTAACTTTGGGGAGCAATGGTCTAACACAATTCATATTGAGATCATGTCAAATTTGTTTTCCAGTAGTATTTTTCCGGGACACAACAATATAGGTCCAGAATCATTGATAACTAACATAAAGCTTCATGGTTTTGTTTTTGGAACTACGGGAAAATGTCTCATACCAAAGAAGATAATTGTCTTCACTTACATATTCATGATTTACTTCGTTTCCTAACCAACGTGAGATTTTGTTCACACTCCTATTTCTAATATGATACGTGGCTTATACACTCGTTAATGTGAATTAAAGAGTTTAAATGTAAACAATGAAATATGGTTAATGAGAACGATACATGGTGTCAATAAAAATCATATGTTTTTGGTGTTTGGAATATAGGCTTTAAAGTGTTTGAAGTGATAAACAATCATATAGAGGAAAATATGGTGCTCCACATTGTAAAAGTTGAATAGAAGTCATAATATAATCAATATCCAAAACATGTCCTATTGAGAGCATAATTAAATGGTTGAGGTGGTTATAACAAATTAAAGGTAATTTGGGGAGAAGAAGATAAATTTTCTCTAATTAATTCATCAATAACAGTTGTGTATATATACACTTGTAGCTTGACTTAACAAACTGACCTAACAAACTAACCACTTAAGAAACAAATATAACAAATGCAACTAATACTCCCCCTCAAATTGGGCTGTAAACATCTTTAATTTCCAACTTGGATAACAACCGATACAAATGACCAACACGTAATGGCTTTGTAAACATATTAGCTAATTGAAATTGACTTCGAACTGGCAATACCTTGAGGAAACCATATGCTACTCGATCTCGAACAAAATGACAGTCCAACTCTCTATATGTTTTGTTCGTTCATGAAAAATGGGATTAGTGGTTATGTGTATATTGCTGCTTGATTGTCATATAATAAAAGAACTAAAGTTTGAACCTTAATTATCAAATTTGTGATCGAAGAGGAAAGCCATACTAATTCACAAGATGTCAATGCTAATGCTCTATATTCTACTTCGACTGATGATCTTGAAACTATACTTCATTTCTTAGACTTCAAAGAAACTAAAGAATCACCCAAGAATACATAATAACCAGTTGTAGAACGTCGTGTATCTAAGCACGAGGCCCTATCAAAATCTGCAAATGCTTTCAACTGAAATTCTTTATGGGTTTAAAAAGAACATCTTGACTTGGTGTAGCCTTCAAATATCGTAATAAATGGTGTGCTAATAGTTAAATGAGCTTTACAAGGCTTACATACAAACTGACTGAGCTTGTTAACAACGAATGTTATCTTTGGCCGCAGAATGGTTAAGTAAATCAAACGCCCAATCAATTGCCTATAAATAGAAGGGTCTATAAGTAAATCTTCATTAGAAGATTTTAATTTAAAAAATGAATTCATGGGTGTTACTTCAATTTTAGCTGCAAGCATACCTGCATCTTCCAAAAGTTGCAAAGTATAGTGACATTGAGAAACAATAATGCCACTAGTAGATCGTGCTAACTCAAGCCCAATAAAATACTTGAGCGAACCCAAATCTTTTAGTTTAAACCGAGTATTCAACAAGTGCTTCAAGTGATTAATAAGCTCTATGTTTGCGCACATGATGATGATATCATCAACATACACCAAAAGAACTATGAAATCAGTCCCGTGTGATTACAAAGAGAGAATAATTAGTTTTAGATTGCTCAAAACCAACAGAAATCAGGCTTGTTTGAGACCATAGATAGACTTGTTCAATCGACAAACCAAACGCCCCCCCTTAAGCGAAACATGCTTTGGTGTATATCCAAGAGGCAAATCCATATAGACTTCTTCAAATAATTCACCGTGGAGAAAGACATTGTTAACATCTAGTTGAACAAGATGCCAATTTTTGGAAGCGATGATGGTAAGAAGAACTCGAACTGTGACAAGTTTAGCCACGACCGAAAAAGTTTCCATAGAATCTATTGAGTATATCCCTTTGCCACTAATCGTGCCTTGTAACGCTCAATGGACTCATCAACACAATGTTTTACTCTGTAGAACCATTTATAGCCAATGCTATGCTTATTACTTGGTTATGGTTACTTCGCCCATCATTTTCCTGGATGGGTCGTTGCTTTTCGTACTAAATTTCCATGTAGCTAGCTTTTCTTCATGTTGCTTTCTCAAATACCAACTGCCTTGTAGCTTTGTCTCCTTCGTCGAATTGCCTTTCCTTGTTGCACTTTATCAGATTGCACTTTTTGATTTTTTTGTTGCCTTAAAGGGTGAAATCTTGTTGATGGCCTTGACCTTGCTACTAAGGCCGAACAATTTTTGTCTCGTTCCATGCTATGTTACTCCATCCAATAATTCTTTCCATCTGACACTTTTCTCTTTTGATCTAAGGGTCAGGGCGTTCTCGACATTCTTCTAGGATCGGTCTTGGTTGTGGCTTAGGCTGAGCGTTCTTCTCTTGCCACATTTTGGGCTTGGGATGACCCTTTGCACTAGGGCTTGCGCGGGTATGCTCTGTTAGTAGCTTTGTGGGATTTTGGCCCCGACCTTGGCCGAGGTTGAACATGCTGGCAAAAACTAGGAATTGAGCCAGCCCCTCTCCAAGTACATTCTAATCCTAGGTGGTTATCCTTAGTCCTAACTATGTTACACCCTTGACTTAGTTGTTTTCGTTTTCCTTAAGAAATGTTGAAAGATGAGATATAACTCTCATTATAACTTGGCAATCAGTCTTCTTATTAACAATCTAATGATAATAAATTTTCAAGTGCTCTCCATTCCATGGATGAGGTAGAGCCTTCCCATCTTGACCTACTAGCACGTAGGTGTTGGGACTAGTGTGTCCTAAATCTCTTAAGTCTCATAGTTTTGTAAATTGTATATACATTTTATTTATTGAATAAAATAAGAAGTTATTTTATTTATCTTATGCATTAACTCAATCCAATAAACTAAGATTCTATGGTTATTTAATGTAAACTTAAACATGTATGTGGTTGACATACAAGGTTGGATCATGTTTAAGTAATAACCAAAAAGGTATGTAGTATATGAATAAGGTTGGGTGCCTTACTCTGGTAACACTACGAATACGACCACTTTGTAATTGTTACAAGGAGTTGTAAAGTGTTACAAATGATTTGATCCTAATCGTTCATGTGGAGACATGCGAGTCGGGGTATCCTATACAAAGAGTTTGTATAAGATCGGATTGCGAAATATTTAAATTCTCTTTGTAACGCGGTTAATTGTAGAAATTAACATTTCATAGGATGACTAAAGGTAACTCGACCTGAATCCTGAGTGAGTTATGAACTCCTGTCTATGAAGACAATCCTTTGATCTGTATGGGTGAGAGTGGCCAAATCGCCGACTCAATATGCCTACCATTTTGGGAATTTGTTTGATTAGAGAGATGGGAACATATCTTTACAAGATGAAATTCACTTCTTCTCGTATTTAGGGTAAGTAGATAAATTACGCACTTAAGGATTGATTCTAGATCTTGAATAATGAGGCCTCACCCTCTCATTGGCCCGAGAGGGGTTAGTTTATAGTTGGACTATAAACAGTTTGTTCATTAGAGAGATCAGTGGTATTTAAGGAGTTAGATATAATTGAAGGGGTAAAACGATATTTTGACCTAGCTGTAGTTATGAGTAATTTATGAAGGGTTGACTTACTGTTGATTAGTAAGTTCCGTGGACACAGAAATATATCTATAGTGCGAGGAGTGCAACGGTAAGTCTTTAGTGATATGACCTACAGTTAATAAATATTGATTAATCTAATTAAAGAGTTTAATTGATTAATCTCATATCATTGGAACTTCTAACTATAGGTTCATAAGGTCCCCTTGCTAGATATAAAGGCTTAGTATAAGAATCGAATATTTTGGTTTCAAATTAATAAGAAAGTCAATTGTATGTGATACAATTAGCATAATGTATATAGATACATTATAATATAAAGTTTATTTTGAATAAGATTCAAAATTTATATTTTATATTATAAGAGAGATGAATATTTAAATGAGATTTAAATATTAATTATATGAATGAGATTCATATAAAAACTATAGGTTAAAATTAATATGAATGAGATTCACATTAAACTCTATAGGTTATGTGAGAGAAGATTATTTGAATATGATTCAAATTTAAATTAAATATGAGATATTTAATTTATTAATTAATTAATTGTTAATTAATTAATTTTATTTAATTATATATATTAAATATGATTTAATATATATGTTTAATTAAATTAATATTATATTATATTATTATTATATTAATAATAACTCCCCACCTTTGAGGGGAGTTATTTCCTCTCTCACACCAACGTAAAAAAGAAAAGGAAAGGAAGAGGGGGAGAGGTTACAGATGAGTTCTGTATTTACCCAAGAACTCTCCCTCTCCATTTCTCTTTTTTTCATCTCAAATTTTTCCCTCGCCAAAATTCAAATAAAGCCCACAACTACTCTTTGATTCTTCTCAGAGAAGAGCAAGGTTGCCATTGTGGTGGTGTTCCAAAAGAGAAGAGTTTTTGTTGTGTTTTGTTGGAGATTATCACTAGTTCGTGACTTGGAAAAAGGAGATTTTCACATCGAAGGTCTTCAAAGGTAGGAAAAACTCCTAGTCTCTAACTCTTCTTTAAAAACATGCTAATATAGTAGTTTATATTGTATGTTTGTTCTCTATAATTTGGTTTTCCAAAAACAAATTTAATGGCATAAGGGCGATTACCCGCTTCTGCTGGGAATTCGATTCCTTCTGTAGGTGCTTGGTTTGATTGCTCTAAGTACTTGATATGGTCCTTCCCATGTTGGCCCAAGAGTCCTAGTAGTTGGTCCTGAGTGTTTTGCATTACTTTCGTTAGCACCAAATCTCCTCCTTAAAGTTTCGCATCTTTACTATGGTGTTATAGTATCTTGTGATTCTATTTTTGTACTCGGTTACACGTAGACGCATTGTTGCACGGTGCTCCTCCAACAAATCTGAGTTTACTCTCATCAAGATTTTATTTTCTTGAGGGTTGAATTGTTTTACCCTTGGTAAGGGAATCCCAATCTCAACTGGAACCACCGTTTCAACCCTGAAAGAAAGAGAAAGAGGGGTTTCACCTATAGACGTTCTCGATGTCGTTCTATATGCCTATAGTACGCTTGGTAATTCTTCTGCCCATAATCCTTTCAATCCCTCAAGTTTCGTCTTTAGGTTTAGTTTAATAATTTTATTTACTACTTCCACCTATGCATTTGCTTGAGGATGCGCTAGAGACAAACGTCGATGCTTGATGTTTAGGTATGCGCAAAATAACCTTGTCTAACAATCTTGTGACATAACGACCGCGCTCCAAATGATTGCCACATATTCCCTTGTGGACTTAACTCATCACATATTCAGCCTCGTTAGGTGTCAAGCATTTTAACATGGGCAAAGGATAACTTTGTTTATAGAGCTTGTCGTCCCTTAAGATTAATATGATGCTTGCCTCTGTAACTGCTTGGCATCTGTTTTTCCTGAGGGTAATTCCCCGTCTTTTAAATACTTGATTATTGGATCCATTCAAGATGAATTTCTTCTGGCCTTGTCACCAACTCTTTCCTCGACCCCAACCTTGACCTCGATCCCAGTAGGATTAGCATCGGCTTTGAACCCTCGATTTTGATGGAATATCGGTTTTCAATATCCATCATGTCTTCTTTGTGTACAATTGGTTCGAACAATATCTCTACTGGAACTATTCTGCTCTTCTCTGTCACATATGATGTTGCTAACCGAGCTAAGGAATATGCATTAGCATTTGTGACCTTGGAACTTGTCTGATCTCATGTTTGGGGAACGAGGTAAGTAACTCCTTAACTTTGGATAGATATGTTGTCATCCTCTCTCCTTAGCATGGTATTTGACTGTTACTTGCTTTACACCTAACTGTGAGTCATTCAAGATGAAAAATTTAGAGATCCATATCTCTCTGGCAACTTTTAACCCAGCGATGAGTGCCTCATACTCTTCCTCTTTATTTGATGCTTGAAAGTTAAACCTAAGGGTGTATTTGTACTGCTCTCCATCTGGGGATTCAAGCAAACTTCTGCATCGTTTCCCTTCTTGTTGGATGACCCGTCGACTAAAAGGGTCCATTGTAGACCTAATCACTCTGAACTTAATGATAAAATCTCTACCGCTGCTTTCCCCTTGGTCAACCTTAGCTCCGGCCAAGGTTAGCTCCCTCCATTGATATTTTGGGCTCATAGTAAATATCATGCTTGCTCAATTCTACAACCAACTTCATGAGTCATTCTGATGCCTAAGGTTTTTGCAACACTTGCTTCAAAGGGAAATTAGTTAGAACGATTACCCTATGTGCCTGAAAGTAGGGGTACAACCTTCTTGCGAAAACAATTCGCGCTAGTGCAAGCTTTTCTACCTGTGGATATCTAGTTTCAACCCCCACCATTGCCTTACTTGTATAATAAACTAGGTGTTCGCGGCCATTATCTTCCTTGACTAGGGTTGAGCTTACTACTATATCAGATATTGCAAGATAAAGTAGTAAGTCATCCCTTAGCATAGGTTTGACAATGAGTGAAACCTTACCTAAATACGTCTTCAATTATGGAAAAACTTTGTCACATTCCTCTGTCCATTCAAATCGAAATCCCTTTTTTTATGATTCTAAAGTAGGGTAAACACTTGTCAGTAGCCCTGTCATTAAGACTTTGAAGTTGCTTGAGGTTTGTTGGAACTGACATACTAAGGATTGTTTGAATCTTGTCTGGATTGACTTCTAATCCTCTTTGATGAACCCTGAAGCCTAGAAATTTGAAAATTGTTATTTCTAACCCAAAAAGTTTTTGATGGGACAAAACTAACCCCTTTTTAAAAAACTTCTTTTTCTAAACCTTTTTTTCAACTTTTTAGAGTTTCAGAGGTGGGTCCCACATGGCGAAATGACGTTAATACCTCCAAATCAACGTTGTCTCCTTAGATTTCCTGAAATCAACATCTTCTTGCCTCAAACCATCTTCCTCAACACTCAAACCATTGTCTTCTTCCCTAAATCCTGAGACCATCTTCTTCCCTAGAGTCAATTTTTTTTATAGTACTCTCTAATTTCTGTCATTTGTGGTAAAACCTTATCTATATGACCCGATTTCTAGAAATAAACCCACAAAGAACATGTTTGAAAAGGTGAAAAGAAATTAAGGTTTTCAAATAGTTAGTGGTAGAAAATGAAAAAGAAAATGAATATTTCTTGTAGAGGAGGTTTAATATATGTAGAAAATGTCTGAAATCGGATAGAAAAGAATTTGGTATGCATTTTTTGCTTGTTGTCATTTTTCCTGTAAGTTCATTTTACTCGTAAGTTGAATGAGTTTATGAGAAAAGTGACAGAATGCTCAAATCTCATGAGTACACGTCAACTTTCGGGACATTTGGGCATTCTGTGACTTTTCCCATAAGGTTTCCAACAAGACCTTACGGGAAAAATCACAGAATGTCCAAATTTCCCAAAAGGTTTGAACCTACCAAGAAATTTGGCTTTCTGTGGCTATTGTCTCACTAGTCTCGCTCTCGCCCTCTCTGGTAACATTTCCCTCTCTTTGGTATCATCTTGATAATCTCACTCACACTCTTGCTTTTGCTAGTCTCGCTCTCGCTAGTAAAGTGACAGATCCGTCATTCCTTCCCGGTAAGTTTGAACTTTTTGGGAACAAATTGAGCTCTCTGTGACTTTTTCCATAAAGTTTGAACTTACCGGGAAGGAATTAACTCTGTGACTTTTCCCATAAAGTTCTGATCAGAATTTTACAAGAAAAGTCACAGAGAGCTCAATTCATTCTCCAAAAGTTCAAACTTATCGAGAAGGAATGATGGATTTGTCACTTTACTAGCAAGAGTGAGACCAGCGAGGGCAAGACTATCGAGACGATATCAGAGACAAGGAAACGTTACTAGAGAGAGCGAGACGATAGTCACAGAAAGCCGAATTTCTTGGTAGATTCAAACCTTTTAGAAAATTTGGACATTTTGTGAGTTTTTCCTTAAGGTCTCTTGTTGAAAACCTTACAGGAAAAGTCACAGAATGTTCAAATGTCCCGAAAGTTGACGTGTACTCATGAGATTTAGGCATTCTGTCACTTTTTCCATAAACTCATTCAACTTACGAGAAAAATGAACTTACGGGAAAAATGATAACAAGCAAAAAACGCATATCAAATTCTTTTTCTATTTGATTTCAGACATTTCCTACACATATTAAACCTCCTCTACCAGAAAAATTCATTTTCTTGTTCGTTTTTTTACCACCAACTATTTTCAAACATGTTCTTTGTGAGAAATGGACTCTAGGGAAGAAGATGTTCTCAGGGTTTAGGAAATAAGACGATGATTTGAGTGTTGAGGAAGATGGTTTGAGGCAAGAAGATGCTGATTTTAGGAAATCTAACGAGACGATGCTAATTTAGGGGTATTAACGCCATTTCACCATGTGGGACCCACTTCTGAAACTATAAAAAGTTGAAAAAATGGGTTAGAAAAAGAAGTTTTTCGGAAAAGGGGTTAGTTTTGTCCCATAAAAAAGTTTTTGGGTTAGAAATAGCAATTTCCCCTAGAAATTTACTTGTCGTAACTTCGAAAGTACATTTACTGGGATTCAACCTCATCCTATACTTATGAAGGATCTAAAATGCTTCCTCAAGGTCGACCTCATGTTGGTTAGCTTTGGTGCTTTTTTCCAACATATAATCTACATATACTACCATGTTTTTCCCAGTAAGTCGGGCAAACATGCGATTTACCATCCTTTGGTATGTAGCTCAAACATTTTTTAGTCCAAATGGCATGACCATATAGCAATATATTCCCTTATTTATAATAAAAGAAGTCTTCTCTTGGTCGTGCTCGTACATCTTGATTTGGTTATACCCCGGATACACATCCATGAAACTTAGCGTCTCATGGCCGGTTGTTATATCTACTAATTGATCAATCATGGGTAAGGAAAAGTTTGCCTTTGGGCAAGCTTTATTGAGATCTATAAAATCGATGCACATTCGCCACTTATTGTTCATCTTCTTTACCAATACTACATTAGATAGTCATTGGGGATAATGAACTTCTGTAATGAAGTTGGCCTTCAACAGGTCATCTACCTAACTTGCTATGACCTTGTTTCGCTCTTAATTAAACGTCTTCCGCTTTTGTTTCACTAGTCTGAAGTCTCTATCTACATTAAGACGATGCACTATTACATTAGGATCAACCTAGGCATATCCTTATGTGACCAAGCGAATATGTCAGCATTCTGCCTGAGAAATTTGATTAGACTCTCTTTTTGCTCTGTTCCCATCTTGGTTCCAATGTTTATCCTCCTATCTTCTGAGGTGATTGGGACCAATTCCAATTCCTTTGCCAATTGACTTCCTTGAATGGCCCCGACCTCGACCTCCCTCATGTTGCTGGGAGACTGATCGTTCCACTCATCACCTGAAAAATTGTAAATTCCTTTTGATTTAGGTTTCCTTTTCTTAAAGACCCATGGGCCGGCCTTGACCCAGGCCCCAACTTCAGCCTCGACCTTAGCCTCAACGTCGACCCCTTCTTTTCTGTTCATCTCTTCAATTTGTAGCTTCGAAACTCCAGAATCTTCTAGTTCTGGGTCGTAGGGATCTAATTCACCCACTCATTTCTTTAGGGCTAAGATTACCTATCTTGTGCGGTCTTTATGTGGTTGCCTCCCAACCTCGATCTCAGCCTCAGCCTCGGCCCCGGTCCCAGCCTCAACCTTGCTCCTAACACCTTATTCTTTGTCCATTGCTTGATTCGAAGCATCAACACTCTCAGTTCCCTTTGTTTCGAGTTGTGGGGATTTGATTCGCCCACTCCCTTTTCCAAGGCTCTGATTATCTCTTTTGGCTAGTCCTTATGTGGTTGCCTCTTGGTCTCGGCCTCAGCCTTAGCCTCAGCCTCGGCCTCGACTTCAACCTTGCAAATTCATCCATGGTAGCAGTATTGTTTCCAATCCCCTTCTTCCAAGTTCATGTCTTTAAAACCTCTAATATATTCTTCTAAGTTTTGTGGGTTTCCTCGATTTACAAGCAAATACTCTTTCCCACAGACGACGCCAACTATTGATACAAGATTTGGGTCAGGTAAGTTGAACTGATCTCAAAATGGTGCCAAAGGTAGGAAGATCCTGCCTGCAAATCAAAGAAAAAAACTACACACCGGTGTGGTGTAGGCCACACACACCATGATGCCAAAGTCAGATAAGGGAGGATTAATACTTATAGAGTCTTTAGCTGGAAGTTCACCTCATTCATTTGTTTCCCCCCTATTTATAGGTTGTGGACTCTTTTCATTTCCCTTTAGGACTTCGCCTAAGTCCCCTCAGGCTCCTCTCTTTTTAGGGTTTCAGCCGTCACCATATATTTAATATTGAGGGTTGGCCTTGGAGGCCCAATATGGCCATTTGGCTTTCAGATTTTTTTATTTCTCCTAAAAGTCCACATATGTCCTGGCTGGGCCCGTGCATCCAAACAGATGGCCTCAGTCTCGGTGCTGAGGCATATCGAGTCGACTTGGCCCGAATCCGCTTTAGCCCACTCTTTTGCTTGTTCTTAGTTGTCCGTTGCTCCTTCTTTCCCGTTATGTTGCTTTTGCCCTTGATCTAAGATTACCCATAATAATCTTCAAAATTTATTTTTAAATTTCAAACAAACACGTGTAAGGCACCCGGTCGTAACTAGTTTATAGTATATATAAAAGTGACTACGTGGAGAAACTTTTTCTCTCCATCATGCCCTTACATTTAGTTTTGTTTTCCAATTCACTTTTTTGTTTTAGTGTAATTTTGTTTTCAATTTCATTTTTTTTGTATTATAATTAATTGTGGTTTTTATATTTGAATAATTAAGTATTGGCTAATGAATGAATTAAATAATCTATTAAAAAACGATGCCCCTCCACCCACATTTATCCATTTGCCTAGTTTTAATTAATTAAACATAAACTAATTCCAAGGGAGTGTGGAGTTATTTCTTCTACCTCAATATTGACAAATATCAACTTTGAAGCACAACCCAATAACTAAAATCATTGGAATCTTTAGTTATCTTCATCATGAGTGAAGATCAACGGTTAAATCAAATATAAATTTGAATTTTTTTAGAGAGATAATCTTTGCTTTTCTTCTTCATGTTTAATTATTATATTATTAATAAATTAATTTTTCTTTATTGTCATATTCCTTTCCGACTCTTCCAAATTTTATTTTTAATCAAAATATATATATATATATATTTTTGTTTATCATTATATAATTTTAACTTTAAAATGGCTTCTACCAACCATAAAAGGGGAAATATATATATGTGTGTATATATTATATATATCAAAATCCTATAAATTTTAAATTTGAAATTAGAGGAAATTTGTTTGCGTTAAATTAAATAAATGATACTTTATTAAACCAAATTGTAATGTATTGGATTTACACTTTTATTCATTTTTAAAAAAACAAAAAATAATAATATGATATAGATCTTTTTAAAAAAGAAAATGAAACAATTGTGAAGTAATTGTAATCAGTTCATTGTTTCTTAAACAACTATTGTATTCATATAAGGAAATAAAGATCGAGCAAATTGTGTTGCATTTTAAATATTTAATTAAATAATGGGTAAAATCTTAATAAATGTATTGCGTTCAAGTTCAATGGTTTCCATTTTTATTTCATAAATTCAAATAAATAAAATGTATTGTGGCAAATTTTAGATTCACGCATATTCATATATGATATAATGTATGTTCCAACAAAAGATAGATTTAAATAATAAAAATTGAGTGGTAATAGATTATTATTGTATTATAATTATTATTATCAGTTTTTATTTCCAAGGAGTTTAATATATGCATAACAAAAGAATAGTAACGAAAAATAATACGGTTTAACAATAAAAAAAAAATATAAGTAAATATTTCTATAAATTAGTTATGTTTGTGAGTTAAGTTTTTTTTTTTTTGTTTCATTTTCAAATTCAGTATTAAATTAAATATATTTTAAACTTCAATTATATATATCAAATATTTATAGTGCACTATATATTGGTCGATCAAATTTTACATATATATAAAAAAACCATGTTAAGATTAAATTTGAATGTACAAACTTTTTTTTATATTATACATCATTTGTAAACAAATACACCAAACAATTTTGAGTTGAATACAGTAATTCGATACACCTTATTTAAAATAATTTAATGTATTTTTTAAATGAAAATTTAATGTATTTATAATAACCATTATTGAGCTATCAATTTAATCATGTATAATTGAGAACTCTTTTTGTTTTCATGAACAAATAATTTTAAAAAATTACTAAATAATATTTCTTTAGTACGTTACTATCTTTATGAAATGAAAATATAATCTACTTGTGAAACTCTTAGAGAATATAATACATTATTTTCATACTTTAAAATACTATTAAAAAAATTATATCCTGTGTGTATTGCACGTGTTTTGTACTAGTACTATCTAAAATGGACTGTGAGGAAGAAACTTTTGATTTCCCTTTATTTTAGTTATTTTAAAAAATATACAATTCTAAATTAAGTCTTGGCCTTTCTAAGAACGACGAATTTATACATTTTCAACCAATATTTTTTTTTTTTTTTTTAATACTATGGAGAGATTTATTTTGCCAAATAGACAAACACCACTTTAGTGAAAGTTAGATGTGGATGCTTTATGATCTTTTCTTTGTTTTGTTTTGAAACACTTGAGTAGATGGATTCTCACCATGCAAACATTAATTTAAATTCAAATTAGATTCTAAATTAAACTGTTTTGGTAGCAAAATCTTTTGTATTTTGAATGAAGCCCAATCAGAATATACAATAGCAATAGAAGTATCAAATGGAAACAATTGGAAATGTTGGATTCGACAATTGTGTTAGGCCTTCCTTTAATTAAATATTGATTAAGCAACTAAAACATATATTATATATTATTTGTCCATTATAATCACTTAGTGGCCAAGGTCAAATTCTTTCACCTTTTTGTAAGGAAGAATATATAAAGTGGAGTGGCCAATATACATCAAAACTTTTTTTCCATTTTTTATTATCTTTTTCAGTTTTTGTATAAAAAAAATATCATAGTGTATGAATATTTATAGAAAGGCCAAATAGCCTAGCCTCCTTTGATAAGTTTCAGAGTTATATGGATTAAAATTTTCTAAAATTTATTCCCTCTTGACATTTAATTAATTCAAACTTACGGTTTCTTGATAAGAATGGAACAAGGATAAAGGGAAGAAAAAAAATATTGTTATGTTGTTTTCTTGACAATCTTTCATGGTGGTTCAAAAATCGGATAACCAAAAAATAATCTATCAAAATCAACCAAAATATGAAATGGTGGGGGAATTTGGATTGGATCACAACCTTGTGACAAAATTTAACTTTTATGAATTTGGTTCAAAAATCAAAAGTTTAAAATGTTGATGTAAACAAAAATGTCGAGGTCGCAATTTTATGAAAATATTGATAAAACTTTTGATAAGTTACGATGGATAATTTTTTAAAAAATCATAAACACCAAGAAATATTTAAATTGAAAAATAAACCTTTTACATTGTTGGAGAACAAATTTCGACCAATCACAAGGTGCTATGTCATCACAACCAAAGTTTGTTCTATTGGATTTTGGGCTAATTGAGTATTATTTGGCCCAAAATTAAAGTTTGGGGACAAACAAATGGCTAACTAAAGATGCCATTTGATCACAATAATGGGCTTATCAATTTCAATGGCAGTTAAGCCTAGACTATGATCAATAAATTTGGCCAGAGGCTCGATTGGGCTTTAAATCATAAATTTGGGTCGGGCTGAGTAATTAAAGTCGCTTGGGTCCAAAATCCGACCTAATTCAAGCTGATAGTGAAAATTTTGAGCCGAAGAAAAGACTCGCAAACCCAACTTCTGTCCAAACCCAAAAAGTAGTTGGGCCTAGGCCCAAAAGCAAATGGGCCCAAGCCCACCTAAAAGCCCATGGAAATCCTCTATTTAAAAGCCCATGGAAATCCTCTATAAATAGAGGGTCTTCCCCTTCATTTTGGGAGGTTGGAAAATTTGGCAACAAAGTGCGGAAGTTCTGAAAATTGAAGTTCTAAAGAATTGAAGACCAAAGCGCTCAAGATCTGAAGACAAAAGCTCCCAAGCTCACAAGTTCTGAAGATTGAAGCTCATGAGTTCCAAAGAACTGAACACAAAGTTTCAAGCTCTAAAGTTTTAAAAACCTGAAAACCGAAGACTTAAGAGGCTAAAACTCTTGAAGACTTAAATTTCTTGTAACTTTTCGAGAGAAAGAATCAAAAGATTAAATACTAGAGATTGTACTAAAAAATACTGAAATTAATACAAATACGAAATTCAAATTTAACGAATCAAATTTCTTCCAAAATCTTGTCAAACAGATTGGCAGACTCAATGGGATCAGCTCGACCTTTCATCTCTTTCTCTCCTACAAGATCTATATAAAGAAAGCATGGAATCCAAAGGCAAGGCTTCCAAAACTTCAAACGATGTTTACGTGAGGCCAATTACTTGAAGTCGCTCTAAGAAAATTCAACAATTTGAAGAGTTGCCACCCTCCAAGATTCTGAAGAACATCTAGGAACAACTATTAAAACAACCAAAAGGTGGAGTTGTGATCAGGGAAAGTTCTGCACTTGACAAACATACCTCACCTTCTGAATAATCAAGTGATGAGGCTTCACCCAAATATAATTTCATTAATGATGGTCCATGAGGGAACAAGTGGAGAAAGGATGACTAAACTTGAAAAGAAAGTTAACATGTTGATGAAGGTAGTCGGAGAAAGGGATTATGAAATTGCATCTCTCAAGAATCATATTGAGAGTCGTGACGCAGCTGAATCAAGTCATACACCTGTAGTCAAGAATAATGACAAAGAGAAGACAGTTCTGCAAGAAAGTCAACCACAAAATTCAACTTCAATTGCTTCATTATCTGTTCAACAATTGCAAGAGATGATTGAAAACTCCATAAAGGCTCAATATGGTGGACCTACTCAGACTTATGTCTTGTATTCCAAGCCATGTATAAAGAGGATTGAAGACCTAAGAATGCCAAATGGATACCAGCCACCTAAGTTCCAATAGTTTGATGGTAAGGGCAACTAAAAGCAACATGTTGCTCATTTCATCGAAACATGTGAAAATGCTGGTATGCGAGGAGATTTGATGGTCAAACAGTTTGTTCGAACTTTGAAGGGGAATGCCTTCGATTGGTACACTAACCTTAAACCTAAAACTATTGATAGTTGGGAGCACCTCGAAAGAGATTTCCTCAACCGCTTTTACAGCACTAGGCGTATCGTCAGCATGGTAGAGCTTACTGCCACCGAACAACGAAAAGACAAGCCAGTCATTGACTACATTAATCGTTGGAGAGCAAGCCTTGATTGTAAAGATAGATTGACTGCACTATCAGAAGTGGAAATGTTCACTCAAGGGATGCACTAAGAACTTTTGTATATCCTGCAGGGGATAAAACCCCACACCTTTGAAGAGCTAGCATCACGAGCTCATGATATGAAGCTAAGCATTGCTAATAGAGGAAGCAACGAACTATTGATCCTAGAGGTAAAAAAAAAAAGAGAGATGTGAAGATCATCCAGAAAGGTATCAAATGATTCTGCTAAAGAAGCTATGATCGTCAATACGACCCCTTTAAAGTTTCTGTAAAGAGAAAAAGGTTGAGAAAGGTCAAGATGGAGGCGAGAAACGACACACGACGTTGAAAGAGAGACAAAAAAAGTCTACCCTTTTCCAGACTCTAATCTACCTGATATGTTGAAGCAACTACTGGAGAAACAGCTCATCAAACTTCCTGAATGAAAACAGCCTGCAAAAATGGGGAGAGTAAATGATCCCAATTACTGCAAATATCATCGAGTTGTTAACCATCCAGTAGAAATGTGTTATGTATTGAAAAGTTTTATTTTGAAGTTAGTTAAAGAGAAAAAGATTGAGCTGGACCTCGACGATGTGGCACAAATAAATCATGCAGCAATAATGATTCATCCTGATATTCGACTATTTGCAACAAGATGTTTAATCCAATTTGGATCTGTGGAGCTTGTCATTATATATTCTTCATCAGAGGCTTCACAACAGATCGACCTCCAGAAAGTTGACTCCCAAGAAAAAGAAGAGCAAGTGAAAGACGTAGATGGAGGATGCACATTAGTAACTCATCAAAAGAAGCGTAAACAAAACTTTGTTAAAAAAGAATCTTGATCGTACCGAGATTGTAAAAGGGAAAGTAAGTCTCAAAGAAAAAAAACAAAGAAGAATACAAAGAGGCTTCGACCAATAATTAAAGAAAGTGAGGAGCTTCCTCGACCTCAACAACCAACAAAGACTTCTTTCCAAAAAGCTTTCTAGTTGAAACTGTTTCATGTCACGTCGTTAGTATGATAGAAGATGATAGCATTCCTTCAAATCATGTAGAAGCAACGGTCAAGTTGGAGGAACTACCTGCTTTTAGCATAAATGATTTATTGTCACTACCGTGGGAGACCAACAACACACTTATCGACATATTAAAAGATGAGGATGTCTGAACTACTTCTGCTTCTCAAGCAATTACATGTGATTCATGTTATATAGCGATATTGTTCATTGATGAAGATTTGTTAGTTGGATCAAAACTTTTAGACTTTTATTTGTGTCAGTATATGTTGAAGAGCAAAAACTTAGTTGAATCCTTATTGATGATGGTTCGACTGTCAACATAATGTCAAAATCAACTATGAACCAACTAGGCATTTCGATGGATGAGTTATCAAATAGTAAGATGGTGATTCAAGACTTTAATCAAGGAGGACAACAAGGATAGGGATTTGAAAGTGAACACCCTTTTTCATGTGATTGATTCAAGAACCACATACTGGCTATTGTTAGGGCGTCCTTGGATTCATGAAAACGGAGTAATAACCTCCACGCTTCACTAGTGTTTTAAATTCTATCAATAAGACATTAGAAAGGTTGACGTCGACACCAAGCCATTCTCGGAGGTCGAATCTCATTTCCGAATGCAAAGTTTTATATGAATAGTGATAATCTGAAGTGATATCAACCGTTCTCGTGGCCGAAGGCACTCATAAGCTCGAGCAACGAACGATCATAACAAAGAAGTTGAGTGGATTAGATGCTTTTAGCAAACGAGTGAATGATGAATCAACCACCTAAGTCAAGTATGAGGTGTAAAGAACGAAAAGATGATAATCCCACAAGAAAAGGTCTTAAAACCTCCCATCTTACACTATGTTCCTCTTTTCGACTCAAGAAAGGCGAATCACCATTTGTAGAATGCTCCAAAAGTTTAATGATCACCATTTGAGATTTTGAAGGAAAACATCACCATACCGCTTACAAAGATGGATAAAGGAGAAGTCAAAAAGAGTAAGAAAGAAAAGGTGAAAGCAATCCTTCTAGAAAAATGAACAAAAGATGGGTTTGATCCAAAAGCATATAAGTTGCTAACAAAGGCAAGCTATGATTTTACGACTCATACTAAGTTCAAAAATCTATGAATATTTGATGAAAGGTCCGAAAGATATTTGATGAAAGGCTCGAACTTTTCCCTACTTAAAAGAAGTGTAAAAAAGAAGAATATGCTATTCCTAGTTCAAGAGTTGGACCTGAATATAAGTCTTCCGAGCCGATTCGCATAACTAAAAAAGGGAAAACAAAAGTTTCAGATACGTGTCACATTATTATGGAAGAGAGCAATGATTCCAAAAAAGACAAGAGAGGCAAGAGTTAGAGGACTTCTGCCTTTAGTCGCATTACTCCTTCAATGGCACGCTCATTGGTTTTTCGAAGGCTAAGTACGCCTAATAGTTGAGGATAAAAATTAGCACTCAACTTCTGGCTCTTCCAGAATTTTAGCTTTTCAAAGGCTAAGTACAATCTCGAATAAGGTATAATGTGTTTCCAACTCCAATCACGCAGGCTACTACTTTTGAGAGATTAAGCATGACCACAACAAGAAGCCAAAAACATTCTCCCACATCAATCTCAGGCAAAGCATGTGAGGTGAAAAGTGATGAAAAAATTCATAGTGTTGTTTCATCAAGAATGAAAAGGAATTTTCTTAGTTTGGTAAATACAGATGTTGTGAAATGCTAAAGTGCCAAAAACTTGTTGCATTTATTTATTAAGCTTACTATGTATTCAACATGCTTAATACTATGCGTTACTGATCTGTCAAGTTTTCCTATTCTTCACCCAAATATAAGCAAAGAATGAGGTTTTCTCGGTGAGTTTGAGGTCGAACATAGGGACTATGTAGATTCTATAATTAATTGGATTATTTGAGTCATGCGTTTAAAGAAGGTGATGAGAAGTGATGCGTTTAGCTAACTACAAAGTAGTAAACCTAAGCTAATGTGGGTTGATGGAGAGGTATGCGACACAGCAAAAGCAGCTAATTGATTGTATGAATGGTAAAAGAAATAGGGCTGGGGTTGGATATCATCTAAATTCGGAAACGCATAGTGACATCTACTTCATTCTCAATGCATGAAAAACAGGGCTTTTCAATGTCTTAAGCTCGCTGGGATGGTAGCGTGAATTCTGCTGTGAAGTGGTCAAGCGAAAGGAAGACTCTTCTCTTCCTAGCTATTTGTCTCCGGTTGTCGTCTAGAGAGAACTCTGCTGTCACTTAGGAATTCTTTCGAGAGGTTCAATAACATTTTCGTCTTCAAGTTTGCCATTTTATAGATGTTGCGTTGCAACCGTTGGCAAATCTGCATGATTGGAGGCTGAATTTCTGCCTTGCGTCCATCTCACCTAATCGTGTGATTTCCGGTTTAATCTCGATCCACCACTCTCGCTGCATATCAAGCATATCAATCTCCCAACAATCTCTCAAGATTCTTGTTTGATTTTCTGCTGCCTTCTTGATATGCTTCCACGGATAACTTGGGTTCATGCGTTCAATTATGCCAACGCGTCCATAGGTTACTAAAGCATCAACCTGCATTGAAGGGTTGCCAACGCATCACGGGTTGCTTGAGTTCCTACGTCAAAGCATGCGTTTTAGGCTCAAAAAGCTTCAAAACAATTATCTTCATCAATTTACAAGAGTAGAATGCATAGGAAGATTTATCAATAGAATTTAAGTCAAACTATCGCATGATTCTCTATTTAAACTCTATTTTTTTAAGAGAGAGATAATAATCACTTGTATTTCTACAAGTTATCACACCCCCAAACTTAGAAAAATGATTGTCCTCAAGCATAACTTCTATCTAAGAAAAGAGAGGAAGATTTATCAATAGAATTTAAGTCAAACTACCGCATGATTCTCTATTTAAACTCTATTTTTCTTAGAGAGAGATAATAATCACTTGTATTTCTACAAGTTATCACACCCCTAAACTTAGAAAAATGCTTGTCCTCAAGCATAACTTCTATCTAAGAAACTTCAATCAGCCCTAAAATTTTCTCAACGCATTGACTAGTCTTTCAGAATGCTATACTCAATCAACTACCCGTTAGCTACATTACTTTTCTACCTCTATATTCTTTTCTTAGAAATGGGTCTAATTTTTATTCGGTAAGCTTTCTTTTCAATCTTTTTTACTCATTGTTCACAAAATATTTGTTTCTTCTTGTAACACTGAGTATGAAAAGATGAAGATATAAAAATCATTTTTCTTTAATTTTTTTATTTTTATATATTAGATTACAATGTGTTGAGTAGGGTTACCCACCTTCGTTCTAACATACCAACTATGGGGTGCATGGAGGCAGCCAACTACGAGCAAGAGCCCTTCTCGACTTAACTCTTATCTAAGATCGGCTTCCTCACTAGACATTGGAGTTTGTTCTTTATCTATGTGTCGCTGATTACGATTACCTACCTTCGTTTTGACACACCAACTATGGGGTGCATGAAGGCGGCCAACTACGAGCAGGTGTCGTTTTCAGCTAAACTCTTAACAAGATAATTATATTAGTCTTGTCAGCGGAGTTTTGCGTTTAAAAATTTATTTATTTATTTATTTTTATTTTTATTTAATTTAATTTAATTTTTTTAAGAAATAAGTTCTTCATATTTTTATCTTTGACAGCTCAAACCTTTTCCACCCCTAAACTTGAGAGTAGCAAGGTCCTCATTGCTTAAATTGTAAACGAAGATTATGTTGAAAAATTTCATAAAAGAGGTTTGAATTGGTAGCTTGCATGCATGCAAATTAGGTTTGCGTTTCTAAGGAATAGTATGCAGACGTATTAAAAGTAATCTAACTTAAGAGTGTACAAAAAGTGTAAGCATGATTATCATCATAGTGACTAATTTTTCAACACAAAGATAAAAGTTGGAAATAATTAAATGTACTCGGAATGAAATTAAAACAAGGGGAAACGCAAAGAGGTAAATAAACATTTGATGCGGCGAAGAAATTACAAAGTATGACTGATGAATGCATACAATTAACGCATGGCTGATGAATGCAGAGGTTTTAGTTCAAAGTATGCATTGGAAGTTAAGTATTATACGTTTGAAGAAGATACAGCTCTAACCACACCCCTAAACTTAACTTGATAAACACAGAGATTGTTTATCGATGAACGCAGGCATGGATGACAGAGTATGCGGTGAAATCAAATAATTTTCATTCAAGGTCGACGCATAATTTCATGCTTATTTAATTTACACTACTCCTAAAAAATTCAAAGAAAGAAAAATAAATACTAAAAACAAAGTACGAATAAAAGAAAGAAAGCAAGCGTAAAAGAAAGTCCCTGGAAAAATAGGCGTTCAACAAAGCAGGGACCTTCCAACGCAAGCTCAGTTGTTATGCTTGCGTAGATTAATGGAGACTTTATCATATTCAAGTTCTCTAATGCGGTAAGGCGTTACCCTTTGCCCATTGACCTTGAAGGAGCGGGTTCCGTCTTCATTTGTTATCTCGACAGCACCATGCAGAAACACCTCCTTGATTATAAAAGGCCCAGACCAGTGAGATTTCAGCTTACTTGGAAACAAACGCAACCTAAAGTTAAATAATAGGATCTTTTGGCCGACGTAAAGTGTTTTCTTACTGATATTGCTGTCGTGTCATTTGTTGGTTCTTTCTTTGTATAGCTTTGCGTTTTCGTAAGTTGATAGTCTCCACTCTGTTAGTTCATTTAGTTGAAGCTTTCTTGCTTCACCTGCCACGTCCTAGTCTAAGTTGAGCTTTTCATTGCCCACATAGCCTTGTGTTCTAATTCTAACGGGAGATGACATGCTTTTCCAAACACCAACGCATAGGGTGACATGCCGATGGGCGTCTTGAACGCAGTTCTATAAGCCCAAAAAGCTTCATCTAGTCTCTCCGTCCAATCTTTCCTCGAAGTACTTACGACTTTTTAGAGCATAAATTTGATCTCCCGATTTTTTATTTCGGCTTGGCCGTTGGTCTGCGGATGATAAGCTGTTGCAACTCTGTGCGAAACATTAAATTTTGTTAATAAATTAGTGACGATGCGATTTATGAAATGCGTACCTTCATCATTAATTATAGCCCTTGGTGTCCCGAATCTTGAAAATATTTGTTTCTTTAAGAACTTGGACACCGTGTTTGCGTCATTCTTCGCACAAGCTACGACTTCTACCCATTTAGACACGTAGTCGACAGCCACAAGTATATACTGATTACAGCAAGAGGAAGGGAAGGGCCCTATAAAGTTGATTCCCCAGACATCAAACAATTCAACTTCAAGAATTGAGTTCAAAGGCATCTCGCTTTTGTTGGAAATATTACCCGTCCTTTGACAACAATCGCAAGCTACTGCATATGCCCTTGCGTCCTTAAATAATGTTGGCCAAAAGTAGCCACTTTGCAGCACCTTTGCAGTTGTTCTCGACCCCCCGAAATGTCCTCCATAAGGGGCTTCATGACAGCTTGTCAAAATGCTATGCGTTTCATACTCTGGGGCGCATCGACGCAGGATATGGTCAGGGCCAAGTCTGTATAGATATGGCTCATCCTAGCAATAAAATTTACTCTCGTGTCGGAGCCTCTTCCTTTGTTGAGCATTGAATTCTTCGGGCCATTGATTACAGACCAAGTAGTTAACTATGTCCGCGTACCAAGGTTCCCGATACTCTGCGTTCATAATGTGCTCGTCTGGGAATCTTTCCTCAATATCACTCCAACTCTCCTGAACTTCTTTGTTTTCCAACCCGATAGGTGGTCCGCAACCTGGTTCTCGGTCCCTTTTCTGTCCTTGATCTCACTGTCGAATTCTTGAAGTAACAAGATCCATCAAATGAGTCTTGGCTTGGCATCCTTTTTAGCCATCAGATACTTGATCACAGAGTGATCAGTATAGACAGATACATTTGATCCCACCAAATAGGCTCTAAATTTGTCAACCGCAAAGACTACGGCTAACATCTCTTTCTCAGTAGTTATGTAGTTCTCCTAAGCATCATTTAAGGTCTTTCTGGCGTAGAAAATTGGGTGCATTACTTAATCCTTTCTCTGCCCTAGTACTGCTCCCACTGCATAGTTGCTTGCGTCGCACATCAACTCGAATGGGAAAGACTAATCCGGTGCAACTAAAATTGGGGCTGAGATCAAAGCATGCCTTAGTGACTCAAATGCATGCTGACATGCCTCATCAAATTATAATCCTTGTTAGCTTCCATCAACACACTCAGTGGTTTTGCAATTTGTGAAAAGCCTCGGATGAATCTTCTATAGAAACCCGCATGACCCAAGAAGCTTCGCAACGTTTTAACACTCTAGGGGTTGGCATGTCACACCCTACTTTCTAAGAAACCGATGCGTTGAAGAGTCTATGAAGAAAAGAAGTAAAAGACCATGTTGGACGCATGGTCAGGGCTAGGTAACGCATGGTAAGGGTGGACGCATGGAAGTAGATCGAGAAGGGAAAGAAGTGAAACGCATAGGAGAAGATGTAAGCATTGGCGTTGGTAAGACGCATAAGCAAGAAAGGAATAAAGTTATGTTGTGAAGTGTTGAAAGAGATCTAAGTCTCGGAAAGATAGAACACTATAGCAAATTGAGTAACGCATAGACTGTAAGCACCTAATTGGTAAGCACGTTCAAAAGCTTTAAGTGAATTAATATTAATAATCTTATTTTGTAAAAAAAAAAAAAAAAAAAGAAAAGGCAACCAAAAGGGGAAGAAGACAAAGAGAAGAAAAAGGGAAAAGAAAAAGAAAAGAAAAAAAAAACAAAAACAAAAACAAAAAAAAGATAAGGATGGAAAAGTCGGTGGTGATTTCATTTGAAGGGAAAACATTGCCGACTTCTTTCTACTCATTTCCAAACTTATTTCCATGCTATCTTTCAGCTGAACGTCGTGGAGAGGTTGAAGAAGAATCCTAGGACAATTTCGTGCAAGCTTTTAGATGATTTCATGGTAAAACTGAAGCTGAAACAGAAGCTTCATCTGCTGTCGCACAGCTCGAATCAGGTCTGGTGTTTGGTGAATATCGAGCTGAAGAGATTGAATTTTGGGCTGAAATTTTAAGGTTAGTAAGTTAACTTAATTTTTAACAACTTTTATGAAGGATGCCTGAGTTGAAACGGAATAAAAACAGGTGAACTTTTAGCTGGAATTTACTGATATGAATTTTCTGTGCAATCTGGAGTAGCGCAAAGAAAACTTGCAATATCTGACAAACCAGGACGAGTTAGGCCACGAAATTTTAAGAAAAGCTAGAAAACATGTTTCTCTACAAGTTTGTAGAAGTGAAAAAGTTCTAAATCTGGCTGGAAATATGACTTTGAATTGACAGAAGTGAGAATAAACAGGAAAGGAGAAAACTCGGCTGTCGGATGTCATTTGGAAGCAGGTAACGCTGAGGAATTGGCGTGAGTAACGACACTAGTCTCGCTGGTCGAGCAAAGACGGTTTTTCTCTCATAAATCTCGCTGGATCTCGCTCAGTAATGCTCCTCAGGTAGTGTCGCTGGTTCCGCTTGTGCCAGTGTCGCTAGTGCCGTGACCTGTTGTGTAATTTCGTTAGTAAACTCGCTAGTAAGGTCAAATCTCGTTGGTAATCTCGCTAATGACATAGAATCTCGCTTATTATGTGTACTTTAGGAAAGAAAGGGAGTCTTGGTGGTGAATCATGATTAGAGTTTAAGTATGTACATTTAATGATCATGTAAAGGAAGTTAAGGAAAATGTAACGTGAGGAATGTGTATTTACAAGCCAAGAAGAGCTCGGAAAGGCATATGATCCGCTCAGGGCCTAAGGACAAGTTGTGAGTGACACTTTTCTTTCTTTGAAATGAAATTTATTGAAAATGTTTAGTTTGGTTTTTCTTATGAGATATGGCTTTGAAATGAACTGTTTTCTTGAAAAGCATGATGTTTGATGATATTGTTCATAAGGCATGTTTTATCCGTTTCTATAAGATGTTGAATGGCATGTTTGAAATGTTGTTTTTCATAATATATTTGATTTTCATGTGATCTATTCACGTTTAATGCTGGTTTCTAAAATGTTTTAGAGGAGGCTCAATGCTGAAGGACATGAGAAGGCATGTGAGTTTCCCCGGGACCTAGTACTGAAGGACTCGTAGAAGGTACTTGGGCAACCCGCCATATTCCTATGTGCACACAGAGGTTGTGACGTTGGGTGTGTTGAGTCTTGCTCCACCCCAACTAAGGACTGTTATTGACGTTGAGTGCGTTGAGTTTTACTCCGCCTCAACTAAGGATGTTTTCGACGTCGGGTGCGTTGAGTCTTGCTCCGCCCTGACTAAGGGAAAGTTATGAGAACGAATTGTTTTTCGTATACGATCATTTTGGTATGAACATATGTGATTTGTTACATTGTTGAAATTTTGATTTTACAGAAATGATTATTTGAATCACGTTTACGTTATGGTGTTATTATGTTTTTTTTAACATGCCTGTTTTTGAACAAATGATAGTTTTACAAAAATTAGTCACTCACGGGGCTTTTAGCTCACGTTTTTGATGTTTTCTTTTCTTCCCAGGTAGCAAGGACGTTCCCGGTGCTTAGCCTACTTCAGCTTACCCTGCCTAAGTCTCGAGTTCTCGAAATTTAGCCACGTCTGAGAATTGTACGTTGTATATAACCTTTGTAGGTGGCATGTAGATCAAGTTGTGTAAAGAGTGGGGATCGTAATGTAGTTTTGTATAAATGTATGGTGGATCCATGGAAGTTTAATTATGTGATATGATAAAAGTGTACTTTGTACAGGAAGGATTGTTATATTATGATCATGTGTAATAGGGCTAAGTTCTATGAATGTTTATGTATGAAATGTGTGCACAGGAAGTTATGTAAGATGGGATAATATGCGTCACAAGAGGGGTGATGTTTGTTGTCTTCACATTCCCTTTTAGGATAGGTAGGTAATCCGGGAGGGGGTGTGACATAGACTATTAGCAAGGAATGTTCACGAGTGTTGGATAAAGTGGAAGGATGAGAAGTAAGCTAAAAGGATGGAGTAAAAGGTGGACGCATACTAATTATCATCAGAGATATTTTAGTACAAGGAAAAGGTTAATTGAAGAACCTTGGATTATAAGCCCAAGAACGCATAGAGAGATACTCAAGGAATCCTCAAGGAAAGGAGGAAGATCATGGATGCATGATAGTATGTGGTTCAGGCTGACGCATAGTAGTGTGTGTTGAGACGTTGACGCCTAGTAGTATGCAGTGGAAAAACGAGTTCAAAGGAAGTATGGCCGAGAGTTAGAAAAGTGAGTAGTGAAGCTCAAACCTTAAAGGAAACTCAACGAACGCATGGGGGCGTTGTGTTGAATAAATGGTTGTCTATTGGAAAAATGTTGGATGCATAAGATAAGCTTATAAAGGCTAGGTGGCTTCATATAGACTTGACACCTTAAAAGTAGGAGGTGTTAGAATGCATGTTGAGTGCTCTATGCAAGGTGACGCTTGGATAAATGCATGGTTAATTAAGCATGCAGCGTGACATGTGGCAAACAAGTAGCAAAAGGAGAGGAGAAGTTGGATGGCAAGCTCCCTATAAATAGAACTTTGAGGGAAAAGGAGCGACTGATGACTCTGAAAGAAGAATTCTGGAGAGAAAGTGAAGAAAGAAGGCAGAAAGGAAGAATCCTTGCGTCCATAGTAGGAGTCTATGGCCAAGAAAGAAGATATTCTTGACAACTTAGCTATTTTATGTTAAAGAAGTTGTCCTGCGTCAAAAGGGGGTCAGGCTTACGGTGAAGACAAACACTACGTTCAAGGTGAACGCGGCGTCCAAAGTTAGGTGATGCGTTCAAGTTGGACCTTGCGTCCAAGAGAGGGCGACGTATCCGAAAGAGAAGTAAGAAGAGTTGGGATGCACTTTGCGGAAGTAATCAACCTTGCGTTGAAGGGCAGGATTTGCGGTAGTTATCAACCTTGCGTTGAAGGGTAGGGTTGCGTTCAACCGAGCTGACAGAGGAAAATGGAGCCTTGCGTTCCAGAGTTAGAACGCTGCGTCCAAGAAGCTCGGGAAAGAGATAATAGAGGGAAGGAAGAGAAACTATTCTTTGGCAAGTACAGGTGAGTAACACCTGCGTTTTACAAAATATAAATGACTTCCTTATGAATCTGATTTCATGGGTTTTCAATGAATAAATGCATGCGTTTTACTTGAAAACTTTGAGTATGCTGGTTACTTGCTATGAGTTTATAAAACACATGGTGATTGATTGATACTTGTTTTCATGATTCTTCTGAAAAGCATGGTGTTATATAAGTTCAAGAAAGATTTGAACATAAACTTGTATGAAAAGCATGGGTAGCCTGGATATAGAAATGGGACCCCAATGCTCAGGGACTCGTAGAAGGCATTGAGGGCGGTCCGAATTCTAGTACCTATGTGCACATAGAGGTATTTACGACGCTGATGTGTTGAGATTACTCCACACAGCTAAGGAAAATCGACGTTGAGGAGCATAGCACTGCTCCGCCTCAACTAGGGAAAATGTTTTTTTTTAAAAAATGAATGAGATTTTATAGTATTTACTCTGAAACGGACAAGCATGTTTTAACAATGATATTTGAGCATATTATAAAATGATTTAAAGTGTTATATTTTATGCGAGTTCAATCAGTTTTACAATTAAAGTATAATGTTTTCAGAAACCGTTACTCACTGAGCTATTAGCTCACCCTTTTTATATGTTTTCCATTTTCAGGTAGCATGATAGTTCCCGTTGTTGATCGAAGTCGAGGTTTGTCAAGAGCGTGTTAATGGTATTACCGTCCTAAGAAGAATTTAAAAGAAAATAAGATAAAAAGTTGACAGTGGGTTATGTGACAGGGTAGTCGGTAACTGCTGTCCTCACACTTTGTCTTGGGCTACGGGAAGGTAGTTCGGGGTGGGGTGTGACATGGCAACTTGGCTATCGCATCTATCTTAGCTTGATCCACTTCCAATTTAACTTTCGAGATTTTATGTCCCAACACAATGCCCTCAGTGACCATAAAATGGCGTTTTTTCCAGTTGAGGATCAGGTTTGCGTCTTTACATCTCTTAAGAACTTTTTCTAGGTTGGCCAGACATTCATCATATGATACCCCAAATACCTAGAAGTCATCCATGAACTCCTCTATTGACTGTTCCAAATATTCAGAAAATATTGCCATCATACACCTTTGGAACGTCCCTGGTGTGTTACATAATTCGAATGGCATGCGTCTGAACGCAAAGGTGCCATATGGGCAGGTGAACGTTGTCTTCTCCTCGTCTTCTGGTGCTATCATGATCTGGTTATAGCCGGAATACTCATCAAGGAAACAGAAAAATTCATTTCCTGCTAGCCTATCTAGTATCTGGTCGATGAATGGGAGTGGGAAGTGGTCTTTTTTGGTCGCCGCATTCAGCTTGCGGTAGCCTATGCAGATGTGCTACCTAGTGACCGTTCATGTTGGTATCAGTTCATTTTTACTATTCGTGATCACTGTCGTGCCCCTTTTTTGGTACACATTGAACTGGGCTTACCTAGCTACTTTCTGGGATTGGATAAATGACCCATGCGTTGAGCCATTTGATGATTTTCTTCTTCACAACCTCTTTCATGGCTGGGTTAAGCCTGCGTTGCCTCTCCATACAGCCTTCTTTCCCTTCTTCCAACTGAATCTTATGCATGCAATAAGAAAGGCTAATTCCTCGAATGTCCGCCAAAGACCATCCAATAGCCTTTACATGATTTTTCAATATCTGTAGCAAAGCCTTTTCACGATCTGGGCTCAATGCAGAGATAATGACTGGTGTTGTTGGATTTCTATTTTCGATCTAAATTGAGTTTCATAGCTTGTTGCAAAAAAATAGATATTATAATTTCCGTACAAAGATGCGTCGAGAATTACTCAAATATGATCATGATTAAGCAAGTTTTCCTTTAAAAAGCCCAAGTATAAGCTCTTATAAGTTTCCTGGTGAGTCCAGGGTCAAACGCAGGGATTTGTAATAACTAGGCGTTGAGAATAGATGCATGACTATGCGGTGAACTATACATGTAATATGTGCATGTGTTGGTTGTATGTATCTAAAACTATACATAAAGAACGAATAAAATTTCCTACAACTAACAATGAGGTGGACGCGGCGATGGTTAGTCAAATTTCATTTAGTGTAAGATAGCATGCATTGAGAATGAATGAAACCATGCAATAAAAGTAGAGTTAACGTAGAAGCTAGTTGTTACTTAAGCATATCTAAGTATAATTACATACCTACAAACTGCATTTGTGAATCCATCTCTCGATGTTTCGACGCCACATTAATCTTATCTCTAAGACTCATGGTAAGTTTGCATTAGCAAAAGATGAACTACATCTCTGCACCTCATCTAGTCCTGATAAACGCTAAAGATTAACCATTCACTCTCTCAAGCTAGACAGTCGTGCTTGCTACTTTTGTTTGTCAGACAGAGCTAATGATATGAATTAATCAAGATGTAACATACTTAATATTGCTTAAGAAAAACAAACTTCTAACATCTAACTCATTTAACATTCAAACAACATGGTATAAGGTATTTAATATGGAAATAAATGGAAGATAATCGTCAATCAAACTCATATTAAGAAAATAATCCATTCTCTCGAATGTCATTAACAAAACATAAGTAAGAAGAAGGGAAATGGAGATAAAACAGAAATGGAAGACATCAAGCCGCCACTGGCAACGTCTTGCTTTATGGAGGCTTGAGATGGTTGCTATCGGATACATAAATTTCAAAGGGTGAAGGTTCTCACTCACTAGGAGACGACTTTGAAAATTCTCAGAATTCTTCTTTCAGAAGAGCTCGAAATGGAGGCTGGTTATGATGAGGGAGAATTTGTGCAGAGCTTTCACCTCTTGAACTCGTTTCTCTCTCTTTTCTCCACCCTCCCTTGAATGGAGAAGCTTTGGGCTATTTATAGGCGTTGAAAAGTTGAAACTCATGATGACCTGACACCTTTGCATTAAATTCCCTGCCCTGCTGCGTAGACTTTTTACATTGTCGACCCATTGGTTCTGCCATGATCTGATAACGTGTTGTCCTTTTGCATAATGACATGATAGCTTTTGTCCAGGCGTCTGTATCTACTTTTTCTCAACACATGGTCTCAATGCATAGTCTCGACGCATGGGTTTCCACTTGTTTTCGCAGCAGCTTCGTCTCTAGTACTTGGGTTATTTGTGCTTCTTTTCTTCTTAATCCTGCGTTAAGAACAGAAAAGCTCATAATTTTTCAGGTATTTTTTTTTTTGTAAATAGTGCCAATGCATGTTAATACATTTTACATAATTCAACTACCAAAATCATGCGTTTGGCTCTAAAGTTACTCTAATTAATTGAAATAGTGACTATAATAACTTGTATTTCTACCAGTTATCAACTGGCAACGTGCTTTCCTCCCCCAAGTATGCGTACTTGAGAGGGTTTTCAACTCCAGTACTGGTGGCTCTTCTAACAACGACTTAGTCTTTACCATGGATCGGTTACTCAGGTCTAGTTGTTCAAAATTTTTATCAGAGATTGAACTGACTTCTTCCTCTTCACCATCTTCATTTTCCTCGAGGATTTCCTCATCTTCCAATGATGCGTCCATGGGTCTTGCCTCCTCGTAAATGATATCTTTGATCATCTGACAAGATTGAAAGTCATCAGGATATTTCAATGCGTTAAACACATTAAATTTTACCTATTGATCACCCACGCGGATCGTCAATTCCCCTTCTTGGACGTCAATCAGGGCGTGTTCAGTAGCTAAGAAAGGTCTTCCCAAGATGATGGGTACCTCTCTATCGTTAATAACGCACTACACTGTTGCGTTAATGCTACTGTCTCAAACTCCCTGAGCCTTCTCTTCTTGGATAATATATCTTTGAGAAATTTTACATAGCTCGACATTTGCTCTAGGGCTTCCACCAATGGAATGTTGATGTGAAGTTGTTTGAGAACATCCAGGAACTTTCTAAATTGCCCCTCATCATTTTTCTTCTTTAGGCGTTGAGGGAATGGTGGACGCATAAGAGGAGTGGTATTTGTATATACCGACGCAGGTTCTGCCTGCTTTGCTTTTTCTCTCCTCTCTTTATTCTTTTGCTCTTGCGATAATGTGGTAGATGGTGGTTGATTGGAGTCAATACTTTGCGGTGGTTGATCTATTGTTGAAGCGTTTGGAGGCTGCAAGTTTCCTTGCATCCCCTGATCTTGTGTTTCAGTGGGAATAGTTTTCCCACTCCTCAATGTCACAGCTTGACATTGTTCTTTTCTGTTCCCTCTTGGAACTTTGGTTGTACTTGGCAATGCTCCATGCGGTCGATTCTTGAGCTCACTCGCAATTTGACCCACTTGAACTTCTAAGTTTCTAATTGCGGTGGCTTGGCTCTGAAACATTGCATCATTTTTATTTATATATTCTCGTAATAGGGATTCCATGGAAGACGATGAGGATGATGCGGGCTCTTGCGGATTCCTATGAAGCTGATGATACTGGGCTTGATTCTCTTGGTTGAAACCAAGAGGGTTGCCTCTCTGCGACTGCTGCTCAGTCCCCTGCGTTTGTTGTTGATTTCCACCCCATCTGAAGTTGGGGTGGTTCCTCCAACCCGGATTGTACGTCTTACCTAGGGGTTGTTTTGAACATAGCAGACTGACTGGGGGTTGTAAGGACACATGTCATATAAGTGCCCCTCACCACACTGCACGCAACTTACAGACGCTGTCGGATTCACTGTGTTCATCGCAACAACTGATCCACCTTGATTATTCAAGGCTATAGTCTTCAGCAAAGATGTCATGTTTGCTATCTGAGCTGAGAGATTGGTGGCAGCATCAGTTCCAAGCATTCTAGCTTGCGTTTGCCTTCTATCAGTGGAGCGAGATCCATACCCGTTGTCCACCCACTCATCAGTATTCCTCGAAATTCTATCGAGAATATCTTTAGCTTGCGTGTAGGTTTTGTCCATTAATCCTCCTGCTTATGCGGACAATTCCTCACTAGCCGTTTGAGTCGGGTCCAAGCTACAATTGGTCTTTCTTTGATTCTGTCTTGTCCTTCGTCTGAAGGTCCTCTCAATCTCAGGGTCAATATCAAGTTTTGGATTACTCCCGTCACTTAGATATTGTTTGGAGCTTCTGGCAAAGGAGAAACTCACAATACTCCCTTGACTGAGGAATTCCTACAACAAAAATAATCCAAAAAAAAAAAAAGAATCAATACAAAAATCCTCGACAACAACGCCAAAAACTTGTTGTGAAATGCTAAAGTGCCAAAAACTTGTTGCGTTTATTTATTAAGCTTACTATGCGTTCTACATGCTTAATACTATGTGTTACTGATCTGTCAAGTTTTTCTATTCTTCACCCAAGTATAAGCAAAAAATGAGGTTTTCTCGGTGAGTCCGAGGTCAAACACAAGGACTATGCAGATTCTATAATTAAT
Source organism: Citrullus mucosospermus (assembly GCA_030954485.1). Lineage (NCBI taxonomy): Eukaryota > Viridiplantae > Streptophyta > Magnoliopsida > Cucurbitales > Cucurbitaceae > Citrullus > Citrullus mucosospermus. The sequence goes on from CM062057.1 coordinate 21,134,238, forward strand.
TGGATTATTTGAGTCATGCGTTTAAAAAAGGTGATGAGAAGTGATGCGTTTAGCTAACTACAAAGCAGTAAACCTAAGCTAATGTGGGTTGATGGAGAGGTATGTGACACAGCAAAAACAACTAATTGAATGGTATGAATGGTAAAAGAAATAGGGCTAGGGTTGGTTATCATCTAAATTCGGAAACGCATAGTGACATCTATTTCGCACCAAGGACTCTTCTCTCGGTTGTCAGCCGCTATGCGTTATATGTCTATAATGCATAGGAGAGTGTTAAGTACCAAGGTTATTCCTATCCCTAGGTAACACTTCTTAGCCTTGTCAACTGAGTTCCACAATCATTTACTCTCCCGAGCAGTCAGATTATTACTACTTATATCGATTAGCTAGTTGGACATATGCATTTGATTAAAAATACATTTGACAAGATGAAATAGTCTTCTATGGTTCTTTATTTAGATGATAACGCAACCCGTGACCCTTGAGAGAGTTAGTTACTCATGGACGTTAAACAGCAAATGGAAAGTGATGAGAAATGAATAGCCATGGAAGATTGATGAACGGAATAACTGTTTTAGAAAATACAATTCCTTCCTAATAGACTAAAACAAAAGTAAGAAAAAAGATAGAAAGCATGGAATGGCTTCTCAATGTTTTGATCTCGCCGGGATGGTAGCGTGAATTATGCTGTGAAGTGGTCAAGCGGAAGGAAGACTCTTCTCTTCAGAGCTATTTGTCTCCGGTTGTCGTCTAGAGAGAACTCTGCTGTCACTTAGGAATTCTTTCGAGAGGTTCAACAACATTTTCGTCTTCAGGCTTGCCCTTTTATAGATGTTGCGTTGCAATCGCTAGCAAATTTGCATGATTGGAGGCTGAATTTCTGCCTTGCGTCCATCTCGCTTAATCGCTTGATTTCCGGTTAATTTCGATCCACCACTCTCGCCACATATCAAGCATATCAATCTCCCGACAATCTTTCAAGATTCTTGTCTGATTTTCCGCTGCCTTTTTGATAGTGTCCATGGATAACTTGGGTTCATGCGTTCAATTATGCCAACGCGTCCATGGGTTACTAACGCATCAACCTGCATTGAAGGGTTGCCAACGCATCTACGGGTTGCTTGAGTTCCTACGTCAAAGCATGCGTTTTAGGCTTAAAAAGCTTCAAAACAATTATCTTCATCAATTTACAAGAGTAGAACGCATAGGAAGATTTATCAATGGAATTTAACTCAATCTACTACATGATTCTCTATTTAAACTCTAGTTTTCTAAGAGAGAGATAATAATAACTTGTATTTCTACAAGTTATCAACAGAGGGTTCGTTAAAGGTAAAGCAACACGATGTCACTGTCTCGACCTAAAGAGAACGACTTAGAGGATGAAGAACATGCAACAAGTTGTTGCCATGTCACAATAGAAGAAGCATCGCATCCTGAGGTGCTTGAAGAAGGTGCAAACGAAGCTCCATTATCACTTGAGGATGGTGGTCAACCAACGGTTGATGAGCTAAAGAAGCTAACCTTGGCACGATAAAAGAGCCTCGTCCAACCTTCATAAGCGAACAACTTATTGATGATGAAGAAAAGAAATATGTGAACTTACTAACGACATATAAAGATGTCTTTACTTGGTCGTATAAAGAAATGCTCAAGCTTGATCCAAAGTGGTTGTCCATCTCCTAGAAATTAAAACAAGGTATTGGCCAATCAAGCAAGCCCAGCGACGCATTCGACCAAAACTCATTCCTCAAATTGAGGAAAAGGTTAACAAGTTAATTGAGGCTAGATTTATTCATGAAGTCAAATATCCAACATGGATAGCCAACATTGTTCCTTTGAGGAAAAAGAATGGTCAACTATGTGTTTGCGTTGATTTTCGTGACCTAAATAGCATGTGTCCAAAAGATGACCTTCCATTTCCTATTACAGATATTATGGTGGATGCCACTATGGGGCATGAGGCTTATCCTTCATGGACGGGTCATTAGGATATAACCAAATTCGAATGGCTCTAGAAGATGAAGGAAAAATAATATTTCAAACTCCAAAAGGTATATGTTGTTACAAGGTGATGCCTTTCGAATTAAAGAATGCAGATACCACATATCAGCGGGTTGTGCAAAGGATCTTTGATGATATGTTACATAATCACGTTGAATGCTATGTCGACGATCTTGTAGTGAAGTCTAAAAATCGACATGATCACTTAAAAGACCTGAAAGTTGTCTTTGGATGCCTAAGGAAGTACAAATTAAGGATGAACCCTCTTGCATGTGTGTTCGTGATGCGCACTTTGAGTGTTAACCGCAAGTGTACGGGTCAAGTTATAATATAAGACGGTTAAGTTCGAATATCGTTCCACTGGAGATCCAATTGGGAAGGTTTAAATTACTTAGCTATTCTAGAGTTGAATCAATTTTATTTGAGGATTGAAATTGAATATTATAAGTTATGGAAAATACAAATCAAATAAGGAAAGTATCAAAGGGAGAAACACAAGAGTCAAAGAGAGTTCTAGGGTAATGAATCCTTGTTTATTTCATCATGCAATATTATAGATTTCATGGATTTTATTGTAATTCATATGTCTAAGTCTAGAAACTTAATTCCAAGTTATTTTCTCTTAAAAACAACCCTTTCTCATGCAACTCGATTGATTATTAATCTCTTAAAACCAATACAAAATTACATGGCATTAAAAATAGTCTTTAGCAACTTTTATTGTCAACCTAACTACTCTCGTGATAGATTAACAACAATTCATTGTTATAGATCAAGTTAAACATACAATCTCTCAATCATACATCTAACCTAACATGTGAGGATGGCCAATCCACAAGAATTAAACACAATAACAATGAAAAGCATAATCATTCCAACAAAACCATGAAAGTCTACAAAATCAACATAAATTCATAAACAAATCAGCAAAATAAACAAAGAAAGAGTGTAAAGAAAGGGAAACTCTACTGAAAAGAGGCTCTTGATTGAGGTATCACCGTCACGATCTCCTTGGCTCTCACGTCGGAATTCGAAGGGCACCACGACTATCTCGAACTCTTTTCCTCTTCCTTGCAACTAACTCACTCTTTGAACTCTCACTTAATTCTCTCCTTTTTGTGCCTCTTTAGGTCTGTAACTTCCTTGCTTTGCTTTGATTTTTTTGGATGATTTGGGCTGCTGGAAACCCCAAAATTTATAGAGTTTGGCTGCCCAAAAATTTACCAAAAATACAAATTTTTCATTTAAGGAAAGCTGGCGCCGCGGCGCTGTTCCATAGCGCCGTGGCGCTAGGGCTGCATCAGAAAAGTTTGCTCTCGGGTTTTAGTGCCACGGTAGCGCTGTCCAAGCGCCGCGACGCTGTGATGCGTTTTAGAAAAATTGTTCTCGGGCATTGGCGGCGCGGCAGCGCTGTCCAAACGTCGCGACGCTGTCATGCGTTCAACAAGGATGCGTCGAGGCAGCGCCATCTCGGCGCCGCGATGCTACTATGTGTCCAGAACTATGCGTTGATGTTTCAGCGCCGCGACGCTATCCCAAAATTTGTCCTTTTGAGTTTTTCAGCTCTTTTTCGCCATATTCTTTCTCGGTTTTGATCTTTTAGTCGTTTCTTCTAAGTTTCCTCGTTTTAACCTGAAAATCACTAGCAAACAAGTGAAATCTAATATAAACTCCCTTAATTTGAGAGAATAGAAAGCACTTTTCAAGTGCTTATCAGTTCAGTGTGACTTTAAGAAAGTATTTTAGGTTTTTTGTGAGGCATTGTGGAATCGAAATTGATCAATCTAAAATCGATGCTATCCAGAAAATGCCAAACCCCAAAAATCTGTACGAGTTAAGAAGTCTTCAAGGTTGTTTAGCCTACATCAAAAGGTTTATATCTAATCTTGTAGGTCGATGTCAACCATTTTAGAGATTGATGAGGAAAGATATGGTCTTTGAATGAGACCAAGTGTGCTAAAATGCATCTGATAGCATAAAAAAGTATTTGCTTAACCCTCTGGTCTTGAGCATGCTTACAGTTAGAAGACCGTTGATATTATATATTGTTGCTTAAGAAAGATCGCTTTGAACACTACTTGCACAAGAAAAGGAAAAGGGTAAGGAATGCGCACTCTACTATCTAAGTAGAACTTTTAATGGAATTGAGCGGAATTATTCTTCAATTGAGAAAATGTGTCTCGCTTTATTCTTTGCGATAGATAAGTTGAGACATTATATGAAAGTCTTTACTGTACACTTGTGGCAAAAGTTGACCCTACCAAGTATAACCTATCTAGAACGATCATCTCAGGGCGCCTCGCTAAATGGGCAATTATACTTCAACAATATGATATTGTATATATACCTCAAAAGTCAGTGAAGAGTCAAACATTGGCATATTTCTTGGCTAATCATCCGATTCGATCAAACTAGAAATTATATGAAGATTTGCTTGATGAAGAAGTATTTTATGTCAAAAGCGTGGAGCCTTGGACTACTTTGATGGCGTAATACGAAGATGTGGAGCAAGCCTCAATACTGTCTCTAATTCTCTGGAGAAGCACATGTTCCTATATAGCTTCACACTTAGTGAGTTGTGTTCAAATAATGTTGCTAAGTACCAAGCGCTCATCATTGGCTTACTAATGGCTCTAGAGATTGGGGTAACATAAATGGTACGATGATTCGAAGTTAATTATAAATCAACTCTCACGCTAGTATAAGGTGAAACATGAGGATTTAAAGCCCTACTTCGTTCACGCTAGGAGACTAAAGGATAAGTTCGAGGGCATAATACTTGAATATACCGAATAAGAGAATAACAATGTAGACACACTTGCAAATCTTGCCACTGCCTTGATGATGTTAGATGATGTACCTATAAATATCTCCCTTTGTCAAAAGTAGATTATTCTGTTAATCGAAGATCAATAAATGACATGGCTATTTTTTAGGTTGTTTTATTCCGAAAAAGAATCTATCAAAAACAATTTATAATACCAAAGTCTACCTTTACTACTGCAATGACATAGTAATAGTAGCAAGATCGGGTTGATCCGCAGGGAAGCACGAAATATGTTTCACTAAGTTAATTCTTTAGTTATATAGTAGTGAATCGGAGGGGGGGGGGGGGGGGGAGTTGGTGTGGATAGAGGTTGTATAAATGTAAAGGCAAGAAAATAAAAGATAATGGCCAAATGTAACCTAGGATTGGAAAATTTTAGTTCTAGGAGCAAGTAGAGGTACCAATGCAATTTCCATTATTGAAATCTCTTAATTCAACATACATATGATTTACGCGTGCACAACAACTCACTTGGCCTATTTACGTAACAGGCAACCAACTCACTGAGTTAAACCAAGCAAGCGCCCTAATTATCAATTAAAGCCTAAGCCCTAACTAAACAAAATGCATTAAACTCTAGGGTTCCATTGTTTGATTAACTAATTAGATAGCCTAACTAATAAATCAAGTCATCTTGAACGTAAGTTAGGCATGCATTCTAAGGTTTAAGATTATATTATAACCCTCAACATACATACATTCAACCCTTGATATTTTGGTGATTTAAGCTAGATGAACAATTAGAGAACATGCACACCTATAATCCATTCGCAAAGACATACACTTATAGGTAGGGGAGTCAATCCTACATAAACATACATCTAAATCAAATAAGATTCAAATAAAGGTAAACCAAAATGCATTTAATCAATAAAGAGAAGTCTGACAAAATTACATTGGGTTCCTTGCTCCCAAAAACTAGAAAAACTCACTTACCTCCATAATCCATAGAGATGAAGAAGAGAGGGAGCTTCAAATCCATGATTACAAAAGAAAAATAAACTTAAAACTAAAAACTAATGCTGTAAATGGATAAATGATGAAAAAATGAGAACATGAGTGGTCATTTGCCTAAAACAGCTACCCAAGTCCAAAGATATTAGCAGAAAATTGAAGAGCAGAATTTATATCGCAAAGTAGCACCTAGGCGCAAGAAGCAGTGTGTAGGCGCATATTGCCCTAATCAAAGCACCTAGGCACTCCCCAAAATGCTATTCTCAGGTGTTAGGCGCCTAAATGAGAGCCGGTTAATGCCTGGGCACTCTCATTGGGGCATTTTTTGTCACTTTACTTCCTTTGAAGCCTTGGGTCTTTGGTATGACTCCTAATAGCTCCAAATCAACCCCAAACGACATATAACACTCCGAAATGTATGTTTTGCTCGAGAACCTACAATTTTAATCATTTAAACACATTAAACACAACAAGCGAGTGAGATTAAAAGCATATAAATAGCTCTTGTTGATAGCGGTATCAAACACCCCCAACCTAAACTTTGCTCGTCCTCGAGCAAGGTTAAAAAAAATATAGATATGAATCATATGCTGCAAATGAGTGACTCTGATCTCAAGACAAAGGATAAAAACAATATTCACAAAGCTAGAATCATTCAAATGCATGTATTCAATTAGGAAATTTAAAACTAGTTCTCCATCCCCAACGTATGTGTGCTTAACCAATCCTATCTAAGTCTTTAAAAGCCCGGGAAAGTTTTATTCAACTCTCAACTCGTTTTCCCTCTACTCTAGCTCAAGCACCCATGTTCAAGCAATCAAAACCATTAACAGAGTAATATTTTGACTAAGGCACCTGAAAACACACATGACAGAAAAATAAATGGTATTTCTTTTGCCTAGGGGCACTAGCTTTCACACTCTTACTACACGAAATCATACCTACTCTTTTCTCATGGGTGTCCTAACTAATCACAGTGTATGCAGCTCTTTTTAACCCCTATCCATGACTCACACACTTCTTTTCTCCCCTTATTCCTTTTTCTTTTTCTTTTTTTTACTCTTTTTTTTTCAAACACTTTTCTTTTTACTCTTTTTTGTTTTTTTTTTTGTTTTTTTTATTACTATTTTTTTTATTTACATAGGCTTATAGCTTTCTTATTCTTCCTCGTCTGATACTATAATCTATCAAGCAAGACAACTCTCCAATCAGCTAGGTCTTTCTGAGTGACAAGCTATCGACCAAATAACCCAACCCTAAGCCTTCAAAACCACAAATAAAACTGCTATGTGCTCAAGAATGTAAGGGAATCAAGAAAAAATTTTAAATTTGGCCCAAAATCATGCATACATTTTCGTGATTAAAAAATGAAGTGAATAAAGGTTATTTAAAGTCTTACACAAAATTGTCATCTTCACATTACATGTAGCACAATCATCATATCAACTGATGAACCACAAAATTCGAGCTCAGGTGCTCAAGGACTTGCTAAACATGCATATATAACCTACCCCCACCCCCAACCTAAAACGATACATTGTCCCAATGTATCTCTAATCAAGGCACAAAATAAATAAAAGACAAGGGAACATAAAAACTCCTCCATAAGCATTTTCGTGCATAGTTTTTAAGGTGTGGTGCTAGGGCTCGCCACTCAAAAGATGCTCATTTTATTCTAGGGGGTCCCTGCGTTTTAGATTCAAAAAGTTATAAAACAATTATCTTCATCAAACGCATCTACAGGTTGCTCGCGTTCCTGCGTTAAAACATGCGTTTTATATTCAAAAAGTTATAAAACAATTATCTTAATCAATTTACAAGAGTAGAATGCATAGGAAGATTTATCAATAGAATTTAACACTCCTATCACATGATTCTCTATTTAAGCTCTATTTTTCTAGGAGAAAGACATATAATAATACAAGTTATCAGTCTCTACAAAAGAAAAGCAAGAAGTTAATTTCGAAAAGTAGTAAAAGAAAGTAGTAAATTTTTCTTTTGGCTCCCTTTAGGAAGAGCAAATTTTTAACGTCGATTGCTTGATGCGACCTGTCTCTTGTCAAGGTACAAAAAAATTATCATATTTCTTTGATCCCTTCTTGGATGAGTTGATATAGCCCGATAAGGCTATAAGGCTCCTCGTCTTCTGAAGAGAACCAAACAAGTCAAATTTGATATTTTTTGTATAAGGAACAAAGGGAAAAATGAAAGAATTAAAAGACTCAAGTGGCTCAATCGAGCCTAAAGATTTAGACACAATATACTTTTGAGAACAAGACCTCTAACTCTATCACCTGGATCTCGTCGGGGTTAGGCTCAAGATCCTCTTCTGTCTCGACAATTGGTTTGGGGCATGGCATGCTATCTTCCCAATCATCCTTGGTGTTGACGTGGATTACCTCACATCGTGCACCTCGGGGGTGTCATAGGATGTGAGCAACAAAAATTTACATCCTCTCTCAATCGATTTAACTCATTGATCGACTAGGCCTCTCAAGTTCTGAAGGTTAGTTCTAACCTCCATCTACGGACAAAGACTCTCCTGTCGGAGGCCGTGGATCTACTGCTAAAAGACAAGATTTTAACGACACGTTGGATACAACGAGGTGTGGATTGTAGTGGAGGTAGTCCCATCTTTGGTTTGCATAGCTAAAGGACTTCTCTCATTGAGGTCGATAGGAATTGTAATTCAAATGGCTAGGAAACCTACCCATGAAGTAGTCTCGTGGCATCGAGCTTCACTGGAACCTTGGGCATTCTTGCACAGGATGGCTCACGAAGGAGCAAATCCTACATGCTTGCAACTGTTGCAATCTCCCCGTAACCATTTGAGAAACCAAAGAAGATAACTTAGAAAGTTGACTATTAAGGTCACTAACCTCGTTACAAGACTGAGTTGCTCCACTAGATCGTTCCATCCTTGATCATGATATCTTGCCATGCTTAGAAATTGACACAAGAAAAGAAAACAAATTAAAAGCAAAAGAATACTCTAACTACAGACTTAATTAAATGAAACAAAAATGGCATTCCTCGAAAACGACGCTATTTTGACACAATTCTTTTCGAGGTCGTTTTATTCCCAAAAAGAATCTATCAAAAAAATTTATAATAACAAACTCTACTCCTACTACTATGATGGCGAAGTAATAATGGCAAGTCCAAGTCGATTCGCAAGGAAGCACAAAATATGTCTCATGAAGTTAATTCTCAAGTTATAACAATGAACGAGGGGAGGTGGACAAGGGTTGGTGTGGATAGAGGTTGATAAATGTAAGGCAAGAAAATAAAAGATAATGGGCAGAGGTAACGTAGAATTGAAAAATTCTAGTTCTAGGAGCAAGTAGAGGTTCCAACGCAATTTTGATCATTGACATCTCTTAATTGAACATACATTCGATTTACGCATGCACAACAACTCACTTGGCTTACTCAATTCATTGACGCTACAGGCAGCGATCTAATTGGGCTAAACCAAGCAAGTGCCCTAATTATCAATTAAAGCGTAAATCCTAATTAAACTAAATGCATTGAGTCCTATTGGGTTCGAAAGGATCTATATAGATCAACTAATAACATTTGCATTAACTAATAAATCAAGTTATCTTGAACCTAAGTTGAGCATGCATTCTAAGATTTAAGATTAGATTATAACCCTCAACATACATACATTCAACCCTTGCTACTTAGGTGATTTAAGCTAGATGAACAGTTAGAGAACATGCAAGCCTATAATCCATTAGCAAAGACATACAATTATGGGTATGGGAGTCAATCCATACATAAACATACATCTAAATCAAATAAGATTCAAAGGTAAACCAAAATGCATTTAATCAATAAAGAGAAGTCTGACAAAATTACATTGGGTTCCTTGCTCCCAAAAACTTGAAAAACTCACTTACCTCCACAATCCATAGCGATGAAGAAGAGGGGGAGCTTTAAATCTATGATTGTAGAAGAAAAATGAACTAAAACTTAAAAATTAATGTTGTAGATGGATAAACAACGAAAAAACAAAGAAAATGAGTAGTTATTCGCCCAAAATGGCCACCCTAATCAAAAGATATCAGCAAAAAATCGAAAAGCATAATTTATATCATAGAGTAGCGCCTAGGTGCTCACTACCCTAATCAAAGTGCCTAGGCACTCCTTAAAATGCTATTTTCAGGTGTTAGGCGCCTAAATTAGCATCGGTTAAGGTCTGGGCACTCTCTTGGGGGCATTTTTCGTCATTTTACTTCTTTTGAAACCTTGGGTCCTCGATATGACTCTGAATAGCTCCAAATCAACTCCAAACGACATGTAACACTCTGAAATGCATGCTTTGCTCAAGAATCTACAATTTCAATCATTTAAATACATTAAACACAACAAGCAAGTCAGATTAAAGACATATAAATAGCTCTTTTCGAGAGCTATCAAGAAATCAATATGATATCTATTTATGTATCAAAGAAAAGGATTGACGACAGAATGATAGATTTGTTGGGTTTTATGTCCTAAAACTCATAGTTTATTTATACCAAATATACTTTTATCATTCAAAAAGGTTGTTATTGAAATTAATAATCAATAAGTAGTTATTGATTCTATAAAATGTTCTTCCTAAATCTAAATCCAATCATCAAAAGATCCTAGACTGTTACATGAGACTCAAACTTTATGTAGAGACATAAAATTGGATCAAGTTTAAGTTAAAAGTTTAAATGGTCTATAGTATATGAATAAGGTTGGGCGCCTTATTCTGGGGACATTATGGATGCAGCCCACTTTGTAACTAGTAAAAATGAAGTGATCCTAATTTGTTCATGTGAAGACATGCGAGTGGGGGTGTCCTATGCAAAAAGTTTGCATAAGGGACCATGAAATAGTCACTTTTACTTTATAACACCGTTTACTGTCTAAAACTGACTATCTCGACTTTGATGACCTAGGCAACTCGATCTTAATCCTGAGCTAACTACGAACTTCTGGTTACTCGGGATCATCCTTAGATCTGCATTGGTGACAGCAGCTCAACAACACTGGCTCAATATGTCTTCCATTTTAGGGGTAAGACCAGGTAGATAGCTAGGGACATAGGGTGCAAGAAGAAATTCACTCTTACCCTCTTTTGGTTAGTAGGGAAGTTGTTCTATTAAGTGCTGAATCTAGGTCTTGAACAATAGGCGCACCTCTCAAATAGGATCGAGAGGACTTTTGATTTGGAAGTTGGACTACAAATCATTGTTCATTAGAGGATCAGTGGAACTTAAGGAATAAGAGGTAATTTTGACCCAGCTGTAATTACGGACAACCTGTGAAGGCTCGACTTACCAATCATGGGTAATGGACATAATATATCTACAGTGAGGAGACTGCAGCTACGGGCTTTAGTGGAGTGACCCAGTAGTTAACAAATGTTGGTTAACTAGGTTAAAGAGTTTAATTGGCTAATCTCAGATCGTTGGAGCTCATGATTTGTAGGTCCATAAGGTTCTCTGGCGAGCTCATATAGGAATAAACTTGGAATAAATAGAAGGAATAATTCGAATCATTCAAATTAGGTTATTCATATGAGATATGATTAAGTAATTGATATATGATATCAAATGAGAGATTTGGTAAAAAAAAATATTTAAATGGGATTTAAATATTGAAATTATGAATGAGGATTCATAATCAGAGACACGGATTTATTCAAACAGTCGGTTTTCAGAAGAAGTCAAATAGTTGACTTTGGCCCGAGCAAGTCAAAGAGTTGTTTTAGTCAAACCTTCTAGAAAGGTTGACCATGAGATTAAATTAATGTTTCTTACCAAATTAGTGGGAAAATCCACTAATTTGATGAGTGGAACATTTAATTAATTTCAAAATTCTACACTTTGACACATAATCCTTGGCATGCATTAGTGGAATGTGTGTTGCCAACTTTTGGTGAACTTTGACATGCAAAAGTTGTATGCAATTTGCCTTTTTTAAAGAAGGCCTTTGTTCTTTTTTTTTTTTTTCTTGAAAAAACTTGGAAAATTTGAAGTTTTTGAGAAACTAAATTTTCCTTCTTCAAAGAGTCCCACCACTCTATTCCATGTCTTTGAGAATAGCTAGATAGACCTCTTGGTGGTCCAAGTGGGAGCAATTTCAAGAAAGGAAGAAAAGCTACAAAGGCATATAATTTCTTTCTTTCTTCTCTAATTCATTTTGTATGATAATGCATGTTTAATCCTAGGTTGTTATATTCATCTAGATTATTATTTTGATCCTCTTTTGTTTCCGTTGCGCATGTATGTATGAGATCCTACAAGATTATCTACTACACGAAATGCTTCCCACAGATCTTCAACATAGAGCTGAGATACGAAGAAGAATTGCTTAATTTATCTACTAAAATGATACACTTTATTGATGTTCATATGAAGGTCCCTTTCTTTAATGCTTGGGAAAAGAAGAATCAACAAAAGCCTTAGAAGAAGCACATTCAAACAGTTGTGATGCTCATTGATAGCCAAGGCTTCAAAGGCCTTAACTCTCAAATAATCATTCGTTCCTACTAAGCTTGTGACAATGGTAGTACGGGTTGAACCTCAAGGAGCCTTTGAATTTCTCAAATGGACGGTTTGCAGCCCGATGGTAACCGAGGGTGGGTTGGAGTTTGATTGATTGCAAGAAATTTAGATTGCACGAAAAATAAATAAACATTGAATTTAAATAATAACAATATCTAGCTTAGACCCTCTAAGTTAACTCCCCTAATTACAACCTGATCATGGATTTTTAAATTATTTCTATATTGTCTACCCTTAGCCACCTCACCTAAAAAAGCTAGGTTAGGGTTCAAACCATCAAATTAATCAAATTAATAGATGGAATGCATCATACTAGTTTAGCTAATCGCATTAAAATCGAGGAAATCGCCAAGTCAAGTGTTCGATTGGAAAATCCAAATCAAACATTTAAATTTATTCCCTAGGTTAATTAGGCAATGTTTTGTTGAGATAAATTTACAACTTACAAGCTAATGTAACCTATTACTATGTGCTAATGTAACCGTATTTTATTGTATTTACATACTTACCATTCTCACTGCTCTTTATGTACAACCCACTAGAGTTTTAGTTCAAGTGGAAGTTTTTTGGGTTTTATGTCCTAAAACTCGTAGATTGTAAATGTAATTATTTGACCGTCATTAAATAATTAATAAAGAGGTATTGATGTGTTACTTCAATAATCGTAATTGAGTGTTTTTGTTTGTTTTGTCTTAATAACCCTAAATCCAATAAACTAACATCCTAGGCTATTTTATGAGTCTTGTACTGTATGTGGGGACATACGGAGATCAATGTTCAAGATACAGTATAAAGGGTCTATAGTATAGAGATAAGGTTGGGTACCTTATCCTAGTGACACTATGGATACGACCCACTTTATATTTGATACAAACACAATGATCTAACGCATTCATGTAGGTGACATGCGAGTGGGGGTATCCTATGCAATGAGTTTTCATGAGACCAGAGCACGAAATAGTGATCACTAGATGTAACTCCGTTGACGAGTTAGGTTTCTATTTCAATAGGATGACCTAGGCAACTTAGTCTTAATCCTGAGTATATTATGATCTCCTGTCCACGAGGGATTTTCCTTTGATTTGTATGGGTGAGAGTGACCGTTGTCGACTCAATATGCCTACCATCTTGGGGACAAGGCCGATTTAGGGTAAGTAGATAAGTGTTCCCTTAGTGGTGTCTCCGGGACTTAAATAAAGGGCTCTACTCTCTCATTGGCTCGAGAGGAGTTTCTGTTTAATGGTTGGATCATAAACAGGTTGTTCATTAGAGGAGCACTGGTACTTAAGGATTTAGAAGTAACCTAGGGGTAAAACAGTAATTTAACCCAGCTGGTGTTATGAACACTTGCAAATGACTAATTTGCTATTATTGGTCTATATCCATGGACACAGAAGCATGTTTGCAGCTAGAAGAGTGCAGCTGTGGGTCTTTAGTGGAATGTACCCACAGTTAACGAATATTGATTAATGTGGTTAATGAGTTTAGCTGATTAATCTCATACCGTTGGAGCTTCTGATTTGTAGGTCTATTAGGTTCCCTTCCTAGCTCGTAAAGAGTGATGAGGTATTTATGTCTTGAATGAAATTTGAAAAATGTTCAAATTTACTTAGGGACATAATATAATGTATGATAATACATTATAATATAAAGTTTAATTTGAACTTTATAATATCAATTTAATTTTGGATATGATACAAAATTAATTTTTGAGATAATTAAATATTTGAAGGAGTTCAAATATTAATATGAATTAGATTCATATTAAAACTATAGGTTAAAATTAATGTGTATTAGATGCACATTAAAACTATAAGTTATGAGAGAATACAATTGAATATGATTAAAAAATGTAGGTTAAATTAAATATTAGATACTTAATTTGAAAATTAATTAATTAAAGAATTAATTTTCTTAATTTATTTTAATAAATTTGATTTAATTAAATTAAATGAGTTAAAACTATAGGTTATATAGGAGCTGTCCATTTAAATATGATTTAAATGAAATAATTAATTAAATTAGATTTAATTAATTATTAATTATTAATTATTTATTTGTTAAATTAAATAATTTAATAAATTAATTAATTAATCAATTAAAAAGGTAACTCCCATACGTGGGAGTTACGCTTACGTGGTTTTCCCACATCTCCTGCTCTCTCTCCCTAAATAGGCCTGCAAAAGAAATAGAAGAAAAGGTTATTTTCTCGATAGATAAAAAAATTTTCTCTGTGGCTCCCTCTTTTTTCCCACAGATCAAGATCAAGGATCCACAATCCTTATCTTATCCCTCAGAGAATAGGAGAGGTTTGTGGTGGTCGTGTTCAGAGTCTACAACGAAAGTAAGATTTTATCTAATCCATGCTTAGCCTAAAATTAATACAATAGGTTTTCTGTATTTTTTTTTTTTTTTTTGCAATGTATTGGTATTTCAAAATCCCAATTTATTTTGAATTTGGTTCTATATTGCTTCCGCTGTGTAGGGATTTCAACCCTTTCACATTATTCCCTCCAAAACTATCTGGGAGACAATTTTGGATTATGAAAGTGTAGTAAACTCGTTTACAATATTTAAGATATGGGTATATTAAGATGCACATTGTGAAACAAACCTGAAGGATTATATATGTTCACGGATATGCCTTAGAGTAGACCGCCCTCATGGAGGAAAAGAATGATCTTTTATGCAATCCAAATAAAATAAAGTATTTGTATGAAAAATATTAATTTTATAAAGAATGTCAAAAAAAAAGACTAACCTTTTCTAACGTTAAATAGTGTTGATACTTTGGTTTCAGGTAAATCACTAATAGTTAATAAGTGTTATTAACCATTTAATTACATTTGAATGTCAAATGAATCATAGTTAAACATGATGAGCCTTTATCGTAATGGGAAAGTTATTGGGTAACTCAACTTTTACTATGACTTAGTTGAAGTCAAAATTGTCATATTAGTTGACAAATTTAAGGCTTATCATCTTCAAAGTCGTGTTGAGGAATGTTGAAAAGATTGTTAGGTCAAAGTCATGAACTCAAGATAAAGTTTTTGTACTTCATCTCAGTTTGGATTTGTAGATTTTCTTGATGGGATAAAACTCATAGGATGTGAACAGATCTACAAAAGAGATCTACATGTGTTGTAAGAAGTTATAGATCTTCAAAGTAAAACTTATGGCAAAAGGGTAAAACCTATTGAAAGAAATTAGACTATGGGTCAATTTTCTCACTTGTTGCATAATTGAGTCTTTTGAGCATTGTTCATTGTTGCATATGAGATATGTAAAATGAACGTTTAGATTCTTTTATGAAAAGAATTTAAAGAAGGCATCTACACAAACAAATTGGGGAATTCAAATTTCAAAGATCAAATGCAAAAAGTTTGCAAAATTATATAGGTTCATTTGAGAGATGAATCAAAAAATTAAACCTTTGAATATAAGGTTTGATAATAGTAGTTATAACCTATGACTTTGAATAAATATTAATGATCTTGTATAGACAAGAGAGTCATTAATTGACATGTGGGTATTTCTCATGTTTTATGTTAATGGTGTATTACTCATTATGAATGATGTAATATAACATAAAAATTTGACTACCTAACCAATTAAGGATATAATATTAAGTTTGTCTCAAGCATCTTAAATTCATTTTTGTCAAATATTCAATGCACAAATTCAAAAGAATGATAATGTATCATTCAAAAGTGAAGTTAAGTCTAAGGAAGAGTATCCTAAGACGACTTAAGTGTTGAGGACATATGATTAATTATCTTCTCTTAGTATGAGATAATTAATGCATAAATGAGACTTAACATGCAATTTCTTGGTTATATTGGTTATATCAATGGTGTGACCATTGAGTAGAAAATTAAAAGTTTTCTCAAAGTATCTATGGATAATGAGAAATTTTGTGTGGTATTAAGATTTCATATTTCACAACATAACATTGGGTCTTACAAAGATTTAGAGAAATCTATGGTAAGATAAAATTTTATCCTATGTGGTGGAGATTGGTACACAATACATTTGGTTTTGCTTGTGAAGCAAAACTTTGTGTAGCCATAAAAATATCCTTATAGTTTTGAAAGTGTTTCAGTTCTAAGTTAGTCTAGCACCTTTTATGAGATAATGGTGGTGCAAAAGCTAAGACTAAGGATATTAATAGGCACCAACTTCTACGATAAGGAATATTGAGAGAAAGTATTGTAACAACCTACTTTTTAGACCTAAGTGCTTAAGGGCTTATAAGGAAAGAAGTAAGATAAGAGAGGTGAAATTTGGATCACAAGCCTGTGGAGTTAGAAAATTTTTTAGACAGAAAATCTAGACTGGTAGAGTTAGCCAAATTTTGGCCAAAATAGGTACAGGTATGCGTTGAACTTAAGGGAAGAAAAAGTTTGGTATCAACTTGAGTTTTGAGTTAAGAATAAGCCGTGTGTGAGTTTGGAAGAAGCCTACAATTTTCGGACCTTGAACTTCGAAATAACTCTTGAAGTTAAGAATTCTTCTAAGTAACGCAACTAGACTAAGAGAACTCAACTATGCTATTAGAATAGTAAGCTTGGAAGCATGATCTAAGGAGAAGAAAGGAAATCTCACCAAGTGTAGGAAAGAGTTGAAAGCATACTTGGGAGTTAGTCATGAGTTGGAGACAGACTTGGTAGGGAAAAGACCATGTTGGACGCATGGTCAAGCTAAGAAAACGCATGGTACCCCTTGTGGAGAGAAAATGGTTAAGTGTTGAAATATTGAAAGGAAAACTGAGAACTCGGGGAAAGAAGTGAACGTAGAGGAGGTAGTTAAGGAAGGAAATGCAACCTTGGCCTAGGGTGAACGTATAAGCTAGCTACAAAAGGGACTAGGGTTGAGTCTTGGATGTGTTGGAGGATTGAAAAGAAAACCTAAAAGAAGAAAGCAAGAGAAGGACGCATGCTAGATTGATCGTTGAGAAAACGGCTAAGTATGAGAGGAGTAAAAGGGAAAAAGTTGGAAGCATAACCCCGGGATACACCTCAGGGACGCATAGAGGGACAATCAAGGGATCCTTAAGGGTGGAATGAAGGCCATGGGCGCATGGCAAAGTGGTGATGAACGCATGGTACAAGGTGAGGACGCATGAAGGTAGGTTTTGAGGTGATTTTGGCTAAGTGACGGAGTGCCAAGCATAATCAGACGTTTATCACTCAAGGGACTTGTAGCTAAGATTTGGGCATGAGAAAAGAGGTGATGGATGCATAACAGGAGGCACAAACGCATGGTAATGTCCGGGGGAGAAACTTAGTGAAGTATAGGAAGGCTGGGAGGAGGAAAAGAGAACAAAAGAAGCTAAACTCTAAAAGAGAACCTTAAGGACGAATAAGTTGGATGCATGGCCCGTGTCTCGGAGCAAGTTGAATGCATAGATGAGTTTATAAAGGCTAAACGGCTTCATTTGGACTTAACACTTCATAAGGAGGAGGTGTCGAGATGCATGTCGGGTGTGTCATGCAGCGTGACATGTGGCAAACAAGTGGCAAATAGAGAGGAGAAGTTGGACGACAAGCTCTCCATTCCAAGTCTATGAATAGGACCTTGAGGAAAGAGGAGCATCATACCATCGATAAGTCTGAGTTTCCTGAGAGAAAAGAGAAAGAAAGCTGAAAAGACTAACCCTTGCGTCCATAGAGGTTACGTCCAAGAGAGGTTGTTTTTCTAGCTACCTTGCGTCCAACAGTTGTCTGGTGCCTAGGGAGGCTGCTTTGTGTCCATCAGTGCTGCCTGAAAGAGGAAATTAGCAGCCCTGCATCCAAGAAGCACAACCTTGCGTCCAAGGTAGATCCTTGTGTCGAAGGGGTGAAGCCAGATGTCCAAAAGGAGCTGAATCCTTGTTGAAAGACTGCACCTTGCGTTCAAGTCATCTACCAGGCATCCAAGGTGCAGAGTTGCATCCAAACCTAGTTGTCAGAGGGAAAAATTAATTATTTTGCGTTTCTGACTATCAACCCTATGTCCAAAAAGCTCGGGGGAGGCAGAATTAGAAGGGAGGAAAGGGAATTTCCCTTAAGCGATTACTTTCTCTGTGAGTGACAATTTTATTGGATGTGTGTTACTTTGAACAAGGTGTTATTGCTGAAAAGATTATATTTGTAAACATGTTTATATGTTTGTGATCTCACGGATTTTAATGTGCATATTATGTGTTTTACATTGGAAATCTTTTGAAGCATGTTGGTTGTTTAATGAGTTTAATGAAAGGCATGTTGTTTGTTAACATGTGATTTTATGGAAAGCATTGAAGCTTGTGAATGAAATTGATGAGTTTAATGAAAGGCATGCTATTTGTTAACATATGATTTTATGGAAAACATTGAAACTTGTGAATGGAAATGTAAAAATTTGAAACATATATGATTTGACAATGCTATGTGAGCAGGTTTTGCATTGGGTATAACTTTGAATCGATGTTTATTATATGCATGATTATATAATATTTACACTATGATTAGTTTCTAAGCTAAAGGGAAGTTTTTTTCAGAACAAGTCACTCATTAGGCAACCTAGCTCATGTTTTCCTTGTTTTTCTGTTTTCAAATAGCGAGCGAGTTCGAGGTGCTTAGCCTACACAGCAACTCGTATGGGCCCGCCATCAGTGTTTACTATTTTGAGAATTGTAAATATTTCATCTAAAACATGTGCTGACATATAGAGGGTTAAGGGTTGTGTTAAGAAACTTATGTAAATATATAAGTTTGAGTGGAAATCAATGTCTGTATGATATCTTAACTCTAGTTTAAGTATGATGTTCAATCATTGTGTATAACTGCTTATTAGGTGACGGTCAAGGTATAAGGTTGGTAGTGGATGCCATAAGAGGGTCGGTGTCTGCTGTCCTCACACTTTCTCCTGTGTTAGGAGGGTATCTGGGAGGGGGTGTGTCATCATGGTAGTGACCAAGATGATTTTGAATGACATATGGTTTGATTTATATAAAACCAAGACCTAGGCTAAAGTTTATGACTAGAAAGTCTAGGACTACGAGACATGTCTCTTATTCGCTGGGGCAAGTGGGAGATCATGTTGGGTATAGAGTATGGCCTAGGATACATATCTCACCGGCTTTAGTGCAAGTGGGAGATTGTTGGGATTTGTGCCCTAAAGCCTCGTAGTTGATTAGTTAATTAATTTAATTATTAATTATGCAATATTACTTTATCCATTAACAAAAGAATCCAAAATTATTGCATGAAGCCTTGAACATGTATGTAGTTGACATACGGGTGGATCATGTTTAAGAAATAACCTAAAGGTCTATAGTATATGGAAAATGTTAGGTGCTTTATCCTAGTGACACTATGGATACGGCTCACTTTGTAATAGTTACAAATGGTTTGATCCAAACCGTTCATGCGGAGACATGTGAGTGGGGATATCCTATACAAAGAGTTTGTATAAAACCGAACCGCAAAGCATTTAATCTCTCTTTGTAAATCTGTTGATTGATGAGATTAATATTTCATAGGATGATCATGTGCAATCTTAATCTTGAGTGACTTATGAACTTCTGTCTGTGAGGTCGGTCCTTTGATTTGCATGGGTGAGAATGGCCCAAGTTGTCGACTCAATAAACCTACCATTTTGGGGATTTGACTAAATGGGGAGCTGATAACATAACTTCACAAGATGGAATTCACTCCTTCCCAGATAGGGTAAGTAGATGAGTAGTTCCCTTAAGTGCTGATTTCGGGTCTTGAACAAGGGGCCCCACCCTCTCACTAGCCCGAAAAGGACTTAGTTTATGGTTAGACAATAAACAAATTATTCCTTAGAGATATTAGTGGTACTTAAGAATAAGAGGTAATTATAGGGGTAGAATAGACATTTGACCTAGCTGTAACTATGAACAACTCGTGAAGGATCGACTTGCTTATACTGATTATATCCATGGACACAACTTGTCCTACAATACATAAGAGTTCAACTATGGGTCTATAGTAGTTTGCCTGTAGTTAATGAATGAAAATTAATTTAATTAAAGAGTTTAATTAATTAATCTTGGATCATTGGAGCTTATAATCTGTAGGTCTATAAGGTCCCCTTGCTAGCTCACCACGGACCAACAAGGATCAACTATGTTGAAAGAAAACTTTGAAGTGTTCAAATTGATGAGGAAAATATTAATTGTATTGGATACAATTAATTACATGATTTATTATAAAGTTTATTTGAATTAAATTCAAACTATGACTTTATAATATGGAGAATTAATTTATTTGAATATGATTCAAATAATTAATTATTTATTTGAATGAAATCCATATAAATAAATAGAGAAATAATTAATTAATTAATTTGAATTGGATATTAAGTAACACAGTCAGCAAGTTGAAATGTCAAAAACAAAATCAACACTATCTAGGTGTGCAACCCATTAAAATCAAATTAGCAAAAGAGTGGGCAACTCAAATTATTCTAGAAGCTGAGGCGAGTGAAAGTTTGTTATGGAGAATATCTCCCTTAACCGTACGATGGTGACAAGTGTAAATATTTTCCCTTTATTTTCATTATTTGTGTGCCCTAATTTGTGGCACTTGATGTATAAATTAAGACCCAAGGGTATAAATAGAGGCAAGAAAGAAATACAGAGCATCTTCAAAATCCATTCTCTTTGAATTTTAACTTGATATCAGAGCTTCATGGCCAACACCAATTCCTTCGCTAACAATGGTGTCCCAAATTTCAGGACCCCTCATCTTTACCAACTCCTAAACAAAATTACAACAATCAAGCTTGATCGTGGAAATTTTCTTTTAAGGAAAAATCTGGCCCTACCAATTCTCCGGAGCTACCGGTTGGAAGTTTACCTTTCCGGAGAAATTGAGTGTCCATGGATGTTCATTAGTCAATCTGCCAGTGGAGAAATATGAGCCGAAGTTACGTATGGAGCATCAAGCTCACAGGTCACGAATAGTGGGTAGTAGTCGGGATTAAGTCAGACCATAAATCCCAAATATGAGGCATGGATTGTCGTCAATCAACTACTACTTGGGTGGCTTTACAACTCCATGACACCAGAAATAGCCACTCAAGTAATGGGATATGAGAAATCGAAGGACCTATGGGAAGCAATCCAAAAGTTGTTCGATGTTCAATCCAAAACTGAAGAGGATTTCCTCAGGCAAACATTCCAACAGACTAGAAAAGGTAATTTTCGTATGTCTGAATATCTACGATTGATGAAAATGCACTCTGATAATCTGGGTCAAGCAGAAAGTCATGTTCCCACTAGACCGCTTGTATCTCAAGTCCTTTTAGGGCTTGATGAAGATTACAATCCAGTAGTTGCTACCTTACAAGGAAAACCAGAAACAACTTGGCTAGAAATGCAATTGGAGCTATTAACCTTGAAAGATGACTGGACTACCAAAATGTTGTTCATTCCAGTGGAATCAACAGCAATCCTACAATGAACATGGCCAGTGGAAGAAGCACCAGTGGACAGCGATCCCAAAACATAAACCAAAACAATGGATGGGGTACTCAGTTCAATGAGCAGTGTGGAGGATTCAATTTGAATGCAAACAGGGGGCAAGGAAATGGAAGAGGACAAGGTGGTAATTGTCCAATCTGTCAAGTCTGTGGCAAAATGGGGCACACAGCTTTTGTTTGTTATCACAGGTATGAAAAGGAATTTGTCCCCAATAATAGTAACAACAATACCAAAGGAACAAATGGAGGAAACAACTCCACCTCAATCAACGGTGGCAAAAATGCTCCAACAGCTATGATGGCTACACAGAACAACAATCCTTTTATGACTAATACTGATGGTGTTCTTGATTCAAGCTGGTATGTAGACAATGGTGCTTCCAACAATGTCACAACAGATTACAGCAACCTCAACAATCCAATGGAGTATAAAGGTAATGAAATGGTAACAATAAGTAATGGAGAACAATTACAAATAAATTTTGTTGGTAGCACTGTTCTGTCAAGTGGAAATTCCTTACTCAATCTTAAAAATATATTATATGTGTCTAATATTGCCAAGTATCTGATTACTGTGTCCAAGCTTGCTCAAGATAATCATGTTTACATTGAATTTCATGATAATTGTTGCTTTGTAAAGGACTAGGGGGTCGAGTAATTTCGAAGGGAGTTCTTAAGGATGGGCTATATCAACTGGAAGACACCGCTGCTATCAAGAATCCTGAAGTTTTTGAAGAGTCAAAGACCGGTGTGAACTTATATAAAGATAGTTTATTAGCACTGAATTTGTCTAATGTTCAATTTAATAGTGTTGTTTCAAAACATATCTGGCACCGTCGCCTAGGTCATCCATCATCTAGTGTTTTTGAATTCATAGTCAAGAATCGTGGTTTGTCTGTTAAAGATAATGAAAAATCTGAATTTTGCTCATCCTGTCAATTGGGTAAGTCTCACTCCCTCCCCTTCCCAATTTCTAACTCCCGAGCGTCAAAACCACTTGAATTGGTCCATTCGGATGTTTGAGGCCTCGCACCTATGCTATCAACAGAGGGGTTTCAATATTACATCTTATTTATGGATGATTTCAGTAGGTTTGTACGGCTCTATCCACTGCGGCAAAAGAGTGATGCTCTCACAACATTTAAACATTTTTTAAGCTTGATACAAAATTAGTTTAATTCTGGAATTAAAATAACATGAATAGACAATGGTGGTGAGTGTTGCAAAATTCAGCAACTTTGCTCTCATTTGGGTATTCAGACACAAATGTCTTGCCCTCATACGTTAGAACAAAATGGTCGGGTTGAGCGGAAACATGGACATGTTGTTGGCATGGGCCTTACTCTCATGGCCCAGATCTTTATACCATTACAATTTTGGTGGGATGCTTTTGCCACGGCAGCACAGTTGATCAATGGCCTGCCAACTCCAATTCTAAAAGGTAAGTCTCCAATGGAGGTGCTATTAAATAAGAAATTAAATATTAACAACTTATTTGTGTTTGGTTGTGAATTTTTTCTGAACACTCGTCCATATCAGCCACACAAATTTAGCTTCCACTCCGAGAGATGTGTTTATTTGGGTCCAAGCCCTTCTCACAAAGGGTACAAATGCTTGAGTAGCAGTGGGCGGGTTTACATCACATGACACGTCAAGTTCAATGAGGTTGAATTTCTCTTCTCAACCTCTTCCTCCTAACTTAACAAGACAACCCAACCCAAAGACCTAGCCCACAACCCAGCCCAACAATCAACCTAGCAGTTTGATCACTCACTTTCTTACCACACCCAACTCAAAAATACAAATCGACCAAACATACCTCCCCAATATCCTTCTACCACCCCTTCCTTAAACCCATCTTCGACAGCCCACACCATTAGCCCACCTTCACATCCGTCTTCACCCCATAATCAACTTGAGCCCATCATCTCCGACACGCTTAATCCATCCAATCCCTCTCATTCTCCCAACTCAGAAAGCCCAACTCACACTCCAGCCCAAAATGATCCAAACCCTCCCTCCCCTTTGAATATCCAGTCGGATCCTCCACCATACTCTCCTGTTGCTTCAGTGCCTTCCCCATCTATCCCAAACCCTAACCCCACCCCTCAACCGACTCACCCGATGATCACAAGGGGAAAAGCTGGCATTTTTAAACCAAAAGTTTGGCTATCAAATGTTTCCTATGACTAGACCACAACTGAACTGACTCGAGTAACTGATGCTCTAACCACACCCTAGTGGAAATCTGCCATGGATATGAACATGCAGCTCTTATGAAGAATAACACCTGGTCTCTCATTCCTCCACAATGTGGTCAAAACATGGTTGGTAACTAGTGGATATTCAGGATAAAGCGAAATGTCGATGGTACTATTCAAAGGTACAAAGGTTGCCTCGTTGCAAAGGGGTTTCATTAGAGTTCTAGCATCGGCTTCTTCGAAACGTTCAACCCGGTCATCAAAGCGTCGACTATTCGGATTGTACTTAGCTTAGCTATCTCTCAACAATGGATCATAAGGCAGCTGGACTTCAACAATGCCTTCTTAAATGGCAGGTTGGACGAAATTGTTTATATGACTCAGCCACCTGGATATATAGATCCTGATCATCCCAACCATGTTTGCCGCCTAAATAAAGCCCTATATGGCCTCAAACAGGCTCCAAGAGTGTGGAGAAACACACTAAAGTCGACCTTGCAGTCGTGGGGCTTCATAAACTCAAGGTCAGATTCCTCCTTGTTTATATTGCGAATAGGTCAATCCATCATTCTTTTGCTGGTGTATGTTGACAATGTTATTGTGACTAGAAATGATGGTGACTTGATTTCAAAGTTAATTATCTCCCTTGACTCGAACTTCACTCTAAAAGATTTAGGAACGTTAAGATATTTCCTCAGTATTCAACTTCAGTATATGGAATCTGGGGTTTTGATGCATCAATCGAAGTATGTCGATGATCTATTGTTTAAGCTTCAAATGAGTAATGTTAAATCTGCTCCTCACTGTGTGTCATTGGCAAAAATCTATCTATTCACGAAGGTACTCCACTGGAAAATCCTTTTCTATATAGGAGCACAATTGGGGCGCTGCAATATCTAACCTATACACAGCCTGATATAGCATATATAGTCAATCACCTGAGCCAGTTCCTTTGAGCCCTGACAGATATCCATTGGCAAGCAGTAAAACAAGTATTACGGTATATCAATGGAACAAAGCATTATGGTCTTGTTCTGCAACCAAGTTTGGATACTCAAGTAACAGCATATTCTGATGCTGACTGGGCATCCAATATAGACGACTGTTGATCCATAGCAGCCTACTGTGTTTTAGTTTGGAACAACACTGTATCGTGGTCATCCAAGAAACAAAGTGTTGTGGCATGGTCAAGCACTGAATCAAAATACATAGCCCTTGCCAATGCTGCTGCCAAAATAACTTGGGTTCAATAGTTGCTTAATGAACTTCAACTCAAGTCAAGTCTCAAACCTATACTTTGGTGTGACAATATGAGTTCTCGCACGCTTGCTACAAACCCAGTCTTCCACGCTCGAACAAAGCACATCAAAATAGATATACACTTCGTAGGTGACAAGGTTATCAAAGGTGCTCTAGAGGTTCAATATGTGCCTTCCTTCGAACAACTAGCTGACTGCCTAACCAAACCACTATCAGACTCCCAATGCCAGACACTAAGAAGCAAACTCGGTGTAGTCTAACTCCTCTCTCGTTTGAAGGGCGATATTAAGGAACACAGTCAGCAAGTAGAAATGTCAAAAACACAATCAGCACTATCCAGGTGTTCAATCCATTACAATCAATTAGCAAAAGAGTGGGCAGCTCAAATTATTCTAGAAGCTGAGGCGAGTGAAAGTTTGTTATGGAGAATATCTCCCTTAACCGTAGGATGGTGAATATTTTCCCTTTATTTTCATTATTTGTGTGCCCTAATTTGTGGCACTTGATGTATAAATTAAGACCCTAGGGTCTGAACAGAGGCAAGGAAGAAGTACAGAGCATCTTCAAAATCCATTCTCTTTGAACTTTAAATTTGGATTCAAATAATTAATTATTTAATTTGGATTAGATTCAAATTAAAGATTCTGTAGAAAATAAATATGTAAACAAGATTTAAATATTTTAAACTATTTAATATGAGATATTATTTGCAGAGATATTTGAATTAAATATTTAGAAAAGACACACCTATCTAGAATAATAATCTCTACGATTACTTTAAAAGTCTTCCTCTAGAAATTTTCTCAATTTTCTTAGAAAAGTTCTAAAAAAAAATCTTCTTCCCGTTCCCTTCGCTCTATTCTTTCAAGAAGCGGTTCCCACAAATCGGATCATTGCCAGAGTCATAGCAATGAAGATCTCTTGGAAAAGGAAGAGTACAAGGAGAAGACTACTGGGTCGAGGAGAAATTTTGCTGAAATTATGGATCAGCAAAAGTATGTTGCTTAACATTTTCTTAACTTTCTGTAATTTTAATTCTTCCAAGAAATCAAAGAACGTGATCACACGCTTCCGCCAAGATTCAATTCCCTTCACTTTTTACCCCTAGTCATGCATAACAGTACAAGTTTAAATTTTCTTTTGTTCTTTTTCATTATATTTTATTTTTAGTACAACAATTTTTTACCTGTAGATTTTTCTAAAACCAGGCATATAAATATTTTTACTCCTCAATATTACATTACAACCTATTATGCAAGATACTATCTAATTTGTGGGGTCTTCCAGAGTAACAACACAAATACAAGCTAAGTAATACAAGTCTAAGCATGCGAGACCTAATATAGTCAGACAAAGAACTTAAGCTTGCTTGAAAAATCAGAATTTTTTTTTAGAAAGGACTAAAATCATGATTATTCATTTCAAACATCATATTAAGCAGGAAAAATCACTAGGGCTCTAGCCACGAACAAAACATGAGCAAGCAAACAATTAAGCACACAAACAAAATAGTTCGAGCTGAGATGCTCAAGGGCTCTAGCCAGAACATAGACATTCCCCACCCCCAACTTAAAATTGAACATTGTTCCAAATGTGATAAAGAATAGAAAATAAGGGACAAAATAAAAGGGAAATAGAAAACTTCCCTGAATATGATAGCCCCGACTCTGCCTCTCAGGTCCTCAATATTTATAAAATAATGAAATAAACATATAAAACCAAGGAACAATCTCAAACTAAGTGGAGCAAGATAGCACATTTTCAATGTTATCACTCATCAGTATGGACCAAAGCTCCAACATCAATTAAAAAGAATGGGTTACTACTAGCCCACAATAATTCATGACTCAATGCAGTATCCAAAACGATGTGAAGTCTATTAGTTCCATGCAAATTTTATATACCAACCACTAGAGCCTCTTCATCCAACAGTAGCTTCATGGTCGTTTATGGCATGAGGGCTCGATCTGGTCGAACCTATAATGCCTAAGTTGTCGATAGGAGACTCTTATATTCTTGCAGGGATTGATTATTTCTCAAGATGAGCTGATGCGATTCTGTTAAGAGAGCCAAAAAGAAGAATATCGTAAATTTTGTCCAAACACACAACATTTATCGATACGATATTCCTCATTGTATTGTGACAGATAACGGAAGACAATTTGCCAACAATATGATGGATAAATTATGCGAGAAGTTTAACTTCAAATAGTATAAGTCATCTATGTACAATCCTGCAACAAATGGATTGGCAGCTACATTCAACACAACTTTATGCAATCTATTCAAAAATGTGGTCTCCAAGACAAAAAGAGATTAGTAGAAAAAGATCGGTGAAGCACTATGGGCTTAGCGAACTACTCATTGCACTCCCACAAAAGTTACGCCATATTCTCTAGTTTATGGAGTAGAAGTTGTTCTCGTTAAAAATGGAAATTCAAGAAGGGTTGACTACTAAAGACAATTCCAAATTACATCTTCAAGAGTTAGAAGCACTTGCTAAAAAGAAATAGGAGGCTCAACAAGCATTGGAGTGTTATCAAACACGAATGTCCAAAGTCTTTGATAAGCATGTGAAGCATTGATCATTTCAAATTGGTGATCTAGTACTATCTGTAAAAAGACTTATCATCACAATGAGACATACAGGAAATAAGTTCACACCTAAATGGGACGTACCCTACGCTGTTAAAGAAGTCTACACAAACAAAGGATACAAGATCGTCGATCAAGATGGATTAAAGAACGTAGGGTACGTCCCATTTAGGTGTGAACTTATTTCCTGTATGGATTAATAACCAATTAACGGCAAATTTCTTCAAAATATTTATGCTTAAAGTTATTATGTATGTGTGTGTGTGTGTGTATATATATATGTATAAACTCCTTGGTGTAAGAGTATAAATTGCATGTTACTTCTGGCCTCATGAGCTTAAAAGGTGAACAGCCATATGTAAAAAAAGAAAAAAAAATACCTATTTGCTTTGAACTACGTTATGACTTTAAGATTTGAATATTTTGTCATGACATGAATGTCAAAATCATTTGATTACATTAAAGGAGTAACAATGAAATAATGGTATGAATGAAGCAAGTTATAACGAAAAGATTGACAAAATCAAAGGTTTCACTTAAAGTTTCTCAACTCTTTGCGTGCAGCCTTCAAGATTTCAGATATTATTGACAGAGACTTGGAATCCTCATCATTTAAAGTGGGGGCAACAAAAAAATTGAAGATATCTAATGCATTAAACAAGGTGCTATAAGTTGGATCCACATAAGACTACTTTGTTACCTTTAAATTTTGGGCTTTACTCGCTTAAAATCTTCATAATCAAGCTCAAAAACTTCAACAATGCTTATTCAAAATCAAGTTCAAAGGCTTCACTAATGCTTCATCAAGTTCATAACCAGAGGATTCACCAATGCTTATTTAAGTCCAAGTTTGAAGGATCTGTCGATGCTTCATCAAGTTCAAGTTTGAAGGCTTCGTCAAGACTTCTCCAAAATCAAGTTCGAAAGCTTTGTCCCTACTCCGTCAAGTTTAGGTTGAAGGCTTCTTCATCACATCTTCAAATCTAGAAGACCTCTCAATGTTCTGAAAGCTAAGTGATGGATACAGAGGAAATACAGTCGCTGAAACATGTATTGACCTTAAAATGACACCACTCTCATGTCTTCATGGTGAGGCAATGTTTTGGGGTCATCCCTACATGTAGGGAGATGGCGAACAAGGTCATCCCTATATGTATCAAGGCAGCAACCAAATATTTCAGACATTTCTAGAGTCATTTCTACATGTAGGTAGACGGCAAACCAAATAGTTCAGACCTTTTTGTGATCATCCCTATATGTAGCAAGGCGACGACAAATAGTTCAAATATTTCTAAGGTCATCACTACATGTAAATGTTGGGATTTATGTCCTACGTAGTTTGTAATGTATAAACAATGTTCATTTTTATTTAATAAAATAAAGAGTTATTTTATTCAACTTAGTATTGTGTAACTCAATCCAATAAACTAAGATCTAAGGTTATTTAATGTAGCTTGAACAGTATGTGGTAGACATACAAGTGGATCGTTCAAATAATAACCTAAAATGTCTGTGCTATATGGAAAATGTTGGGTGTCTTATCCTGGTGACACTACGGATACAATCCACTTTGTAAATACTACAAGAGTTGTAAGTGTTACAAATGATTTGATCCAAGTCATTCATGTGGAGACATGCGAGTGAGGGTATCGTGTACAAAGAGTTTGTATGAGACCGGACCGCAAAATGATTAATCTCTCTTTATAACACTGTTGACTGAAGAGATTAACATTTCATAGGATAGCCATGCAACTCGATTTCAATCCTGAGTGAGTTATGAACTCCTATCTATGAGGACAATTCTTTGATTTGTATGGGTGAGTGTGACCCATGTCGCCGACTCAATAAGCCTACTATCTTGGAGACTTGTTCAAGTAGGGAGCCAAGAACATAGCTACACAAGATGAAATTTACCCCTTCCTGTCTTTTGGATAAGTAGATGAATTGCTTCCTTAGGGGCTGATTCTAGGTCTTGAACAATGAGGCCTCACCCTCTCACTTGCCCGAGAGGAATTTAGTTTATAGTTAGACTATAAATTAATTGTTCATTAGAGGGATCAATGGTACGTAAGGAGTAAGAGGTAATTATAAAGGTAAAACGGTAATTTGACCCAATTGTAATTACGAGCAATTCGTGAAGGGTCGACTTACTGATAAAGGTTATATCTATGGACACATAAATATATCTACAGTGCAAAGAGTGCAGTTGTGGGTCTTTAGTGTGGTGAACCACAGTAAATAAATGTTGATTAATTTAATTAAAGAGTTTAATTAATTAATCTTGAATCATCGGAACTTCTAATCTATAGGTCCATTAGGTCCCCCTTCTAGCTCATTAAGGGTAAAACAAGAATTAATTAGTTTTGGATAGAATTTGAATTGTTCAAATTAAATAAGGGAAAGTACATTAATTGTATTAGATACAATTACTATAATGTATGGAGACACATTATAATATAAAATTAATATTGAATTAGATTCAAAATTAAACTGTATAATATGAGAGAATAATATATTTGAATAAGATTCAAATATTAAAGATTATGAATGAGATTCTGTTGTTGGATTTCTATTTTCGATTTGATTTGAGTTTCATAGCTTGTTGCGCATAAATAGATATTATAATTTTCCGCACAAAGATGCGTCGAGAATTACTAAGTATGATCATGAATAAGGAAGTTTTCCTATAAAAGCACAAGTATTGATAGATTAATGAGCATGCAGCAGAAGTTAATTTGATCAATTTTCACTCTAAGATGTTCAATTTAGAGGATTAAACATGCAATTAAGAAGAAAAAACAAAGTTTCAAGAACACTTACCCTTGAAGCTCCAAATTCTCCTTCAATTCTTGATGAATTTCAGCACCACTTGGTTGTAGACTACCACAAGAGTCTTCTCTACTATTCTCTAGGCTTTAGATTGGATGATGGGATCCAAATTTGTGGTGAATTTGAGAAAGAATGAAGGTTGGGAAGAAGATGAACAATGGATGGAATTTTGCAAAATTAACCCTTAATTTCACAAAATTCTTAACCAACTTTATGTCAAAATCATCTCTATTTATTAAAGAATAACATGCAATCCAATTGCATCAAAATTTGACAACACAAAATGGTTAATTTGTTGGTTAATTGTGAAGAAGACAACCAAGCTCCTGGCTTAGTTAGTGGGAAAATCCAATTTTCAAAAATCAATTTTAAAATCAATTTTCAATGAATTTCCAAAATTGAATTAAAATTGATTTTTAATTTCAAAAAGATAATTAAATAAACAAAATTAATATTTAATTAATTAAATATTATTTTAATATTATTTTAATATTAAATAATAAAATAATATTATTTTTCCCACTTGTCTCGATTTTTCTAAAAAAAACCAATATGAATCCCTATTCATATGATTAATATTTAAATTATATTTAAATATTATAATTAACTCTATTTGTACGTTTAATTCGTAATTAAACGTCGATATATCATATATATCTAACTTTCATTCCTTAAGCCAAGATTTGAACGATTCAAACTTATTCACCACATTATCTAAGATTTTAGTCTATTTATGAGCTAGTAGAGGGACCTAATGGACCTACAGATCATGAGCTCCAACGATCCGAGATTAACCGGCCAAACTCCTTGACCTAGTTAACCAACATTCGTTAACTAACGGGACACTCCACTAAAGCCCGTAGCTGCACTTTCCTCACTGTAGATATATTTGTGTCCATTTGATATAACCGTCATGGATAAGTCAATCCTTCACATGTTGTTCATAACTTCAGCTAGGTCAAATACCGATTTACCTCTGAGTTACATCTTTTCTCCTTAAGTACCATTGTCCCTCTAATGAACAATTGATTTAGGATCTAATCACTAAATCCATTCCCTCTCGGGCCAGTGAGAGGATGGGGCCCCTTGTTCAAGTCCTGGGAACAATACTTAAGAGAACAACCTCTCTTCTATCCTTAAGTTGGGTAGGAGTGAATTCCGTCTTGCAAATTCTATGTTCCCAACTATCTACCCGGTCTTATCCCTAAAATGGGAGGAATGTTGAGCAGCGCTATTGAGCTTACTCTTACCTATGTAGATCAAGGGATAATTCTGAATAAACAAGAGTTCATAGATAGCTCAAGATTCAGATCAAGTTATCTAGGTCATCGATAAGTGAAATTAATCAGTGTTAATCGTAAACGGTGTTAATACGTAATAGTAATTATTTCAGGGTCAATCTTACACAATCTCATTATGTAGAATACCCCCGCTCACATGTCTCTACATGAGAAAATCAGAATCACTTTATTTATGACACTTTACAATATTTGTAACAATCATGAAGCGGGCCGTATTCAATAGTGTCTCCAAGAAGAGGTAACCAACCTGATCTATGTACTATAGACTATTGAGGCTACTTACTCGAACTTGATCATGTTTATGTCTCCACATAAAGTCCAAGTACTCATGATAGTAGCCAAGGGTTCGTAGTTTAATTGGATTTAGAGTTGATAAATAATTAATTCACTTGAATAACTTCATATGTACTAAAAATCACCTATTTACAAAAACTACAAGTTTTAGGACATACAACCCAACAAGTATAAGCTCTTATAGGTTTCCTGGTGAGTCTAGGGTCGAACGCAGAGGTTTGTAATAACTAGGCGTTGAGAATAGATGCATGACTATGCGGTAAACTATATATGTAATATGTGCATGAGTTGTATGTACCTAAAACTATACATAAAGAATGAATAAAATTTCCTACAACTAACAATGAGGTGGACGCAGCGAGGGTTAGTCAAATGTCATTTAGTGTCAGATAGCCTGTGTTGAGAATGACGGTGGAACCATGCGATAAAAGTAGAGTTAACGTAGGAGCTAGTTGTTACTTAAGCATATCTAAGTATAATTACATACCTACAAACTTTGAGTTTGTGAATCCATCTCTCGATGTTTCGACGCCACATTAATCTTATCTCTAAGACGCATGGTAAGTTTGCTTTGGCAAAAGATGAACTACATCTCTGCACCTCATCTAGTCCTGATAAATGCTAAAGATTAATCATCTACTCTCTCAAGCTAAACAGTCGTGCTTACTACATTTGTTTGTCAGACAAAGCTATGCAAGCTAATGATATGCATTAATCAAGATGTAACATACTTAATATTGCTTAAGAAAAACTAACTTCGAACATCTAACTCATTTAGCATTCAAACAACATGGTATAACGTATTTAATATGGAAATAAATGGATAATCGTCAATCAAACTTATATTAAGAAAATAAACCATTCTCTCGAATGTCATTAACAAAACATAAGTAAGGAGGGAAATGGGGATAAAACAGAAACGAAAGACGTCAAACCGCCACTGGTAACGTCTTGCTTCATGGAGGCTTGAGATGGTTGCTATCTGATACATAAATTTCATAAGGTGAAGGTTCTCACTCACTGGGAGACGACTTTGAAAATTCTCAGAATCCTTCTCTCAAAAGAGCTCGAAATGGAGGCCGGTTATGGTGAGGGAGAATTTGTGCAGAGCTTTCACCTCTTCAACTCGTTTCTCTCTACCTTTTGAATGGAGAAGCTTTGGGCTATTTATAGGCGTTGAAAAGTTGAAACTCATGATGACCTGACACCTTTACATTAAATTCCATGCCCTGCTGCTCAGACTTTTTGCATTGTCGGGCCATTGGTTCTGCCATGATCTGATAACGTGTTATCCTTTTGCATATTGACATGACAGCTTTTGGCCAGGCGTCTGTATCTACTTTTTCTCAACGCATGGTCTCAACGCATGGGTTTCCACTTGTTCTCGCAGCAGCTTCGTCTCTAGTATTTGGGTTATTTGTGCTTCTTTTCTTCTTAATCCTGCGTTAAGAACAAAAAAACTCATAATTTTTCAGGTATTTTTTTTTTGTAACTAGTGCCAAAGCATGGTAATATATTTTACATAATTCAACTACCAAAATCATGCGTTTAGCTCTAAAGTTACTCTAATCAATTCAAATAGTGGCTATAATAACTTTTATTTCTACAAGTTATCAGATTCATATTAAAACTATAGGTTAAAATTTAATATGAATGAGATTTATATTTAAACTATAGGTTATGAGAGAAAAATACATTTGAATGTGATTCAAATATAATATTAATTAAATACATGATATTTAATTAATTTATATTAATTAATTAATTAAATTAATATTTATTTATTTATTTAAAATTAAATTATGTTCGATTTAATTTAACTTTGGTTAAATTTTAACTCCCCATGGTTAAGGGGAGTTAAATGTGAGTTAAGGTAACTCGCCACCTCTCTGGTTAACTAAGAAGGTGAATTTGGAGAGATAGGAGAAAGACTTCTCTCTCTTTCTCTTTTTCTTTTTCTTTTTTTTTTTTTTTTTTTTCCTCTCAATCTCTCAACTCTCAACTATCAAAATAGAAAGGAAGAGAAAAAATGTTTTTTTTATAAATTTCTTCCTCCCTTATAGTTCTTCCCTTTGTATCCAAAAGGTTAGTTCCCACAAACTTTTTCCGTGCCAAATAATAGCGGGGAAAACTTGGCGATGGTGTCCAAATTCATTGAGATTCGAGAAGAAGTTGCTAAGATCGTGATCACAACAAAGTTTTGGAAAAGTTTAAAGAAGATTCTTCAAAGGTAGTACTTTCTACTTCTTGTAAATTTCACTTTAAAAGCATGTTGTATATTAAAAGTTTATTCTTATTTTCTATGTTTTTCTATTTTTCCAATTTTTGATTTTCCAAATCAAATTACGATGGCATCAACGTTCATACGCTCCCGCATTGAGATTTGATCCCTTCAGTAGGGAGACAGTGAACGAATAATTCAGACCTTTTCTGGGTCATCCCTACATGTAGGTAGGGAATAGTTCAGACCTTTCTAGGGTAATCCATTATCAAGGCAGCGACCAAGTTCAAACCTTTTTAGAGTCATCCCTAAATGTAGGGAATAGTTCAGATAAGTCATCCTTATAGGTATCAAGGCATCATACCTTTTTTAGGGTCATTCCTACATGTAGGGAATAGTTCAAGCCTTTCTAGGGTCATCCTTATATGGGTCAAGGTGGCGATCAAGGCATTTTTGCAAAAAAAAAAAAAAAAGAAAAAAAAACCACCTTTTGCAAAAATATGTGGAAGTCTGAAAAAAGTTATTCCGCTTCGGTTGGGATGTTAGTCAATACAACCGCTTATATTTGGAAAAAAAATGGGTCAAATTATTAAAAATAAAAAAAAAGGTAATGCATTAAAAAAATTGCAAAAATAAAAAATAAAAAATAATAATAATATAATAATAATAAAGAATGGGAATTCAAGTCTTTTGTTCCCATAATTAAAAAGAATTTTTTTAAAAAAAAGGAGGAAAAAATTAAAAATTAATAATAAATAAAAGAAGTTCGAAAGAAGAAAAAAAAAAAAAAAGAAAAGAAAAGAAAAAAGAAGAAGAAAAAAAAACCTAGAATCCCATCTTCCTTTTCTCCTTGCACTACCGTCAGATGAGGACGAGGAATGCACATCCCCGTCCCCACCCCCACCCCATTCTCCATCCCGGTCTTGTTTGGGTTTTTTTTCTCATATTTATATAATAATTTAATATTATGTTATTTATTTTTATTATATAAATATTATATTTAATTTTCAAAATTTATAGTCAAAATAATGAATATGGTTGAATTAGTGTAAAAAAAAATTATATACATTTGAATTCTAATAAATTTGTAGATAATTATTTCATTGAACTTGAAAATTTTGAATAATTTTTCTTTAAATTTTAAATTCTAATTGTCCATGTGGAACTAATCAGAAAAAATTGTCGCGCAAAATCCGATCCCTACGGGAAATCCTTGCCTCGATCCCATGGAAAATTTGGCGGAGGAGAATGAAATGGGGAAGGAGATGGGGAGTGGGAAAGCCATCCCCAGCCCCGCCCTGCCCCGTGGACATCTCTACAATCGCGGTACCAGCTCATACAATGACTGAAGGTAAATATATGCAAAGTAGAAAATCAATTTATGAACCAAACTCATATATTGATCAACTAAATCGTTGCTTAAGTTGTGCAATATTTTCGAAATTCATCCCCACATTAATGTGCACAAAATTTCGAAAATGGGCTTTTGTTGGAGAAGAAATTTCAACCATCATCACAACGAAAGTCAATTCTATTAAATTTTGGATCAATTGAGTATTATTTGGCCCAAAATTAAAGTCTGGAGACAAACAAATTGCTAATTAAAGATGTCACGTGTCTTCAATCTGGTCCATTTGATCACAATAATGGGCTTAACAACTTCAATGGCGATTGGTAATCAATAAATTTGGCGAAAGGCTTGATTGAGCTTTAAATCATAAATTGGATTGGACTGAGTAATTAAAACCGCTCGGGTCCAAAATTCGACCTAATTCAAACCCACAGTGAAATATTTGAGTTGAAAAAAGACTAGGCTCAAGCCCAATTTTAGCCCAAACCCAAAAAGTAGTTAGGCCTAGGCCCAATAGCCCAAAAGAAAATGGACCCAAGCCTACCTAAAGCCCATGAAAATCCTTTATAAATATATAGATATTTTTCCCCTTCATTTTGGGAGGTTGGAAAATTTAGCAACGAAGTGCTAAAGCTCTAGAAACTGAAGTTCTAGAGAATTAAAGACCAAAACTCTCAAAATCTGAAAACTGAAACTCCTAAGCTCACGAGTTCTAAAGAACTAAAGTTGAAGTTCTCAAGCTCTAAAGTTCTAAAGACCTGAAAACTGAAGACTTAGGATGTTAAAACTCCTAAAGACTTAAATTTCTTGTAACTTTTCAAGAGAAAGAATCAAAGGATCAAATACTAGAGATTGTACTCACAAATACTAAAATTAATACAAATGCGAAATTCAAATTCAACGAATCAAATTTCCAAGAATCTCTTTGGACATACATTTTTTAAATAAGTCAAAATGGTTATTATTTGATTAATTTATATTTATATTAATGATGTTTTTTTGTTGCTTATTTTTTTATGTTATATATTTTTTTATAATATAATAGAAATGTTGATTCACCTCTTATATTGATGTTGAACCTATGAATATGTAAAAATATCTACGAAAATGTTGTCATAGAACGATATTCGACCTCAACAGAAGAACAAAGTGTCAATATGTGTTGCTTTTTAGTTTTCTATGAAATTGGCAAATTTTCCCTGAGAGACCATCAAGTAACGGGACAAGTCACCCAATTGGAATCATATCAACCTGCTACAAATAGATGATTCTTAATAGGGGAGACAGGCAATTCAATTTTAGGGCCAATCAAAAACCAAACTAAACCAATCAGTTTTATAAAGAAGAGATCCATACAAATGTCCAATAAAAAAATAAAACCAATGGATTGGTTTTTATTTAGTTCAATTTATTATCGGTTTAGTTTTAAGATTTTGACATTTTCTTTTTTTCTTCCAAATTTTAATTCTGTTTCCACTCTTTTGATTTTTTGTCATTTTTGCCATTTTTAAATTAAAATTATTCTATTTTTTATATATATGTTCAAATCTAATATTTTTAGTTTTTTTTTTGTCACTTTTTTAATTAAAAAACGTACACATCCCATAATAATTGGTGTTTGTTTAGAATTAGTTGCATGTTCGTGAGTTTAACTACTGTTTTATTACTCTACTTACTTTCTACCTTTTATGTAACTGTGCATATACATATGCCTTTCTTATTCATAATAAAAATTGCAAGTATTCTATAATCTCAAGAGTTAATATATAGTAAACTTAAGGCAAAAATTGAGAAGACGAAAAAAAAAACCAGAGATAAAGCTTGAGATGATGATCTAAATTCATGTTTCGAAATGATTCTAAATTGCTTTTAATTATTTTTGTTATTTTCAAAATTACTTTAACAACATATTTTTAATAATTCAAGAATCAATTTTGATGATATAAAAATTATATTTTTAAAATCAATCTCAATAATGCACAAAGATTATATAATCCTAAACATGAACAAAAGTAATTTTAATCTCAACCAACCACAACTACACTTCTTTCAACATTTGGCTCCCAATGCTTTACTCCATTGCCCATACATCAATGCAATGTTTTGTTTGTAGATGTGTTTTAAAGTCGGTTTGGATGGTAGATATGTTTAATTTAGCAATTATATATATATAGTACAAAATTAAACAATTACTTAATTATTTAATTATTAATGAATCATACTATATTTGTACTATTCATCTTGGGGTGGTCATATAAGTCGCAAAAATCGAACAATTTTTCAAAATCGAAGCGAACGGAACCAAAAACTAAATGAAAATCGAAAAATGCAGTTGGTCCGGTTTGAAGAAATCCTAAAACCAAATTATTCGGTTCGGTTTCGATTCCAATTTTGAAAACCAAATTTGAAATCGAACCGAACGGAACGATTTTTAATTAAATATATATATAAAATAGCAATGTAAGATAACTCAAAACAAGCATCACTCATACTTCTCACTTCTAACTTAGATCAATGAATGAAGCAATAAAGAATAATGAATAATAAGGCTGTGATAATCTTGGAAACGTCTGCATGGCTTAACGCACAAAGAAGGAAGAATAATCCGTGAATAAAACAAACATGAATGTGAAGACTATATATTATTAGGTTAACAAAGTTGAACCAAATGATAGACCAGAGTACAAAGTATAACCATCATCACTCCATAAGCATAGTGTTAATTAACTCGTTTAATTCTCCTGAAAGACTTCCAACATTTTGTAGGTAATGCAACATGGGGTTAACTTTTAAGAGTTCTCCATTCTTTTGGGGTTAAGGGGCGAATATTAATCCAATGAGATTGGAAGTATACCATTGCTCAACAACTAACAGTAAAACTTGCCCTCATACTTTCTCATTGGTGTAATCGGAATGAAATTTAATTGATGGATGAATTGTAATAGGCGTCAATCACAAACATAATTGAATTGTCTTTGATCGCATTAACTTAAAATTATGAATTTGTCATATTTTACTGTTATTGTTCCCCTTACCATTACTGGTCGACCCTAACAATAACAGTAAAGGTAAAAGTAGGGCAACAATAAATGTGTCAAATTCATAATTTTCATACGGTTACCATAACAAATGTGTCTATTACCAAATTTGTCGTGAAGAAGACTTTGTTGATCCTTTTTGTGATTGAAATTACTCTTGTGATTACTCTAGAAGCTTCATGCATCATGATCGAAGATTATATTTCTTTGTCGATCCTTTTGTATTTGGCTATTTATGGTTTTCCTAAGTGTTAAGGAGCGATTTTGATTTTTGGATTTGGTGAGATTTTGTCGAATTTCATGTTTTAACTTGAAATCTTCATTTATATTTGGTTGCTGAGAAAATTTAAAAAAAAAAAATGTACCTATATACTAATGATAAAAGTGTTTTTAAAAGGTTAAGAGTATCAATGCAACTTACTAAAGTTTAGAGGTATTTTTTGCAAAGAAGCATTAACAATTTCTATTCATATACTAAAATTTTAGATTGTTTTCAAATATAGCAAAATGATAGAAAAATTTCATTGTCTATTAGTGATAAACCGCGATAGATAATAAAATTTTTATATATTTGTTAATAGTTTGATATTTTTTCCATTTATAACAATTTTGTTTTTTCCATTTGAGGATTGATTCGAATCCCACTTAACTAATTCAAAATCAAATTTGATTAAGATATCTTCAAATAAAGAAGAGGTGTTAGTGAATACTAAAGAAAGAACATTCAAAGAAGTATTTAAGATTTGAATATATAAAATTTAAGATTTCCTTATTCATTGATTTATCAAAATTTTTGTATTTAAGATTTGAATGGATAAAATAATTTGAAGAACATACAAATGCAATCCATTATCTAACAACCCAAACAAGAAAAGGCGAACAACGCAACCAAACTTGAGAAGATAGTAATTTCATTATTATTATTACTATTGTAATTTTGTCATTTATTTATGTGTAACATTGAAAATAGAAGTCTGATGGACTCTAATAGTCGAGATAGCATAAGCACTTTTTTTAAGGAATCATATCGCTGAACTTTTTAAAATCATTGAAATTTCAAATGATATTTAGCATGGAAAAAGTACTTAATACTTTTGAAAAGTTCTAAAATTGTCATATAGTATTTGCTATGGCATCTTAATGAAAGAGTGATATAACAACAATTAACAAGTATACAATTTCTTTTCACAAAAAGAGAAAAAAGAGTGAAGTCAACACAGTATTAAAATTAAACTTAATTGATTATAAACAAACACAAGTCAAATATGATAAGAAAAGTTAAAACAAGAACATTTGGCTAAACTGAAACCCCAAAATAGGCATCAACAACAAAGGTATAGTGCTTTTCATTCATAATAGTGGGGGCAACTTTGAACATGTAGAAATTACAATTTTCTTGTGTTGTAAACTGCCATTCATCCCAAAATATAGAACAGCACCTATCTATTATCAATCAATGGATACACAGTAAAAGCTTGAAATGTTTTATATGAACAACTTTTTGTTTCAAATAAATGCTCTTCATCCATCCATCCTTCCTTCACAATAACCAAAAGTATACAGAAATTGTTGCCAAGTACATATCGATTTAATGGAGGACGGACGAATGACAGCGAAACATTGTTGTTGGCCCTATAAAATTCGCCATCAACTTGTATCTTCTTTACAATCTACGATGCAGAAACGACTTGGTAATATCAAAAACCAAACAAGTTTGAGATGAATGAGAACCGCAAAAAAAAGCCTGGTTCTAGCATCCAAGAACAAAAGCATGGATTTCAGCCCAAGAATTGACTGTGTAAAGGACACCAGACAATCCTTTCCAACTGCGTCGTGTCTCTGCGGTAAGATCTTTCTGTTTTTTTATCACGCTGGGGTACAACGGAACGAAAGAAACTCCAAATCGAGTTGCCAATCTCCTTAGACTGGAACTTGACCCAATAACAATTCCTATATCTGCTTCAAGTAGGCAAAGCAAGTCACCGACAGAGTCTCCGACGTATACCGTAAGGTTTTTTCTATCATTGCCATAGTTCTCCAAGATTTTTCGGAAAGCATGGACTTTATCAAGGGGAGATTCTACCTTCCTAACTAAATCACCTGTCGAAACTGCTTCTTCAAAGGCAAACTCATTGGCATGTATAGTCACTTGAGTTAGTAAACCACCTGACACGAATGTAAAACAAAATCATGATGCTAACTTCCGCTGAGGTTGCTGCCATTTCGAAGTAAAAGTAAGCTTGAGAAATACAATATAGAATGTATGATGGCTATCGTTACGACACAGGACGTATGCATTAACTAACATTCTGAGCCGAATTCATATGGTTTCCAAATCTATTAAAAGACAGTAAAGAAATGTACCTGAATTAAAAGATGACCTAATGAGATCCGCGCACCAACAGTAAGAGAGTATGTGGACACCAACATTCAAATTTTCACTCTTACAAGCGGTTCCAAAGAAATTAAAACAACCATCTTGAATAATAAGATGTTCACCCGCTCGTCTTATATCTTCAAAATTTAAGCCCTTAAGTACTCCAGACTCAATCACTCTATTATTTGCCCTTTTCTCAAAATCGGAGAGTGGCTCAAGTGCTGTACACAGATCATCAAACTTGAATTCCCCTGCAAGGCCAAAAAAACTCACAATATTGATTGCAATTCTTTTCATAAAATAAAGAAAACTCGCTGGAATAAAAGAAAATCTGTGTTGTAAGTAGTTACCAGTTTTAGGGGGCGTGATTTTGTCAATGCATTCCTCATACTCTTCTGTATACTGCCTGGAAATAACACCCCATGTGTTTCTGAGGTCGGCTGATGACATCCGAGTAATGATTTGATCTTCAGGTTGAGTCTGAGTCTGAGTCTGAGTCTGAGTCTGAGTCTGAGTCTGATCAGGTTTCGGAGCTCTTACAATTGCAATTTCCGCCAGAATGGCAGAAGAATCAACAACAGTGCATGTCAAATCAAAATCAGAAAACAGTACCAATCGATCCTCTGCAGGATTGTGATCTTTAATCAAAGGAACTACTGTCTTCTGTGAAACAGGCTGAGAGCAGAAAAATTCTTGCTCGAGTTTCATAGCTTGGTGATAAAGCTTCTCAATTGTGTCAAGCTCTTCACCGGTCAAAGTTGCCGAAAGTTTCTCAAGCACGTCTTCAGTTCTCTCAGCTGCTTCCTGAATTGAAAATAAAAACAGCTAGTCATTTCAGTATTCCATATCTTACTACAAACTGAAATGAAAACAAGGAGATAAAGTTCACAAGTCAAAATTACAAACCTCAAAACCTTTAGATGAGTAGTTTTCGATCCATGTCTTGTAGAGGTGATCACCATGGTAAGCACCAAGAGCTCCCTTAAATTCTGTAGCTAAATAGGCGTACAGCCTCATGCAGGGTGTCATGGCACCAAGAATATAAGCAGCAAGCTTTGTTCGTTCAAATGGGGTTGCAAGATTACCAAGAGCTTTTGCTCCTTCAATCTTGCCAGATGCCGTTGCCAACAAAAAATCAGTGTATTTGACTGTAGCAGGGTTGACAGGAGACTCTTTTCCATCTTCAGCAGCCCATTCCTAAAAGATCATGTGCCAAGCCAATACGGTCATGTAACTTCCCAAAACATATAAAATGGCAGCATTCCATATATTTCATTCTTCAAACAAAAATACATTACTGATGATAAATGGAAAGGAAAAAGTAGTTTACAAATAGAAATAACGATGACCTTCTACCTTAACAAACGAAGCATGCATTTTCAGTTCTTCCGACACAGCCTTTCTCAGCTCATTGATTGAATGTTTTGCGTCATCATCATCAGCACATTCCGCAGCTAGTTCATATCTGGATGTGAACAAAATAAAGACGTTCACATTCTAAAGTTCCATTTGATTCTAAGAAAAATTATAGAAAACATAGACCAATAACATCTTAAAAACCAGGACAACACCTTTAATAGTTAATACAAACATATTGGTAGTGAACAAAATCATATCTTGATCCAATGCTTCTTTGTTTCACAAAAAGTAAATTAAATCTACTTTTCTCAATCAACCAATCTTTGCAGCAATAGTACATCAAAAGCATTAAAACTCAAGAAGTTTATGGGCAAAAACCAAAGCTTAATTGGACAAATAGCTTCAAGCATTTCTTTTCCTTGTTATCATTCATAATTGGTCATCATGAAAATTTTGCCCATACCAGTTTTCCATTGTTTTTTTCTTTTTAACATTAAAGAAGTCAAGATTCTGACGCCAACCAAACACCCACTGCCAGGCCCTATAAATTAAATGTCTCAATGTCTCTCAGCAGTAAAACAGACATAAAATTTGAGACTCCATGACAATGGGGGAAGAACATTGAAACCTATTGCCTGCCTTGGAATAGAAAAAGAAAATCTAAACATAAATTTTTTTTCCTTCTCTTCCTTTCTTTCTTCTTTCCAAGAAACCAAGTCTTTATCAATGAATAAATGCTATTTTAACTCTTTTCAGGATAAATTATCCGCAAACATTTTACACTAAAGAAACGACTGAAATTTCATTAACTAGGCCTCATACGAAGAAACGACTGAAATTCATTAA
The DNA here is from genome assembly GCA_030954485.1 of Citrullus mucosospermus. Lineage (NCBI taxonomy): Eukaryota > Viridiplantae > Streptophyta > Magnoliopsida > Cucurbitales > Cucurbitaceae > Citrullus > Citrullus mucosospermus. The sequence goes on from CM062057.1 coordinate 21,177,714, forward strand.
CTAGGCCTAATACGAAGGAGAAACAAGGTAAATAGTTTGATTCAATTAAAAACATAACTCAATAACATAAAAACCAAAGCCGAAAGAAACAGAACAAATTCAATATCGTTCAATTCAACTAAGATTCAAGATAACCAATTCAAGAACCATGCCATTCCTCTCAAGAATACTGAAACCTATTGCCTGCCTTGGAATAGAAAAAGAACATTGAAACATAACATTAAAGAACATTGAAACATAACATTTTTTTTTTCTTCTCTTTCTTTCTTTGTTCTTTCCAAGAAACCAAGTCTTTATCAATGAACAAATGCTATTCTAACTCTTTTAAGGATCAATTATACGCAAACATTTTACACTAAAGAAACGACTGAATTTCATTAACTAGGCCTAATACGAAGGAGAAACAAGGTAAAGAGTTCGATTCAATTAAAAAAAATAACTCAATAACATAAAAACCAAAGACGAAAGAAACAGAACAAATTCAATATCGTTCAATTCAACTAAGATTCAAGATAACCGATTCAAGAACCATGCCATTCCTCTCACAATAATAGTTCAAAAGAACCCAATCAAAGAAACCAGAACAATCATAAAGAAAACAAAATAAGCCCAATTCAACGAAGATTCAAGATCATGGATTCCACAGCAGCCCCACCGTTTCCGGCCGCAATCCAATAACTCAATAAACAATCCAAAAAAAAAAAAAAAAAAAAAACTCACGCCCGAGCAAACGCCTTGAGAAAATGAACATCCTGGTCAATATAGTGGCGAAATGTATCAATATTGAGAGTCCCGCAAGCGAGACAAACGCAAAATGGGGTATACATCGAGAGTATCGACTCTCTACGGCACTTATTCCACAATCTTCTAGCGAGAGGGCCTTCGGAATCGACATGAGAAATCATAGCCAGACGGGGAGGCATTGTCGGAGGAGGTGAGGCGGGGGAGGGCGGAGATCGGTGAAGGGATTGGAAAGTAAGGGATCGGAAGGCGTCGGAAACGGCGATTGGGATTGGGAATCGGGAATTGGAGAGGAGAAAAGCGGAATTGACTGGGAATTTGGAGATGAACAGTGAGCGCATCGGAAAAGGAAGGTGGGGGAAGAGGGTATTTATAGAGAAGGAAAAAGGGGAACGGCGGTGGTTTTGGGGGGCTCTAACTCACTCTGTACAGAAAGGGAGGGAAGTTTTGATGAACAAACCTTTTTTTTTTTTTTTTTTTTTTTTTTTAATAATAAATTAAATTTTATTTATTTTGCTTAGAATTGAATGAATACTTTTCTTTTTCCTATAATTGTAAGATGCAAAGACTTTGACGTAATTCTTGGCTTTGGAATGGAATCAAAATCATCCCACTTTTAGTATACTATATTGAATTGTATTGTTAAGAATCATATGAAAAAAAGAAATACATTTCAACTTTGGGAAATACATTTCAACTTTGGGCGTGCATGGTTTGATTATGTTGTTATTAAAACATCAAATTGAAGCACCCAACTTTTGACAAAGATAAATTAGAAAAAAAAAAAAAACAAACAAACAAAAAAACAAAAGTATTTTATTTATGTTGGTCGTCTTGTAGAGATTGAGAGGAGAATAATTGAGTTAGTGTTGAAGGAGAGAAATTTTGATTAATCATAAATTATCACATCAATTCTTAAATTAATAGCAAAATCACAAATTATTTGATGAACACAAGCGAAAGAATACCTCGAAACTTTATTAATTGATGATTGAATATACGAATGAGCATCTGCATCCAATCTTCTTGTTAGTCATTTTGTTATGGTGACCAATAGGAAGTCTTGATTTTCTTAGATGAGCATCTGCATCTTCTTTATACCGAGCATTGGAAGCTTCAAGATAAGCACAAACTTTGTCATGGATGTCTTTGTAGTCAGCCTCCGCACTAAGATCAACATATATCAGAAGGGATGTTAGACAGATCTAAAGTAATACGAGGGAGTCGAGTGTAAACTAAACTATCTTAGTGAAAGTAAATGATCGTTTTGTGCCATTAAATTTGTTTTAGAAATAACAAAATACAGTAAACCAAAAACATGATAAACAACTAAATATCAGCATGTTTTTAGAAGAATTAGAGATTAGAAGTTTTCCTACCTTTTGAAGATCATCTTCAATGTAGGAATTCCTCTTTTCCAAGTCACGAACCAGAAATTCTTCAACAAACATGCATAACTTCTTCTCTTTGGAACACTATCACAATGGTTACCTTCTATTCTCTTGGAAGACTTAAAGAGAAGGTGTGGGTTCTCTAAGTCTTTTTGGCAAGGGAATTCGTTAGGAGGAAGAAGAGAGTTGGAGAGAGAGAGATTTAGATCACAGAACCTTTCTACAATTTTTCTCACGGGAACTTCTTCTCCTCTCTCCTTTTTTCTTTTTACATAAAATATGAGAGAGTCGAGTAAACTCCCCTTAAACAAGAGGATTTATTATAATATAATAATATTAATTAATTAAAATTAATATTAATTTAATTATAATTTATGAAATCATATTTAATAAATACAATAAAATAAAATTAATTAATTAACAATTAATTAATTAATTAATTAAATATCTCATATTTAATTTTTTTTTAAATAAAAGACACTTTTATTCAAACTGCCACTTGGGCAAGAGATTTACAATCTTCCTTAAGAAGATGATCAGTAATCCAAGTAGGATAATCACAATGCCACACACAATTGAGGCCCAAAATCCTGGCATTTTTAGCTATTTTGTCTGCAAGACTATTACAAAATCTTGGACAAAAAACAAACAAAGCAGAATTAAAATTTTGTGCTAGCTCCCTAATTTCTTCGATCCAACACTCAGCTACTCCAAAGACAAGATCATTCTTATTGATTAGATTAATAGCCTGCAGACAATCCGATTCAATGATTAAGTTGGAGGGATTCTAAGGCAAAGCCCAACGAATAGCTTCTTTAATCGCCAATAATTCTGCAAGCGGGGGAACAAAATCCACATCAAGGGCTTGGGCGAAACTGCCTAACAGTGATCCATCCGAGTCTCTTAATACAACCCCCAGACCTGTCAAAGCTGGATCTTCTTTCCACGTTGCGTCCACATTCAATTTAAGGAAACCAAGAGGAGGCTTCGACCATCGCTGGGTAGAGGAAAGGGAATTCTGGGAAACGGTACCCCTCCCTCTAACTTCATCCTTTGTAGCCTGAATATACGAATTATAATATTTTAAGATCCACTCAACCTTTGAAGTGAAGAACGGAACTGATTTCCCTTGAATATAATTGTTTCTGTCATTCCATAAGAACCAACAACCAATTGCAAAAATATTTAAATCCTCCTTTTGATAAGAAGAGCTGATCACTAACCACCTTTCCCCAAAATTATTATTGTAGTCTTCATCCAAAGAGGCCAACTGGTTAAACTTACCCTAAATAAGCTTTGCTCTTGGACATTTAACTAGCGCATGATCCGTGGACTCCAAAGCAGAATTGCAGATAGGGCAGATAGGGCAGATAGGAGAGATATCTATACCTCTGTTCTTCAAATTGAGATTCGTAGGAATGATATCATGGATTGCTCTACACAAGAAAAATTTTATTTTCCTCAACACCTTCAAATTCCAAACTTTTTTCCATCTATCTTCTCCACTAGAGTTGCTGGATGAGGAGACTCTGAGCTTAGAATCAACAAAAACCTTATACCCGCTTTGAAGTGCCAAATCCATTTGTCTTGTAATTTTAGATTAGTTGGCATACGACGGATAATTTCAACATCATCCTTGCAAAAGAATTCCTCCAATTTGCTTTTCATCCAGTTTCCATTAGAATCAATAAAATCCATAGTTCGAGTTTGTTTGTCTTCTTGACCCCCTCCAATAGGTTTGAAAGTAGAGCATCTTGGTAACCAAGGATCCTGGTAAACTCTTATAAAGCTTCCATTGTCAACTCGATATCTCAGGCCTAGTCGTAGAAGATCTCTCCCCTAAAGTAAGCTTTTCCATATAAAAGAGGGGTTAGGACCTAGATTGGCCTCTAACAGTGAAGAGTTAGGGAAGTAAATGCTCTGAATAACTTCAGCCACCTTAGAATGAGGCTTAGATAAAATCCTCCACACCTGTTTTGCTACAAGAGCTTGATTAAAACCTCTCAAATTTCTAAAATTTAGACCACCTGCTGCTTTTGACCAACATAGAAATTCCCAACTTTTCCAATGTACTTTCCTCTTCTCTTTTGTAGATCTCCACTAGAATCGTGCAAAAGATCTTGAGATTTCATCACACAACTTTTGGGGCAATTGGAAAAGGCTCATAGCATAAGCAGGAAGAGCTTGCCCAACACTTTTAATCAAAACTTCCTTTCCAGCAATAGAAAAGAAGGAATTCTTCCATCCTTGGACTACCTTCCACACCTTGTCCACGATGAATTGGAGGTCACTTGACTTATTCCTGGAGAAATATAAAGGTAGACCCATATAGTGACCCAAATCATTGAGCTTCCTGACCCCCAAAATACTACTGAGAAAAACACCTCTGTCATCATGAACATTGGGAGAGAAGATCATCGCTGATTTGGAGAAGTTTATACTTTCTCCAGAAGCTTCCTCATACAGTTTAAGAACCCTTTTAAGAGTTACCAAGTTCCTCTCATCAGCTTGGCAAAAGATGAGACTATCATCTACGAATAGGAGATGCGACACATTGGGACCACTTTTCTGAAAATCAATCCCTTTAAGAGATCCTTGCATAGTAGCTTCCTGCACAAGAGAAGACAGTCGTTCAGCAACTAAAAGGAATAGATAAGGAGATAAAGGGTCACCTTGTCTCAATCCTCTAGATGGATAAAGTGACCTTTTAAATCCCCATTTATAAGAATAAAGAAACTAACAGAAGAGATACAATTTAAAATTAATTTTATCCACTATGGATCAAAACCGAGCTTAAGCATAATTGCTTCAAGAAAAGACCATTCGACTCGGTCATAAGCCTTGCTTATATCAAGTTTCACAGCAGCAAGACCATTTCTCCCTTTTTTTTTTTTTGTCTTTTATATGGTGCAAACATTCATGACCAATAATGATGTTATCTGTGATTAACCTTCCCGAAACAAAAGTTGATTGTGCCGGGGAGATAATCCTATCTAGAGTACTCTTAAGACGATTAGTTATAACTTTTGTTATAATTTTGTATTTAACATTACATAAACTAATCGGTCTGTAATCCCCCACTGTAGTTGGATTGTTTGTCTTTGGGATAAGGACAATATTAGTATTGTTCCAAGAACTAATATCTCCTCCATTGTTCAAGATATCAAGACAGTTGTCAATGGTATTTGCACCCACTGTTTTCCAATATTTTTTGTAAAATAAGGTAGGGAAGCCATCATGGCCCGACGCTTTTGTTGGAAACATTTGGGAAATTGCTTTTTCAATCTCATGTCTTGAGTAAGGGACAAGTAATAAAATGTTCATTCTATTGTCAACCCGTTTGCTCACAAAATTCAAAACTTTTTCCATCCAATTCTTGCTTGGATTAGAGAAGGTGAACAGATTTTGAAAATGATTAAGAAACGTGTCTTCAATTATTGTAGGATCTTCACTCCATTGATTATTCGAATAAAAAATCCCAACAATTTCATTCTTCTTCTTCCTCAACGAAGCCTTTTTGTGAACCACTTGGTATTGCTATCACCTCATTTTAGCCAATCCTCACGAGATCTCTGTTTCCAATAAATTTCCTCTTCCTCTAGGAGACTGTCCAATTCAAACTCTATCGCATGGATGCTGTCGAAATCAATATTTAGCTTATTTTGGTAGGCCCCTTGAAGAGCTTGTTTGCACTGAGCAATCCGATTCTTCATTTTCTTAATCACACCAGATCCCTAGTTCCTGAGAGCACAGGCACAATTTTCCAAGTTTTGATTAAGGGGGATAGGATTTGCAGCAGCAAACCACAAACCACTAGATTGGATAATGTCATGGCATTCCAAATGCCTCGACCAACATTTCTCAAATTTGAATGATTTACCTCTGTAACTTTTCCTACTATTCTGATTATTCTGAATGTTTAACTCAATTGGTCTATGGTTAGAGCTGGACCAATCCAAATGGAGAACAAAATAGTTTTGGAACAAGTCATCAAGGCTATCATTGCATAAAAACCTATCCAACTTTTCCCATATACAGTTAGTACTTCTTCTATTGCACCAGGTAAACAGAGGACCCCTGTTTTTTATGTCTTTGAGCTCACAAGTATTAATTGTTTCCTTAAAACAGTTCATCGCACTCCTGTCCTTCTTTGACCCCCCCAAAATTTCCTCCATTCTTAAAATTTCATTCAAGTCACCCCCAAGCCATGGCAAATTATTTCTTATCCTTAAATTCTTGATTAGCTACAACGTTAGATCTTTTCTGAAGTTCTCCGGATGACCGTATAAACCAGTAAATCTCCATTCAGAACCTTTCCAAACAACTTCTGAATCTATATGGTTCTAAGAGTAAGAGGTTACTCTTAAATCAACCTTATCTATCCAAAGAAGACTTAAACCATGTTGTTCATAGTTAAACAGCCAGCAAAGTTACCAACTTTCTTCAATTTACCTGAAACCTTATCTCCGCATTTAGTCTCCGAAAGAAACAAGATTGAAGGATGTCTTATCCTAACGAGGTCAGACAAGGCATGGAATGCCCTCGGATTTCCCAATCCTTGAGCATTCCAACAAATGAATCTCATGGTTCAGGGCAGAGCTGACTTTACAGCCCTGCCTTTAGCTTGTCAAGCGTGTCTAAAGGAATTGGAAGAGAGTTTTCCCTCTTTCTTTTTGAAGTCATCAAATCTGGAAAGGTCTCCCCTTTTTTCTTTAGAAAATTGTAAGATTCCATTCTTTGGTCAACATCCCTACTTTCCAATCTCGCCTTTCTTTTCCAAGTCCTCTGTTTTTTACCTGAAGAATTTGTCTCAGCTAGTTGATAATCTTTCTGAGTAGCTATTGAATCTCCCTCTTTCATCACCAAGCTCGATCCCAAATTTTGTAGGATAGGATTCAAAGAAATTGAGTCCTCCCCTATAGTCATGGGAACCGCATCACCAGGGCCAATATTCAAATCCAAAGGCAAAGAATTAGAGAGAGTTTTTTGTCTTGTTGAATTTCCCGCCAGAAGTCTTCAAAAACTTTTCCTTTCAGATTCAAGCCAAGATTATCAATAGAAGGAGAATTCCTTTCTTTTGAAGTAGGAGACTCTGTAAAAGAACCCTCTTTCTCATTCCTTTGTGGTGAATTTTTCCTCCTTCTCCGTATATTACTGCCTTGAAATCTCAGCCACCCTCCAAATTTCCATTTCCCCGGGTCTACTTCAGCATCAGAATCTCCCACCCTTTCTTTACATTCTTTTATCGTATGTCCTATTCAACCACAACTATAGCAAAAGTTAGGGAGTCTTTCATATCTGATGTTGATCCACATCCTCTCTTGGTCTTCCCTTGGTTTGATCCAAAGTCCACGTCTTAGCGGCTTGGTAATATCTATTAGGATCTTGATCCTCAGACTCTCCCCCCAACAAAAGTTATCCTGATCAGAATCAACCTCCAAGAAACTTCCAATAGCATCCTCTATCCTCTTTGCCATGAGTTTATTCTGAAATCCTAACGAAATATTGAGCAATCTAATCCAGAAGGCCACTTTATCAAAAGTTAGGTGGGATAATCTAATATTAACTTTCGGATCTTCCAAGGCTAGAAGGGAATTTCCCGTTTAGCATCAAACTTAATCAGAAATAAATTCCTCCCCAGACTCTCAACATTGAAAACCAGATTGGTTCTCCAAGCGTTTGCAAAAGTATTTTTGATAATTCCTGGAACTATTGTTCGAGATGATAGCAGTTTGCCGATAAGACAATATTCCATATGTCCATTGATTACGTTATCCAATTAGGGATCATAATCAATTCTCACTTCATTTTCTTCCTCAGTCAAGCGAAGTTTCCTCCAATCCTTCGATAGATCTTTAGTTTCCACCATTAGAACACCTTTTTCCTAAGCTCTACACTATGAAATTCTAGATAGTTCCACAAGAGATACCCACCCTCACTTCTTAATCACACAAACACAATCAATTCCCTTCCTAAAAGCAAGGGAAATGCTCACTCTTTGCAGCACCGCAGCTGACGACACCCTTAGAATACGAGGATCTTGGAGGAATCTTGGAAAATCAAGCTCCTAATTTTTTCTCCACCATGTTTTTTATTTCTTTTTCTTATCTCATATTTAATTTGAATCATATTCAAATAACCTCTTCTCACATAACCTATAGTTTTAATATGAATCTCATTCATATTAGTTTTAACCTATAGTTTTTATATGAATCTCATTCATATAATTAATATTTAAATCTCATTTAAATATTCATCTTTCTTATAATATACTTTATATTATAATGTATGTGCATACATTATGCTAATTGTATCACATACAATCAATTCCATTATTAATTTGAACATTTCAAATTAAACCAAAAAGTTTGATTCTTATACTAATTCTGAGCTAGCAAGGGAACCTTATGGACCTATAGTTAGAAGCTCTAATGATATGAGATTAATCAATTAAACTCTTTAATTAGATTAGTCAATATTCATTAACTGTAGGTCACTCCATTAAAGACTTAGAATTGCACTTTTCACACTATAGATATATTTCTGTGTCCACGGAATTTACTAATCAATAGTAAGTTGACACTTCACAAATTACTCATAACTACAGCTGGGTCAAATTATCGTTTTACCCCTATAAATATATCTAACTGCTTAAGTGCCACTAATCCCTTTGATGAACAAACTGTTTATGGTCCAATTATAAAATAACTCCTCTAGGGCCAGTGAGAGGGTGAGATCTCATTGTTCAAGACCTGAAATCAGCCGTTAAGGGAGTAATTTATCTACTTACCCTAAATACGGGAAGGAGTGAACTCCATCTTGTGAAGATTTGTTCCTAGCTTCCTAATCAAATAAATCCCCAAAATGGTAGGCTTATTGAGTTGGCGATTTGGCCACTCTCACCCATACAGATCAAAAGATTGACCTCATAGACAAGAGTTCATAACTCACTCAAGATTCAGGTCGAGTTACCTATAGTCATCCTATGAAATGGTAATTTCTACAATTAACGACGTTACAAAGAGAAATTAAACATTTTTCGGTCCGGTCTTATACAAACTCTTTGCATAGGTGATAAACACTTGAAAAGTGCTTTCTATTCTCTCAAATTAAGGGAGTTTATATTAGATTTCACTTGGTTGCTAGTGATTTTCAGGTGAAAACGAGGAAAATTAGAAGAAACGATTAAAAGATCAAAACCGAGCAAGAATATGGGGAAAAAGAGTTGAAAAACCAAAAAGGGCAAATTTTGGGGATAACGCCGCGGCGCCGAAACATCAACGCATGGTTCTGGACGCAAAGTGGCATTGCGGCGTCAAGATGGCGCTGCCTCGACGCATCCTTGCTGAAACGCATTTTAGCGCTGCGACGCTTAAACGGCGCTGCCGCAGCGCTAAAACCCGAGAGCGATATTTCTGAAATGCATTTTAGCGCTCCGACGCTTAGACGGCGCTGCCGCGGCGCTAAAACCCGAGAGCAAACTTTTTTCGGATGCAGCCCTAGCGCCGCGGCGCCAGCTTTCCTTAATTGAAAAATCTGTATTTTTGGAAAATTTTGGGCGGCCAAACTCTATAAATTTGGAGGTTTCTAGCAGTCCAATTCATTCAAGAAAACTCAAAGCAAAGCAAGGAAGTTGCAGACCTAAAGAGATACAAAAAGAAGAGAATTAAGTGAGGGTTCAAAGAGTGAGTTAGTTGCAAGGAAGAGGAAAAGAGTTCGAAATAGTCTTGGTGCCCTTCGAAGTCCGACGTGAGAGCCAAGGAGATCGAGACGGTGCTACTTCAATCGAGAGCCTCTTTTCAGTAGAGTTTCCCTTTCTTTACACTCTTTCTTTGTTTATTTTTCTTAAACATGTTGCTTCAAGCTATGAGTGGCTAAACTCTTTAGTTTTAGGGTTTTGATGAATTGTTTATGAATTCATGTTAATTCTATAGACTCATGGTTTTGTTGGAATGATTATGCTTTTCATTGTTATTGTGTTTAATTCTTGTGGATTGGCCATTTTCACATGTTAGGTTAGATGTATAATTGAGAGATTGTATGTTTAACTTTATCTATAACAATGAATTATTGTTAATCTATCACGAGAGTAGTTAGGTTGATAATAAAAGTTGCTAAAGACTATTTTTAATGCCATGTAATTTTGTGTTGGTTTTAAGAGATTAATAATCAATCAAGTTGCATGAGAAATGGTTGTTTTTTAGAGAAAATAACTTGGAATTAAGTTTCTAGACTTAGGCATATGAATTACAAAAAAATCCATGAAATCTATAATATTGCATGATGAAATAAACAAGGATTCATTACCCTAGAACTCTCTTTGACTCTTGTGTTTCTCCCTTTGATACTTTCCTTACTTGATTTGTATTTTTCCATAACTCATAATATTTAATTTCAATCCTCAAATAAAATTGATTCAATTCTAGAATTGCTAAGTAATTAAACCTTCCCAATTGGATCTCCAGTAGAACGATATTCGGACTTAACCGTTTTATATTATAACTTGACCCGTACACTTGCGGTTAATACTAAAAGTGCTCATCAAGTTTTTGGCGCCGTTGCCGGGGATCCAAAGAGCGGTTTTTGTTATTTAATATTCATTAGAATTGATAGATCTTAATTTGAGGTGTATATTATTTGATCGTTTTTATATTTGCTATTTTTATTTTATATTATTTCCTTTTTTATTTTATTTTATTTTATTCTTTTATTTTATTATTTTGTTGGTTTATGCCTCGTGATAATACTAACCTCCTCCCTCTTGATCCCGAGATTGATAGGACTTATAGACGAAATCTAAGGGCTTCACTTAATCAAACTACAGAGATGGCGGAGGAGATACCCAAGGCAATTCGAGACTACTTCCAACCCACGTTACCGGCAAGTCAACCCGGAATAATGAATGTGCCTATCAATGTCAACAATTTTGAGTTGAAACCGAGATTGATCCAAATGGCTAGAGAGCTAGCCTTTAGAGGAAGCACTAATGAAGGTCCTCACAAGCACTTACAATCCTTCTTGGAGATATGCGGAACGGTAAAGATGAATGACGTTTCTAATGATGCTACTAAACTAAGACTTTTTCCTTTCTCTTTACAGGACCGTGCAAAGGATTGGTTGGAAACCATACCTCCGGATAGCATTACAACATGGGAGGTGTTAGCTCAAGCCTTCTTGAATAAATATTTTCCACCGGCCAAATCCCAAAGACTAAGGACGGAGATTGGAACATTCCGCCAACTTGAGGATGAACAATTATATGAGGCTTGGGAAAGATATAAGGATCTCTTGAGAAGATGCCCTCAACATGGTTACCCGGATTGGTTGCAAATTCAACTCTTCTACAATGGATTGTCAAGCTCAACTAAATCCATCTTAGATGCAATCGCCGGAGGATCAATCTTCTCCAAGAATGCTTAAGAAGCCTACACCATACTAGAAGACTTGGCCACTACATCTTACAATTGGCCATGTGAACGGGCTTCTCCAAACATCCCAAACGCCGCCGGATTGTATGAGGTGGATGAGGTAAACTCTCTCAAAGCTCAAATGGCTTTCCTTACTAATGCTCTTTCTAAATTAACTGCAGGAGGCCAAGCTCAAACTAATCCACCATCTATAGCTTCTCTTGCCGCTTTGGCATCGGAGATGGCCACACAAAAGGAGTTGGTACAAGGAGATAATGAAACGGCCAACTATGTTGATAGAGGACATTATAGAAGTCACCAACAACTTTCAACTCACTACCACCCTAGCTTGAGGAACCATGAAAACTTTTCTTATGCTAACAAGAGGAATGTTTTGCAAGGTCCTCTCGAATTGTCCAAAGTAGGTCCATCCCACACCGAAAAGAAGTCTAACTTAGAAGACTTGATGATAGAGTTCATAAAAGAATCAAGAGGAAGGACAACCGCATTGGAAAGCACCGTACAAAGTCATGGTAAGGCCATTCACAACATCGAGGTACAAATAAGCCAAATTGCCACTTCATTCCAAGCAATGCAAAAAGGTAAATTTCCTAGTTGTCCCGAGATAAATCCAAAAGAGGAGTGCAAAGCCATGACTTTGAGGAGTGGGAAAAAGCTATCCACTCCCTTGATCATTGATGAAGATGAAGAGCAAGAGGTAGATGACACTATCCAAGAGCCAATTTTAGAAGATGAATCAAAGACCTTAGAAAAGGAGGTAAAGGTAAAAGAGTCAACATCTTCAAGTAAGTCATCTAACCCTCTACCTTTTTTACCTAATACTATGCCATATCCTCAACGTTTTAAAAAGAAAGAAATAGACTCTCAATTTGCTAAATTTCTTGAGTTATTCAAAAAGCTTCATATTAACATCCCATTTGCTGAGGCTTTGGAACAAATGCCCAACTATGCTAAATTCATGAAAGATGTCTTGTCTAAAAAGAAAAAGTTTGGGCAATATGAGATGATTAGCATGACTGAGGAATGTAGTGCTGTGCTGCAAAAGAAGCTACCACAAAAGTTGAAAGATCCAGGGAGTTTTACTATACCTTGCACTATTGGGTCTTTAAATGTTACTAGAGCTCTTTGCGATCTTGGTGCTTCTATTAATTTGATGCCTTTATCTGTCTATAGGAAACTCAACATTGGAGAGGTGCAACCTACCACCATCACTCTGCAACTTGCTGATAGATCATTAGCTTATCCTAAAGGTATTGTTGAAGATCTATTAGTTAAAGTTGACAAATTTATCTTCCCTGCAGATTTTGTAGTATTGGACATGGAGGAGGACTCTGAGATTCCTATCATACTTGGGAGGCCATTACTAGCAACTGGAAAGGCTATCATAGATGTCCAACAAGGGAAGTTGACTCTAAGGGTAAATGATGAAAATGTTGTATTTGATATTTATAAGTCCTTGAGTCATCATGATGAGAGTAGTCCTTGCCATGCTATAGACATAATTGATCACACTATTTTTAAGCATGTAGAGGTTATGTTGGCTAGTGATCATCTAGAACAAAGCCTAATGGATGTTGAGAATGAAGATACAATTTTTGATGAAGTAGCATTTTATGCTAGGTGGTTAGATAGGTTGCCAATATGTTCTAAAATAGATAGACCTATACCTTTGGCTCCCTTGCATGTTGTGAATGATATTGAGAAGCCTAAGCTTGAATTAAAGGTGTTACCTCCTCATTTAAAATATGCATTTTTAGATGATTTATCTTCTTTACCTGTTATAATATCTTCTGATCTTAATTCTGTGGAAGAAGAAAAATTGTTGAAAGTATTAAGGGATCATAAATCTGCCATTGGTTGGTCTATTGAGGACCTTAAAGGTATTAGTCCATCGGTCTGTATGCACAGAATCTTGATGGAAGATACCTTTAAACCATTAATAGAGCACCAAAGGAGACTTAATCCCACCATGAAGGAGGTAGTTAAGAAAGAAGTGCTCAAACTTTTGAATGCTGGAATCATATATGCCATATCTGACAGTCCATGGGTAAGTCCTGTTCAAGTGGTACCCAAGAAAGGTGGCATGACTGTGGTTAAAAATGAAAAAGATGAAATGATAGCCACTAGAACTGTGACAGGATGGCGTGTATGCATTGATTATAGGAAGTTGAATAAAGCCACTAGGAAAGATCATTTTCCCTTTCCTTTTATAGATCAAATGCTTGATAGACTTGCAGGTTATTCTCATTATTGCTTCCTAGATGGATATTCAGGTTATAACCAAATTGTCATTGCTCCTGAGGATCAAGAAAAGACAACATTTACATGTCCTTATGGAACATTTGCCTTTAAGAGAATGCCATTTGGTTTATGCAATGCCCCTGCTACTTTCCAACGTTGTATGATGTCTATTTTTCAGGGGCTCATCGAAGATATAATGGAGGTTTTTATGGATGATTTCTCTGTATTTGGGTCTTCATTTGATTCTTGTCTTGCTAATCTAACTCGTGTTTTGCAGAGGTGTTAAGATGCTAACCTTGTTCTAAATTGGGAGAAGTGTCACTTCATGGTGAAGGAAGGCATCGTCCTGGGGCACAAAGTGTCTAAAAAAGGATTGGAGGTGGATAGGGCTAAAATAGCTGCCATTGAACAATTGCACCCCCCAACAATGTGAAAGGAGTCAGAAGCTTCCTAGGGCATGCAGGGTTTTACAGGAGATTTATTAAAGATTTTTCTAAAATTGCTAAACCCTTGAGTAATTTGTTAGAAAAGGAAGCTAAGTTTATCTTTGATGATGCATGTCTACTAGCTTTTAATACTTTGAAAGAGAGACTAATTTCTGCACATATCATTGTTGTACCAGAATGGAGTCAGTCTTTCGAGATCATGTGTGATGCTAGTGACTATGCTTTAGGAGCTGTTTTAAGCCAACGTAGAGATAACATGTTTAGGGCAATTTACTATGCTAGTAGGACTCTTGATAATACTCAACAGAAATACACTACTATTGAAAAAGAACTACTAGCTGTTGTGTTTGCCCTTGATAAATTTAGATCATATTTGCTTGGCTCTAAAATAGTGGTGCACACTGACCATGCTGCTTTAAAGTATTTGTTTGTTAAGAAAGATTCCAAACCAAGGTTAATGAGGTGGATATTATTATTACAGGAATTTGACTTAGAAATCAAAGACAGGAAAGGATGTGAAAATGTGGTTGCAGACCACTTGTCTAGAATTGAGAATGAGGATGCTTAATCATGGGCCCCAATTGTTGAGATGTTCCCTGATGAACAACTGTATCAGGTAAAAGAAAGTTTGCCTTGGTTTGCTGACATAGTTAACTATCTTGCAGGAGGACATTTGCCACTTGACATGAACTCTCAACAAAAGAAAAGATTCCTGCACAATGTTAAGTCTTACCATTGGGAGGACCCACTTCTCTACAAGGTTTGTGCTGACAATATGATAAGGAAGTGTATGCCTCAAGAGGAAGTGGTAAGTATTCTTAATGCATGTCATGCCTCCCCATATGGAGGTCATTTTGGACCCACTAGAACTGCATGCAAGGTACTTCAGTCAGGATTTTATTGGCCATCCATTTTTAAAGACTGTTATACCTTTGTTAAATCATGTGATAGGTGCTAACGTACTGGCAATATTTCTAGACAACATGAGCTTCCAATGAAACCTATCTTGGAAGTGGAGCTCTTTGACGTTTGGGGTATTGACTTTATAGGGCCTTTTCCTATTTCTTCTGATGGCTACCTATACATTCTAGTTGCAGTAGATTATGTATCTAAGTGGGTAGAAGCCATAGCCACTAGGACCAATGGTGCTCGCACTGTTTAAAATTCTTGCATAAAAACATTTTCACACGTTTTGGTACACCTAAAGCTATTATTAGTGATGAGGGATCTCACTTTTGCAATAAACTGTTTAAATCTATGATGCAAAAATATAATGTTAATCATAAAATTGCTACAGCTTATCATCCTCAAACTAATGGCCTTGCTGAGTTATCTAATAGGGAAATCAAGCAAGTTTTGGAAAAGACAGTCAAGACCAATAGGAAGGATTGGGCCCTTAAGCTCAATGATGCACTGTGGGCCTACCGCACAACTTTCAAAACTCCAATTGGTACTTCACTGTACAGGTTGGTGTTTGGAAAGGCTTGTCACTTACCGGTAGAGCTCGAGCATAGAGCTTATTGGGCCATCAAGAAGCTAAACATGGATTTCGAGAAAGCTGGTGAGAAACGCCTCTTAAAACTCAATGAGATGGAGGAGTTCCGTGCTCAAGCGTATGAGAATGCCAAACTTTACAAAGAGCGCACTGCAAGATGGCATGACAAGAAGATCACCCCACGGACCTTCCTTCCTGGACAAAGAGTATTACTTTTTAACTCACGTTTACGCTTGTTTCCAGGAAAGCTTAGGACACGATGGTCGGGACCCTTTATCATTGTCAAGGTATCCCCACACGGAGCCGTGGAACTACAAGGCAACGATGGAACAACCTTTAAAGTGAACGGTCAACGATTGAAGCACTACATCGGTGATGAAGAACGCGGATTGGAGAACCTGGCTTTCATTGCATGATCCATTAGTCCCGTCTAACTAGAAGACGTTAAACCAAGCGCTTATTGGGAGGCAACCCAATTTTATTGCTTTCTCTACTTTTCTTTTTATTTTATTTTCAATAAATCTTGGAGTCACTCATATGCCTTATCTCTTGGGAACTTGACTTACCACACAAAGTACTCCTTACACCAAGCCTGTTTGGTGGCTTCCCGCGTGCTCCCAGGCTTGCTCTTTTCTTGTTAGATGTTCTTGTGTGCTCCAGTGATCATATGCATGTCAATTTTTGAAAAATTTTTGAAAATTTTGAAGCTTTCAAAGTTAATGGGAATGTTGTTTATGGTTGTGTGCCTTGATGTTGATTGCCCATGATGAGATTCGAATTTGCATGATAGATGACTTATTGTGGAAATAGAATAGCATTATCTTGAGTTAAATTCATTTAAGTCCCTTTTAAAATCTCTCATATTCTTGAGCACGTAGCCACTTTAAATTAAAATCTTTAATTGAAAAAAGGATTAAGTTGGGTGTACTCAGTTGTCACTTCGAAAGGCCTCACCAGTTAGAGAGTAAAAATGCATGATAGTTTGTAATATTAGACTAAGGAAAAAGAAAAGAGTATACATGCCTTGAGAAAAGTGTACACGAAATATATGAGCGTTATTTGTCTATCTTTTTAAATGTTAAACTTGTAATGAGTATGCATGGATAGGGGTAAAAAGAGCTGCCTTTGCTGTGATCAGTAAGGACACCTGGGAATTGACTAGGTACGAGTCCCTACAGTGAATGTGTGAAAGCTAGTGCCTCTAGGTAAAAGAATGCAAGTTCGGGCCCATGAAAAAAAAATATATGACTGGAAGGCACCTTAGTGGACATATTACTTACTTGAAATGTATGAAAGCTTGAAGATTGGTGCATGAGCTAAAGTAGGGGGAAAACTAAAGAAACTCTCTTAAGTCCTAATTTGAGTTCTAGTATTTTAAATTGAAGGAGGCTTGCACACACACACATGGGAGATAGCAAGATTTGGCCTGGAATGATTATAACAATATAGATATGCTTGCATGTTTCTACTTAAACTCTAAATGCTATTCTCTGAGACATGAGTCAATTGTACACTTCCTCATCTAAACTCCTTATTATTTGATTTTATTCTTTGCTCGGGATTAGCAAATCTCTAAGTTTGGGGTGTTGATAAGCACTTGAAAAGTGCTTTCTATTCTCTCAAATTAAGGGAGTTTATATTAGATTTCACTTGTTTGCTAGTGATTTTTAGGTGAAAACGAGGAAAATTAGAAGAAACTATTAAAAGATCAAAACCGAGCAAGAATATGGCGAAAAAGAGTTGAAAAACCAAAAAGGGCAAATTTTGGGGATAGCGCCGCGGCGCTGAAACATCAACGCATGGTTCTGGACGCAGAGTGGCATTGCTGTGCCAAGATGACGCTGCCTCGACGCATCCTTGCTGAAACGCATTTTAGCGCTGCAACGCTTAGACGGCGCTGCAGTAGCGCTAAAACCCGAGAGCGATATTTCTGAAACGCATTTTAGCGCTGCGACGCTTAGATGGCGCTGCTGCGGCGCTAAAACCTGAGAGCAAACTTTTTCCGGATGCAGCCCTAGCGTCGCGGCGCTATGGGACAGCGTCGCGGCGCCAGCTTTCCTTAATTGAAAAATCTGTATTTTTGGAAAATTTTGGGCGGCCAAACTCTATAAATTTGGAGGTTTCCAATAGTTCAATTCATTCAAGAAAACTCAAAGTAAAGCAAGGAAGTTGCAGACCTAAAGAGATACAAAAAGGAGAGAATTAAGTGAGGGTTCAAAGAGTGAGTTAGTTGCAAGGAAGAGGAAAAGAGTTCGAGATAGTTTTGGTGCCCTTCGAAGTCCAACGTGAGAGCCAAGGAGATCGAGACGGTGCTACTTCAATCAAGAGCCTCTTTTTAGTAGAGTTTCCCTTTCTTTACACTCTTTCTTTGTTTATTTTTCTTAAACATGTTGCTTCAAGTTATGAGTGGCTATACTCTTTAGTTTTAGGGTTTTGATGAATTGTTTATGAATTCATGTTAATTGTGTAGACTCATGGTTTTGTTGAAATGATTATGCTTTTCATTGTTATTGTGTTTAATTCTTGTGGATTGGCTATCTTCACATGTTAGGTTAGATGTATGATTGAGAGATTGTATGTTTAACTTGATCTATAACAATGAATTGTTGTTAATCTATCACGAGAGTAGTTAGGTTGATAATAAAAGTTGCTAAAGACTATTTTTAATGCCATGTAATTTTGTGTTGGTTTTAAGAGATTAATAATCAATCAAGTTGCATGAAAAAGGGTTGTTTTTGAGATAAAATAACTTGGAATTAAGTTTCTAGACTTAGGCATATGAATGACAACAAAATCCATGAAATCTATAATATTGCATGATGAAATAAACAAGGATTCATTACCCTAGAACTCTCTTTGACTCTTGTGTTTCTCCCTTTGGTACTTTCCTTACTTGATTTGTATTTTTCCATAACTCATAATATTTAATTTCAATCCTCAAATAAAATTGATTCAATTCTAGAATAGCTAAGTAACTTAAACCTTCCCAATTGGATCTCCAGTGGAACGGTATTCGGACTTAACCGTTTTATATTATAACTTGACCCGTACACTTGCGGTTAACACTAAAAGTGCCCATCAATAGGATATCCCCACTCACATGTCTCCACATGAACGATTAGGATCAAATCATTTGTAACACTTTACAACTCCTTGTAACAATTACAAAGTGAGTTGTATCTGTAGTGTTTCCAGAATAAGACATCCAACCTTATTCCTATATTATAGGCTTTTTTGGTTATTACTTAAAATGATCCAACCTTATGTCGACCACATATATGTTTAAGTTTACATAAAATAACCATGGAATCTTAGTTTATTGGATTGAGTTAATGCATAAAATAGATAAAATGACTTTTTATTTTATTCAATAAATAAAATATATACACAATTTACAAAACTATAAGACCCAAGAGGTTTAGGACACACCAATCCCAACAACTGAAAGGTGCTATCTTATTCCACTTAATTTAGGCTCGTTCTATGATTTTACTCATTTATTCTATGATATTGTAGGTATTGAGCACTAATATGGTAGAAACAACCACCAGGGGAAGATTTGGGCTAAAATGATATCAAATAGAGCTCTGAAAGCATCAATCATAAAAAAGAAGGCAAAATAACCATTTTACCCCAGAGGAAAGCACCGCCAAAAATCAATACCTGCACAATGTGCTCAGCGTTGCGGCACTCCGAAGATTGACAAAAGATTGAAGATGCTCAGCGCCGAGTAGTGCGACGGTAAAGAATCATCAGCGGCGCAATGCTCTATTGCATTTATACATTCATCTTTTCCTGAATTAGGTCCTATTTCCTCGAGATTACAACTCCAACTTGATTTTCACCCGTTCCCTTTTCAGTTCTTTTTTACTTGTATTTTCGTTTTATCAATATTGGATTTGATCTTAGTACATTATGAGTGACTAAGGAAAGTCCTCTTCTAGTTTAGGGTAGGACAAAACTCGTTTACGTTGGTTGTGAGACTTGTATTTTTTTGGTTTTTGGTTGATTTTTACAATTTTTTAATGCAATTTAATTTCTATGCATTGAATTAGTGAATGAACTAGTCATTCTTTATTCTTTCTTTGTTGAGCTTGAAAGGGATACATCTATATATGTTAATCTCAACATATCTTTAGAGTTATATGATCAACCAAGTAAATGGGTGGAATCCAAATTTCCTAGGTTGGGCTTTTAATCAATTCGAATCTCAGTTTCAGTTTCGCCCCTTAAATTCGTGCAATTTACATATCTGCTATTTAGTTTCTTGCAATCACCATAACCAGCCCCCCCTCCCCCGCCCCAGTGTGACCATCGAATTCAAGTGATTAGCCAAAATAATTCGTAGATTCCCTATAGAGATGACTTGTTCCTACTAGCCTACAAGCTCGTGAGATTAGAAAAAAATATCATTTGTTTTGGGTTTCGATAGGCTTCGAACAACTTCTTTGTTGATTGATTAGACATGTGACTGAATGCAAATTCGACTTGAGTTGAGACAAAGTCCCATTGTTTTGATTTGTCACCACTTAGACATCGAATTAGGTTGCCTAAAATTTTGTTGGTAACTTTCATTTGATCGTCAATTTGTGGGTTGCTAGAAGTACTGAAAAAGTAAACATGTCTTAAACCTTTTCCACAAAGACTTCCAAAAACAAACTCATAAATTTCACATTACGGTCATAAACTATAGATTTTTTAATTTCATGAAAATTGTTATGGAATCGACAATTAAAGAGTACAAAAGAACGTAAAAATAGAGAAGATCGACACACAAATTTGTGTGGTTCACAAACAATGTGTTAGCTACGTCCACGCGATAGAGGGAGAATAATTTTGTTGGAGAGAATGTTACAAGATTACATAATGCCACAAAATGAATAATGCCTATAGGGTTAGAGAGTTTATATAGTATACTTCTCTAAACCTAGTGGAGAAGAAAAAGATTTAAATAATTAAATATATCAAATACCAATTCTAATTAAGTTTAGGATTCAAGACATTCCAACAAATCTCCACCTTGACTTGAATTCTCTCACAGATAACAGATGTACTAATTGCAGCATAGAACACATTGAGTGAGGGTGAGGTGTTTAATGAAGAGGATCATACGCATATGTCCTTAGTCTCTAGGAAAGCTTTGAACACCCAAATTAAGGAGGATAGTTTAGACCAACGAGAGAACTTGTTTCACACTAGATGCCTTGTTCAATTTGTACCTTGTAGTATGGTTTTCAATAGCGGTAGTTGCACCAATGTTCTGAGTACTATTCTGGTCACGAGACTTAAATTAGAGACTAAACCACATCCTAGACCATACAAGTTTCAATGGTTAAATGATTGTGGGGAAGTCAAGGTGACTAAGCAAGCTCTTGTTTCATTTACCATTGGAAAGTATGCTAATGGCGTTTTGTGTGACGTAGTATCCATGCATGTTGGGGATTATTTGGGAGACCTTGGCAATTTGATCGATGGTTTGTGTATGATGGGTATACAAATCGTTACTCTTTTACTCATAATGGTAGGAAAACAACTCTTATTCCTTTGTCTCCAAAAGATGTGGTTATTGATCAATGCAAACTTGAAAAGAAAAGGCAAGAGGCTGATGCAAAAGCAAAAAAGTGAAAAGGAAACGACAGAAAAAGAATTGAGAGAAAAAAAGAGTATAAGTGAAAAGCAAGAGACTATGCCTAGAGGAAAAAATGAGAGAAAAGCCAAAACTGTGAGTTTGTATACTAGATTAAGTGAGGCTAGGAATGTTTTACTATCAAACCAGACCATTCTTGTACTTATGTGCAAAGGGGTGTTAGTTTTTTAACTAATGAGATTAACTCTTCTTTACTTAGTGTTTTTCTTGTGCTTTTGAAGGAATTTGAAGACTTATTTTAGGAGGAGATGCCTAGTGGGTTACCACCATTTAGGGGGATTGAGCATAAGATTGATTTCATTGCGGGGGCGAGCATTCCAAACCGTCCAGCATATAGGACTAATCCAAAGGAGGCCGAAGAGATACAAAGGCAAGTAAGTGAACTCCTTGCTAAAGGGTATGTACGTGTGAGTTTGAGTCCATGTTCTATTCCTGTTATTCTTGTGCCTAAGAAAGATGGTTCGTGGCGTATGTGTGTTGATTGTAAGGCTATCAACAAGATAACTATTAAATATAGGCATCCAATTCCTAGATTAAATGATATGCTTGATGAGTTGCATGGTTGTAGTCTGTTTGTTAAGATTGATTTGAAATCAGGTTATCATCAAATTTGCATGCATATTGGTGATGAATGAAAAACCGCTTTCAAAACTAAGTATGGTCTTTATAAATGATTAGTTATGCCTTTTGGATTGACTAATACACCTAGTACATTCATGAGGTTAATGAATCATGTCTTGCGAGAATACTTAGGAAAGTTTGTAGTTATCTATTTTGATGACATTCTTGTGTACTCTAAATCTTTAGATGAACATGTTGAGCATGCACATTCTGTTTTGACTACTTTGCAAAAGGAATGCTTGTATGCAAATTTAAAGAAATGTAACTTTTGTATGGAAAAAGTCAATTTTCTTGGATTTGTAGTTTCATCTAAAGGTGTTGAAGTTGATGAGTAGAAGGTAAGGGCTATAAGAGATTGGCCTAGACCTAAAAGTGCAAGTGAGGTAAGAAGTTTTCATGGTCTTGCGGGATTCTATCGTAGGTTCATTAAGGATTTGAGTACAATTGCTTCGCCTTTAAATGAACTTGTTAAGAAGAATGTTTCTTTTGTTTGGGGACCAAAACAAGAACTTTCTTTTGACGCTTTGAAAGATAAATTGAGTTCAACTCCATTGCTTGCATTACCTAATTTTGACTTAACTTTTGAAATATAATGTGATTCTAGTGGAGTAGGGATAGGTGCTGTTTTGATGCAAAATCAAAGACCTTTAATGTTTTTTAGTGAAAAGTTGAATGGTGATTCTTTGCAGTATCTAACTTATGACAAAGAATTTTATGCTTTGGTTCGTGCACTACAGACATGGCAACATTATCTATGGCCTAAAGAGTTCGTTAAAAAAACATACGAATCATGAGAGTTTAAAGCATTTGAAAGGACAAAATAAAACCAATCGGTGACATGCCATGTGGCTTGAGTTTATTGAAATATTCCCTTATGTGATTAAGTACAAACAGGGTAAGGAGAACATTGTTGCAGATACTTTACCACGAAGGTATGGTTTACTCAATGCTTTGAATACTAAGCTGTTAGGTTTTGATCATATAAAGGCTTTGTATCATCGTGATGTGTTCTTTGCTCCTTTTATTGAATCTTGTGAAAAAGGACTTGTCGTGAATGATTACATGCTCTTTGATGGATTTTTTTTCGAACAGGAAAATTTTTCATTCCATTTTGTTCTATTCGCGAGTTACTTGTAAGGGAAGTTCATGGGATTGGTTTAATGGCACATCTTGGAGTTTCTAAAACTTATGATATGCTTGCTAAACATTTTTATTGGCCTAAAATGAGACATGATGTTCATAAAGTGTGTGCTTGATGCATAACATGTAAACAAGCTAAGTCTAGGCTTCAACCCCATGGTTTGTATTCTCCTTTACCTGTTCCTCCTAATCCTTAGATTGATATGTCAATGGATTTTGTTTTAGGCTTACCTAGAACTCAAAAAGGTAGGTATAGTATCTTTGTTGTGGTTGATAGATTTAGTAAAATGGCTCATTTTATTCCTTGTCACAAAACTGATGATGCAAAACATATTGTTGACTTGTTCTTTCGGGAGGTTGTGAGATTACATGACATTCCTAAAAGCATAGTTAGTGATCGTGATGTCAAATTTTTAAGTCACTTTTGGCGTGTTTTGTGGGGTAAATTGGGAACTAAGCTTGTGTACTCAACTACTTGTCATCCTCAAACGGATGGACAAACCGAGTTTGTTAATAGAACCATGACTACTATGCTTAGGGCTATTATTGATAAGAATCTAAAGACTTGGAAGAAACATGGAAAATGTAATCAAAAGAGCTTTTGAGCTTTCTTTTAGCCTTGTGCTATGTTTCTTTTGCAATTCTATGGCGTTTAGATTGCATGTTCAGAATCATTCAAGCTTGACTTGATCGATCTTGCTTGTGTAGTGATTTGAAGATCAAGGGTCGATGGGAGCCACAAGCTTTGTCTGATCCGTGGTTTTGCTGATCGTCTAAGTAATCCGTCGTCTAGTCATTCTTAGGGGATGAGATCATCTTGATTTGGGGTGTTTGAGTTTGAGATCTAAAGGTCTTGTTCGTCAACAAGGTTGTTAAATCAAAATCCTCGATTGTTACTTATCATTTGGTATTAGAGCTTAGGCTCTAGATCGAGTATATGTTTTCGTAGTTGTTGTTTTCTTGTTTTTTCTAGTCATCTCGTCACATTTTGTCTATTTAATGAAACTTGAAAAAAAAGTCTCACATCCAGTTATGCTTTCATGTTTTTGTAAACTTCTAGGTTTTAGCTCAGAGTCTTAACTACAACATTGCTTTCTTTGAGGCCTTAAAATTCGGTTTGCTTCCATGTCCAACTTTTGTGTTTTGAAAATCAGTCAGGAGAAGAAAAATTACTATCCCTAAGTGCATTTGTTCTTAAGTTGTTTTTCTTTCTCAAAAGCATGTTAGATCTGAAATATTACAATTGGATCTCATTTTTTTCGTGTTCATTAATTTCAACATTTGGTGTTCAATCTCTTAGGTTACAATTTGAAAGTTTGCAAAAGTTGGTTGTTTTATATTAAATATGGCAGTTACATTTAGGCACATTAAATTCTCCAGTTATTAGTTAAAAATGTAACCGATGTTTCAAATTCCAGCCAATAAATTAATTCTTAAGAGTGTAAATGTGTGCTCTTGTCCTTAGATGTTCCTTTGAAGCAATATTTTTAGATTCGAAGGCAAATCTTCTTGAAGAAGGGGAGCACCCTCAATCAAGCCCTATGAACATCATGAAAGACACCAATAATGCACAAAATATGCTATCAAGATTCACAATGAGAAGAAGTTGCAATTATGTGAAGTCAAGTGGAATTTATGAAGAATCAAGCTTCATTTAATGAACAAAGACTTAAGTTACTTGAAATGAGATGTCATTTACTCTTGGATGGTTACAAATGCATGGAATATGGATGAAAAATACTAATCTCGGGTTTATTGTATTTATTAAATGTATTTTTTTGAGTCATTTTATGTATTTTTATGTTACAATTAGATCATGGCTTATAATGGTAATTAATTATGAGTCTTACAACTCTTTGAATACCTCATAGAATGTCTAGGGTTAGATTTTGAGGCCTATATAATTCCATGTAATTGTTTAAAAAAGAGATTTGGAAGAAACTTGGAAAATGTAGTAAAAAAAGCATTGAGCTTTCTTTTAGCCTTGTGTTATGTTTCTTTTGCAATTCTATGACATTTAGATTGCATGTTCAGAATCATCAAGCTTGACTTGATCGATCTTGCTTGTGTAGTGATTTGAAGATCAAGGGTCGATGGGAGCCACAAGCTTTGTCCAATCCGTGGTTTTGCTGATCATCTAAGTAATTCGTCATCTAGCCATTCTTAGGGGCTAAGATCATCTAGATTTGGAGTGTTTGAGTTTGAGATCTAAAGGTCTTGTTCGTCAACAAGGTTGTTAGATCAAAATCTTCGATTGTTACTTATCAACATTGCTAGATGTCCCTAAACTTCTTCCTCATGCCTCAAAGTGTCCTAGAAGAAACCATTAACAATTTAGAAGATTCAGCAAGTCCAAATAATGTTGAAACTTGCCATGTAGAACTGATTTGGTAAACATATCAATAGGATTATCTCATCCCCCATATCAGTAGGATTATCTCTTTGTATTTGTATAGGATACCCCCACTCACATGTCTCCACATGAATGGTTTGAATCAACCATTTGTAAGTATTAAAAAATGGGTCGTATCCACAGTGTCACCAGGATAAGACACCTAACCTTATTCATATACTATAGACGTTTAGGTTATTTCTTAAACATGAACCACCTGTATGTCAACTACATACAGACTCAAGACTTCATGCAATAACCTTTGATTTTTCCGTTAATGGATAAATTAATAATTATATTAATTAACTAATGAATGATGAGGCTTTAAGGCACAAATCCTAACAATCTCCCACTTGCACTAAAGTCGGTGAGACATGTATCTCA
This sequence comes from Citrullus mucosospermus, assembly GCA_030954485.1. Taxonomy (NCBI): domain Eukaryota; kingdom Viridiplantae; phylum Streptophyta; class Magnoliopsida; order Cucurbitales; family Cucurbitaceae; genus Citrullus; species Citrullus mucosospermus. The sequence goes on from CM062057.1 coordinate 21,203,640, forward strand.
GGGCATACTTTATACCCAACATGATCTCCCACTTGCCTTAGCAAAGAAGACCCGTCTCGTAATCCTAGACATTCTAGGTGACTCTTATACACTTTAGCCTAGAAAGTTCTTTTATATAAATCAAACCATATGTCATTCAAAATCATCTTGGTCAGTGCCATGATACTATCTCTCAATATGCATTATCCTAGAAATTGGTGTCTACTAATATTCTTAGTCTTAGCTTTGCACCACCATTATCTCATAAAATGTGATAGACTATCTCATAACTTAAACACTTTCAGAACTATAAGGATATTTTATGGCTACACAAAGTCTTGCTTCACAAGCAAAAACAAATGTCTTGTGTACCAATCTCCACCACATAGGATAAACATGATCTTACCATAGATTTCTCTAAATCTTTGTTCTTAGTGTATCTTGTGAAAGATCAAATCTTAACACCATACACAAAATTTCTCATTATCCATAGATACTTTGAGAAAACTTTTAATTTGCTACTCAATGTTCACACCATTGATATAACCAATAAAATCAACCAATTGTATTTTAAGTATCATTTATGCATTAATTATCTCATATTGAAAGAAGATGATTAATCATATGTCTTCAACACTTAAGGTGTCTGAGGATACTCTTCCTTAGATTTAACTTCATATTTGAATGATACATTATCATTCTTTTGAAGTTGTGCATTGAATATTTGACAAACATTTTATAAATGTAAGATGCTTAAGAAAAACTTAACATTATGTCCTTAATGTTAGGTAGTCAAATTTTGATATCATATTACATCATTCATAATGAGTAATACATCATTAACATAAAACATGAGAAATATCCACTTGTCAATTAATGACTCTCTTGTCTATACAAGATCATTAATATTTGTTCAAAGTCATAGGTTACGATAACTTTTATCAAACCTCGTATTCAAAGATCTCTAATTGTCTAATTCATTTCTCAAATGAACCTATACTATTTTGCAAACTCTTTGCATTTGATCTTTGAATGTTAAACTCCTCAGTTTGTTTGTGTAGATGCATTCTTTAAATTCTTTTCATAAAAGAATTTAAATGTTTATTTTACATATCTCATATGCAACAATGAACAATGCTCAAAAGACACGATTATGGTAACGAGTGAGAAAATTGACCCATAGTCTAATTTCTCTCAATAGGTTTTACCCTTTTTCCATAAGTCGTACTTTGAAGATCTATATCTTCTTATTTATACACGTAGGTCTCTTTTGTAGATTTATTCATATCCTATGGGTTTTATCCCATCAAGAAAATTTACAACTCTAGACCGAGATGAAGTACGAAAACTTTATCTTGAGTTCATGCCTTGACCTAGTAATCGTTGTCAACATCCCTCAACACGACTTTGAGGATGATAAGCCTTTAAATTTGTCAACTAATATGACAACTTTGACTTCAACTAAGTCATAGTAAAGATTGAGTTATCCAATACCTCTTCCACTACGATGAAGGCTCATCATGTTTGACTAGGATTCATTTGACATTCAAATGTAATTAAATGGTTAATAACATTTATTAACTCTTAGTGGATTTACCTGAAACCAAAGTATCAACACTATTTAACCTTAGTAAAGGTTTATAGTCTTTTATTCGACATTTTTTATAAAATTAATATTTGTCATACTGATAAACACTTGAAAAGTGCTTTCTATTCTCTCAAATTAAGGGAGTTTATATTAGATTTAACTTGTTTGCTAGTGGTTTTCAGGTTAATATGAGGAAAATTAGAAGAAAAGACCAAAAAATCAAAACCGAGCAAGAATGCGGTGAAAAAAAGAAGAAAAACTCAAAATGGCAAAATTTGGGATAGCACCACGGCGCTAAAACCCGAAAGCAACAAATTCGGCATGCAGCCCTAGCACCGCGACACTCTCCAATAGTGTCTCGGCGCCGTTTCAAAATTCTCAATAGCGTCGCGGCGCTATGGACCAGCATCGCGGCGCCAGTTTTCAATAAATGAAAAAGTGATATTTTTGGTAAGTTTTTGGGCGGCCAACTCTATAAATTTGGGGGTTTCCAGCAGCTCTAAAGGATCAATCTACCATCAATCTACAAACCAAAAGAGGCACAAGAAGCAGAGAATTGAGTGAGAGTTCATAAAAGAGTTCAAGGAGTGAGTTAGTTGCAAGGAAGAGGAAAATAGTTCAAGATAGTCGTGGTGCCCTTCGAATTTCGACGTGAAAGCCAAGGAGATCGTGATAGTGCTACCTCAATCAAGAGCCCCTTTTCGGTAGAGTTTCCCTTTCTTTACACTCTTTCTTTGTTTATTTTGTTTAAACATGTTGCTTTAAGCTATGAGTGACTAAACTCCTTAGTTTGAGGGTTTTGATGAATTGTTTATGAATTCATGTTGATATTGTAGATTTACATGGTTTTGTTGGAATGATTATGCTTTTCATTGTTATTGTGTTTAATTCTTGTGGATTGGCCATCCTCACATGTTAGGTTAGATGTATGATTGAGAGATTGTATGTTTAACTTGATCTATAACAATGAATTGTTGTTAATCTATCACGAGAGTAGTTAGGTTGACAATAAAAGTTGCTAAAGACTATTCTTAATGCCATGTAATTTGTATTAATTTCAAGAGATTAGTAATCAATCGAGTTGCATGAGAAAGGGTTGTTTTTGAGATAAAATAGCTTGGAATTAAGTTTCTAGACTTAGGCATATGAATGACAATAAAATCCATGAAATCTATAATATTGCATAATGAAATAAACGAGGATTCATTACCCTAGAACTCTCTTTGACTCTTGTGTTTCTCACTTTGTTACTTTTCTTATTTGGTTCATATTTTCCATAATTCACAAATTCCATTCCAATCCTCAAATAAAATTGATTCGATTCTAGAATAATTAAGTAACATAAACCTTCACAATTGGATCTCTAGTTGAACGATATTCAGACTTCATTGTCTTATATTATAACTTGACCCGTACACTTGCGGTTAACACTAAAAGTGCGCATCACATACAGATACTTTATTTTATTTAGGATTGCACAAAAGACTGCTTTTCCTCCATGAGGACAACGTACTCTTAGGCATATCTGTGAACATATATATTTTTTTGGGTTTATTTCAACATGTGCATCTTAACGTATCCATATCTAAAATCTTGTAAACTAGTTTACTGCACCTCCATAATCCAAAATTATCTCTAAGATAGTTTTGGAGGGAAAAGTGTTCATAATGCAATCTCTATTGCACGTCCTAACCAAAGTACGACGATGATGTGTAACTAATTAATGATGTAACCTTGTCTAACAAAGTACTCATCATTAATGTGACCAAGTCTAACATGGTCATATTTCTCCTCAATTTCACGCAAATTTTATCTGATGCTTACGGTTGAGATATAAACTCATTTTCTATCAATTAGGCTTAGTACTGAGATTTCTACTACTTTTATGATCTAATCATAATGTCTTGATAGACTTACCTAATTGATTTAAACTTTAGTCTAACTTCTTTGAACTCTTTAAAGAAAAGACTTAAGTTACATTAGATAAAGACACTGATATACTTAATGATCCAATTGATGAAATATTTACAATGTTTATTTAACTTATACATTCAGATCTCTTGGGTCAAAATGTGTAAGCCAAACGTGTTTTTTACTCTTTTGCCTTGTCCACTAAGGTCCAATGACTATCTTGCATAAAAGACAAGATCTTTAGACAAGTTATCCAATAAGGTTCAATGACTATCTTGCATAAAAAGAAAGATCTTCATACACATAAAGTAATTTAACTCTAACTCTCAGAAAATTACCTGTACTAGTCATTTTATTAAAATTGATGATAATTAACTTTAATTGCCAAAGCCAAGTATCTTTTAGCAAAAAATAATTTGTCTTTCCATTCTGAAATAAATATTCCTGAATTTCTCGGTGTAGTATTTGCATATGTTAAAGATTTTAACACATACTAATTGTACTTATTTAGGGCTGAATATATTTTCAAACAATTTTTTCAAATATGCTTTATTACATAAAACATTTGTACCTGATGAATTAATTAGTAATAAAGTTTTAAGAAATTGAACTTGTCTTATGGTGATGAAACCACCGAATTAGCATAAGTATCAAATATGGCATCTCATGTCTCCCACTATACTAATTGAGATGGACTTCCTAGTGCCAAACATGTAGAAACCATTCTACATCAGTAAGTATTTTCCAAGAATTACAATCTAATTGTAATGAAGAAAATTTTGATATTGAATTCTTATTCAACTATCCAAGTGCGAATCTAGTAAATCAAAGTTACTTTCATTCTTGTTTTTCTTCCCATTGAGGTATTTCCAAAATTCCTCATTGTGCGACTCCCCAAGCTATTTTGGAAAGAATCTCCTCATATAGCTCTAGTCATATGGTTTATTTTCTTGGATAATAATACTTAATCTTGAGATTATTTTAGATAATTATCTAAATTAAATTTATATTGACTTCAACATCTCATATGTTGTCTTGTCCTTTATCTTTCACGCTTGACATCAAATATGTCAATTAGAAGATAAATATAAGCTATCTCTCTAATTGTGACCCATCAATCACATGGTTCATGAACAATTCATGAAGTGGCAACAAGACTTTGAGAACATTTCTCAAATTAAAGACAAATTTTGAAAATTACACTACAATTAAAATAGTGTCAATGGTACTTTTACAAGTCATATGTTTTCTCAAATTTTGACTTATATCGATAATTCAAAATTAAAATCATGAGAGAAAATGATACAACATTAAAATATATAAAATATATTAGTTAACAGCATGCAATCAAATATTCATTCAAATTTAGCATTAAATTTTATGAACCCTATAATTCATGTCTATTGCAATGATACTCTAGTGATTTAGAACAAGTGCCGCCGAAGGATAGGACAAATGCTCCTTCACTGGATTGAGACATTCTCAACCAAACATTACATCAAAATAACTCTTATTCCTATAATGTTTAGTTACCATTATTTGGTCAGAACATCATTAACAACTTTAAGGTGCTCTTGTAAGTGTAATTCGTCATTTTAGAGCTTATAGTTTTGCTTCAATAAGCCTGCCAAAGGGAATGTCAATGTTGGAAACAGAAAGCTATAGTCCTATCCATTGCTGGAGTTTACCTTGATACTGACCCATGCAAACACCATCCAAAGGGAGACGGAAGCAGTGCTAAAGCAAAGTCGCCACGAGGCCAATCATGAGTCTCATGGTGTAAACTAATGATGGAGACCGCATGATATGTTGACACATGTCCTTCTCCCACTTACTATAAATACTTTCTCTAATTCACCTTAATCTTGACTTATGCAAACATCTTTTGAAGGGGGATGGAAGTGGAGCTGAAGCAAAGCCACCACCAGGTCAAGCATACGTCTCACGGTGTGAATCTTACTAGAGAACGTAATAGAGACGACATATCATATACATCTATTCTCCCACTAAGTATTTTAAAATAGGGGGTTCATTACTTAGAAAAACTTTAGCTAAATCATTTATCCAAGTTTTAATTTGTTTGCCAAAACATAACTATTATGCTTGGAGAGTTTCCAATATTGTGAAATTTTCCAAGTTTATTGAACTCTTCAATAAAATAGTCACATTATGTTTTAATAGAAGTTTTACTAATTCAACTCCCAGGTCAGTTCCTAGGGATGTTCCTTTACGATCAGCTTAAATACCCCAACCTTATACAGAACATTCCTTACGCAGAGTTCTCTTATAGCGAACCTTTTATTATTTAAATCTTTTAATTTTTCAATTTTAAACCATTTAAAATTAAATTAAAAGATATATTTTAATCTAATCTCATTAGATAAGCATGCAATTTACTTTATTCTAATCTAGTTAGGATTTTAATAAAGATAAATCAAAATTTTAAACTATATAAAAAATTGAATCCATTTAATCTTTATCCAAGTAAGATCCTAATCTCATTAGGCAAACATGCAATATTTCTAATCTCATTAGAAAAATAAAAAGCTAAACTAAAATTAATTAATTTTATCTTTATTTGAGAATGGCCCGAGTTGCCGACTCAATAAGCTTACCATTTTAAAACTTGACTAAATGGAGAGCTAGAAACATAACTTCACAAAATGGAATTCACTCATTCCCAGATAGGGTAAATAGATAAGTAGTTCCTTAAGTGCTGATTTCGAGTCTTGAACAAGGGGCCCCACCCTCTCATTGGCTCGGGAGGGACTTAGTTTATTGTTGGACCATAAAAAAATTGTTCATTAGAGAAATTAGTGGTACTTAAGGAAAAGAGGTAATTACAGGGGTAAAACGAACATTTGAGCAAGTTATAATTATGAACAACTCGTGAAGGATCAACTTGTTTATGCGGATTATATCCATGGACACAACTTGTCTACAATAGTGCATAAGAGTTCAACTATGAGTCTATAGTAGTTTTCCTTATAGTTAATGAATGAAGGTTAATTTAATTAAAGAATTTAATTAATTTATCTTGGATCATTGAGCTTATAGGTCCATAAAGTCCCTTTGCAAGCTCACCATAGACCAACAAGGACCAACTATGTTGAAAGAAAAATTTGAACTGTTCAAATTTATGAGGAAAATATTAATGATATTGTATACCATTGATTACATTGATATATTATAAAGTTTATTTGAATAAGATTCAAGTTATAACTTTATAATACAAAGATTTAATTTATTTGAATATGATTCAAATAATTAATTAATTATTTGGACGAAATCCATATAAATAAAAAGAGAGAGAATTAATTAATTAATTTGAATTAGATTCAAATAATTAGTTATTTAATTTGGATGGGATTCAAGTTAAAGATTCTACTGAAAATAAATATTTAAATAAGATTTAAATATTTTAAACCATTTAATATGAGATATTATTTGGATAGATATTTATTAATATTGAATATTATTAAATATTTAATTTAAAATCTCTGCCGGGGATATCTAATAGAATTATGAGTAACCCATAGTTCTATAAATAGGGCCCTTAGGAGCCCTCATGAAATACACACTCAACAAGAGTAATCTCTATGATTACTCTAAAACTCTCCCTCTAGAAATTATCCCTATAAAAGTTCTAAGAAAATTCTTCTTCCCATTCTTTCAAGTAGTGATTTCCACAAATCGGATGCTTACCAGAGTCATAGCAAGGAAGATCTCTTGGAAAAAGAAGACTAACTATCGGTTCAAAGAAAATTTTGCTGAAATTATGGAATTTTTTTTTAAAATAATGGTTTTTTAAAAAAGAATTCGAAAAATAGGGTGGGGGAGAAAGAATTTGGAAAAATAGGGTGGGGGAGAAAGAATTTTGAAGAATAGGGTTGTGAAATCGTGGACCCGGTCCACGATTTCACAAAATCGTGGACCGGGTCCACGATTTCCAGGGTATCGCTGACACCGGCAGTCTGCATGCCTCTGCATGCAGAGGCATGCATTGACCGAACTCGTGGACGGGGTCCACGATTTCGGTAATCGTGGACCGGGTCCACGAGTTCCTCACTTTAAAATCCGACCGGCAGCCTCCCATTTCCACCTCCTTCCTCTCATTTCCACCTCCACCATCTTCATTTCTCTCTTTTCATTCTTCATTTCTCTCCTCATATCTCTCCTTTCACTCTTCATTTCTTTCCTCCTTTCTCTCCTTTCTCTTATTTCAGTTCTCGTTTGTCATTGTCGCTGTCAATTTTCTTCTTCTTTTCGTTCCGCCGCCGCCGCCGCCGCCGCCTCCACTGCCGCCGCCGCCAGTACCACCGTTGCTACCGCCGCCGCCGCCATATACGTATGCATATACATTTTCCTTTCTAATTATCTTATAAATATGCAATAGTTATATACGTTTTGTTTTGCATGAATGAATAAATTTGTATATGTATACGTTTTGTTTTGCATGAATGAACAAATTTAAATATGTATACCCTATTTTTCGAATTTTTTTTTTAGAATAACATTATTCTTTAAAATACCCCTTTTGCATGCATGAATAAATTTAAAAAATTAAGGTTTTAGTATTGATTATTATTCGGCGTTTATTGTTATAAGAATAATTATTGGTAAATAATATGGTGGAAAATTAGTTATATTGGGTAGTAAACTCGTGGACCGGGTCCACGAGTTTATAATTTTGGGTAGATTTGGACTAATTTTTCTTTTTAACCTTTACAGTTGTAAACGAATTTAAATATGTCGTTTCGTCCAGAAGATTTAGTTATTATTGAAGCTGGAAATTGTGCGGATAGTGACATTGATGTAGAAATTGATGAATTGTTTGGAGAAGAAGGAAATATAGAAAATGAAAATGAGTTGGTTCAGTCGGAGATATTTACACAGATAGAATGGGAAATTACTGATTCAGTTTGTGAACAAGGATCAACCTTGGAGGAAAGGGAAAAATGTACAGATAACTCTAGTATAATACAAAAAGGAATGTTATTTGATACGAAAGAAGACCTACAAATGGCAGTAAAAAAATATTGTGTGACTGAACACTACCAAATATTTGTGGTAGAATCGAACCAAGATATTTGGTATGTGCGATGCAAGCAATGGGATGAAGGTTGTAGGTGGAGGTTGCGTGCATGTCGGCGCAAAATCCATGGGATGTTTGAAATTACTAAACTTGGAGAGAACCATAGTTGTTTATACACAGAATTGGCACAAGATAATGCACAACTTGATTCTAATTTCATGAGTATTGAAATTCAAAATTTAGTTAGAGCTGATCCTAGTGTGCCTGTGGCGGTACTACAAGAAGCACTTAAAAAACAGTACGGATATAACGTCAAATACAGACGTGTGTGGGAAGCTAAGAAAAAAGCTTTGGTTGCAGTCTTCGGTGATTGGGAGAAATCGTATTCAGAACTTCCGTACTGGTTGAGTGCTGCTGTGCACTACAATCCTGGTACACGAGTAGATTGGCATTTTCTCCCTTCTGATGTGCCTGGTAAAACTATATTTGGTCGTGTTTTTTGGGCATTCGGTCCTGCAATTGAAGGGTTTAAGTACTGTAGGCCTTTAATTCAAATAGATGGAACCCATCTTTACGGCAAGTATAAAGGGAAATTGCTCACTGCTTTGTCTATTGACTCGAATGGGCATATATTTCCTCTTGCATTTGCTATTGTTGAAGGGGAAAATACATCTAGTTGGTCATGGTTTTTGTGGGCATTGCGCGAGTATGTTACTGACCGAGAAGGGATTTGCTTAATTTCGGATAGACACAGAGGGATCATTGCAGCAATTAACAACGAGGAAATTGGTTGGGCTGAACCTAAAGCATGTCATCGTTATTGTTTACGTCATGTTGCGAGTAATTTCAATTCCAAATACAAATCAAAGCAACTTAAAGATTTGGTGTTTAGGGCTGGAAATCAACACCAAAGACGTAAGTTCATTCGAAACATGAAAGAGTTAAAGAAATTGAACCCTGAGTGTCTTGAATATTTTTCTGATATAGATTTGAATAAATGGACGCAATCACACGATAATGGGTATCGCTTTGGGTGGATGACAACCAATGCAGCTGAATGTTTGAATGGGGTATTTAAAGGAGCTAGAATGTTACCGATCACATCGATTGTTAGGTTAACATTTTATCGGACAATCTTATACTTTGAACGTCGTAGACAAGAAATAAGTGAAGCACTTGATCGTGGGGACATGTACACAGAATATGCCATGAGAAAGCTTAAAAGGTGGGAGAAACGAGCAACTGCACATACAGTGACGTCAGTTGACAGGGAAACACAAAGTTTTGAAGTTCGAACTGGCATCAGTATGGTTTCTCCCTACAAAGGCCAAAACATACAAGTAGTGTGCCTGAAAGAGGGGACTTGTTCTTGTAACAAGTGGCAGTCGTTCAAGATTCCATGCTCTCATGTAATTGCAATTTGTAATTACATGCGTTTGTCATACGTGCATCTGATTGATGAATACTATAAATTGTCTCATTTAAAGTTATGCTATGAATGTCGCTTCCATCCAATACAGCACCCTGACTATTGGCCAGAGTTATCATTTACGGAAGTGCATCCTAATGCAAACTTATTAAGGGAGCATGGTAGACCCAAAACTTCGCGAATTCATAATGAGATGGATTGGCGCGAGGCAGGCACGAAAGTTCGATGTGGGATATGCAAGGGATCAGGGCATAACAAGCGTACCTGTCCACTCCGTAATTTAGGAGCTTCATCTTCGAGTCATTCATAGTTTAGCAAGCAATGTATTTCGTTTATTTAACATTGTAATGAATTTTGTTTATTAAACATTGTAATGTATTACGTTTATTTAACTTGTAATGTATTTCATTTGTTATTTAACATTGTAATGTATTTCATTTGTTATTTAACATTGTAATGTATTTCATTTGTTATTTAACATTGTAACATTGCAATGAATTTGGTTTATTTAACATTGTAATGTATTTCGTTTATTTAACATTGTAATGAATTTTGTTTAATTTAACAGTGTTGAATATGGATCCTGGTCCATCTAACCCTGTTCAGCTATATCTTCAAAACACTCACCGATCACAGACAATATGGGATAATGCATCCACTGTGGTACTATGTTGTCGAAGAAGAGAGGCAGTTTCCCAGCATACTATACCGTTCGATGAACGTATAGTGCCTTATCTACAACAGGCCGGTTTTATTGGGGTTGCACAAATTGGATTCATACAGTTGGACTGGCACCTCATTACTGCTTTAGTAGAGCGCTGGAGACCGGAGACCCACACATTTCATATGCCTGGTGGGGAATGCACCATTACGCTGCAGGACATTGCAGTACAATTTGGACTACCAGTGGACGGAGAACCTGTTACTGGTTCGTTGCAGCATGATTGGAAACAGATCTGTGAAGATTTCTTAGGCGTTCGACCACTTGACTTAAAAGGCTCAAGGTTAAGTCTCCCGTGGTTAGCGTCTCAGTTTACAGAATTGTCTCCTGATGCCGATGACGTCAGTATACAGAGGTATGCACGAGCATATATTATGCAGCTTATCGGAGGCTTTCTGTTTGCTGACAAGTCCAACACGTTGGTGCACTTAATGTTCCTCCCACTACTGGCCAGTTTTGAGCAAGCTGGTAATTATTCGTGGGGTGGTGCTTGTCTTGCATGGCTGTACAGAGAATTATGTCGAGCCAGTCATGCACAAGCTTTGGATATAGCAGGCCCACTGATACTACTTCAAGTATGGGCCTACGATCGATTTAGCATTGTTGCACCACAAGTCCAACTACAACCTCCCGAACATTTCATAGGACGTCCACTCAGTGCCAGGTATTACTTTCTGTATATATTAATTTCTTTGTCAATACAATTAGCAAAGTATTTAATTGTTTTATATCCATGTGATAGATGGAGCGGTGTATTAGCTGCATCTGAACAATCAGCAAACATGTTGCTGGTATATCGCTCAATTTTTGACCGTTTGATGAAAAATCAGGTAATAATAAATATGTTGCATATAACTGAATATTACATATGTTTTTAGGTTCTAATTATTCTTGTACATGGTTTCAGATTAATTGGACGCCATATACACCACACGTTATGTCGTTGTTGCCTGATTACTGTCATGATGGACAAGACATTTGGTTGACGGTCAGCCCACTTATATGCTTTCACATCGTAGAGTGGCATCAACCAGATCGAGTGTTGAGACAATTCGGTATGCGGCAAACAGTACCGACATTGTGTAATACACTCCCTCAACTACACCAAATTGATTTAAGAGGTAAACACGACCAAAACTGGCGTCAAATTCATGCAGAGTATATATCATTTTGGCGTGCACGTCATGGCCGCTGTGCACAAGGAGAAATAATAAACGAGTCGGATGTGTCTAATGATTATTTGTCCTGGTACGACTCTATCACAAGAAGATTTATTACACCTGACGGTGCCTACTATTACTGCATGGTAAGCATCTTATTATGTAGTGTTTTTCAATTACATGCTAAGAATATTCTTTTATACTTATATTTTTTTTTTATCGTGCAGAATAATTTTGTCCACGATGTGCACAATTACTCCTTAGAACACAATTTACCAGAGTTGAGTTCAATGTGTGAGCAAAACATGGTAAATGTTGAAGAAATCATTCAACATACAAGGAGGCTCAATGTTGCTGATACTGATCGAAAACGTATTCGTCGTAGACGACAGAGACAACGTGACGAAGGTGTTCCAGAGCAACCCGATGACCAGGAACCTCCCATATTACAACCAGACATTGCATCCGGTTCTGGCCATCAACAGGAATATTATGGACACCATGAATTTCCATCTGTCGTCACCCAACAGGATATCGACGATGTAATCCACCAGCAACAACAAATTGAAGTGCCTGTGCCTCGTCGTGGACAACGTGCGCGAAGAAGACCACCATGTGGCACTTGATTTGTATTTTAAATTTTCTGATTTGTATTAACTTTTTATCTTTAACTAAATGAATTAATGATTTTCCATTACATTTTTAAAAATTAAGAATCAATGAAACTAAACAATAATTGATGAACACAAGTAATAAGCAAAATTTCATTTAAGTGGGTAATTAATTAATTAACTTATTTATCATGGGAAAAAAACCGGACGTTTTTGGACGTATCATGAGAAAAGAACGGGGGTAAGAAGTCTTTTTGATCAAAACTCGAACCATAAATACTATCTGAAATAGTGAAGGGTGCTTGATAATATTCCATTCCTTGAAAGCCTGTGAATACTAGAGCTGAAACGGTAGCTACTAAAGCGTAAACTGCTCGTTCCTCCTTCCCCGCGATTGTAGCATGATAATTTTGGCATAAATCGTGGACCCGGTCCACGAGTATGGGCGAACTCGTGGACCCGGTCCACGATTTCGGCCGAAATCGTGGACCCGGTCCACGAGTTTGGTCAACACTCGTGGACCCGGTCCACGACTTACTTACATGACAATGACCACGAAAAAAATTGACTGAAATCGTGTACCCGGTACACGATTTCACCACCCCAATTTACAAATTATTTTCTAAACCACCCTACTTTTGTCATTAGTTTCTAAAGCACCCTATTTTTCGAATTTTTTTTAAAAATAACATTATTGTTTAAAATAACCCGAAATTATGGATCGGCAAAGATATGTTGCTTAACCTTTTCTTAATTATTTGTACTTTTAATTCTTTTAAGAAATCAAAGAACCCAATCACATGCTTTTGTCGGGATTCAATTCCCTTCAATTGGTAACAGAGTCAATCTTTGATTCTTGATTTAAATTAAAAATCTTTTATGGTGGGTGTTTTAATTGTTCATGTATGAGATATGTGAAGATTTGCAAAATTGATTGTTTAGGCATATTTCGGCATTAGATTTTAAAGTTTTTATTAGATCAATTATAAAACCCTTAAGTGGTAGGGTTTTCTTATAATTTTTTCATTGAATTTGATGGAAAACTGTTGTAAATTCTTGAAAAAATTTTGGTTTTTATGAAATAAAGAAATCTGGAAAATTTGAAAAATTTAAAATCTGGAAATTTTGCTGATGCTTAATCTATTGTGCGTCATCAAAGGGTCTAGCAAATTTGAATGAAATATATGCGACTGAATTTTCAAAGAATTAAATTTAAGTATTTCAAACCCTAAATTTTGATGATCAAAGAAGAAATTGAAGACCAATATATGTTTTGGAAATTCAAATTATTGTAATTTTGAATTTTGTCTTTAATTTCTAGGATATGTTAAATATGCTAGTCAATTTTGTTTTATTTAATTTAATTATGCATGTGATATATGTTTTAAATTAAATTGAAGTTGCATAAAATATGTCACTTAGATTAAAATGTTAAGAATGTCATGCATTTTATTTAAATATAAATATTATATTTAAATTATTAGGATAATTCCTAATTAAATGCATGTAGAGATTCTCTTTTATTTAAATATAAATGTTTATGTAAATTGTTTGGATATATTCCTATTATATGCATGTAGAGATTCTCTTTAATTTTAAATGTAAGTGTTATATTTAAATTGTTGTAGAGATTAATATAGAGATTCTTCTTTAATTAAAACATAATTGTTATATTAGATAATTAAATGAAGAACTAAGTAAGATTGCATGCTTAGATAAAGATAAATTTAGTTTAATTTTAAATTGTTTAAAATTCTAGTTTATTTTTATGTTTTTCTAATGAGATTAGAAATATTGCATGCTTGCCTAATAGGATTAGGATCTTACTTGGATGTCAACAACTACCATCTGGTCACCAGCATGATGTTTCTCTCTATTATATTCATCCAACTTAGTATTTGCTAATATCCTCAAATTTAGTCTTTGCACCACACTATCTCATAAAGTGGATAAACTATTTCATATCTGAAACAACTTTCAACTATTGAAGGATATACCATGACTGTGCAAATTATTGCTTCAGAAGCAAAAAATTGTCTTGTAGTCCAATTTACACCACTTAGGATGAAACATAGTTTTCCCTAAATCTTGTACGAAACAGTGTATCCCATAAAAGATCAAATCTTAAACTTTATACACTAATATCTCATTATTCATAAGTTTTAATTTTCAAAACTCAATGGTTATATCATTGATTTAATCGATATAACTAACCAATACTGTATTAAATGTTAATTAAGTCTCATGTAAAAATTACATCCCCTCAACATTTGAGGTGTCTTAGGAAACTTTTCCCTTAGACATATCAACTTCAATGTACAATGATACACTATCATTTGATCTAAAGTTGTTGCATTAAACATTAAACAATAACTTTGTAAATGTAAGATGCATGAGACAAACTTAACATCAATATGTAAACATTTAATATGATTTTCAAATCACTATTTAAAATTGGTTAAGTAGTTTAACTTTCATAATGGTTTTCACTTCATTCATAATGAGTAAATATCAATATAAAACAGATAAATACCCACTTTCATTTTCTTGTTACGTACAAGAACATTGTCATTGTTCAAAGTCATGGGTTATGATACTCTATCAAACCCTTATATCCAAAGATCCTAATTATGAAATGCATTTCTCAAATGAACATCCCAATTTTGCAAACCTTTTGCATTTCAAACTTTGATAATTGATATGTATAGATGCATTGAACTTCTTTTCACAAAAGAATTAATTCATTTTTACATATCGCATATGCAACAATGAATCAAATAATGCATAAAGACTCTATTATAGTAACTAGTTAGAAAAATTGACTCACAGTTTATTTTCACCCACCAGTCCTAGCGATGGTTTTCACCTTACGCTAAAAGTCTTACTTTGAATATCTATATCTCCAAGTTCTATAAGTCTTCCATTTGTAGATCCATTCATATCCTTTGAATTTTACCCCATCAAGAAAATATACAAAAACAAGTTTTATGACTTTGACATAATTTCCTTTGTCAACACCCTTCAATTCATGTCATCTAGTATGACAACTTTGACTTCCAATAAGTCATAGCAAAGGTTGAGTCATCTCATAACTCTCCCACTACATTTAAGGTTTATAAGTTTTCATCTTATAAACCATTTGACATTCAAATGCAAATAAAGGGTTAACAACATTTGTTAACTATAAATGGTTTTACTTGGAACTAGTTTATCAACACAACTTAACCTTTTTATAGGTTCACAACCTTTCATTTGACATTCCTAATAAAATTAGTATTTGTTGCAAATACATTTTTTTTGTTAATTCTTGGACATTACAAAAGACCATTTTATAAACCCTCATGGACTACCCACATATAGGTGGATTTTTTAACATTCATTTTGCCAAGCGTATTTGTTAAAGGTTCGTTTAGACACAAATATCTCAACTTACCCAAATACTGAAATGTTGTAAACCAGTTTTACAATACTTTCATAATCCAAAATTGTTTCTCAAATATTTTGGAGGAAATAATGTTCAAAATTGCAATCTCTATTGCATGTCCTTAGTGGAACCTGACATTAGTGTAAATTTTGAAAACATTAGGACTATGTTTAACAAAATACTTAACATGTACAAGGTTTAACAAGATCACATTTCTTCTATAGCATCACAATTGCATCCAAATTGTACCTAATGCTTGAAGTTTGAGATCTAATCTCATTTCTATCAATTAGACATAGTACATAAAAATTCTTGTACTAATCATTATGATCTGATCATAATGTCACATTAGATTTGCCTAAATGACTTCAACTTTAGTCTAATTTCTTTTGAATATTTCAAAGAAAATAAGACTTAAGTTGCATTAGATTAAGATACTTTCATTCATAAATATTCATCAATCATATTAATGACTTATTCATGAAGTCAGACTTACTCTTTTAGTCAATAGACCACTTAGGTCAAAATGTGAAAGTCCAATAGATTCTTTGGCCAGACAACCTTATCCAATTAGATTTAATGACACTCTTGTATGAAAAACAAGACTTTTGACAAGTAGTAGTAATTTAACTCTAACTCTTAGAGAATTACCTGCAATTGTCATTTAAATGCCAAAGACAAGTATCCTTTAAGGAGAAAATAATTTGTCTTTCTTTCTAGATTCATTAATTCTTACTCTCTCAATTTAGAATTTAGATGTATTAACTTTTAATACAGAAAAATGTAATTATTTAAGCTGAACATATTTTCAAACAATTTTGAAAACATGCCTTATCACTAAAATACATTCTTACTCTATGAATTATTTAGTAATAAAGTTTGAAGAAATTGAATTTCTTTTATGGTGATAAAAGGCACCATATTCAACATAAATAAACGACATTTTAACGTCTCCCACTACATTAACTGAGATGAGCTTTTCGTTGAGAACTAGTAGAAGTTATTCTACTAAATTAAGTATTTGCAAGAAACACACAAAGTAATAAAGAAAAGAAAGAAATACTTTTGATAATAAATCCTTATTCAATTATCTAGATACGAATCTGTAATTTCCACCAAGAACTGAGTAAATTAAATTTGTTTTATTCTTATTTCTCTTTCTTTTTGAGGTATTTCTAAAATTCCTCATGGTGTGACATCCCAAGCTATTTTGGAAACAATTTCCTTATTAGCTCTAGTCTCATAAATTTTTCTTGGACTTAGATAATACTTAATTTTGAGGTCATTTAACTTCCCATGACTCTGACATACAATATGTTTTTGTCATGACTTTATCATATATCCCAGACACATCATATGTTATTTAGATGATAAAAGTAAGTTTTCACTTCATTTATAATGCATGAACACTTCATGAATTTGCAACAACCTTTTTTAGAACATTTCCCAAATAATAGACAAATTTAAAATTACACTGCAATTAAAAACTAAAACTCTAGAGAGAAATTGACATAACTTTGAAATATATATAAAATATGTTATTTCACTTTATGCAATCTTTTACCCATTCTAATTCAGCATAGAAAATAAAATGAACCCAATAAATTTAATATTCATATATTAATTCAAAATTTGTATTGCTATGATATTCAAGTGAGTTAGAACAAGTGCCATCGAAGGGTGGTCAGTTATTTTTTCACTGGATTAAGACATTCTCAACCAATTGTTACACCAGAATAACTTTTATTCATATAACAACTAGTTACCATTTATTTGGTCAAGAAATCATTAACTTGCTTAACAATTTCTTATAATGTGTGACCCTCGATTTTAGATCCTAGAGTTCCGTCCCAATGAGCCAACCGAAGGGAAAAATCAATTGGGCCAAAAACTAAAGTGACCCTATCCATAACAAGAGTTTGAGATAAATTTCATGCAAACACCATCCGAAGGGGGACACAAATTGAGGTGCCACGAGTCGAGCATGAAAGTTATCTAGCAAACCAATGAAGGAGACCGTAGGATGTGTTGACACACGTCCTTCTCCCACTTACTATAAACACTCTCTCTATTCACCTTGATATTGACCTATAAAAACATCATCCAAAGGGGGACACAAATCGAGGTCCCACGAGGCCAAACATATATCTCACCGTGTGAACGCTTAGGGAGAAACGTGAAAGGAAAATGACATATCATATATATATCTAATATTAGGCTAAAAAATTTATCTAAATGATGTTAAATTTGCCCAATATAACTCTTATATTGGATAGTTTAACAATTTATGATTATAATTTATTAAACACTTCAATAAATTCTAATCATCTATTGCATGCTTATAAAACATTTGACCAATTCACCTTCCAGATCAGTTCCTAGGTAAGGGTGTTCGGTTTCCGTCAGCTTAAATACCTCA
Organism: Citrullus mucosospermus; assembly: GCA_030954485.1. Lineage (NCBI taxonomy): Eukaryota > Viridiplantae > Streptophyta > Magnoliopsida > Cucurbitales > Cucurbitaceae > Citrullus > Citrullus mucosospermus. The sequence continues at coordinate 21,221,917 of CM062057.1, forward strand.
GCCTTAGACAGAATCTTCCTTAGACAAAGGTCCCTTATAGACAAATATTTTTTAATTAATATTTTATTTTCTCATTTTAATCCTATTAAAACAAAATAAAAGATTTATTTTAAATCTAATTTCATTAGAAATAAAGTTGAAGATTAATTAATCAAACTTTAAACCATTTAAAACAAATTAATTTATCTTATCCTAATCGCATTAGGCTAGCATGCAGTCTTATGATATGCATCTCACGATATTATTAACTGAATATAACAATTATAAACTAATTAATAAAACCCTATTTCATGCATAACACATTTCATTAACAACTCTTATATTAATGTTAATGAAAAACTATATAGTAGGCATGCTTTTAATTATACATTAAAACATATAATACAACACTTATATTATAATCATGCAAAATATAGAGTATAATCATGCATGTACATACTTTAGGAATTAACCTAAACTTTAAATATAAAATTTATATTTAATATGATCATGCCTTATCATTAATTAATATAACTCTTATATTAATACTAATGAACATAATAAACATGCTATCAAATAATATAACACCTATATTAAAATGATGCATGACATGCTTAATTAATATACAATAATGTAATACAACATTTATATTAAGATATGATGCATGAATATGTTTAAGAGAAATTATCTTAAATGACAAAACTGCTGAAAATATTTACAACTAGTAGCAAAATACAGTCTATCGCGATCTATCACTGTTTATCGCAGATAGACAGTGAAATTTTGCTATATTTATAAATATTTTGGTTCCTTTTACTATATTTGAAAAGAGCCCTATGTTTAACCTAAGATGGGCTTTTAAACTATATGACATACTTTTGCAACATATAATTAATATAATTAAACATACATCTCATGTATAGTAAAACTATATTATAGCAATAACAGACCAAATATTGGCACCCTAATGGAACATTAAAAATACATTACATTAATTTAACTTAGAAATACAAAAAACTACCTCAAAGAGGTAGATGAATGGCCACTTTTGTGCTGGAACAAAACTGCTTTAAAAGTTCCATGACCTTTCCATGATGCACAAAATGTCAGATAGCAGTCTGAACCTTTTAATGACGTACAAAAGATGACAGACAACAAAAATCGGCACAGAGACTCTCAGGTTTGCACTCCAAAAATTGTCTTTCACCTCCATTTTTGGTCTTTTTCACAACAAACACTTCGCCACGAACAACCTGGACTTACGGACGTAATTAACAGAATAAATGCTCAAAACAATGGGCACTTACATTGATCAAATCAATGTAAAAAGTTGTAAATCTAAGTGTCAATATTTGTAAACATCTATTACGTGAATCCACATACATTATGTAGAAAACAACTCACCTTTTCTCTGTTTTTTCAATCCAAAACCGAATGAAAAGTACGATTTAGCTCTAACACCAATTGAAGGAATCAAATTTCATGCGGAAGCGTGTGAGCACTTATACTTTTAATTTACGTTTTGAATTTAAAGAAAATAAAGAGAAATTTAAACATATTTTAATTAAGCATGCTTTATTGTGAAGAAATTCAAGAAGAAAGAAAATACCTTTGAAGACTTTTTCAATCTTCTCCAATTCTTCAGTGTTTCCAAGATCTCTTCAATCATGAACAAGATACCACCACCAAGATCTTCTCCGCTATTCTCCAGCAAGGAAAATGTTTGTGGGAACCTCTTTTGGAAAATGGGAAGAGTTTTTGCAAAGAAACATTTTCTTTGTAACTTTGGAGTGTTGAGAGATTGAGAGAGAATTCAATTCCATCATCCCAAAAAGACTTTATGAATATGAATTATAAAATGATGGAGAGGGGGGAAGTTAATTATGATTAACTTCCCTTTAACCATCCTTTAACTCCCCTTATGAGGTAAAATTTAACTAAAGTTAATTAAATCAAATTCAATTCAATTCAATTCAATTAAATATTAATTAATCTAATTAATTAATAAAAATTAATTAAATATCATATATTTAATTAATATTACATTTGAATTATATTCAAAAGTATTTCCCTCTCATAACCTATAGTTTAAATATGAATTGTATTCATATTATGTTTTAACCTATAGTTTAAGTATGAATCTCATTCATATTATTAAATATTTGAATCTTATTCAAATATATTATTCTCTCATATTATATAGTTGAATTTTGAATCTAATTCAAAATTAACTTTATAATATAATGTATCTATATACATTATATTAATTGTATCATATACAATTAACATATAATTCCCTCATTATATGAATCTCATTTATATTAATTTAGTATTTGAATTTTATTCAAACATTAATACTCTCATAATATATAGTTTAATTTTGAATCTAATTCAAAAATAAATTTATATTGTAATATATCTCTATACATTATATTAATTGTACAATACTTAAAACCCTTATAATTTGAACGATTCAAATTCTTCCAGAACTAAATATTCCTTGTTTCAAAAAGACTTGGTTGAGGATGTAAATATCCATGAAGAAATCCTGTACATGATTGATAGTCGAATTAGTGAAGAAAGTGAAGTATTTAAAGATAATAATGAGGTTTCAATAAACTATGTTATGAAAGGGAAAAGACGGAACCAAACTAATGTAGTTATTGACAACATTTTTGTATATAATGTTGCACTTGATATTATATATGAAAATAAGGATCCTAAACTGATAGCTCTAAAAAAGAGTTATTTAGGGCTTGTTTGATAACGTTCTCGTTTCCTGTTTTCTATTTCTCGTTCTCTATTTCTTGTTTCTTCTTTTTTGAAAACAAGTAATAGAATTATGTTTGATAACTATTCCTGTTTCCTGGTTCTTGAAAAAAAGAAATAGAAACAAAAACTTTGATAACGTTGTTTCTTGCTTTTTTCTTTTTTGTAATAATATAATATAAAAAAGGGGGAATTTGTACGGATGGCCTAAATATGGAGGCCTAAAATAAATTTGGTCTCACTTTAAAAAAACACTGAAAATTGTCCTTTTGCTTATGTCATCAGTGTGTAAATTTACTACTTTATCCCTAAATGCATTCTTCTTCCACTTTCTTTGTTTTGCATAGCGATAACAGGAGCGAGAAAAAGATTAAATATCGAAAAAGATTATCAAAAGTTTATATCATCTAATACAAATAAGTCTCGATGCACAACTAAAAACAATAACAAACTTGTATTTATCCTTCAATTGTTGCCCAAATTTGATCGATAATGTTATCTCTCACTTGAGCCATTTGTCTTAAATGATTTCGACTCACATCTAACTCAAGTATACTACTCTGTAAATTTTCTGGCAAACTCTGCATATCTTCAATAATCATTGACTCATTGCTAAAGTCATTGAATAGGTCATCTTGGTGATCATTCAATCTAATGTAATTGTGAATTGTGCAACATGTTGTTCGTATATATTTTTATTTGTTGACTGGGTAAGGAGGCATTTGTTTAATAATAGGGAATCAAGCCTTCAACACGCCAAAACAACGTTCAATAACATATTGTAGTGAGGAATGTCAATAGTTAAAACACTTCTTCCCTACCTCGAGGATGATGTCTCCTTTCTCTAAAATCTCATAAATGCTACCTTTTTTACCGCAAAATGGTGCTAAAAATTCTGGCATATTTGAGTATCCCGAATTGAAAAGATAGTATTGGTCTGCATAATATAAAACATAGAAAAACTTATGACAAAGTCAAATGTTAAATTAAAAAACTAAAAACATATAATTATATACCTCTTTTAGGCATATGAAATTTATTCTTAAGATTCCTGATACATTCAATGAGTATGCGAGAATCATTGGCTAATCCTTCCTAACCAGACATGACATAGGTGAATAACATATCAAATGAACAAACACACATTACAATCCATGTTGTGTTAGTTTTTCTACCACAAAATGGTATTTGTTCGTTTTGAGGAATGCATGCATCAATATGAGTCCCATCAATCGCACCAATGCAATCTTGAAAAATAAGCATAAACATAAATATATTAAATATTATGTTTATGAAAAAAATCAAAACATTAACTTTAAAATATTACCTTATAGAAAGAGTAACATTGCGATTTTGATATGATCTCTAATGGTACAATGTCTATATTGGGTGGGCAAATAATTTCTACTCCAAGCTTACAAACCTTCCTCAAAACAAGGTTACCTTTCTACTGCTATACGATTGCTTGAATACTAAGGTACCTAGATGCTTTCAGATTTGTCTTAACTTTTAAATCTTCACAAAATGTTATGAATGTAGCTTTTTTCATCCTAAAACAATCAAAACATCTTCTATCATTTCCATTTAACAACTCTATCACATAATCATGACCTTTTAGTACAGACGTTCTACATGGTCGTAGAAGATTGCATCTTGTGAAAGCCAAAGTACAATAAATTAAAAAAGGTGTACATGGCATCATCATCATCGTCTGAATCAAAATTCTCAACATCACTGTCTTGAATCAAATCCATCTCTCATGAAGAGTATATCCCTAAATCAAACATGAGTAGGGAGAAATTTGAAACATAAATATATAAAAGAGAGAAAGAAAGGAGTCACATTCAAAACATTCATGTTCAAATTATAACATAAAACCACAAAATCAAACAACAAAACAGATGTTTAAGTATAATTTGAAGAAGTAAATGACATAAAACTACAATCATTCTAAGTGAAATCTAGATACTGTTTATGGAATCTTTCTTCCTTGCATTAGGCATGAGCAAAAATAATTTTCTCCAATCAAGATCTCCATGTAGAAGTTTCAATACTTTAGTATAAGCCTCTTCATCAATATCCTCCATTGTATTTAAAATCTTGAAACATTCCATCAGCTCGTCATCAACAATATCTTTTTTCCCTAATGATTGACCCTCGTCAACTTGACTAGCAGTAGAACTATGAGTTTTTTTTTCAAGGATGTCATTTTTTCTCTTTGCGTTCTCAGCATAACACATCTATAAATGAAGAAAGGAAACTCCCAAATTTGTCTCTCTTCCTTCGAACTCATTTTCCACTTTTTTTCATTGTCATTTTCTTCACCAACAAAGCTCATATTACTTCCAACATCATTTTCATCTTCAGAATCTGAAGGAAGCTTTGTTGATGGACAAGCACTTACACCTATAGTAGTAGTATCTCCAAAAATCCTCATAAGCTTTGCATAATGTAGGCAACCACTTTTTAAAAACCTTTTAGCTCTCTTATTCACCTATAAGAAATAGCACAACAATATATAACATCAACCACAATTCAATAGTGATTAGAAATAGAAAAGAAAAATCACTTGCAATTTCTAATTATACCTTAAAAAGATTATTCCATTGCTCCTCTTCTAGAGTGATAGTACTCAACAGAGGATCCCAACCATTTCCTATCATATCACTCAATATCTTTTTGAAATATTTGTAAATTTGTCTTAATTTGTTAAACTTATTTTTCAGTTGATCATGAGTATAAGCATATCCAATACTAGCATTTAGTTGGTTTCTCATATAATTCAAACTAGTCCTTGTAAATGTTGTGGTTGGTTGATTGCCTTTTGCAACCTTTTCATCCATTAAGTCAACAAATAAAGCGTCATTCTTGTCCTACTATCATCCCTCACTTTTCAATACATCAATATCAACAATCTTATCAACACAATGTTTTTTGGATGATTTTTTGACATCTAAAATAATAAGACTATTTAGTAAGAAAATAAGACTAAAAATGAGAAGTTTCTTAACAAAATTTCTCAAACCTAAAATGAATACCCAACCAAATGCAAAACAATGTTATAAAATTCACAAAGACGGTTAAGAATACATCTAACTCTTACCAAAATAAACAAAACAAACAACCATATTAAGAAGACATTAGATTCTTACTAAAAAGAACACCAAAATGATCCATTCTTTGTTGCATGGACAAACTTTTTCCATTAACTCTCGCTCTCGCTCTCACATCCTTCCCTCACTCACAATCACTCTAACTCTCTCGCTCTCTCTCAAACTTTCGCTCTCCCTCACACTCTTGCTCTATCGTTGTTTTGGGATCAAGACGAAATGAAGAACAAAATCACTAGAATGCAAAGCAAATTCTATAAATATCCAACGAAACTTGAATACTCCAATAATCAATTTGATTAACACGGGCCCTAAATAAAAAACCCAAAAAATCAAGAGAAAAAACCTACGAAGGAAGAATCTGGATACCTCGTGTGTGCACGCTTTAGCTTGAGAGGAGAGAGTGGAAGAAGAGACGATGGAAGCCTTAACTTGAGAGGAGAGCGAGGTTGATTGTTGCTAAGAAGAAAGTGTGACTGCAACCTTAAAACGCGAAGAGATAACAAACTGAGTGAGAATAGAACAAACAAAACTAGTTTTGGTGGTTTCCAAAAATTTCTCCAATTTGTAGGAACATTTCTTAAATTTTGGAAATGAGAAACGGGAACAATTATAAAGAAAACATTTGTTTCTGAAAAAATAAGAAACAGAAACAGGAAACATGAAAGGGGAACGTTCTCAAACAAGCTCTTATTTGCCTTTAATCTCACTTACTTGTTTAGTATAATGTGTTTAAATGCCTATTTTTGCAGATTCTCAAGTATAACATGCATTACTGAGTGTTACGTGCCATTTGGGGTTGATTTGGAGCTATTGGGAGTCACATTGAGGACCCAAGGTTTCATAGGGTGAGAAATGACGAAAAATGCCCTAGGAAAGCGCCCAAGTCTTGGTTGGCACTCCCCTAGGCGCCTTTCACCTGAGAGTAATAAACAGGGTTAGCACCTAGGCACTACCCTAAAGCGCGTGGGCACTCCAGATTTTGACGTAAAGGAGGCACGCGTGCACGGAAAGCGCCCAGGCACTCTGACGTCAGCATATGCTGTACGTGTCGTTTCTTTTATTTTTTTTTTCTTTTTGGTCCTGTTCTATGCAGTTTTGACTAGGTTTGTGATTTTGGGACACAATTCGAAGTAGTTTGAGGGGTTTTGGTACAGTTCTGGAGTGGCAGAAGTTGTTTTAGGATAAATTTCGCATAATTATTGTAATTAATTGCTTTATTTTTATCCTATGGGCCAAATTACTGGTTCAATTGTTATTTAAATGCTTTATGGATGTCATTTAGATATTTTTCACTATAGGTTAAACATGTTTATGCATTTTAATATGTTATAATATGTTATATTATATGGTATTAATGCATGATTTTTAATTTCATGAGTAATTTAATATCTTTTGATATGTTAAATATATGAAATTGGAGGTGCATAATGCATGACAACTAGATAAATATAAATAGTTATATTTATTAATGTATTATACATGCTTGATTGATTTTTCAATTTTTTTTTAATATAAGTGTTATATATATATATATATATATATATATATATATATATATATATATATATATATATATTTACTTATTTATTTTTTAAAATCAATTTGCATTAAGCATGACACATCTATAATTTAATATAATTGTTATATTATTGTCATGAAATGCATGGAATATGGTTTAATATTTAACTAGAATAAAACTTATAATAGTTACAAAAAGGTTAATTATTAGTAACCATCAACCTATAATTAAGAATTGCATGCAAACATAGGATCTTAGGAAATTGGTTTCAAATTGTTTAAAATTAATTTAGACCTAAGATCACATTAATTCTAATTAGATTAGAATTAAATCTTACTTTCTTTTAAAATAGTTTTAAATTTAACTAAGTAGGATGAATAGGATTTAGGTTATAAGAGAACTCTACTAGTTCAGTTTTGTCGAGATTGGGGGTATTTAAGTTAACGGTTTATGGAACACCTCCTATCTGGGAACTAAATTGGAACCTGAATTGAATTAACCTAAATCCTATTAGCATGAATTGTCACTAGGTTAATTAAATTGTTTAATTCACCTAATTGTAAGACCTTTATAAGAGTTATACTAGGCATAGACTTAATAGATTCATTAGCCGGAATTTTACTAAGTATAATAAAACCTTAAAGCTAGTAGAACATTTTAGTGGGAGAAAAATGGTATATGTGATATATCAATTTTTAGCTCTCACGTCCCTAAGAGTTCACACCATGAGATCCGTGCTCAACTTCGTGTCACCCTGGGCGTGGCCTCCCTTTAGAAAGTGTTTGCATGGGTCAAAACCAAGGTGAATAGGGAAAATGTCCATAGTAAGTGGGAGAGGACGCGTATAAACGTATCCTACAGTCTCCTTCATTAGGTTGAACAATGAGATTTTTATGGTTCACTTGCCTGTCGTCCTGGAGCGACCACCCCTTCGAAGTGCCTGATTATAGGATTCAGAACAATACAAACTCCAGTATTGAATAAGGTTTCTTAGGTTAATCTTCAGCAATTGTCTTTCCTAACGGTAGCCTGTTGAAGCGTACCTCTGGGATCTGAAAATGATAGGGTTACACTTATAGGATGCATTACGCTAGTTAATGAATCTTTCACCAAACTAACGGTAGCTAAAAGCTATAGGAATAAGAGTTATTCTAGAATTAGTTATTAGCTGAGATTGTCTCAATTCATGGGAGGGGTAACTGATTGCCCTTAAGTGGTTGTTGCTCTAAATCCCTAAAGTATCGTTGCAAAGACTAAATTGTTTATTTAATTAGGGTTCTTTGATTGTTTGTTTTTTGCTAAATTGATTGGATATTTGTATTTTGGGTAATGGGTTAAGGCAAAGATAAATAACACAGTCAATTGTTTGTTATTTGTTCAACATGTTTTCCTCATTAATTGTCTTACTTACGAATGAAATTTTAACCAGACAAAACTATGCAACGTGGAAATCTAACTTGAATATGATTCTCGTTATTGATGATCTACGGTTCGTCTTAATTGAGGTGTGTCCTCAAATCCTTGCTCGTAATGCAACCCAAACAATTAGGGGTGCATATGACCAATGGACAAAGGCCAATGAAAAAGTCTGAGTCTAAATCTTAGCGAGTCTGTGTGACGTTCTCAACAAGACACACGAGGCCATGCTCACTGCATGTGAGATCATGGAGTCCCTTCAAGGTATGTTTGGGCAACCATCCTCACAAATCTGACATGAGGCCCTCAAGTACGTTTATACTGTGCGCATGAAGGAAGGCCAATCAGTCAGAGAACATGTTCTTGACTTCACCACATCAATGTCGTAGAGATGAATGACGCAGTCATTGACGAGTAAAATCATGTGTCTTTTATTCTAGAATTTCTTCTAAAGAGTTTCCTCCATTTCTACAACAATGCAGTTATGAATAAAATAGAATAAACCATGACTACCCTTCTTAATGAATTACAGATTTATTAGTCACTTGTGAAAAATAAGGGGCTGATTGAAGGAGAAACAAATGTTGCCCATTCCAAGAAGTTCCAAAAGGGTTCAACCTCATCTGGTTCCAAAAAGATCCAGAAAAAGAAGAAAGGAGGAAAGGCAAATGTTCCTTCTATTGGGAAAGGCAAGGCGGCTGACAAGGGTAAGTGCATGCACTGCAATGTGGATGGTCACTGGAAGCGCAATTGTCTAGAATACTTTGTGGAGAAGAAAAAGGAAAAGGAAGGTAAATGTGATTTACTAGTTCTTGAAACTTGTTTAGTGGAAAATGACCACAATGCTTGGATACTTGATTTAGGAGCCATTAATCATGTTAGTTCTTCTTTACAGGGAATTAGTTCCTTCCAATAGCTTGAGGAGAGTGAAATGATGCTCAAGGTTGGAACAAGAGACCCCATTTCAGCTCAGGCAGTGGGAGCTGCAAAGTTGTCTTTCGGAAATAGATTTATATTTTTAGAACATTTGTATATAGTTCCTAGAATCAAAAGGAACTTAGTATCTATTTCCTGCTTAACCGAACATATGTACTCAGTATATTTTTCTTTTAATGAAGCATTAATTTTGAAAAATGGTGTACATATTTGTTCTACTAGGTTAGAAAACAACTTGTATGTGTTAAGACCAACCGAATCTAAAGTACTTTTAAATCATGAAATGTTTAAAATTACTAATGCTCAAACAAAAAGGCAAAAAATTTCTCCAAGTAACAAAAATGCCTATCTTTGGCACTTGAGATTAGGTCACATAAATCTTGATAGGATTGGGAGATTGGTAAATAATGGAATTCTAAGAGAGTTGGAAGATGATTTATTACCTCTATGTGAATCATGTCTTGAGGGAAAAATAACGGAAAGACCTTTTAATTGAAAAGGTTATAGAGCTAAAGAACCCTTAGAGCTCGTACATTCGGATCTCTATGGTCCAATGAATGTAAAAGCTCGAGAAGTGTACTAATACTTCATCTCTTTTATAGATGATTATTCGAGGTATGGTTACTTATACCTAATGGAACATAAGTCTGAAGCCCTTGAAAAGTTCAAGGAGTATAAGACTGAAGTTGAAAATGTGTTAGGTAAAACGATTAAAACACTTCAATTTGATTGAGGTGGAGAGTACATGGATTTAAGATTCCAAGATTGTATGATAGAACATGGAATCCAATCTCAACTCTCTACACCTGGTACACCTCAGCAAAAGATGTATCAGAAAGGAGAAATAGAACCTTGTTAGACATGGTTCGTTTTATGATGAGTTATGCTCAATTGTCTAGTTCGTTTTAGGGGTATGCAGTAGAGACTACAGTGAACATCTTGAATAATGTTCTCTCGAAGAGTGTTTCTGAAACACCCTTTGGGTTATGGAGGGGGCATAAACCTAGTTTATGCTACTTCAGAATCTGGGGTTGTCCTGCACATGTGTTAGTGACAAATCCTAAGAAATTAGAACCTTGTTCAAGGTTATGTCAATTTGTTGGTTACCTTAAGGAAACGAGAGATGGTCTCTTCTTTGATCCATATGAAAACAAAGTATTTGTATCGACAAATGCTACATTCTTGGAGGAAGACCACATGAGAGATCATAAACCACGAAGAAAATTAGTATTAAATGAAGCTATTGAAGTGTCAACAAGAGTTGTTGATAACGTTAGTCCTTCATCAAGAGTTAATGAAGAAGCTAGCACTTCAAGTTAGTCTCATCCTTCTCAATCGTTGAGAGTCCCTCGACACAGTGGGAGAGTTGTATCACAACCTAACCATTAAAAAACTTAGGTCGTCGTACCAAATGATGACGTGGAGGGTCTATTTGTCCTATAAACAGTTAATGAAATAGAGTCTATATACTTTAATTCAGTAGGGGAACTTATAGATTCACCTGAAGTGGTTAAACCCATAGAAGAGAGATGTAGCTGGAAAGGTACAAACCTTTAAAGCTAGACTTGTAGCAAAGGGTTATACCCAAAGGGAAGGGGTTGACTATGAGGAAACTTTTTCCTTTGTTGCTATGCTTAAGTCTATTAGAATTCTCTTGTCCATAGTCACATATTATGAATATGAAATATGGCAAATGGACGTCAAGACTACCTTTCTGAATGACAATCTTGAAGAGAACATTTTTATGTCTCAGCTAAAAGGCTTCATAGCCCAAGGTCAAGAGAAAAAGTTTGTAAACTGAATTGATCCATTTATGGGTTGAAACAGACATCCAGATCTTGGAACATTAAATTTGATATTGCGATCAAATATTTTGGTTTTGACCAAAACCTTGATAAATCTTGTGTTTACAAGAAAATCATCAAAGGTAAAGTAGCTTTTTTGGTACTTTATGTGGACGATATCTTACTCATTGGGATGATGTCACACCCCCTCCCGGATTATCCTCCAAAACCCGAGAGGAGATGTGAAGACAGCAACCTTAACTCCTCTGTAAGGTTCACTGTCCAACCATTTTCACCAAAGACGGCCCAGACGAGGTTCGACGTAGGCAAAGCATCCCGAACTCGCTCGCTACCTGGGAAAAATTAGAAAAGATGGAAAACGTGAGCTAGAGCCCCGTGAGTGACAAGTTTTGTAAAACGAGCTTTGTTATAAAACAGGCATGTTACATTTGTACACATAAAATAAGGATTCAACATAATAGTTCAACCAAACATATTTTGCACAAATATATCAATCTCATAAATCCGATTTTTAAATTGTATATAATTGTTTTCCAGAAGGATTTAAACAGTAAACCATTTGGTTTCTCAATCTTTTCCCTCAGTGGAGGCAGAGCAAGGCTCAACGCTCTCAACGTCGAAAACAACCTTAGTTGGGGGTGGAGCAAGGCTCAACACACCCAACGTCGAAATCATCCCTGGCTCGATGCGGAGCAAACTTGACGCACTAGCCAAATTAACCTCTATGTGCACATAGGAATAAGTCGAGTTGCCCAAGTACCTTCTCCATGTCCATCAGTATTGGGTCCTGGGAAACTCACGTGCCTTCTCATGTCCTTGAGCACTGAGCCTCCTCTAAAACATTTTATCAATCAGTTTACATAAATAGTTCATATGAAACTTTTCCATGAAAAATCAGATATAACACGATAAACAACATTTCACAACATGTCATTCGGCATCTTATAAAAAACAGATAAAACATGCCTTGTGAACAATGTCATAAAAAATCATGTTTTTCAAGAAAACAGTTCATCTCAAAGCCATATCTAATAAGAAAAACCAAACTAAACATTTTTAATAAATTTCGTTTTGATGTGCCACTTTTGTGTGTTTACCGCAAGTGTACGGGTCAAGTTATAATATAAAACGGTTAAGTCCAAGTATCGTTTCCACTAGAGATCCAATTGGGAAGGTTTAAGTTACTTAGCTATTCTAGAATTGAATCAATTTTATTTGAGGATTGGAATTCAAATTTTTGTTTTTGGGAAAAAGAAAGATCAAGCCAAGAAAGTATCAAAGGAAGAATTGCAAGAGTCAAAGAGAGTTCTAGGGTTTCAAATCCTTGTTTGTTTCATCATGCAAAATTATAGATTTCATGGATTTAATTCTTATGCCTAAGTCTAGAAACTTAATTCCAAGTTATCTTCTCTCAAAGACAACTCTTTCTCATGCAACTTGATTGATAGTTAATCTCTTAAAACCAATACAAAATTACATGGCATTAAAACTAGTCTTTAGCAACTTTCAGTTTAAACCTAACTACTCTCGTGATAGATTAACAACGATTCATTGTTATAGATCAAATTAAACATATAATCTCTCGATTCATACATCTAATCTAATATGTGAAGGTGGCCAATCTTCAAGAATTAAACACAATAACAATGAAAAGCATATTTATTTGAACAAAACCATGAGTTTACAAAATTATCATGAGTTTACAAACAATTCATCAAAAACCCTAAAACCAAAGAGTTTAGCCACTCATAGCGTAAAGGAACATATTGATAAAAAAGAATCAAAGAAAGAGTGTAAAGAATAGGGAAACTCTACTGAAAAGAGGTTCTTGATTGAGGCAACACCGTCACGAATTCCTTGGCTCTCGCTTCGGACTTCGAAGGGCACCAAAACTATCTCGAACTCTTTTCCTCTTCCTTGCGGCTAAATCACTCTTGGAACTCTAGCTTAATTCTCACCTTTTCGGATCGTTCTCTTGTTCTGCAACTTTCTTGATCATCTTGATATTTCTTCCCCTTTTTGGCTGCTGAAAACCCCTAAATTTATAGAGTTTGGCCGCCCAAAATTTAACCTAAAATACAAAACTTGCGTTTAAATTAACGCTGGCGTCGCGGCGCTGACGCATAGCGCCGCGGCGCTAGCGTTGCGACCAAAATTAAGTTGCTCTCGGGTTTTAGCGCCGCGGCAGCGCCATCCCAGCACCGCGACGCTGTCTTGCGTTCACCAAGTACGCGTCGAAGCAGCGCCTTCCCAGCGCCGCGTTGCTGCTCTGCGTCCATGCTGATGCGTTTCTACCTCAACGTCGCGGCAAGGCTGCCTTAGCGCCGCAGCGCACCATGCGTTTCAAGCAAGGATGCGTTTTTCAGCACTTTTTCTCCATATTCTTGCTCAGTTTTGATCTTTCAGTCGTTTCTTCTAATTTTCCTCATTTTAACCTGAAAATCACTAGCAAACAAGTGAAATCTAATATAAAACTTCCTTAATTTGAGAGAATAATAAGAACTTTTCAAGTACTTATCAACACTCCAAACTTAGAGATTTGCTAGTCTCGAGCAAAAAATAAAATCAAATAATAGGGAGTTTTAGATGAAGAAGTGTGCAATTGACTCATGTCTCAGAGAATAGCATTCAACGCTTAAGTAGAAACATGCAAGCATATCTTTATTGTTATAATTATTCAAGGCCAAATCTTGCTATCTCCCAAGTGTGTGTGTGCAAGCCTCCTTCAATTTAAAATACTAGAACTAAAATTAGGACTTAAGAGAGTTTCTTTAGTTTTCCCCCTACTTTAGCTCATGCACCAATCTTCAAGCTTTCATGCATTCAAGTGAGTAATATGTCCACTAAGGTGCCTTTCAATCTTATATTTTTTTCATGGGCCCAAACTTGCATTCTTTTACCTAGAGGCACTAGCTTTCACACATCCACTGTAGGGACTCGTACCTAGTCAATTCTCAGGCGTCCTTACTGATCACAGCAAAGGCAGCTCTTTTTACCCCTATCCATGCATACTCATTACAAGTTTAACATTTAAAAAGATAGACAAATCAAGCTTGTATATTTTGTGTACTCTTTCTTTTCTCAAGGCATGTATGCTCTTTTCTTTTTTCTTAGTCTAAGATTACAAGCTATCATGCATTTCCACTCCCTAACCGGTGGGGCCTTTCGAAGTGACAACCAAATACACCCAACTTAATCCTTTTTTCAGTTAAAGATTCTAAATAGAAGTTGCTACGTGCTCAAGAATATGAGATATTTTAAGAGGGACTTAAATGAATTTAACTCAAGATAGTGCTATTCTATTTCCACAATAAGTCATCTATCATGCAAATTCAAATCTCATCATGGGCAATCAACATCAAGGCACACAACCATAAACAACATTCCCATTAACTTTGAAAACTCCAAAATTTTCAAAATAAATTTTTTTTTCAAAAATTGTTTAAAAAAATTTGACATGCATATGATCATTAAAACCTTCGCTAACATGCATAGCAGGATAAGAAAACACACAAAAGTACGAAAGACACCCCCCACCCTAAACTTAGAATCATGCATTGTCCCCAATGCATAAGAACATCTAACAAGGAAAGAGCAAGCCTGGGAGCAAGTGGGAAGCCACCAAACAGGCTTGGTGTAAGGAGTACTTGTGTGATGAGCTATGTTCCTGAGAAATAAAGTATATGAGTGACTCCAAGATTTTAAAAAATTTTAATAAATAAAAAAAAGTAAAGAAAGCAATAAAATTGGGTTGCCTCACAATAAGCGCTTGGTTTAACGTCTTCTAGCTAGACGAGACTACTGGATCATGCAATGAAAGTCAGGTTCTCAAGTCTGCGTTCTTCATCATCGATGTAGTGCTTTAATCGTTGACCATTCACTTTAAAGGTTGTTCCATTGTTACCTTGTAGTTCCACGGCTCCGTGTGGGGATACCTTGACAATGACAAAGGGTCCCGACCATCGTGTCCTAAGCTTACCTGGAAACAAGCGTAAACGTGAGTTAAAAAATAATACTCTTTGTCCTGGAAGGAAGGTTCGTGATGTGATCTTCTTGTCATGCCATCTTACAGTGCGTTCTTTGTAAAGTTTGGCATTCTCATAAGCTTGAGCACGGAACTCCTCCATCTCATTGAGTTCTAAGAGGCGTTTCTCACCAGCTTTCTCAAAATCCATGTTCAGCTTCTTGATGGCCCAATAAGCTCTATGCTCAAGCTCTACCGGTAAGTGACAAGCTTTTCCAAACACCAACCTATACGGGGAAGTACCAATTGGGGTTTTGAAAGCTGTGCGGTAGGCCCACAGTGCATCATCGAGCTTAAGGGCCCAATCCTTCCTATTGGTCTTGACTGTCTTTTCCAAAACTTGTTTGATTTCCCTGTTAGATAACTTAGCAAGGCCATTAGTTTGAGGATGATAAGCTGTAGCAATTTTATGATTAACATTATATTTCTGCATCATAGATTTAAACAGTTTATTGCAAAAGTGAGAGCCCTCATCACTAATAATAGCTCTAGGTGTACCAAAACGTGTGAAAATGTTTTTATGCAAGAATTTTACAACAGTGCGAGCATCATTGGTCCTAGTAGCTATGGCTTCTACCCACTTAGATACATAATCTACTGCAACTAGAATGTATAGGTAACCATTAAAAGAAATAGGAAAAGGCCCCATAAAGTTAATACCCCAAACATCAAATAACTCCACTTCCAAGATAGGTTTCATTGGAAGCTCATGTTGTCTAGAAATATTGCCAGTACGTTGGCACCTATCACATGACTTAACAAAGGTATAACAGTCTTTAAAAAGGGATGGCCAATAATATCCTGACTGAAGTATCTTAGCTGCAGTTCTGGTGGGTCCAAAATGACCTCCATAGGGTGAAGCATGACATGAATTTAAAATACTTACCACTTCCTCTCGAGGCACACACTTTCTTATCATATTGTCAGCACAAACCTTGTAGAGAAGTGGGTCCTCCCAATGGTAAGATTTAACTTTGTGCAGGAATCTTTTCTTTTGTTGATAGTTCATGTCAGGTGGCAAATGTCCTCCTGCAAGATAATTAACTATGTCAGCAAACTAGGGCACACTATCTTTTACCTGATACAGTTGTTCATCAGGGAACATCTCAACAATTGGAGGCCATGATTTAGCTTCCTCATTCTCAATTCTAGATAAGTACATTTTC
This sequence comes from Citrullus mucosospermus, assembly GCA_030954485.1. Classification (NCBI taxonomy): domain Eukaryota; kingdom Viridiplantae; phylum Streptophyta; class Magnoliopsida; order Cucurbitales; family Cucurbitaceae; genus Citrullus; species Citrullus mucosospermus. The sequence goes on from CM062057.1 coordinate 21,238,644, forward strand.
ACATCCTTTCCTGTCTTTGATTTCTAGGTCAAATTCCTATAACAATAATATCCATCTCATTAGCCTAGGTTTAGAATCTTTCTTAGCAAACAAATACTTTAAAGCAGCATGGTCAGTATGCACTACTATTTTAGAGCCAAGCAAGTATGATCTAAATTTATCAATGGCAAACACAACAGCTAGTAGTTCTTTTTCAGTAGTAGTGTATTTCTGTTGAGTATTATCAAGAGTCCTACTAGCATAATAAATTGCCCTAAACATGTTATCTCTACGTTGGCCTAAAACAGATCCTAAAGCATAATCACTAGCATCACACATGATCTCAAAAGACTGACTCCAATCTGGTACAACAATAATAGGTGCAGCAATTAGTCTTTCCTTCAGAGTATTAAAAGCTAGTAGACATGCATCATCAAAAATAAATTTAGCTTCCTTTTCTAACAAATTACTCAAGGGTTTAGCAATTTTAGAAAAATCTTTAATAAATCTCCTGTAAAACCCTGCATGCCCTAGGAAGCTTCGGCTCCTTTCACATTGGTGGGGGTGGTAGTTGTTCAATAGCAACTATTTTAGCCCTATCCACCTCCAATCCTTTTTTAGAGACTTTGTGCCCCAGGACGATGCCTTCCGTCACCATGAAGTGACACTTCTCCCAGTTTAGAACAAGGTTAGCATCTTGGCACCTCTGCAAAACACGAGTTAGATTAACAAGACAAGAATCAAATGAAGACCCAAATACAGAAAAATCATCCATAAAAACCTCCATTATGTCTTCAATGAGCCCTGAAAAATAGACATCATACAACGTTGAAAAGTAGCAGGAGCATTACATAAACCAAATGGCATTCTTTTAAAAGCAAATGTCCCATAGGGACATGTGAATGTCGTTTTTTCTTGATCCTCAGGAGCAATGACAATTTGGTTATAACCTGAATATCCATCTAGAAAGCAATAATGAGAATAACCTGCAAGTCTATCAAGCATTTGATCTATAAAAGGAAGGGGAAAATGATCTTTCCTAGTAGCTTTGTTCAACTTCCTATAATCAATGCATACACGCCATCCTGTCACAGTTCTAGTGGCTATCATTTCATCTTTTTCATTTTTAACCATAGTCATGCCACCTTTCTTGGGTACCACTTGAACAGGACTCCATGGACTGTCAGATATGGCATATATGATTCCTGCATTCAAAAGCTTGAGCACTTCTTTCTTAACTACCTCCTTCATGGTGGGATTAAGTCCCTTTGATGCTCTATTGGTGGTTTAAAGGTATCTTCCATCAAGATTCTGTGCATACAGACCGACGGACTAATACCTTTAAGGTCCTCAATAGACCAACCAATAGCAGATTTATGATCCCTCAATACTTTCAATAATATTTCTTCTTCCACAGAATCAAGATCAGAAGATATTATAACAGGTAAAGAAGATAAATCATCTAAGAATGCATATTTTAAATGAAGAGGTAACACTTTTAATTCAAGCTTAGGCTTCTCAATATCATTCACAACATTCAAGGGAGCTAAAGGTATAGGTTTATCTACTTTAGAACATATTGGCAACCTATCTAACCACCTAGCATAAAAAGCTATTTCATCAAATATTGTATCTGCATTTTCAACGTCTATCATGCTTTGTTCTAGATGATCATTAGCTAACATAACCTCTACATACTTATAAATAGTATGATCAATTATGTCTATAGCATGGCAAGGACTACTCTCATCATGATGACTCAAGGACTTGTAAATATCAAATACAACATTTTCATCATTTACCCTTAGAGTCAACTTCCCTTGTTGGACATCTATGATAGCCTTTCCAGTTGCTAGGAATGGCCTCCCAAGTATGATAGGAATCTCAGAGTCCTCCTCCATGTCCAATACTACAAAATCTGCAGGGAAGATAAATTTGTCAACTTTAACTAATACATCTTCAACAATACCTTTGGGATAAGCTAATGATCTATCAGCAAGTTGTAGGGTGATGGTGGTAGGTTGCACCTCTCCAATGTTGAGTTTCCTATAAACAGATAAATGCATTAAATTAATAGAAGTACCAAGATCACAAAGAGCTCTAGTAACATTTAAAGAACCAATAGTGCAAGGTATAGTAAAACTCCCTGGATCTTTTAACTTTTGTGGTAGCTTCTTTTGTAACACTGTACTGCATTCCTCAGTCATGCTAATCATCTCATATTGCCCAAACTTTTTCTTTTTAGATAAGACATCTTTCATGAATTTCGCATAGTTGGGCATTTGCTCTAAAGCCTCAGCAAATGGAATGTTAATGTGCAGCTTTTTAAATAATTCAAGAAATTTAGCAAATTGGGAGTCAATTTCTTTCTTTTTAAAACGTTGAGGATATGGCATAGTATTAGGTACAAAAGGTAGAGGGTTAGATGACTTACTTGAAGATGTTGACTCTTTTACCTTTACCTCCTTTTCTAGGATCTTTGGTTCATCTTCTAGAATTGGCTCTTGGATATTGCCATCTACCTCTTGCTCTTCATCCTCATCAATGATCAAAGGAGTGGACAGCTTTTTCCCACTCCTCAAAGTCATGGCCTTGCACTCCTTTTTTGGATTTATCTCGGGACAACTAGGAAATTTTCCCTTTTGCATTGTTTGTACCTCGATGTTTTGAATGGCCTTACCATGACTTTGTACTGTGCTTTCCAATGCGGTTGTCCTTCCTCTTGATTCTTTTATGAACTCTATCGTCAAATCTTCTAAGTTGGACTTCTTTTCAGTGTGGGATGGACCTACATTGGATAATTCAGAAGAACCTTGCAAAACATTCCTTTTGTTAGCATAAGAAAAATTTTCATGATTCCTCAAACTAGGATGGTAGTGAGTTGGAAGTTGTTGATGTTGGTAATTCCTATAATGTCCTCTATCAACATAGTTAGCCGTCTCATTATCTCCATGAACGCCCATTTCCGCTGCCAAAGCGGCAAGAGAAGCTATAGATGGTGGATTTTGAGCTTGGCCTCCTGCAGTTAATTTAGAAAGAGCATTAGTAAGTGAAGCCATTTGAGCTTTAAGAGAATTTACCTCATCAACTTCATATAATCCGGTGGCTCTTGGGATGTTTGAAGAAGACCGTTCACATGGCCAATTGTAGGATGTATTGGCCAAGTCTTCTAATATGGTATAGGCTTCTTGAGCATTCTTTGAAAAAATTGACCCTCCGGCAGTTGCATCTAAGATGGATTTGGTTGAGCTTGCCAATCCATTGTAGAAAAGTTGAATTTGCAACCAATCCGGATACCCATGTTGAGGGCACCTTCTCAAGAGATCCTTATACCTCTCCCAAGCCTCATATAGTTGTTCATCCTCGAGTTGGCGGAATGTTCCAATCTCCGTTCTTAGTCTTTGAGATTTAGCCGGTGGAAAATATTTGTTCAAGAAAGCTTGAGCTAAGATCTCCCATGTTGTAATACTATCCAGAGGGATGGTTTCCAACCAATCCTTAGCACGGTCCTGCAAAGAAAAAGGAAACAATCTTAGTTTAATTGCATCGTTAAAAACACCATTCATTTTTACCGTTCCGCATATCTCCAAGAAGGATTGCAAGTGCTTGTGAGGATCTTCATTAGTTCTTCCTCTAAAGGCTAGCTCTCTAGCCATTTGGATCAACCCCGGTTTCAACTCAAAATTGTTGACATTGATTGGCACATTCATTATTCCGGGTTGACTTGCCGGTAGCGTGGGTTGAAAGTAGTCTCTAATTGCCTTAGGTATCTCCTCCGCCATCTCTGTAGTTTGATTAAGTTGAGCCCTTAGATTTCTTCTACACGTCCTTTCAATCTCGGGATCAAGAGGGAGGAGGTTAGTATTATCGCGAGGCATAGACTAACAAAATAAATAAAATACAAAACAATTATATACAATAAACTAAATAAATAAACAATCAAATAAATAAATAAAAAATACAAACAAATAAACAATCAAATAATATACACCTCAAATTAAGATCTATCAATTCTAATGAATATTAAATAACAAAAACCGTTCTTTGGATCCCCGGCAACGGCGCCAAAAACTTGATGTGCCACTTTTGTGTGTTTACCGCAAGTGTACGGGTCAAGTTATAATATAAAACGGTTAAGTCCGAGTATCCTTTCCACTAAAGATCCAATTGGGAAGGTTTAAGTTACTTAGCTATTCTAGAATTGAATCAATTTTATTTAAGGATTGGAATTCAAATTTTTGTTTTTGGGAAAAAGAAAGATCAAGCCAAGAAAGTATCAAAGGGAGAATTGCAAGAGTCAAAGAGAGTTCTAGGGTTTCAAATCCTTGTTTGTTTCATCATGCAAAATTATAGATTTCATGGATTTAATTCTTATGCCTAAGTCTAGAAACTTAATTCCAAGTTATCTTCTCTCAAAGACAACTCTTTCTCATGCAACTTGATTGATAGTTAATCTCTTAAAACCAATACAAAATTACATGGCATTAAAACTAGTCTTTAGCAACTTTCATTGTAAACCTAACTACTCTCGTGATAGATTAACAATGATTCATTGTTATAGATCAAATTAAACATATAATCTCTCGATTCATACATCTAATCTAATATGTGAAGGTGGCCAATCTTCAAGAATTAAACACAATAACAATGAAAAGCATATTTATTTGAACAAAACCATGAGTTTACAAAATTATCATGAGTTTACAAACAATTCATCAAAAACCCTAAAACCAAAGAGTTTAGCCACTCATAGCGTAAAGCAACATATTGATAAAAAAGAATCAAAGAAAGAGTGTAAAGAATAGAGAAACTCTACTGAAAAGAGGTTCTTGATTGAGGCAACACCGTCACGAATTCCTTGGCTCTCGCGTCGAACTTCGAAGGGCACCAAAACTATCTCGAACTCTTTTCCTCTTCCTTGCGGCTAATTCACTCTTGGAACTCTAGCTTAATTCTCACCTTTTCGGATCGTTCTCTTGTTCTGCAACTTTCTTGATCATCTTGATATTTCTTCCCCCTTTTGGCTGCTGAAAACCCCTAAATTTATAGAGTTTGGCCGCCCAAAATTTAACCTAAAATACAAAACTTGCGTTTAAATTAATGCTGGCGCCGCGGCGCTAGCGTTGCGACCAAAATTAAGTTGCTCTCGGGTTTTAGCGTCGCGACGCTGTCTTGCGTTCACCAAGTACGCGTCGAAGCAGCGCCTTCCCAGCGCCGCGTTGCTGCTCTGCGTCCATGCTGATGCGTTTCTGCCTCAGCGCCGCGGCGCACCATGCGTTTCAAGCAAGGATGCGTTTTTCAGCACTTTTTCTCCATATTCTTGCTCAGTTTTGATCTTTCAGTCGTTTCTTCTAATTTTCTTCGTTTTAACCTTAAAATCACTAGCAAACAAGTGAAATCTAATATAAAACTTCCTTAATTTGAGAGAATAATAAGCACTTTTCAAGTACTTATCACGTTTCAAAGAGAGAAAAGTGTCACTCACTACTTGTCCTTTGGCCCTGAGCGGATTATATGCCTTTTCGAGCTCTTCTTGGCATGTAAATACACATTCATCACGTTACGCTTCCCTTAAACTTCCTTTACATGATCCTTAAATGTGCATACTTAAACTCTAATCATGATTCACCACCGAGACTCCCTTTCTTTTCTAAAATAAACATAATAAGCGAGATTCTATGTCACTAGCGAGATTACCAACGAGATTTCACCTTACTAGCGAGATTACTAGCGAAATTACGCAATAGATACAGGGCACTAGTGACACCAGAATAAGCGAGACTCGCGAGATTAGCCGAGGAGCGACACTGAGCGAGAGTCAGCGAGATTTTTGAGACAAAAACCTCCTCTGCACTACCAACGAGATTCGTGTCGCTACTCATGCTCCAATTTCTCAGCGACACCAGCTTCCTGATGACACCCGACAGCAGAGTTTCCTCATTTTCTCTTTGTTCTCACTTATGTCAGTTCAAAGTCACATTTCTAGCTAGATTTAGAACTTCTTTCCTTCTGTAAACTTGTAGAGAAACATGTTTTCTAGCTTACCTCAAATTTTTGTGGCTTAACTCGTCCTTGTTTGTCAGATATTGCAAGTTTTCTCCGCGCTACTCCAGATTGCACAGAAATTTTGTATCACTAAATTCCAACTAAAAGTTTACATGTTTCTATTCCATTTCAACTCAGGCACCCTTCATAAAAGTTGTTCAAAATTGAGTAACTTACTAACCTCAAAATTTCAGCCTTAGACTCGATCTCTTCGATTCACTCTACTCCAAACATTAGGCGTCGTCGAGTCCGTGTGTCCACGAACAGTGTTCTGTTCCAACTTAGATTTTAACACTAACACGAGTAGATTCCCCTCCAAAATCCACCGGGAACACCCACTTCTACTTCCTTTATAGTTCGTCTGAAAAGTGAAACTGACTCAAGTTCTCGAAGTGTCTAAAATGATTAAATATTTAATTCATTTTTCCTTTATATATATATCACTGACTTAAGCTCTCGAAGTGTCCAGAATGATTGAATATTAATTTATTTACTTTTATATATATCACCGATTTAACCCTCCAAGGCAGGCTGGCGCACTAGGTTCTCCTTTCTTACTTCAACGCAAGGTACCCGTAACGCCACCTACCCTAACGCCTTCATCAATCAACCACGCTCAACGCATGGCGCCCTCAACGGCTCCTATCTTCAGCGCATGCAACACAGTGACTTCAGTGCATGGCTGTCTTCGAGGCGGAGTGACTTCAGCGTGTGGTTCAAGCACATTTCTTCCCCTGCCAATGATCACTTATCCTTCAACATGGGTAGCTACTTCAGCTCACAACCCTTCGTGATTCAATCAACAACGCATGGTTTCTCAAATAGTTCAACTTTCCTCTTCATTCACCAACGCATAGTCTTGGCCAACACTTAGCCAAAATTTTACTTTCCTCTTCATTCACCAACGCATAGTCTTGGCCAACACTTAGCCAAAATTTTGCTCTTCAAAAATTTTTGCTCTCATTCTAGGCTACTTCCTATGCGTCCACCTTTACTATGCGTTACCTCAGTCTTGACCATGCGTCCAACATGGTCTTTTATTGCTTTCCTTCAGACTTTTCAACGCATCGGGTTTTTTTTTTTTAAAGTTGGATGTCACAGATGATGTAGGATACCTTACTGATGTTAAAAATTGGCTAGCAACCCAATTCCAAATGAAAGATTTGGGAAAGACGCAATATGTTCTTGGGATCCAAATCATTAGGGATCGTAAAAACAGAATGTTGGCCCTATCTCAAGCAACTTATATCGACAAAATGTTGGCTAGATATTCAATGCACAAATCTAAGAAGGGTTTATTGCCTTTCAGGTACGGGGTTCACTTGTCGAAGGAACAATGTCCTAAGACACCTCGCTATTCTCTATGTAGAATTAAAGAGGGGTTGAGGGCTTTCTTTGTTTTTGGCAAGGGAATTACTCTTGAGTTGAAGAGAGAGTCGGAGAGGGAAGAAATCTACAGAACTCTTTTGTGATTTGATATTCTGTAACTTCCTCTCTTCTTTCCTTCTTCTTTTACGTAAAAGTGTGAGAGAAAGAACAGAGTAACTTCCTACTACGTGGGAGTTATTCAATATAATAATAATAATATTATTATTATTAATATTAACTATATATAATTAAATCATATTTAGTTTGCGATTTGGCCACTCTCACCTATACAAACCAAAGAATTTCCCTCATAGATTGAAGTTCATAATTCACTCAAGATTCAAGTTGAATTATCTATAGTCATCGTATGAAATGTTAATTTCTACAATTAACTGCGTTACAAAGAGAAATTAAACATTTTGCGGTCCGGTTTTATACAAACTCTTTGTATAGGATACTCTCGCTCACATGTCTCCACATGAACGATTAGAATCAAATTGTTCGTAATACTTTACAACTCTGTACCAATTACAAAGTGGGCAGTATCCGTAGTGTTACCAGAATAAGACACCCAACCTTATTCTTATACTACAGACTTTTTTTGTTATTACTTAAACATGATTCATTCCTGTATGTCAACCACATACATGTTTAAGTTTACATAAAATAACCATGGAATCTTAGTTTATTGGACTGAGTTAATGCATAAGATAGATAAAATAACTTCTTATTTTATTCAAAAAATAAAATGTTTTTACAATTTACAATTTACAAAACTACAAGACCTAAGATATTTAGGATACACTAGTCCCAACATCGCCGACTCTGATTTTCAAGCTGGCAAGGATTCTAGGAAATCTAAGTTAGGATCAGTGTTTGCCCTGAACAGGGGAGATGTAGTGTGGCATAGCATCAAGCAAGGATGCATAGCAGACTTAAGTATGAAGGTTGAATATGTAGTTGCTTATGAAGCAACAAAAGAAGTAGTTTGGTGCAAGAAATTCCTAAGTGATTTGGAAGTTGTTCCAAACCTGGATTTGCCCATCACCTTATAATGTGACAATAGTGGAGCTTTAGCCAACTCTAAAGAGCCTTGCAACCATAAACGAGGAAAGCATATTGAGAGAAAGTAACACCTGATATGGGAGATTGTATGACGAGGAGATGTGATTGTCACAAAGATCGTTTTGGAGCACAATATCGTTGATCCATTTACAAAGGCTCTCTCGGCTAAAGTGTTCGAGAGTCATCAAGAGAATCTAGATCTACGAGACATGTGCATTGTAAGCACTGATTTGCGTTGCCGAGCGTTGAGGTGTAGCCATGCGTTTGTGGCTATGCGTCTCAAATGGAGAAGTGGTTGTGAACAAGAGCAAGAAATTTTGGAAAGCAAAATTTTGGCTAATTGTTGACGAAGCCCGTGCGTTGTGGTTGATTCACGGAGGTTAGTGAGCGGAAGTAGCTATCCGCATTGATGGATAAGTAATCCTGACGGGGGAAGAAATACACTTGAACTATGCGTTCAAGTCACTCTGCGTTGAAGACAGTTGTGCGTTGAAAAGGATGCGTCGAAGACTGATATGTGTTAGAGTCACCCTGTGCTGAAGACAGGATGGTCTGGACGCGACGAAAGTAGTAGTGCAAGATGGAAAGATATGCGTTCAAAATAGGAGGCGTGTGGGGACGCCCACCATGCATTGGAAGAGAAGTTAACTTGAGTGTCGTGCGTTGAGAGGAGAATCATGCGTTAGTCTGCAGATGAAAGGTAAGTCAGCAACATAAGTTCTGGGTATAAGAAGGTTAAGTCGGTAGTATATATAGTTGGATTAATTAAATGTTAATCATTTTAAAGACATTCGAGAGTTTAAGTCGGTTCTATTCTTCAGATAAACTTCAGAAGAAGATTGAGAAAGGTGTTCTTGAGGATTTTGGATGAAGTTCGACTCATATCGATGCTGAAAACGAAGCTGGAACGGGGAATGACTGAAGTCGCTTGGTTTGGTTGAGCAGTGACTAATATTCGGAGTAGAACGTGAGGAAGAAGCCGAGTTCAGAGCTGAAAATTTAAGGTTAGTAAGTTGACATAATTCCTAACAACTTTTGTAAAGGATGGTGATGCCGAAATTGAAGATTTACTATGTGAATCCTTAGGAAACCAGAGTTTGCAAGATCATCTCGTAATCTGGAACAGCAGGAGGTAATTCCGGAATATCGTAAGAACGAGGAGGAGCTACACCCTGAAATTTTAAGGTAAGCTATAGAACGTGATTTCCTATAAGTTTGCAGAAGAAAAGAAGTCCTGAATCCGTATGGAAATGTGATTTTTAATATGTTGAAGTAAGAACGAGAAGAAAGGAAGGAATTACAATGCAGAGTGCCGTTGGAAAATCAAGTATCGGCACACTATCTGGGAATTGGTAGCGAGACGGGTATCGCTGAGACGCAAAAGGAACCTTCCGTCTCATAGATCTCGCTAGATAACACTGATTATCACTGCTAAGGTATGTAACGCTGGTGCTGTTCCATCGAGTATCGCTAGTAACAGTCTTATTCGGCGGATATCGCTGAGGTTCTCGTTTATAAGTCAGTAGAGAAAAGAAAAGGGATATAATGTTGATTAACGCAAGGCATACTTCTTTTGCAGGCCAAGAAGAAATAGGAAAACTGTATAACCCATGTAAAGTCTAGAAAGAGTTGTGAGTGACTATGTTATTCTTCAATTCTATTTATTTGAAAATGTTCTTATGAAGTATGATTTTAAATGAACTGTTTAATATGAATAATGTTGATTGCATTTCTAAAAAGTCATGTTACATATTTCTAAAGTTAATAGAAAGCATTTATGTGAAATGTTATTGAATAAAGTTTTGTATGATTTCTATGAAAGGATTATCATATGAACAATTATGTGAATGAAATTCTAAAATGTTTTAAAGGAGGCTCAGTGCTCAAGGACACGAGAAGGCGTGTGAGTTTCCCCGGGACCCAGTACTCAAGGACATGAGAAGGTACTTGGGCAACCCGTCATATTTCTATGTGCACATAGAGGTTGATTTGGCTAATGCGTCGAGTATGCTCCGCATTGAGCCAGGGATGTTTTCGACGTTGAGTGCATAGAAGCATTGCTCCGCCTCAACTAAGGGAAAAGTTTGAAAAACTAGTTGATATTGATATATTTCTTGGAAAACACTTTTGTATGATTTTAGTATTGATTTATGAGAATGGTGGATTTCATGAAAAGCATGTTACATTTGAACAAATGTTAAACTCTTATTTATTCGTTATACGTAACATGCCTGTTTTAAATGAATGCCATTTTACAAAGATTGTCACTCACTAGGCTGTTAGCTTATATTTTCCAATGTTTTCCTTTCCTCTCCCCAGGTAGCAAGGACGTTCCCGGTGCTTAGCCTACTTCAGCTCACCCTGCCTAAGTCTCGAGTTATCAAGATACAGTCAAGTCTGAGAGTTGTACGTTGCATATGTTTATGTAAATGGCATGTAGAACATGTAGTTTTGAGTGGGGATTGTTGGTAGAGTTGTGTATATTATATTATGGATATGGAAGTGAAATTATGCTATGTAATTAAAGTGTACCCTATTCAGGGAATTGTATTAAATTATAGCATGTGAAGCATGACTAAGTTTTATGTATGTATATGTGTAAATGTATTTACAGGAAGAAAAGATAAGAAGGGACAATATGCGTCACAAGAGGGGTGATGTTTATTGTCTTCACATTCCCTTTCAGGATAGGTGATAAGCACTTGAAAAGTGCTTATTATTCTCTCAAATTAAGGGAGTTTTATATTAGATTTCACTTGTTTTCTAGTGATTTTCAGGTTAAAACGAGGAAAATTAGAAGACACGACTAAAAGATCAAAACTGAGCAAGAATATGGTGAAAAAGAGCTGAAAAACGCATCCTTATTGAAACGCATGATGCGCTGCGGCGCTAAGGCAGCGCTGCCACGGCGCTGAAGCAGAAACGCATCAGCATGGAGGTAGAGTAGCAACGCGGCGCTGGGAAGGCGCTGCCTCGACGCATCCTCGAAGAACGCAAGACAGCGTCGCGGCGCTGGGACGGCGCTGCCGCGGCGCTAAAACCCGAGAGCAACTTATTTTTGGTCGCAACCCTAGCGCCGCGGCGCCAGCGTTAATTAAACGAAAAGTTTTGTATTTTAGGTTAAATTTTAGGCGGTCAAACTCTATAAATTGAGGGTTTTTCAGCAGCCAAGAGGGGGGGAGAAATATCAAGAAGATCAAGAAAGTTGCAGAACAAAAGAAAGATCCAAAAAGGTGAGAATTAAGCTAGAGTTCCAAGAGTGAGTTAGCCGCAAGGAAGAGAAAAAGAGTTCGAGATAGTTTTGGTGCCCTTCGAAGTCCGACGCGAGAGCCAAGGAGTTCGTGACGGTGCTGCCTCAATCAAGAACCTCTTTTCAGTAGAGTTTCCCTATTCTTTATACTCTTTCTTTGATTAGTTTTGCTCAATATGTTGCTTTACGCTATTAGTGGCTAAACTCTTTAGTTTTAGGGTTTTTGATGAATTGTTTGTGAATTCATGGTAACTTTGTAGACTCATGGTTTTGTTCAAATAAATATGCTTTTCATTGTTATTGTGTTTAATTCTTGAAGATTGGCCACCTTCACATGTTAGGTTAGATGTATGATCGAGAGATTATATGTTTAATTTGATCTATAATAATGAATCGTTGTTAATCTATCACGAGAGTAGTTAGGTTGACAATGAAAGTTGCTAAAGACTAGTTTTAATGCCATGTAATTTTGTATTGGTTTTAAGAGATTAACTATCAATCAAGTTGCATGAGAAAGAGTTGTCTTTGAGAGAAGGTAACTTGGAATTAAGTTTCTAGACTTAGGCATAAGAATTAAATCCATGAAATCTATAATTTTGCATGATGAAACAAACAAGGATTCGAAACCCTAGAACTCTCTTTGACTCTTGCAATTCTCCCTTTGATACTTTCTTGGCTTGATTTTTCTTTTTCCCAAAAATTGAAATATTGAATTTCAATCCTCAAATAAAATTGATTCAACTCTAGAATAGCTAAATAACTTAAACCTTCCCAATTGGATCTCTAGTGGAAACGATACTCGGACGTAACCGTTTTATATTATAACTTGACCCATACACTTGCGGTTAACACACTAAAAGTGCGCATCAATAGATAGGTAATCCGGGAGGGGGTGTGACATGCATTGTGTAATCTAAGGCAAGTGGGAGATGTGCAATGGGTATGGAGATGCCCTAGTTTATTGCTTTTTACATTATCATCCCTGTTGTTTTGCATTATTAATGATGTATATATCCCACTAACTAGAGTTTTAGTTCAAGTGGAATTTTGTTAGGTTTTATACCCTAAAACTCGTAGATTGTTAATGTAAATAATTAACTGTTATTAATAAAGTGCTATTGATGTTATTTCAATAAGTGTTATTGATTATGTTATATTCATTTTGTCTTAATAACCCTGAAATCTAATAAACTAACATCCTAGGCTGTCTTATGAGTTTTGAACAGTATGTAGAGACATACGGGGATCAATGATCAAGATACAACCTAAATGGTCTATAGTATAGGGATAAGGCTGGGTGCCTTATCCTGGCAACATTATGGATATGACCCACTTTGTATTCGACACAAACGCATTGATCCAACGTGTTTATGTAGATGACATACGAGTGAGAGTATCCTATGTAATGAGTTTGCATAAGACCAGACCACGAAATAGTAGCCACTGGATGTAACTCCTTTAACTAGTTAGGTTTCCATTTCAATAGGATAACCTAGGCAATTTAGTCTTAATCTTGAGTATATTATGAACTCCTATTCACGAGGGATTGTCCTTTGATTTGTATGGTGAGAGTGGCCACTTTGTCAAATCAATATGCCTACCATTTTGGGGACAAAACTGATTGGAACATAATTATACAAGATGGATTTCACTCCTTCCCGACTTTAGGGTAAGTAGATGAATGTTCCCTTAAGTTTTGTCTTCGAGACTTGAACAAAGGGTCCTACCCTCTCACTGGCTCGAAATAGGTTTCTTTTTAATGGTTGGGCCATAAACAGGTTGGACCATAAACAGGTTGTTCATTAAAGGAACAATGGTACTTAAGGATCCAGAGGTAACCGAGAGGTAAAACGATAATTTGACCCAGCTGACATTACGAACACTTGTGAAGGACTAATTTGCTATTATTGGTTTATATTTGTGGACAAAGAAATATATCTACAGTGTGAAGAGTGCAGTTGTGAGTTTTTAATGGAGTGTACCCACAATTAACGAATGTTGATTCATGTGGTTAATGAGTTTAGCTAATCTCATATTGTTGGAGCTTTTGATCTTTAGGTCAATTAGGTGCCCTGCCTATCTTGTAAAGGATATTGAGGTAATTAAGTCTTGGATGGAATTTGAAATGTTCAAATTCACTTAAAAAAATAGTTTATATTTTATAATGAATAGAAACATCATAATATAAAGTTTATATTTTAATTAAACTTTATTGTATAAATTTAATTTTGGACACGATTCAAAAAATCAAATTTACGAGAGAATTAACTATTTGAATTAGTTCAAATATTAATTTAATATGAAGTAGATTCATATTAAAACTATAGGTTATAATCAATGCATAGAAGATGCGCATTAAAAACTCTATGTTATGGGGAAAATATAGTTGAATTTGATTCAAATGAAAGTTAAATTAAATGTTAGATATTTAATTTGATAATTGATTAATTGGAGAATTAATTGATTATTTTATTTAATTCAATTTAATTCAATTTGATTTAATTAAATTAATTGAATTAAAACTATAGGTTATGTGAGAGATATTCATTTAAATATGATTTAAATGAATTTATTAATTTTTTTTTAAAAAAATTGAATTTATTAATTAAATTAGATTTAATTGATTAAATTAGTTATTTATTTGTTTCATTAAATAAAAATTGGTTTTTATTTAACTAAATAATTAAACAACTCCCATGTAGGGAAGTTATCTGAGACGTGGAGTGATCCCACGTCTATTATCTTCTCTCCCACATACCATCGATAAAAATCTCTCAATTCTCAGAGGTTAGGAAGGTTTGTTGATTAAGCATAAAAAAAAGGTCCGAGGATAGGAAGGGTTCCTCGTGGTTGTGTGAATTTCCAAACCCACAAGGGTTTTCTCAGAGATTCGTTAGAAAAGGTATGGGATTTTTATTTTTTTATTTTTATTTATTTTTATTTTATTTTGCTTAACCTCAAAATTTAAACAGTAAGTTTTTTTTTTTTTCTGTGTAATTGCTAATGCACAATATTTCTAGATTCTAGATTTAATTTCAAAAATGGTTCTATGATTTTTTGTTGTGTTAGAGTTTTCATCCCATCACAAGGTTCATCAACATTTTGTTCAAAGCCATAAGATTTGATCACAGGATCAAACTTTATATTCCAGGACCAAAATGCTTATTTTAACCCAAAAATGGATCGTTTAAGCTTGCAAGCCTTTTGTTCTTGATTCTGTTCAATGAACCCCTCTAGTTGAGCCATATAGATACTCTCTTCAAGATAGCCATTATCTTGACATCCATTTGCCAAATTTCATAATCATAAAACGTGGCAATGGACAAGAGTATTTTACTTGATTTTAATATGGCAATAGGGGAGAAAGTTTCTTCATAGTCCACCCCCTCTCTCTGAGTAAAACCCTTTACCACTAATCGAGCCTGAAAGGTCTGTAACTTACCGGCTGGGTCTTGTTTTCTTCTATGGATCCATTTGCAACTAATAGGTTTTACCCTATCTAGTTGATCTACAAGTTCCCAAACTAAATTGAAGTATATAGACTCCATATCGAGGTCCATAGCTTAAATCCACTAGTCTTAGTCTATATCATTCATTGCATGTTTATAGGTCAATGTATCCTCTATGCCATCATTAGGTATGACGACTTGGGTTTCGGTTAAACCTATGTAACGGTCGAGTTGATGAATAACCCTCCTACTATGCTGAGGCAATCTCAACTCTTGAGAAGAATATGACTGACCAGAAGAATTTGTTCCATCAACAACTCTTGTGGAAGGACCAACCTGATCAACAACTCTTATTGACTTATTCATAGTTTCTTTGGAAATTTCACATAATACTTGTTTGCTGCGAGATAGATGATCTCTTATGTGGTCTGTCATATCCAACTTTAAACTGATGTGTTGAGGAGTTTGAAGAAAAGAAATAAAAGACCATGTTGGACGCATGGTCCTGACTAAGACAACGCATGGTAAAGGTAAACGCAAGAGAACCAACGCATAGAGGAAGAACTTGAGAAGGATTTGTTGTTGACATAAGGAAGGAGAGTTAAACGCATGGTACGATACGATGAGATACAAACGCATAGTATTGCGCGCCTGTCATTCACGCCTAGTGGCATTATGTAAGCACTGGTTTATAATAGTGCGGCTATGCATTGAAGGTGAAGTCACTGATGGTTGTTTGCTAAAGCAGTCACCGCATTGGCGGGGGAAGTAATGTACTTGGCTTACCATGTGCTGGTAAGGTTGTCATGCGTCGTGGCCCCTATGCGTTGAAGATGGAGTGGTCTCTATGCGATGGAGACGGTAGTATAGTCGAAAGTGGTATGCGTTGAAGATAGGAGGCATTGAGGGCGCCATGCGTTGAGTGTGGTTGATTGCTGAGGGTTAAGTCGGTGGCATATATAAAGGTAAATGAATTAAATATTTAATTGTTTTAGACACTTCGAGAACTTAAGTCAGTTTCACCTTTCAGACGAACTACAAGGGGAGGTAGAAGAGGGTGTTCTGGTAGATTTTGGACGGAAGTCTATTCACTTTGGAGTTGAAATCTAAGCCGGAAGGGAAGATTGTTGGAGGACACACAAACTAGCAGTGTCTGATGTTCGGAGTAGAACAAATCAAGGAGATCGAGTCTAGGGCTGAAACTTTAAGGTTAGTAAGTTAATATAATTCTTAACAATTCTCGTGAAGGATGGTAAAGCTAGAATTGAAGTTAAATGTGTGAAATTTTAGGTAAAAGCAACGGTTACGGAGTTGCTGTGCAAGCTAGAGCAACGCAGAGTAAATTTGGAATAGCTGGAGGACAAAGGGGAGTTGAGTCCTTGAATTTTGAGGTAACTTGTAAAACTCAATTCTCTACAAATTTATAGAAGGGAAGAAGTTCTAAATCTATCTGGATGTATAACTTTAACAGAATAGAAGTAAGAACAGAAGGAGAGGAAGATAGCTCGGTTGTCGGGTGCTGCTAAGAACCGGGTCTCGCTGAGTTGATAAAGTATAGATAGCGAGACGAGTGTCGCTGAGAAGCAAGGGAGTTTTCTGTCTCATAAAGCTCGCTGGGTATCGCTAGGTGTCGCTCCTCAGGTAAAGTCACGCTAGTCTCGCTCAACCTAGTGTTGCTAGTACCATGACCGATTGAGTAGTATCGCTAGTTATCTCACTTATTATTACTTTGGGAAAAAGGGGAGGCTCGATGTCGAGTAATGATTATAATTTACTTATGCATACTTAATGATCAAGTAAAGGAAAGTGTAACGTAAGGAAAAATGTCTATTTCAGGCCAGGAGGAGATAGGGAAGGCGTATAATCCACTCAAGGCTTAGAAAGATTGTGAGTGACACTTTTCTTGCTTCAAAACGATTTTGTCGCATATGTTAATTTGGTTTTCTACTTGAATACGATTTTGTGATAAATCGGTTTATAAAGCATATTTTATGATTCTTTAAAGGTATTGGAAAGTATGTTTATGAAATGTTATTGAACTATGAGTTGCCCTATTACTCATGAAAGGATTTTCAAATGAATTATCTAAATGTTTTAGAGGAGGCTCAGTGTTGAAGGACATGAGAAGGCATGTGAGTTTCCCCGGGACCCAGTACTGAAGGACATGAGAAGGTACTTGGGCAACCCGCCATGTTCCTATGTGCACATAGAGGTTGATTGGCTGGTGCGTCGAGTTTTGCTCCACATCGAGCCAAGGATAATTACGACATTGGGTGTGTTGAGTCTTGCTCCATCCCAACTAAGGTTGATTTCGACGTTGAGAGCGTTGAGCCTTGCTCCGCCTCAACTAAGGGAAAAGATTGAAAAACCAAACGATTTTTTGTTTAATTATTCTGGAAAATGATTCTATATGATTTGGAACGGATTTACGAGATTGATAAATTTGTGCAAAATATGTTTTGGTTGAGCTATTATGTTGAATCCTTGTCTTATATGTACAAATATAACATGACTGTTTTCAAACAAAAGCTTGTTTTACAAACTTGTCACTCACGGGGCTTTAGCTCACGCTTTCCATGTTTTCTTTTCTCTTTCCCCCCCCCAGGTAGCAAGGACGTTCCTGGTGCTTAGCCTACTCCAGCTCGCCTTGCCTAAGCTTCGAGTTTCAGAAATTAGTCACGTTTGAAAAGTTGTACGTGTATATAACTTTATGTAGGTGGCATGTAGTCCTAGTTGTGTATATGTTGGGATTTGTAATGTGGTTTGTACAAGTATATTGTGGACGAGTAGAAAGCTTAATTATATATATATAAGTTTTGTAGTTCCTATGAGTAAAGTAAAATATGTATGTTATGATCTGTTAGGATTATCAAGCACAGATGGACAGTTTATGTCACAAAAAGGGGTGATGTTTACTGTCCTCACATCTCCTCTTGGGTTGAGCGGGATAATCTGGGAGGGGGTGTGACATGGTCTTTCTCTAAGAACGTAGTGATTGTGGATACACGCATTTTGTTTTCTTGAGGATCATAAAACAAACTACCTTTCAATTCTTTGGGATATAATTAGGCACAATTTTGAATGACGTTCTAACTTTTTAGAGTCTTGCAGCAACACATGTGCCGAACATCCCCAAATCTTGAAGTGACGTAAACTACCTTCATGCCCTTTCCCTAATTCGTATAGTGTTTCTGAAATACTTTTAGAAGGAACCATGTTCAAAATATATACAACAGTCTCTACTACATATCCCCAAAAGGGAGTAGAAAATTGAGCATAGCTCATCATTGAACAAACCATGTCTAACAGGGTTTTATTTCTCCTTTCTAATATACCATTCTGCTACGGTATACCAGGTGAAGTGAGTTGAGACTGAATTCCATGTTCTATCATATAATCCTGAAAACTCAAGTCCATATACTCTCCACCTCGATCGGATTGAAGTGCTTTAATCATTTTTCCTAAGAGGTTCTCAACCGTCAATCTTGTACTTGTTGAACTTTTCAAGAGCTTCAGACTTATGATGCATTAGGTAAATATAGCCATACCTAGAATAATCATCAAAGAAACTAATGAAATATTCATAATCATCAAAGAAACTAATGAAATATTTATACCCTTCTCGTACTTTTTAAGGAGTTAGAAACATGAATGTGGAAGCAGTTAGGATCTAAAGCACTTTAACTACATTAATTTTATGAATTAAACATGCTAGTTCCCAAAACTGAAAAATAGAGGATAAACACTTACTTGCTGTAGCTCAAAATTGAGTCAAATTTTTCCAAGATATTGATCACGAACACTTCGTGGATCACCACAAGTATCTTCTTTGTTATTCTCTGGCCTTAGAACGAATTGTGAGATCCAAAATGTAATGAATTTGGAGTAAATTTGTGAAGAAAGGCGGTTTTGAAGAGTTTTGAGTAGGTGGAGTTTTCCAGCTAAATTAACCAAGAAGATCAACATTTCTTCTAAATTTCTTTCTTCTATTTAAAGAAGAAACCATGCAAAATCATTTCACATGCACAATGGCACCAAATTTGGAGATAATCCTACTCAACTAGGAG
This sequence comes from Citrullus mucosospermus, assembly GCA_030954485.1. NCBI lineage: Eukaryota > Viridiplantae > Streptophyta > Magnoliopsida > Cucurbitales > Cucurbitaceae > Citrullus > Citrullus mucosospermus. The sequence continues at coordinate 21,257,867 of CM062057.1, forward strand.
GTGGAGAAAACGGTGATTAAGCATGTTTAAGAAGAGCACACCTACTACTAAACATGCAATTAGTGGGAAATTCCAACAAAATTGAAAAGTTGATTTTCTAAAAATCAATAATTTCAATTTCAATTTCAATTTTTCTTTATTTTAAAATTAATTCTAATAATTAACAAATCTAATATAGAATTAATTTTAAATATTTAATTATATTAAATTAATATTAAATACTAAATTATTAAATTTTCCACTTATCCCATTAATTTCCAACCTGATGAATCGCTATTTATCCGATTAATATTTAAATCGCATTTAAATATTTCTAACTCTCCAATTTTGTTTAATTCATAATTAAAACAAACAAACCATAAACTTTACTCCTTTAACGAATTTGAACGTTTTCAAAATCTTTCATCACACTGTTCTAAGGTTTAGTCCATGAGCTAACAAGGGGACCTAGTGGACCTACAGATCATCAACTCCAACGATTCGAAATTAACCTACAAAACTCTTTAGCTTAGTTAACTAACATTCGTTAACTACTGGGACACTCCAATATAGCCCAATAGTTACACTTTCCTCACTATAGATGTATTTTTGTTCACTTGATATAATCATGATTTGTAAGTCAATCATTCACAAGTTGTTCGTAATTACAGCTGGGTCAAAATTATCGCTTTACACCTGTAATTATATTTTGTTCCTTAAGTCTCACCGATCCTCTAATGAACAATTGGTTTGTGATCCAATCATCAAACTGAGTCCCTCTCGAGCTATTGAGAGAGTGGGGCCCATTTTTCAAGACCCGAAGTCAGCACTTAAGGGCAACTTCTCTACTAACCTAGAATTAGGTAGGCATGAATTCCATCTTGCAAGACTATGTCCTTAGGTATCTACCTAGTTTTATTCCTAAAATGCTAGACTTATTGAGTCGGAAAAGTTGGTCCACTCTCAACCATGAAGATTAAATGATAATCCCAAATAAACAAGAGTTCATAGTTAGCTTAGGATTAAAATCGAGTTACCTAGGTCATCATGTTGAAATAATCAGTTCTAACAGTAAATGGTGTTATAAAGTAAAAGTGATTATTTCATGGTCCGGATGCAAACTCATTGCATAGGATGCCCCCACTCTCATGTCTCTACATGAACGATATAGGATCACATCGTTTGTATCAAATACAAAATAGACTGCATCCATAGTGTCCCAAGGATAAGGTACCCAACCTTATCCCTATACTATACACCGTTTTGGCTATTACCTAAACTTGATCCAATTTTATGTCTACACATAAAGTCTATGTATTCAAGCTATAGCTAGAGGTTCTTAGTTTATTGGATTTAATAAATGCAATTAACATATTCAATGACATCTTTACTGAATAAACCTCGACAACAACTTTATTGAGAATATGTTCAATGTTTACAAACTATGAATTTTAAGACATAAAACTCAACAAACTCCCACTTTGACTAAAACTTCAGTGAGAATAAATACATAATGTTGAGCAAAATAGAAAAGCATATAAATAGAATAAACTAGGGCATCACATACCTAGTAGCTGTCTCCCACTTGTCCTAGTTTACATAACTCAAAGTCCTAGACTCACTAAGTGATCCTCGAACACTTTAGCCATGATGGCCTTTGTAAACGATCGACAATGTTGTTCTCCAACGCAATTTGTTTGACAATTACGTCTCCTCGTCGCACAATCTCCCTAATGAGATGATATTTACGTTTAATGTTTTGTCATGCTTATGGTTTCTGGGTTCTTTGGAATTTGCAACTGCACCACTATTATCACAATAGTGAGCGATGGGTAGATGCATATTTGGAATAACTTCCAGATCTGCTAAGAACTTTTTGAGCCATACTGCTTCCTTTGCTGCTTCACATGCAGCTACATACTCAACTTCCATGGTGGAGTCAGCTATACAACCTTGTTTAATACTCCTCCAAACTATTGCTCCTCGGTTTAGAGTGAACACTAATCCCGATGTAGATTTCCTTGAATCTATATCGATCTGAAAATTAGAGTTAGTGTATCCTGTAAGGATTAGATCCTTAGCGCCACACACGAGCATATTGTCCCTCATCCTCTTTAGATACTTGAGGATATTTTTAACAACAGTCCAATTATCATATCCTGGATTGGACTGATACCTACCGACTATTCCTACTGCATAGCATATGTCAGGTCCTGTACACAACAAGGCATACATCAGACCTCCGACTGCTAATGCATAGGGAATACGTCTCATATCCTCAACTTCTGGAGGTGTCTTAAGAAACTGTTCCTTTGACAAATGAATTTCATGTCTGAATGGTAATAGACCTCTTTTGGAATTCTGCATCTTATATCTAGACAACATTTTGTCAATATATGATGCTTGAGACAAAGTTAACGTCTTATTCTTGCGATTCTGAATTATTTGGATGCCAAGAATATACTGAGCCTCTCCTAAATCTTTTATTTGGAATTGGGTTGCTAGCCATTGCTTAATGTCAGTTAGGAATCCTACTTCATTTCCAATGAGAAGGATATCATCAACATACAATACTAGAAATGATACCGTTATGTTGATAATTTTATTGTAAACACATGGTTCATCAACATTTTGTTCAAAGCCATAAGATTTGATCGCAATATCAAATCTTATATTCCAAAACCGAGAAGCTTGTTTTAACCCTTAAATGGATCGTTTAAGCTAGCAAACTTTTTGCTCTTAATCCTGTTTAATGAACCCCCCTGGTTGAGCCATATAAATACTCTCTTCAAGATAGCCATTCAAAAATGCTATCAAGATATCCATTCAGAAATGCTATCAAGATATCCATTTGCCAAATTTCATAACCATAAAATGTGGCAATGGACAAGAGTATTCTAATTGATTTTAACATGGCAACAGGGGAGAAGGCTTCTTTTAGTCCACCCCCCTCTCTCGATAAAACCCTTTGCCACTAATCGAGCCTTAAAGGTATGTACCTTATCGGTTTGGTCTTGTTTTCTCTTGTAGATCCATTTATAACCAATAGGTTTTACTCCATTTGGTTGATCTATTAATTCCCAGATTGAATTGAAGTACATAGACTCATTTCTAGGTCCATGGCTTTGATCCACTAGTCTCAATCTACATCATTCATTATCTGTTTATAGATCAATGGATCCTCTATCCCATCATCAGGTATGAAAACTTTGATTTCTGTAAAACCAATGTATCAGTCGGGTTCATGGATAACCCTTCCACTACGTCGAGACACTCTCAACTCTTGAGAAGGATGTGTTTTATCAACAACTCTTGTAGAAGGACTAGCTTATTGCAAGGTTAATGATCTCTTATATGGCCTTCCTCTAAGAATGTAGCGTTTGTTGATACAAGCACTTTATTTTCTTGAGGATCATAAAACAAACCACCTTTCGTTTCGTTGGGATACCCTACAAATAGGCATAATTTTGAACCAACACATGTGTTGGGCATCCCTAAATTCTGAAGTGACGTAAACTACCTTTACACCCTCTCCATAATTCGTATGGTGTTTCTGAAACACTTTTAGAAGGAACCATGTTCAAAATATATACAATAGTCTCTACTGAAAATTCCAAAAACGATTCAGGTAATTGAGCATAACTCATCATTGAACATACCATGTCTAATAGGGTTCTAGTTCTTCTTTTTGATACACCATTCTGTTGAGGTATACCAGGTGCAGAGAGTTGAGACTGAATTCTATGTTCTATCATATAGTCCTGAAATCTCAAGTCCATATACTTTCCACCTCGATTTGATCAAAGTGTTTTAATAGTTTTACCTAATAGGTTCTCAACCTCAAACTTATACTTTTTGAACTTTTCAAGAGCTTCAGACTTCTGATGCATTAGGTAAACATAGCCATACCTAGAATAATCATCAATGAAACTAATGAAGTATTCATACCCTCCTCGTGCCTTGACATTCATAGGACCGTGGAGGTCTGAATGCACAATTTCTAAGGGTTCTTCGAAGACCTTTTCTAGTAAAAGATCTTTTGGTCATTTTACCTTTAAGACAAGACTCAAAGGGAGGTAAGAAGTTGTCTTCTAATTGGTTTAGCAGTCCACTTTTCACCAATCTCTCAATCCTATTAAGATTAATGTGGCCAAGTCTTAAATGCCAAAGATAGGTATTAGGAGAAACTTTTTGCATTTTATTTTGCGTTTCGGCTATTTTAAACATCTCAAAATTTAAAATTAGATTTTGCTAATTTGGTTGGTTTTAACTTATATAAGTTGTTTTCTAAACTTGTTGAACAAATATGAATACCCCTTTTGCTACTGAATGCATCATTTACATCAAAAGATAGTTTATACAAATGTTTTAACAAACAAGAGATAGATATTAAATTCCTACTAATACTATGAATATAAAGTACATTTTCTAACAGAATGTATCTATCTCCAAAAAATAACTTCATATCTCCCACTGCTTTGGATGAGATGATTTGCCCTGATCTAACCTTGAGAGTTATCCCGCCATCTTCAAGCTGTCTCTAGGAACTAGTTTTCTGAAAATAAGAAAAAATGTGATTAGTGGCTCTTAAATCTAATATCCAGGTGGAGTTATCATTCTCCGCTAAATATGTTTCAACAACTAATAAATCATATTTACTTTAGTTTTCTTTTTCATCTTTTTTCTCTGCAAGATATTTCAGGTAGTTTCTCTTTCAATGCACATCCTCATTGTAGTGGAAACATTTTCTTTATCTACAAATTTTTTCTTGCCTTTGAGATTTGCAGGAGCTTTCCCTTTACCCTATTCTTCATACTTTTTTTCTTTGAGGAAGAAGGTCTAAACTTAGTCCCTGAGGACGATCCTCTCTGGGACTTTTTAGAAATAACATTTACTTCCCCTTCACGTCTTTTTGACTTCATCATGGATTGAAACGTCTGTAGCTCATTGAAAAGAGAAGTCATATTATCTTTATCTTATTCATTACTGCATTGGTGCAGAATGGTAGAAAACTCTTCAGAAGAGTTTCTAGTATAAAGTTGACTTGACTCTTCTCATCAATGACAACCCCGTTCACTTCCCCAATATTGTAGTGGACCACCACATCCAGAACATGTTCTCTAACAGAGGTTTCTTCTTTCATGCGGGAGTTGAAAATGTATTTGATAGCATCATGTAGGACCAATGAAAATAGTTGTCCAAACATCGCCTACAATGAGTCCATGATTTCCTTAGCGGTCATCATGTTCTCATGCTTCTTGGACAACACATCTAATATGCTTGCCAAGATATAGACTCGGGCTTTATCATTAGTCCTAATCCATCTGTCATATGCATCCTGAACATTTTGATTTGCAATTAAGTTGGGAGCTAGAGGACATTCCTCCATTAAAACAAACTACATATCATCCATAACTAGTATAGTGTTTAGTTTTGATTTCCAAGTACTATAGTTATCTCCATTAAGTTTTTTAAAAGCAAGTAGTTGTATGAACGAACTAGACATTGCTGAGAAAATAAATTTATATTTAGTGAATTGCTAAATAATTCTATATAATTCAATTAAATTTAGCAAGTAATAATGTACCCATATTTTATTATTCTCTTACAATGATACTTTAGTAAGTTAGAATAACTGCTAATGAGGGGCAGTCAATTACTCCTTCACTAAATCAAGACATTCTTGATTAAATACTAATACAATAATAAGTCTTATTCCTATAGTATTTAATTATCATTTATTCGGTCAAAAAAATACTTACTAACACTTAGTAAAATTTTGTAAGTGTAACCCTCCATTTTTGGATTTCAGAGATCGGAATCGACAACCTTTCGAATGAAAGAGAATGCTGAAAACGGACCTAAGAAACCCTATCCATTTCTAGAGTTTATGGTGTTCCGAATCCCGTGATACAACCCTCCGAATGGTTTTGTCGTGGTAGGAAACGACTAGCAGGCACATCATGGAATCTAACGGTGCAACCTAATGGAATAGACCATAGGATGTGTTGACACACTCCCTTCACCCACTTACTATGAACTACTTCCCCTATTCACCTTGTTATTGACTCATGCAAATGCTTTTCATGGAAGCTGCGCCTAGGGCGACTTGAAGCCGAGTATGAATCTCACGGTGTGAACTCTTAGGGACGTTAGAGCTAATAGATCATATATACAACTCTCTCACTGAAGTGTTCTAATTGGTATATTGGGTAACTTTACTCCGCTATGTCTTGGCTAATTAAATATAACCTAAGCCTAGGCTTTTGTCCAAGTGTAACTCTTATACTGGATTTTAACCTACGATGTCTAAGTGATAAAAACCCGTTTTATACTTATACCACAAACACAAGCTCATAAAACTAGGTTAACATAAATTCAAGAACTGGATTGATCCCTAGGTAGCAGGTGTTCTGTAAACCGTCAACTTAAATACCTCCAACCTTGGACAAGATCTTGCAGGGTGAATTTTTGTAACCTTTGTTTTATAAGTTAACTACCTACTTTCGGTTTATTAACCCTAAGTGAGCATACATTTTATCTTTGTTATAGATTTTAAATGTCTAATTCATTTTATAACTATATATAAAAGAATATTTATAACATACACTTCATAAAATAATATAATAACTGATATGCATTTTTATGAAATTTAGAACATGCATGCTATATATTATCACTTTATAACGTATATAGATGCATGAAACATGTTAATCCTATGGTGGGATTTTAAACCTATATGACATACTTTATGCATAAATAAATTTAATTTAATTAAAACATACATTCTAAATGCATAATTCATTAAGCACACAAAAGTAGACCGATTTTGGCATCTAATAGCTTAAAAATAGCTAAATTATTACAATATAATAATTGAAAAACCCGCTCAAAGCAACCCCGAACACTTCAAACCGGCCCGAACCAAGAGAAAATCGCTTGAATCGGACCTCTAAAGGTGAAAAATGGGTTGAACTGGTTGAAAAGAGACTAACCAGACCAAACAACACTAAGCCAGCAAAAATCGGTCTAGTTGGACCACTACTTCATCCATGCGACTTTCTTTGGAAAATGAAAAACAGCGTCGAAGGAGCGTCGCAACACTGTTGAAGGAGCGTCATGACGCTCCAAGGCAAAAACGTCACCTTGCTACTCGATCTGGTTGAAGAATGCTCCAATTTCTACAAATTGCAGCCTAAATCCAACTCTAATGACTCTAACAAATTTATAGACCATTTTTCATACATTAAAGGCCAAAAACAAGCGACCAATTACAATAATTACACAACAACAAAGCTTAATTAGATGCCAAAACCAGAAAATTTCCAACTTTAGCAATCACAACATTCATCTCATGAAATTACACCCACCAAGCTGAAATTAATGCAAATTGAGTGCTCTAATCATGCTCTGATACCAATTGAAGGAGTTAGAAACATGAATGTGGAAGCAATTGAGATCTAAAGCACTCTAACTACATTAATTTTCAAGATTAAACATGCTAGTTTCCAAAACCAAAAAACAACGGATAAACACTTACTTGTTGTTGCTAAAAATTGAGTCAAATTTCTCCAAGATATACTTTATGTTATAAGAGAGATAATTTAAATGAGATTTAAGTATTAATTATATGAATGAAATTCATATAAAAACTATAGGTTAAAATTAATATGAATGAGATTCATATTAAAACTATAGGTTATGTGAGAGAATAATATTTGAATATGATTCAAGTGTAAATTAAATATGAGATATTTAATTAATTAATTTTATTTAATTGTATTTATTAAATATGATTTAATATAGTATTATTAAATTAATATAAATTAATAATATTATTTTTTATATTATTATATTAAATATAACTCCTATGTAGCGGGGAGTAATTTTGTTCTCTCATTTCTTTTATGTAGAAAAGAGAAGGGGAGAGAAGTTACAGATTGATTATCAATTACAGAAGAATTTTGTAAAACCATCTCCCTCTCCAATTATCTTAATCCCTTTGCCTTAATATTGTTTTATGAATTTGTACAAAACAAGAATAAATATATATGCTTTGAAACACACCAAAGGATTCAAGGAAAGAAGCTAAATACCTTTGTTGATCTTATCTTCAAAAGGTACTAATCTCTTGTTCTCCAAGAACACCACCAATTGATCTTCTCTAGTGTACTCTTGGGACAATGGGGTTTATGGGAACTTTTGTGAAAGAGAAGAGGGAAAGAGTAGAGAAATACTTCTTGAGATCAAAAGGTGAGGATGAGAAATTTCTCTGTGAATTTCATGTAACCTACCCATTAGAGATCTTATCTTTATTTAACGTGAAGGAAGTAACTTCCCTCCCCACTCACCTGTATTGTATGGGAGTTATTTGTTATTTAATAATAACAATATATTTAATTAATATAAATTAATAAATTAAATAATTATTAATTTATATAATAATTAAATATTAATTAATGAAATCTTATTTAATTAATTAAAGAAAATCAAATTATCATATATTTGATTCAATGTGTCATAATACACATATACTCTCATAACCTATGGTTTTATTATGAATCCAATTCAAACTAATTTAATATTTAAATCCTATTGAAAATATTAATATTCTCATATTATAAAGTTTATTTTCTCACATTATAAACTCTATGATGTATCTCATACATAACGTTAATTGTATCATATACAATTAATTCCCTTGATTAATTTGAACACTCAAATTCTTTTATCACTTTATTTCCTTGTTTTAACCCATTGTGAGCTACCAGAGGGATCTATCCAATGATTCGATATTAATAAATTAAACTCATTAATTATATTAATCAACATTCATTAACTATGGGGCATACCACTAAAGACCCATAGTTGCATTCTTATGAACTGCGGTATATTCATGTGTCCATTGATAACCATACTTTGTAAGTCAATCCTTCACAAGGTGTTCGTAATTACAGTTGGGTCAAATTACTGTTTTACCCCTGTAATTACCTCATGCACCTTAAGTCCCACTAATCCTCTAATGAACAATATTGTTTATGGTCCAACTATAAACAAAACTCTCTCTCAAATTAGTGAGAGAGTGAGGCCTCATTGTTCAAGTCTCGAAATCAGCACTTAAGGAAACAACCAATCTACTTTCCCTAGAGTCAGGAAGGAGTGAATTTTATCTTGTGAAGTTATGTTCTCAGCTCCTCACTCGACATCCTTCCCAAAATGGTAGGCATATTGAGTCGGCAGCTAAGACCACTCTCACCCATACAAATAAAGAATGATCCATATGAACAGGAGTTCGTAACTCACTCAGGATTGAGATCAAGTTACATGGTTCTCATTTGAAATATAAAACTCTTCAATTAACGGAGCTATAAAGAGAGATTTAATTTCGTGGTCCAGTCTTATACAGACTCACTGTATAGGATACCCCCACTTACATGTCATTACACGAACGATTCAAATCAAATCGTTTGTATCACTAACAAAGTGGGTCGTATCCGTAGTGTTACAAGGATGAAACACCCAACCTCACCCTTATACCATAGACCTTTTATGTTATTTCTTGAACACAATCCAATTGTATGTCAACCACATATTGTTCAAGATATATTAAATAACCTAGGATCTTAGTTTATTGGATTTTGAGTTATGCAAACAAATAACAATTATTATATAAGTAAATGATACTTTAATTATTAATTTATTTAAAAATTATAGACTACAAGATTTGGGATATAAATCCCAACAATGTCCCACTTGTCCTAAATCTAGTGGGACGTACAAGAGACTTCAAAGTAAATGCAATAAAATAAGGCATACAAATATACCCAGTTAGTCTCCCACTTGCCCTTAAGCTAGACCCTTAAAATAAAAACAAACATGATGAGTGACTCCTAAATCTAATATCCAAGTGAAGTTATCATTCTCCACTAAACATATTTCAACAACTAGTAAATCATATTTACCTTGTTTTTCTTTTTTAGTTTTTTTTTCTCAGCAAGATACTTCAAGCATTTCCTCTTTTAGTGCCCGTCCTCATTGCAGTTGAAACAATTTCCTTTATCTGTAACTTTTTCTTGCCTTTGAGATTTGCAGGAGCTTTTCGCTTTCCCTTCTTCTTCATACTCTTTTTCCTTAAGGATGAAGGTCTAGACTTAGTCCTTGAGGACGATCCTCTTTGGACTTTTTAGAAATAACATTTCTCCTTCACGTCCTTTTGACTTTATTATGGAATGAAATATCTGGAGCTCATTGAAGAGATAAGTCAGATTTTATTCTATTTTATTCATTACCACATTAGTGTAGAATGGTAGAAAACTCTTCGGAAGAGATTCTAAAATAAAGCTGACTTGACTCTTCTCATCTATGACAATCCCGTTTACTACCGCAATATTGAAGTGGACCATCATATCCAGAACATGTTCTCTAATAGAGGTTCCTTCCTTCATGCAGGAATTGTAAACGTATTTCATAGCATCATGCCTAACCGGTGAGGACGGTTGTCCAAACATCACTTGCAATGAGTCCATGATTTCCCTAGTGGTCACCATGTTCTCATGCTTCTTGGACAACACATCTGATATGCTCGCCAAGATGTAGACTCGGGTTTTATCATTAGCCCTAATCTATCTGTCATACGCATCTCGAACATTTCGGTTTTGTAGTTGAACCAAGAATTGGAGGACAATCCTCTGTTAAAACTTACCATAGATCATCCATAACCAGTATTGTATTAAAGTTTGATTTTCATGTACCATAGTTATCTCTGTTAAGTTTATTGGAAGCAAGTGGTTGAATAAATGAACTAACCATTACTGGAAAAATAAATTTCTAGTGAATTGCTTAATAACTCTATATAATCCAATCAAGTTTAGATTCTCTTGCAATGCTACTTTAGTGATTTAGAATAACTGCTACCGAAAGGCAATCAATTATTCTTTCACTAAATCAAGACATTCTTGATTAAATACTAATACCAGAATAACTCTTCTTCCTATAGTATTTAATTATCACTTATTTGGCTAAAAAATAGTAACCCTTAGTCAATTTTGAAAGTGTATCTATCTATTTTCAGATTTCAGAGATTGGAATCAACAACCTTTCGAGGGAAAGAGAATGCTGAAAACGAAACCAAGAAATCCTATCCATTTATGGAGTTCATGGTGTTCCAAATCCCATGATACAAACCCCTTGAATGGTTTTGTTGTTGTAGGAAACGACTAGTAGGTGCATCATAGGAATCTCACGGTGCAACCTAATGGAAGAGATCATAGGATGTGTTGACACACTCCCTTCACCCACTTACTATAAACTACTTCCCCTATTCACCTTGTTATTAACTCATGCAAACACTTTCAGAATGGATGCCGCTCCTAGGGTGACTCGAAGCCAAGCATGAATCTCACGGTGTGAACTCTTAGGGATGTGAGAACTAATATATCATATATATAACTCTCCCACTAAAGTGTTCTGATTGGTATATTAGGTATCTTTATTTAGTTATATCTCGGCTAATTAAATATAACCTATGTCTAGGTTTTTGTCCAAGTATAACTCTTATACTTGAGTTAACCTATGATGTCTAAGTGATAAACGCAAGCTCATAAAACTAGGTTAACATAAATTCAAGAACCTAGATATAGTATAATATAACAACTTATACTAATTTTATGAAATCTAAACATGCATACTATATATTATAACACTTTATAACATACATAGATGCATGAAACATGTTAATCCTATGGTGGGATTTTAAATCTATATGACATACTTTATGCACAAACATATTTAATTTAATTAAAACATACATTCTAAATGCATAATTAATCAAACACACTAAAGTAGACTGATTTTGGCAGCTAATGGCTTAAAACAACTAAATTATTACAATAATAATTGAGAAACCTTCTCGAAACAACCTCGAACCGAGTGAAAACCGCTTGAACCGGACTCCAAAGTTGAAAAACAAGGTTGAACCCACTGGAATTTGACTGAATCGGACTGAAAAATATCAAACCAGCTTGAACCAGTCCAGTTGGACCATTCTTCCATCGTGCGCGCCCCTTCTGGAAAAATAAGAACAGCGTCACGACGCTGTTGGAGAGCGTCGCAACGCTCCGCGGCAGAAGCTCGACTCTGTTGCTCGATTTTGTTAGCTGCTCTTCCAAATTCTTTAAATTATAGGCTAACTCAAACTCTATTAACTCCAACAAAATTACAGACCATTCTTCACACACTAAAGGCCATTAGCAAGTGACCATTACAATAATCACATCTAATCAAAGCAGAATTAGATGCCAAAACCAGAAAAATCCAACTTTAGCAACCACAACATTCATCTCATGAAATTGCACCAACCAAGCTCAAATTAATGCAAATTGTGTGCTTTAATCATGCTCTGATACCAGTTGAAGATGTTAGGAATGTAAAAACAGAAGCAATTAGGATTTAAAGCACTCCAATTCCATTAAATTTGAGGATTAAACATGCAACTTCTAAAAACCGAAAAATAGGGGATTGATACTGACGTGTTATAGCTCAAAATTGAAGTTGTCTCCTCCAAGTTTTTGATCACGAACACTTCGTGGAATACTACACGAGTCTTCCCCGTTACTCCCTGGCCTTGTGGGATCCAAATCTTGATGAATTTGGAGCAAATTTGAGAAAAAATGAGTTTTTGGAGAGTTTGGGTGTTCTTGAATATTCAGCAAAATTCAACTAAGCCTTCAACCCCAATTCTATTTCTTTTTCTTCTATAACAAGAAGAACTTCAAAAAATCTCACTAGCCATGGAATTGAGACTCAACATGGTGATTAAGGCACTTAATTAGGAGGTGGAAAGTGAGAAGGTGAGGTGGGTTTCAAAAACACCATGCCCTACTTCCATGCAAAATTGGATAATTTCAATTTTCTATTTTAATTTATTATAATAATTAATTAAATAATATTAATTTAATATTAAATATATAATTAATTTAATTAATTATATTAAATTAATATTAAATACTAAAATATTAAATTAATAAATTCTCCACTTATCCCGTCAATTTCTTACCCAACGAATCTCTATTCATCCGTATGATATTTAAATCATATTTAAATATCCCCAACTCTCCAATTCCGTTTAATTCATAATTAAATGAACAAACTATAAAATTTGCTCCTTAACCGAATTTGTACATCTTCAAATTCTTTCATCACACTATTCTATGGAATATTCCATGAGCTAACAAGAGAACCTAATAGACTTACAGATCATGAGCTCCAATGATACGAAATTAATAGGCTAAACTCTTTAACCAAGTTAATTAATATTTCTTCACTACCGGGACACTCCATTATAGCCTAATAGCTGCACTTTTCTCACTGTAGATATATTTCTGTCCACTTGATATAACCATGATTATTAAGTTGATCCTTCACAAGTTGTTTGTAATTACAGCTGGGTCAAAATTATCATTCTACCCCTTTAAGTACATCTTGTTCTTCAAGTCCCACTGACCTCTAATGAATAATTGGTTTGTGGTCCAAACAAACAAACAGAGTCCCCCTTGAGCCAATAAGAGGGTGGGGCCTCTTGTTCAAGACTCAGAGTCAGTACTTAAGGGTACAACTTCTCTACTAACCTTAAATTAGGTAGGATAGAATTCCATTTTGCAAAACTATATCCCCAGCTATCTGCCTGGTCTTATCCCTAAAATAGAAGGCATGTTAAGTTGGCAAACTCGAGCCACTCTCACCCATGCAGATTAAGGGATATTCTCAACGAACAAGAGTTCATAGTTGGCTCAAGATTAAGATCGAGTTACCTAGGTCATTAGGTTGAAATAATTAGTTTTAACAGTAAACGACGTTAATAAAGTAAAAGTGATTATTTCATGGTCGGGTCTTATGCAAACTCATTGCATAGGATGCCCCCACTCACATGTCTCTACATGAACAATATAGGACCACATCGTTTGTATCAAATACAAAATGAGCTGCATCCATAGTGTCCCCAGGATAAGGTTCCCAGCCTAATTCCTACACTATATATAGACCGTTTTAGGCTATTACTTAAACTCGATTCACTTTATGTCTACACATAAAGTCTACGTATTCATAACATAACCAGGGGTTCTTAGTTTATTGGATTTAGAGTTATGATAGAAGCAATTTACATATTCAATAAGATCTTTATTGAATTAAATCTCGATAACAACTTTATTGAGAATATGTTCAAAGTTTATAAACCACGAGTTTTAGGACATAAAACCCAACAAAAATAAAATAAATTTCTTAAATAAATAGAATTGTTTAGATATAAAATCTTATTTCAAAGAGATGCGTGAGTGAAAGGTGTGTTTTGATCAATCATTGTGAATTGCCCTCAAATAGGAGTTGAGGGAAAATTGGGAATATACCTAAAAATGAAGGGCAAAATGAGGAGTTAAAGATTCTCCCCATTTTACCCTTTTTAATATAGTATAAATATAGATAATGGGGTATTTTCTAAATAATAAACATAAATGAACCTTAATAAATAAAATACTAGAAATAAAAGTAAATAAAGTCCGTTGTTTAACTAACAAAATAAAATATTAATAATACATTGTTCATCAAGATTTAAGTATGTGTGTATATATAAATATCATCGGTTCGATTTGGTTTTGGTTAGTTTTTTAATTAAAACAAAAAAAACCGAACTGAACCAATAACTTTTTGTTTTCTTAAAAAATACAAATCAATATGTTCAATTTTACACTAAAAAACCAAACCAAATCATTGAATTGGTTCTCTTTGTCACTTTTTTTGATTTTATGGTTGCAGTCAAGTAGACACATAAATTTGATACCAATTAATTAACATAGGAGTATCGTCTTTTTTATATTTTGATAATATTTTATAATGATTGTTTTCAAATATAGCAAAATTAGCCCAAATATTTACAAATATAGAAAAAAGACAACTAGCATATATTATTGTCTATTAGTGATAACCACTGATATATATCTATAAGTATCTATTGTTGTCCATCATTGATAGACAGTGACATTTTGTTATATTTGTAAATATTTCCAGTAGTTTTACCATTTAAAACAATTATCCTTTTTAAACTCGATTTCCTAGAAAAAAGAAAAAAAATGTTATTTAGGCCTAAAGGAATGAATTATCAATCAATTAAAGAATTTGATTTGACACTAAACTTTTAACAAAAGCGTAGATATGACGCACCTAAAAAATATGCTCTAATTGTCTTATAGGTTTGTGTTTATATATATAAAAGGCTTCTAGAAATATAATTAAGTATATAATAATATATTTAAATAATTGTAAACATAATAAAGTCTATTCGTGATAGACCTTTATTAGCAATATGATCTATCAGATTTTAAAAATAATATCTAAATTTTGTTATATTTTCACATTCTTTTGTATTGTGCTATAAATGCTATATTTATCACTACTCCAAATCTTTTTTTTTTATTTTTATTTTTATAAAAGACATAAATAAAAACCAAAAGAAAATTTCATGGGAAGAAAAATATCACTTTTTGAAATGTTCCAATTTCATTCCAGTTAGATTGATCAACTCATTTGGTTGGCCAATCAAATTGTTCTTACAAATCCTTCCACAAATAACTTGGTCAACATCCATTAGCAAAATCACCTTTTTCTTTCAAGTTCAATTGCCTCCACATTTAAGATATATTAAAATATTATGGATGAACAATATGCTTTAGTTCACCAAAGAGAATATCAAATTTACCACGTCAACAATAATGTTTTTGTTATAATAAAGAATATCATTATATGTAATTTTCTTTTCAGATTAATCATTTCATTTTGATTCAACTACAAAGAAGAACGAGTAAACTCACTTATAAATATATTAACATAAAAATTATCGATAAAAAATTTGAATCCTCACCCATTTGTTGAGTTATAATATTCTTAAAAGAAAATATATTCAGTTGAAATGAATGATGCACTGTGGAAAGATAGTTTTAGTTTTTCTTCCATTTTTAATATTTTTTTTTTCAATTTTTAATTGAAATTGAAGATAGGATATCTAATTCGCCATCTCTCTTTTGAAGCCTCTCATGGGCAGCTTTAGAACAGAAACTTCAATATGGTATTAGATATGAAACCCAAGTAGAATTATATTATAAGATAAGCTCTATTTTCTCCAGGAAAAAAAGAGTGAAATCAATAATCTTCTAGAAACATATTATAATTTTTTAAAAAAATTATTGATAAACAAATTAAACCATGTTTGATTAACCATTGATTTTTCGTTTTTAAAACTTTGGTGTATTTCATGCATGATCATGGTTTTCATATTTTCTATGTAAATATTATAATTTTTAGATAATCTTTTTTTAAAAAAAAATCATTTTTAAAACAAATTTCGTAGTATTCAATTTTCTTGATTTGGCCTTTTAAGACTCTTCTAAAATGTAGACAATAAAACAATAGATGAAATTGGTGTTTAGAGGCTGAATTTTCAAAAATAAAAAGCAAAATGATAAATGATAAACAAACGGGATTTGAAATTTCAGGCAATAGGATTGATAGCTCAATAAAATAGCTATCTTAGACCTAATAATCTTGTAAGTTTGGGATGCCACATACACATATGAAACTAATTTAAGAAGTTTTCTAGGTTTAAATGGTTTATTTATAGAGATTTCTTGACGAAATAGTTTGAGATTTGGCTGGATTCAGTCAAATCCCTTCAGTGTTACTTGATTTTGCTTAGTAAACGATGATTTGGCGTCGAGGGTTCTAGGTTTCGATGCTCGCCGAAGCCCAAGCTGCCGATTTAGAGGTTGGTTAGGCCTAAACTTATGGATTTTGTGAGATTGTTGACAGATGCATACTGATTTCTTGGTTTAATGTTTTCTACTATTTGATCATGAATGGGGAATGTATATTGGTTAATGTGACAACATAATCTATCATGTATGCTATGTATGTGTTCCTTACCCATAAATTTTGTGAATGCATGCTTAATCAGAGTAGCGAATGAATTTGTTTAAGTTTATGATGATTGATTGCAACTTCTCTATGTTTATCATAGCTTTATCCAACCTTTGAAATAGAAAAACTTTGATCATCAATTGAATTTGGCCAATTTGATTGAGCATCCTAAACAATTTTTATGCTCGTGCTCAAGTTGTTGGTTTGTTTTGAGTTCTCACTAAGACATCAAAGTCTAATTAAATGAATTAGAGGATTTCAATTAGCATGGAACACTATCATCTAATCGCAATTAGACTTTAAATAAAGAAGTCATATTCTTTGTGATAAATTGATGAACAAAACTCACCAAGTAGCTTAATTGCCTCTAAATCGGTTAGTAGCTCTCCTACTGTCTCTCCTAATTCTCTAACAGTTTTGCCCCACCAAAATTTAGCTTTATAGAAATTAATAATAAACTCCAATGGCTGGACCAAGTCTTCTTAATTACTACAGATTTTCGATTAATTATAAATTTTATTTGGTTCAAAGGTTTTGTTATGACACAAAATTCTTTACTTTCAATGATAGGGGCCAAACCAACATTAATCTCTCAAGAAGTAGTTGAAAACAACCATTTCAACCATACTAGAACTTGCAACTTTGATAGTTGTTTCTATCTAGTGCAAGCTTATAAAGACGAGGAAAGTGTGAATCAAATGTCGAAAATCATCCTACGGTGTAGAAGATGAACGAAAAGAAAAAGACATTCTAACTAAAGGGCTATACTCTCATATTGTTTTCTCATTATCCAGCCCATATAAGCCCAGATTAGAAACTTAAATTCTAACCCGGGAGTGAGATTTTAATGTTATGAATAAATTTAAACTCTACAAATTTATGGCTAAATTCACCATTATTTGGACTCGGATGGGACAAAAGGGCAAGTCCCAAGACTGAAATACCTTGCCCAAAGTCAAATGAGCTTTGGGCCAAGTGGGCCACAAGTTGAGGCCCCAAGAGAGTCACGCTCGACCTCAACCATGGATGAGGCTAAGGGTGGCCAATAGCCTAGTACAAAAGATGGGAAGAGATCGGATATTTGAGAGTCCAAATTCCAAGAGAGGAAGGAAAACTATTAGGTCAACTAGTCTATATATATCATCATGACTCTAGAAGAAGTAAGTCAATTCTCGTCCAAACTCTAGTTAGGATCAAAAGCCTCTTACTAACTTAAGCATGAAAGGTGGTGTCGTTGTGGCAATAACCACATCGGTGCCCAAATTTCTCTTTTTTGCATGTCACATATTTCTTGAGTTACAATTCTTGAGTTACAATTTCATTGTTCAGCAGATTTGTAGATCAACAAAACAAAATGGAAAGAGAATCTCGTAAACGTTTCAACTTTTCAGTATGATCTTCTTAATATACGCATTTCCAATTGATTGAAACAGAGTTTGTAACAACGAACATGATTAAAAAAAATGTTATTTATAGTCTTAGCTGGTAAAACAAGAGAAAATATCAGCCTTTGTTGGCTGAAATCCTTTCTGGGTGCTTTATTAAAGACAAACCTACAATGCTTTCGATGAAACTTAAAAGAGTTATCCCCATCAGTTTAGATTAGAAAGACTCTGTAATCTTTCATTTGGGAAAAATTACGCCTTATCCCTTAGGTTGTTTTCATTGGTTTTTGCCCTCTGAATGCAACTCTCATATTTCTTAACAAGCAAACATTCAAAATAAATAAATAAATAAAATAAAATAAAACACTCATTTTAAAACTGAGCAAGATTATTGTCATGTACACAGATTCATATCACTTTCAGTAAAAGGCCCAAGCCTAGTTCTTTGGCTGAATACAACACATTTACAAGAGTTAAGAAAACTAAAGAAGATAAGCTTACTCTTCCTTTGATTTAAGTCGTCTAGCAAGTAAGATTAATCCCACAGTAGTGAAAGCAGACAAAACCACCGATGAGTACGAAACCGCAAGTAGAGCGCCTCTCAAAGACTGAAGTACATATATATAAATATCATCAAATCCCCATTCAGTATTGAACTTAAAAATCAAAGTAATCATAACATTCAAAGTAATGGTTCTAGTACCTTGGCTAGAAGTAAAGCATTGTCATTTGCATACTGCAGAGAACTCTCAGGAATACTCTGGACGCCCTGACCCAGTTGCCATGAAATTATTCTGAATTTTACATTTAAAACATGAAAGGGATATTCTTGTCATCTGATAAATGAATCAATAATTAAAGAATCTAACTAATATGAGTGGTGATTACCCAAAAACAAAACCAATTGCTGCACCGATGTTCGCCTTATCTGCAGTCAGTTCAACTTGTAGCTCTCCAAACTGAAGAGTGAAACAATATTACTTAAATGAAGTTCAAGTTGGTTCAAATCCACAAAATAATGATTTATCCGAAAAGTATATGTCTCATCTAATGTAAAGTACAAACCTACCTTAAACATTCTGGTTTCCTTCTTAGGCTGTTCAGCTACTTGCGAAGCAGAGGATGCAGACAGAAGCTTTCCAGTTGTATTCATCACTTTGGCAATCTATAATTGTGAAAACTTTCAAATTAGAAAAACTTGAATGATAAAAATTTTTATTGAGGAGAATTATAATTGATTTTCCGTTTTCTTTTGAAGAAAATCTACCGGCATGTTGATATTTCCTTGACCTTAAGAAGGAATACTCAGCATAAGCATCATTGACTTTCCAATTATGTAGATCATATGATAAATTCACAACATTACAAATTGACTTATACAAATAAAGAGATAGATAGTGAACAGAATCTCTAAGCAATCTATGAGCTATTCTTCAGGGGTAGCTCATTAACCTTTAAACTTCTTACAATATGATTGATTAACATAAAAGCTTTGATCAAGAAAAAGATAGTTTTGAGTTTACGAGGTACCTTCTGTAGTTCACCCTGACCGTACTGTCCCATCGACTGAAACCTGGTTCCAGCAGATATCAAACGCTTGCCAAATCCTAAATAGATAGACCAAACAAAGGTCACATTTATTTCTTCGCAAAATACTTGAGCATCAATTTCCTTGAGTCCTGTTCTTGCCTGACTTGTAATTGTCTGTCAAAGATTGCACCAACGTGGGGAACTTGCTTACTAAAGCATGTGAAGTGGAGGTGTCAGCTACCTCCCATGCCCGAGAGAGATTTAGCAATATTTCTCCCATCTCTTGGCCACACTGGAGCAAACATTCAACATTCTTAGTACATCACAGGTTTATAGCAGATAATTCACATTTACTCCGAGTTGAGAGTCAATAAACAAAAGTTCATCTTATCATGAAAGTTCTACAGCAAGAAAGACTTGAGAATCAACAATCAAAACAAACCAGCAGAGAGGGTGCCAACTTATGATGGCATCCTCCCCTAACAATTGTTTCTAACTTCCTTGTTTCTTCTTGGTATTTCTCTTTTTTGTATATCTGTGAGTGTCCAAGTCAGCTTACGCGCACCTCGACTAATCTCACCGGACAACCCGTCTGACCTTACATTTGGGTGTCAAGGAAACTTGTAAGATATTAAATCCTAGATAGGTAGCCACCACCAATTGAACCCATAACCTCTTAGCTATTTATAAGGACTTTCTTGATTCTTTGTTACATTCTTCTTCTTGAGTTCAACAATATGGATGTGGGGTTTCAAACATCTCGGTTCTACCATAGACGAGTAATATCATATCTTTGAGCTTAATAATTGAGTTATCCTTACATTGACAATCTGTTTGTTACTCTATTTTTCTTTTTCTTTTTCTTTATATCTATGAGTGTTTGGGCTGGCTTATGCACGCCTCTACTAATCTCACGGACAACCCACCTAACCCTACAACATTTGAGTGTCAAGAAAACTAGTAGGATATTACTCCTAGGTAGGTGGCCAACACAAGGTAAAGAAATCACCAAGAAGCATCATTCTAATTAGATAATGAAACCAAAATGGATGTGAGCAGCCCTAAACAAGAATGATTCAAGCAAGCAGAATAGAGAAAGTACCTCGTCAATAACGGGTCCATTAGAAAGATCAAAAGCAGCATCATTGAGCTTCACATACAAAACGAAGAACATTAAGAACAGAGCTACAGAATCACACAACAACAAAACAAAAAACATTGAAATAAAAAACTTCCACTTACATCAAGACGAAGATCACGGGGAAGTTTTTCAAAGTAATCTCGGGAGAGATCAAAACTATCCTGTACATAAGATTACAAACACCCACAAAGAATCAAAATCCAAACAGAAAACTAAACATGAACTTAACGAATTGGAGGGGGGAAAGTTGAGATGAAGCCCATACTTACGGCCAGTTTTTGAAGGAGAAGTTGGGGGTCGGGTTCTAAAGACTTGGGGGAGTCCGATTCGGCGAGAGCAAAGGAAAGAGTGAGGGGTTTGAGTGGAAAAGGCTTTTTGGGAAAGGATGGTCTGAAACTGATTGGATGGGAATATTGGGAAAAAAGAGGGGCAGAATGGGAAGAGTGAAAAGTGAGAGGTTGAAGAAGGTGAAGAGAAGCCATTGGAGTGAGAGTAGACAATCTGGTGTCTTCAGTGTCAGCCACTGAAATTTTGGGAGTTTTAGAAGAAGCACATTATGTATTTATTTATTATTATTATTATATATTTTTAAGGTTGGTGTACGCTACAAGTGCAACCAAAATCAAAATAATTGAAAAATAGATTTATTAGTTTGGTTTGATTTTTTAATATAAAATTGGACATATTGGATTATATTTTAGAAAAATTAAAAATCATTGGTTTAGTTCGATTTGGCTTTTTATAGAAAAAATTAGTCAAAATCGAACTGAGCTGAAGGTATATATACCTTCAATAAAATATAACCTTAGTCTTATTGTCTTTTTCATTTAGCTAAAAATTACTATTCACGCAAACGACAGTACCTACCTTTCTTCATATACAGCTGCGTTGATTCCTTCTCCATTCACATGCAACGTTCACTCTTTCTCTAATATTTATTTAATATTTGTGGTTCAAAAGCCGTTTCCGTATGTCCAGAGTTGTCCATTAACCCAAACTCTTATAATTATTACTTCTCATTTTAATATTAGTAATGATCCCCATTTTTTTAAATTTCATTATATGAGAGTGGGTGTAAACTTTTATATATATATATATATATATATATATATATATATATATATATATATATTTATTTATTTATTTTGGAGACCAAATTTCATGTATATATTTGTAATATTAGTACTTTTTCTTATTTTTTAATTTCATTATGAGAGTGGGAACTTTTATATATACTTTGAAGACAAAGTTGCATGTATATTTTTATGGTTTTAAATTGAATTGTCCTTTCAATCATGAAATTAGATTTTTCTTAGCCTTTTGGTTAAAGCCTTTTTTTGGAACTCTCATAATTAAACTTTTAGTGTTTATTTGGCTAAATTTTTTGTGTTTGAGAGAATTTTCTAACCAAAAATTTTATGACTAAATTTTTGTGTTTCTTTTTCTGCCTATAAAAAGTACTAAAATTCTAATTATGATTTTGTATTTTCATGACTAGGAAAAGAAAAACGGAATCACAATCTTCTATTAATGTCGAATCTTCCAAAACTCAGGATGTGAATGAGGTCAGAGGGAAATCACCAACAGTTCAATCTCCAAGAAAGACTAAGAAGTCTTGAACAACAAAAGCTTCAAGTGCATGGGAGTATTTTAAAAAGGTTCGTACAATTCTAACCCTAAAGCATGATGTAAATATTTGTGGCATAACTTATGCATGCGATAATTAGGAAAGTGGTACCTTACTTGTTGAAACACATAGAATTGAAGTGTAAGAAGTATCCTGGAAGAATGAATGATTAACAAAAAAATGTTAGCTTTTGTCCAATCTAAAGAGGAAGAAGGAAGTTCAAATTTAATTGCAGCTACATTCTCTTAAGAAAAATGTAGGATGATGTTGTCCATGTTGATTGTGAAGGAAGAGTTACCATTTAAAATTGTAGAGGTTAAAAGATTTCGAGAATATAATAATACAATATGACCAAAATTTGTTTTGCCTGGGCCTACGACAGTTACTAAAGATATTTGGAATCTTTATTTGAGTGAAAAGAAAGATTTGAAGAGAGTCTTGACAAAATCCAATCAAAGAGTGTGTTTAACAACCAATACATGGACATCAATTCAAAATTTGAATTATATGGTTGTTACTGCACATTTTATCGATGATGATTGGAAATTACACAAACAAATCTTAAACTTTTGTTCAGTTGTCAATCATATAGGAGATACAATTGGATAATGTTTACAGAAATGCATGTTAGATTGGGGAATTGAAAGAATTTTTACTATGATAGTGGACAGTGCAAGCTCTAATGATGGTGTTGTTTTGTATTTAGCTAGAAAAGTGAAGAATTAGAATGAATATATTTTGAAAGGAGAATTTATGCAGGTTAGGTGTTTTACGCATATTCTAATCCTTGTAGTTAAGATCTTCACCTTCTCGATTGGCCACAATTTAAAAGTTGTGTGAAGAATGAGAAGTTTCCTCATAGAAACTCTGTTTTTGTTAGAGGTTCCAACAAGATGAAATTCTACATATACTATGCTTAATGTTGTAGAGAAATTTCAAAAAGCATTTGACAGAATAGATGTTGAGGATGAACAATATAGTTTAGAACTTACTAAGAGGGGAGGTGAGAGCATGAAAGATAAAAAGAAAGGCCAATGGTGAGTGAAGATTGGGATAATGCTCATGTGTTTATAAAGGTCTTAAAGATATTTCGTGATATGACATTGCAGATTTTAAGTTCTTCACACTACTACAATTTGACTCTTGTTGATGGCCAAAAAAGTCAAGAAAGACCTATTTTGATAGCCAAAAAACATCAAATAAGCCCATATCAAGAAAGTCTGACCATCAAGAAGAATAGTTTTATTGACAGCCAAAAAATGTCGACACAAACCCTATCTTGACGTTTTTGGCCATCAAGATAGGTTAAGTTGACGTTTTTTGCCTATCAAGTACATGAAAAAGCCATCAAGATAGATACTTTTGTTGATACTTTTTGAATGCCAAAGTAGGGGTAACATTAATATTTTTTGTCCATCAAGTATTTTGAAAAATCATCAAGTTGACCATTTTTATTAATATTTTTTCGTCAAGAAAAATATATTATTTTATGTTTTTATTGACGTTTTTTTGTCGTCGACTATCGACCTTTGTTGACATTTTTTAGCCATCAACTATAACAATTTGAGAAAAAAAAAATCTAGGTCATTGGGAGACCCTATATGCAACCTGTAATCGACCCCAAACAGGCTTTATACTTGCAATTTGCATTTACTCTAAACAAGTTGGACCCAACCTGTATTTTATACACTAACAACAAATATACAAACTCACTTTATACCTATACACAAACAACAAATATACAAACTCACTTTATACCTGCAATTTGCAAAACAACTTTACACATATCCTAAAAACCACCAACTACACAACTTCAATTTTTCAATCACATATTACTCCATTGGAATCAAATAATTGCACAATGTGTCATTTCTACTAACACCATCAACTACGCGACTACAGAACTTCAACAACAACATAACTCCAAATTTTCAATCACAATATCTAAATTGACAACATCAGACCATCTCATTGAAACATCATAACACAAAAAAAAAAAAAAAAAACAAAAAAAATCAAGTAATTTTCATTAATCAAATAGTAAAATAACTCTTCTACCAACAGTTAGTATCTTGAAACTGAAATATATAAGGCCTAATCCTACCAAACTTGGCACCATATCGCTTGTCCTTAAACCTAACAAAATTGAAACTTTGTAATTAAACCTAACAATAAACTATGAAGTCATAATACTCAAATGTAACGTCCTATAAAGTCATAATAGCTAACTCCCACATTGACTGTAAGGTGTTTGTCTAGTCACCTGCAAGTGAACAAGCAAATTATATTGATTAAAAACAATTATGTTAAGTGTAATAATTATAGTTAAAGAAGATGGTTTAAGCAAATGTGTACCACGTCTGTAATTATTGTGTTCCTACGAGTTACCATGTCGTGTATGAACTTCATAGTATAGTACCCACACTTCGTATTACCTGGTTGTTCAGCACACTATATATGTACACATATATTTCAACCCATGTTAGGAAAACAAATCTTTTAATCAAAAGTATAATATCATTACACCGAAATTGAAATGCTTATCTTAACGAGGACTAAAAAGCACTCAAAAACTGATTATTTCAACCTGATGACCTAGGTAACTCGATCTTGATCCCGAGCTAACTATGAACTCTTGTTTGTTTGAGATTATCCTTTAATCTGCATAGGTGAGAGTGGCTCGAGTTCGCTGATTCAATATGCCTCCCATTTTAGGAATAAGATTAGACAGGTAGCTGGTGACATAGTTTTACAAGATTGAATTCACTCCTACTTATTTCTAGGTTAGTAGATAAGTTGTTCCTTTCAGTACTGACTTTGGGATTTAAACAAGGGGCCCCACCCTCTCATTGGCCCGAGAGGGACTGGGTTTGCTATTTGGACCACAAACCAATTGTTCATTAGAGGATCAGTGGGACTTAAGGAACAAGATGTAATTACAGAGGTAAACGGTAGTTTTGACCCAACTGTAATTACAAACAACTTGTGAAAGATCGACTTACTTATTATGGCTATATCAAGTGGACAGAAATATATCTACAATGAGAAAAGTGCAACTACTGGACTTTAGTGGAGTGTCCCGGTAGTTAACGAATGTTAATTAACTAGGCTAAAGAGTTTAGCCAGTTAATTTTGGATCATTGGAGCTCATAATCTGTAGGTTCATTAGGTTCCCTTGTTAGCTCATGAACTAAATCTTAGAACAAAGTGAATTTGAAATGTTCAAATTCAGTTGAGGAGCAAATTATATAGTTTGTTCACTTAATTATGAGTTAGACAAAATTGGAGAGTTAGAAGTATTTAAAAATATTTAAATGTGATTTAAATATTTTTAGGATGAATAGAGATTCATCATATTTGAATTTGCCGGGAAAAGTAGAAAAATAATTAATTATTATTTAAATTAATTATATATTAAATTAATTTTATTTAAAAATAAATTCTGAATTAAAAATCAAATTTTGAAATTGAATTTAATAATCAGTTTTTTGAGAATTTGGGAAATTCCAATATGCATGTGAAGTAGTTGGTGTTCACCATGCAAACACCTTCTTCTTATTCCACCTCCAAATTGGTTGATTTAATGAGCTAATTTGTTGTCTTCTTGCATTGAGATGTGACCTGCATGCGCTCTTCTTTAAATAGAAGAGAGGAATTGAAGAAATGGGTAAAGCTTTTTAGCTAATTTGTGCTGAAACTCTCCCCTACTAAAAAACTAAAAAACCAGTGTGTTCATCTTTTTGCTCCAAATTGAACTCAATTTGGACCCCACAATCCATTCTAAGGCCTGAGGATAATAAGGAAGACTATAGAGGTAGTCCACGAAATTCATGATCAGAAATTGGAAGGGATTTGATTCAATTTTGAGCTACAACAAGTAAGTGTTCTTCCTCTGTTTTTCGGTTTTAGAACAAGCATGTTTAATCTTCAAAATTGATGTAATTAGAGTGGTTTATATCCTAATTTCTTCTGCTATTATATTGCTAACTCCTTAAAAAATGACATTGTTTTGGACAAAACAACGTCGTTTTGGAACTTTTCTTGATGGTCAATGAACGTCAATCTACATGCTTTTCTTGATGGGTAATGCCAAAACTCATTTTATGCACGAATTTCATTTTCGATTGCGTGCTTCAATTCGTTGTTTGACATTGCCCGTTAAGCAATATATCTTCATTAATAGGCAATGTGAAATCTGGACCTAAGCTTGTAGGCGAAGAAGAAAATGAAGGGTTGTCGGTGGCCAAAGGGGATTTGCTTAGAGGTTATTTGGGGACTTGGACGCTCAGTGGGTGAGCAGATGCGCAGGCGAGCATGCTAGGCTAGTAGGCGTGTAAGGCCGAAGGGGCTAGTGAGCGTGCGTCTGTGCAGGACAGGCGAGTAGGTGCGCAAGCGAGCAAGCAGACAAGCGGGCTTGCAAGGAAGTCGGTGTCTGGAAAGCACGCAGGCATTAGAAGAACGCTATCGATGACGGGTGTGCGAGTGATTGAAGCCCAGTCAGCTAAGTGTATGAAAGAGCTTGACGCCCAACTGACAGTGTATGTGCAAGGACGTGTGGGTTTATGCCTTTGGAGGTTAGTGAAGCCTTTGCGTGTGTGTTTGGAGGCAGTGGCTGTATGGGAGCTGCCGACCAAGTGTGGTGTCTGTGCTTGCACAGTAGGGTGCATGTGCATGAATTGCCGCACATGAGGGGCTGAGTAGACATTGTGCAGGTTGTGCGTGGCTGAGGTGCCGCCTAGGGTCAGCTTGCTATACTTAGAATTTTAAGGACTCTATTATGCATAAAAGGTTAAGTGAGTTGGAAAATTGACTAAGTACAAGAGACTTGAAGCTTGTGAGTTGAACGCATGGTTCATAGGAGGTGATGAGTTAGGCCAAGTTGCACAATCCAAAGAGTTTGACACATAGAAGGCTAGCAAGATGAGAATTTGGCTAAGCACAAGGTGATTTTGGGTATGTTGAACACATACCCTAAACCTTGGAGGAAAAATTGCTAAATGTTGGAAGCAAAGTAAGTGTACCTGATAAGCACTTGAAAAATGCTTTATATTCTCTCAAATTAAGGGAGTTTTATATTAGATTTCACTTATTTGCTAGTGATTTTCAGGTTAAAACGAGGAAAATTAGAAGAAATGGCTAAAAGATCAAAACCGAGCAAGAATACGGCGAAAAAGAGCTGAAAAACTCAAAAGGACAAATTTTAGGATAGCGCCGCGGCGCTGAAGCATAAACGCATCAGTCTAGACGCATAGTAGCATCGCGGCGCCGAGATGGCGCTGCCTCGACGCATCCTTCTTGAACGCATGACAGCGTCGCGGCGCTGAGACGGCGCTGCCGTGGCAATGAAGCATAAACGCATCCTTGTTGAACGCATGACAGCGTCGCGGCGCTAAAACCCGAGAGAAAACTTTTTAGGGTTGAAACCCTAGTGCCGCAGCGCTATGGGACAGCGCCGCGACGCCAGCGTTACTTAAATGAAAAATTTGTATTTTAGGCTAAATTTTTGGGCGGCCAAACTCTATAAATTTGGGGGTTTCCAGCAGCCCAAAAGGGGAAGAAAAATCAAGAAAAGGAAGGAAGTTGCAGACCTAAAGAAATACAAAAAGGAGGGAATTAAGTGAGAGTTCAAAGAGTGAGTTAGTTGCAAGGAAGAGGAAAAGAGTTCGAGATAGTCTTGGTGCCCTTCGAAGTCCGACGTGAGAGCCAAGGAGTTCGTGACGGTGCTGCCTCAATCAAGAACCTCTTTTCAGTAGAGTTTCCCTTTTCTTTACACTCTTCCTTTGATTATTTTTGCTCAAACATGTTGCTTCAAGCTATGAGTGGCTAAACTCTTTAGTTTTAAGGTATTTGATGAATTGTTTATGAATTCATGTTAATTTTGTAGACTCATGGTTTTATTTAAATAATTATGCTTTTCATTGTTATTGTGTTTAATTCTTGTGGATTGGTCATCTTCACATGTTAGGTTAGATGTATGATTGAGAGATTGTATGTTTAACTTGATCTATAACAATGAATTATTGTTAATCTATCATGAGAGTAGTTAGGTTGACAATAAAAGTTGCTAAAGACTATTTTTAATGCCATGTAATTTTGTATTGGTTTTAAGAGATTAATAATCAATCGAGTTGCATGAGAAAGGGTTGTTTTTGAGAGAAAATAACTTGGAATTAAGTTTCTAGACTTAGGCATATGAATTACAATAAAATCCATGAAATCTATAATATTGCATGATGAAATAAACAAGGATTCATTACCCTAGAACTCTCTTTGACTCTTGTGTTTCTCCCTTTGATACTTTCCTTGTTTGATTTTTCTTTTTCCCTAATTTAAAATATTGAATTTCAATCCTCAAATAAAATTGACTCAATTCTAGAATAGCTAAGTAATTTTAACCTTACCAATTGGATCTCCAATGGAACGATACTCGGACTTAACCATTTTATATTATAACTTGACCCGTACACTTGCGGTAACACTAAAAGTGCGCACCAGTACCCTAAGGAAATAAGAGTGGAATGCATAAAGATAGGAAAGATTGGATGCATAAGCTTAGAAAGGACCATCATGGACGCATAGATGGACTAAGAGGAACACATGGTGTAGGCTAGATGAACGCATGGTGTGTGCTTAGAAGCAAGTTGGACACAAAGCATGGGAATGACACATCTTGGACGCATATTGAGACCAAGGTGGACGCATGGTAAGGCTCAAATATGGCTTAAATATGCGTTCAAATGAGTGGAAAGAAGAGTAGAAAATGGCGATCTCATAGTTGAACACCTCAAAAGTAGGAGGTGTCAACTTGCATGAAGGTGTAAGGCATGATGAGGCCACCTACTTTGGTTAAATGTCAAACCGAGGATGAAGGCATGGATGACAAGGCTTGAGTTCCACTTCTATAAACAGGGCTAGGGATTCCATTTGCATATATACTTGAGCATTGATTCTAAGAACTTTGAGAGACTTGAGAGTGTTCTCGAGAGAAATTTTGAGAAGAATTAGGCGTCCAACAAACCTCTCAGGCATCCAACACAAGTATCTCAAGCGTCCAAAGGTAGCTCTAAGCATCTAAGGGTTATTCCAGGCGTCTAGAGTGCTATTGGTTTTAGTTTTCTGAGCTTCAAAGGCCTAAGGTGTCCTTGAGGGTCAAAAGCAAGCTAGGTTTCAAAGGAGCAAAAGATCCAAAGCTACAGAAGGAGGTCTTGGAGAGAGAAACTCTAATTACTGTGAGTAGTTACTTGTTACTTTATTAAGTAATATTGTGAATTCCTTACAAAGTTATATATTGTGAATATGTTAAGGCATGATAAAGGAAATTAAGAGTTGCACAGGATGGCCAAAGGATCCGCGGATCTAGTTTCGGATCCTGTGTCGAAAATAGAACCTCACGGATGGTCAGGGGGTTACCAAAAACCTAGTTCTTGATCCTGTGGGAAGTATCTTTTGTGGGATGGTCAGAGGACTGACGGGTCCAGCTTCTGATTCCTTAGAGGTAAGTCTATGTGCACATAGGGGATGAAATGAGTAGTTGAGCCAAGAGGAGCCAATAGAGTAAAGTATAGTACCGAGATGAGCTTTGGGACGAAGGTTTCAGTAGATAACCCTGTTTGTGATTGATCTTATTTCTTGCTAATTTGCTACTATGTTGTTGAACTACTAAGGGTCGTGTGTTACCCTTTGTTAGATACTTAACCACTCACTTGGCTTTATAGCTCATTCTTTTCTTTTATGTTTTTTCTTTTAGGTAATCGAGGAGTTTCCGTTGCCAGCGAAGCCAAGGTCTACCACAAGATAGTTTATCTCACAGAAAGATAGGATTAAAACTCTGGTTTTGTAAAATTATGTTTAAAGGAGTTGTATAAACTTATTTTATAGTTTGGATTCCAATACATGGGCATTTGTTAATTATGATTAAGTATGTAGTGTGTGTTAAGTATTAAAGGACGAATAGTAAATGTCACAAAAGAGTGATGTTTGCTATCTTCACGTCTCTATTCAGGTTTAAAAGGGTAATTCGGGAGGGGGTGTGATAGGCAATGACCATTAAGAAAGGGTTTTCTTGATGGTTTTTTACCATCAACATATCCAAAAATCGGGAATTCACTATTTTGACGTAACTTACATACTTTTCAGTAAGAAAAACATTTTTCTTGACGTACATGCACGTCAAGTTAAATATAAACCTTTCTTGATGTTCTAAGACCATCAAGAAATGTAAATTTAAATTAATAATAATTTTAAAGCTCTAAATTAAAGTTTTCTTGATGGTTTCTTTCCATGACCATCAAGAAAACAAAAAATCCATGCATCAAGAAAGGCCAAATTTGTAGTAGTGTCATCATTAACATCACATAGATATTTTCATGAAATTTTTTTGATCCAGAAACAACTTCAAGTATATTTAACCTCTGGTAATGTTTTGTTGACTAATATGACAAAAAGCATGAAGTTAAAGTATGAAAAGTATTGGGAAAACGATGATAGGACAAACTTTCTTCTACATGTTGCTAATATGCTTGATCCTCATTAGAAGCTAAAGTTTGTTTTATTTTCCCTTTTTAAATACTCTGGGAATTACGTTGAAAATAAAAAAGCTACAGAAATAACTTTGAAAGATAATGTGATTGTTGGAGCTAGATGCAAAGACGATGAGGTAGTGGATGTAACTCTAGATTTTACTGAATTTTTAGATACAACTAATGATGTAGCAAGTAAGTCTGAATTGGATAGTATTTTAACAAGTTATGTGAGAGAGGGGGTGATGAGATTTTTTATCTTTTAGGTTGGTGGAAGCAAAACTCTAAGAAATATAAGATTCTTTCTAAAATGGCTAAAGATATTTTGGCAATTCCACTTTCTACCATAGTCTCAGAGTCGACTTTCTCTATTGGAGGCAGGGTACTCGATCCATCTCGTATAGTACTCTATGTCCAACAACTGTTGAAACTCTTGTTTGTTTACAGAATTGAATTTGCTCATCACCTATTAGTGACATCCAACAAATTGTCGAAGGTGCTCTAGATGAAATCACACAAGTTTTAGAAGGTAAGAAATTTTAGTTATTGTGATTCACTCATCTTATTATTAATTTTTATTCAATTTTATTATATTCTCGTTCACGTCGATTTGTACATTCTCAACCAACAAGTAGTAAAATTACTACCATTGATGATTGAAGGAGAATTGAAGATGATTAATAAATTGCTTAGTACACATTTTTTAATCTTTTCCTTTTTAATATGTTCATTTGTCCTTCTAAATTGCTTATGTTGACTTTTATTTTAATTGAATTTACTTTTTTTTTTTTGTAGGGTTGGCTTGTCTATGTCTTATATACATCATGGAAGGACTTGGACTTTGAAATTCCATTATTAGTACTTTTAGTTTTCTTATGTTGGATGAATACATGATTTATTATATAGTTTATTTGAATAAGATTCAAATTAAAACTTTATAATATGGAGAATTAATTTATCTGAATATGATTCAAATAAATAATTATTTATTTGGATGAAATCCATATAAATAAATAGAGGGAGAATTAATTAATTAATTAATTTGAATTGGATTCAAAAAATTAATTATTTACTTTGGATGGGATTAAAATTAAAGATTTTGCAGAAGATAAATATTTAAATATGATTTAAATATTTTAAACTATTTAAAATAAGATATTATTTGGGTAGATATTTATTAATATTTGATATTATTAAATATTTAATTTAAGATCTCTGCAGAGGGGTTATCGTAATTTTCTCAGACATAGAACCCATAGACTTCTATAAATAGGGTCCTCGGGAGTCCTCATAAAACACACACCTCTATAAAAATACTCTCTACGATTACTGTAAAACTCTTCCTCTAGAAATTCTCCCAATTTTCTTAGAAAACTTCTCCCTCTATTCTTTCAAGAAGAAGTTCCCACAAACCGGATCCTTGCCAGAGTCATAGTAAGGAAGATCTCTTGGAAAAGGAAGACTACAAGGAGAAGACTATCGGTTCGAGAAGAAATTTTGCTGAAATTATAGATCGGCAAAGGTATGTTGCTTAATATTTTCTTAATTATTTGTATTTTTATTGCTTTCAAGAAATCAAAAAACGTGACCATACGCTTCTGCCGGGATTCAATTCCCTTCAAACATCACATATTTATTCATAATGCATTTAAATCACATAAAAATGCATATCTTTCTCTTATGCTATAGTTTAAATATGAATCTCATTTATATTATTACTCTATAATTTTAATATGACTCTAATTCATATTAAATTAATATCTAAATCTCATTCAAAATGACAATCTCTCATATTATATAGTTTCAATTATAAATCACATTTATAATTAACTATAATGTATCATAATATATTATACTGTATATTAATTATTATTAATATAAAATTCTCTTAAACAATTTGAACAATTCAAATTATTCTATAATTTACTGATCCTTGCTTTACCCTTAGTGAGCTAGCAAGGGGACCTAATGAACCTACAGATTAGAAGCTTCAATGCTTTGAAATTAAATTAATTAAACTCTTTAATTAACTTAATTAACATTCATTAATTGTGGGTCATTCCACTAAAGACCTAGAACTGCACTCTTTGTATTGTAGATACACTTTTATATCCATGGATATATCCAGGTATCAATAAGTCAACCCTTCACAAATTGTTCGTAATTACAGCTCGGTCAAAAAATTACCGTTTTACCTCTATAATTATTTCTTTCTCCTTAAGTCCCACTAATCCTCTAATGAATAATCTGTTTATGATCTCACCATAAACAAATCCCTCTCGGGCCAATGAGAAGGAAGGGCTCCTTGTTCAAGACTTGGATTCAACACTTAAGAGACCAATCTATCTACTTTCCTCGAGGACGGGAAGGAGTGAACTCCATCTTCTATAATTATGTTCCCAGCTCCCTACTCGAACAAATCCCCAAAATGGTAGGCTTATTGAGTCGATGACCTGGGCCACTCTCACCCATTACAAATCAAAGAATTGTCCTTATACACAAGAGTCCATAACTCACTTAGGATTGAGTTCAAGTTACCTATGGTCATCCTAATGAAAAGTTAATCTCTTCAATCAACGATGTATAATAAGAGATTAATCATTTCGTGGTTGTCTTATATAAACTTTTTATATAGGATACCCCCACTCACATGTCTCTACTGTTGGATGTATGCCCTAAAGTCTCATAGTTAATAAGTTATTTGAAATAATGGTTGATTATATTATATATGCAATTATTCATTAGAGGAAGATCCAAGGTTATTTTATGTAACTTAAACATGTATGTGGTTGACGTACAAATGGATCATGTTTAAGTAATAACCTAAATGATCTGTAATATAAGGATAAGGTTGGGTGCCTTATCTTGGTGATGCTACAGATATGACCCACTTTGTAATTGTTATAAAAGTTGTAAAGTGTTACAAACGATTTGATCCTAATCATTCATGTAGAGACATGCAAGTGGGGGTATCCTATACAAAGAGTTTGTATAAGACCGAACCACGAAATGGTTAATCTCTCTTTATATCATCGTTGACTAAAGAAATTAACATTTCATAGGATGACCATAGGTGACCTGACCTTGATCCTCAGTGAGTTATGAACTCCTATCTATGAGGTAATCCTTTAATTTGTATGGGTGAGAGTGACAAGATTCGCCGACTCAATATGCCTACTATTTTGGAGATTTGTCCAACTAGGGAGTAGGAAACATAGCTACACAAGATAGAATTCACTCCTTCCCGTCTTCAAGGTAAGTAGATGAATTTCTCCCTTAAGTGTTAACTTCGGGTCTTGAACAATGGGGCCCCTACATCTCACTGGCCTGAGAGAGTTTTGTTTATGGTAGGACCATAAACAGGTTATTCATTAAAGAATCACTGGGACTTAAGGAGTTAAATATAATTACAAGGGTAAAATGATAATTTGACTCAAATGTAATTACGAGCAATTCGTGAAGGTCGATTCATTGTTGATTGGTTATATTCGTGGACTAAAAAATATGTCTACAGTGCGCAAAATGCAATTGTAGGTATTCAGTGGAGTGACTCACAATTAATGAATGTTGATTAATTTAATTAAAGAGTTTAATTAATTAATCTTATATCATTGAAGCTTCTAATTTGTAGATCCATTAGATCCCTACTAGCTCACTAAGGGTATAACAAAGAATATTTAGTTTTGGATAAATTTGAATTGTTCAAATTAAAAAAGGGAATGTGCATTAATTGTATGAGATAAAATTAATATTGTATAGAAATATATTATAATATAAAGTTATTTTTTAATTAGATTCAAAATTAAACTAATATAGTATGAGAGTATTAATGTTTGAATAATATTCAAATATTAATAAGATTCGTATAATTAGGGAATTATATGTTAATTGTCGAAAAGCGCTTGAAAAGTGCTTTCTATTCTCTCAAATTAAGGGAGTTTATATTAGATTTTACTTGTTTGCTAGTGGTTTTTAGGTTAAAATGAGAAAAATTAGAAGAGAAGACCAAAAGATCAAAACCGAGCCAGAATACAGTGAAAAAGAGAAGAAAAACAACAATTTTGCCTAAATAGGGCAAAGCTGCGACGCTATTTCCTGAGAGCAGCTCTACCTCAACACAGCAGCAGCGCCGCGACGCTCTCCAACAGCGTCACGGCGCTATCTTTCCAAATTTGGCAACATCGGCACTATGGACCAGTGACGCGACACCAGTTTCCTTAAATGAAAAATTATGTATTTTTGGAAAGTCTTTGGGTGGCCAACTCTATAAATTGGGGGGTTTCTAGCAACCTTAATCATCAATCTACAGACCAAAAGAGACACAAAAATGAGAGAATTGAGTGAGAGTTCATAAAAGAGCTTTAAAGAGTAAGTTAGTTGCAAAGAAAAGGAAAAGAGTTCAAGAGAGTCGTGGTGCTGTTTGAGTTCCGACGTGAGAGCCAAGAAGATTGTGACGGTGCTACCTCAATCAAGAGCCTCTTTTCAATAGAGTTTCCCTTTCTTTACACTCTTTCTTTGTTTATATTGTTTGAATATGTTGCTTCAAGCTATGAGTGGCTAAACTCTTTAGTTTTAGGGTTTTGATGAATTGTTTATGAATTCATTTTGATATTGTAGACTTTCATGGTTTTGTTGGAATGATTATGCTTTTTATTGTTATTGTGTTTAATTCTTGAGGATTGGCCACCTCACATGTTAGGTTAGATGTATGATTGAGAGATTGTATGTTTAATTTGATCTATAACAATGAATTGGTGTAATCTATCACAAGAGTAGTTAGGTTGACAATAAGAGTTGTTTAAGACTATTCTTAATGCCATGTAATTTGTATTGGTTTCAAGAGATTAGTAATCAATCGAGTTGCATGAGAAAGGGTTGTTTTTTAGAGAAAATAACTTGGAATTAAGTTTCTAGACTTAGGCATATGAATTACAATAAAATCCATGAATTCTATAATATTGCATGATGAAATAAACAAGGATTCATTACCCTAGAACTCTCTTTGACTCTTGTGTGTCTTACTTTATTTACTTTCTTATTTAGTTTTTATTTTCCATAATTCACAACTGCAATTCCAATCCTTAAATAAAATTGATTCGATTTTATAATAGCTAAGTAACATAAACCTTCACAATTGGATCCTCAGTGGAACGATATTCGGACTTTACCGTCTTATATTATAACTTGACCCGTACATTTGCGGTTAACACATAAAGTGGCGCAATCAATTGCATATGATTAAATTAATATAATGTATATGATTATATAATATTATAAAGATTAATTTTGAATTAGATTCAAAATTAAACTATATAATATCAGAGAATAATATATTTGAATAAGATTCAAATATTAAATAATATGAATGAGATTCATATTTAAACTATATATTAAAACATAATATGAATAAGATTCATATTTAAACTATAGGTTATGAGAGGGAAATACATTTGAATATGATTCAAATGTAATATTAATTAGATTAATTAATTTTAATTTAATTTAATTTGATTTAATTTAACTTTAGTTAAATTTTAACTCCCTACGGTTAAGGAGAGTTAAAGGATGGTTAAAAGGAAGTTAATCCATAATTAACTTCCCCCTCTCTATCATTTTTTAGTAGAATGTGATTTTGTGTTGAGAACACAAAAATTTTCTTCATAGAAAATTTCTTTACTCTCAATTCTCTCTTAATTCTCTCATCACTATCAAGTTATAGAGAAAAGATTTCTCTGCAAAAACTCTTCTAAATCTTCCAAAAAAGGTTCCCACAAACCTATTCCTTGCCGGAGAATAGCGGGGAAGGCTTAGTGGTAGTGTCCTATTCGATACCGAAGTAGAATTACTAAGATCATGATCACAGTGAAGATGGAGAAGATTGAAGAATTGTCTTCAAAGGTAACCTCTTCTCCTTGATTTGATTTATGTAAAAAGCATGTTTATGAAATTTGTTTATCCTATGTTTTGTAATTTTTTTGTTTTTTACAAGAATTTCCAAAACGAATTTCAAAGGCACACACGTTCACACGCTTTCGCTAAGGAATTTGATTCCTTCATCTACATGAACAATTTGGATCAAATTGTTTATAATACTTACAACTTTTATAGCAATTACAAAGCGAGTCATATCCATAGTGTTATGATAGCTCCTAAAAAGAGCTATCTCTCCCGGTTTTATTCGGGCTCGTTCCGTCATTTTATCGTTCTCTTTCCTGAATTTGTAGGCAATGAGCGTTAGGTAGTGAGACAGGCCATCGTGGTCGATTTGGTACAAAATCGAATCAAAACAGAGCTTGAAAGCTTAAACCAAGAAAGGGGATCAAAATGACCGAAATGACCCTAGAGAGCACAGGTGTGCTGAGCTTTACGCTGAAGACTCGAGAGAAAATTTGGCATTAGTGTCACAACGCTCTAGGGGAGCGCAACGTCGCTCTGGAGATTGATGAGAATTGGGCAAGGTGCACTCCTTGTAGTGCAATGCTCAGTGTTGTTACGCTTGAGACCGGCGCTCAACTTCTTTGCCGAGCGCAGCGACACTACTGAAGAGCGTAACAACGCTCTAGCATTTTTTTTAAAAAAAGCTTCATTATTTTTAGGTTATTTTCATCACCCATCCGACCTCCAGCCACCATTTTAGGCCTTTTTGCTGCCATTTTTCATCTTCTCTTCTCTTTTTCTTCTACATTTTCATTTTTAATTGCTTGAAGACTTGTTGATCTTGCTCCATGAGGATGATCGGTGAAGGTAACTGTCACACCCCCTCCCAGATTACCCTCCATAACTTGAGACGAGATGTGAGGGCAACAAACGTCGCCTCTCTTGTGAGGTTCACTATCCAACTATACCTGAATAACCTGTTGAAACATGACTTACGTAACTGCCCATATCACTTATTCTAATAATATAGACATTGAGATCGACCATGCCCATAAATTCAATAACATGAGAACTTATATTTACACAACCAGATACTCCAAACTCACTCACAAATATACTTAGATGACATATACAATAACCAGTCTCACATCCCAACTACTAACTCACTATGTCTACATGTCACATACACAAAGTTATTTACACATACAGCAACCAAAATGCAAATATTTTCTGATAACTCCAAGCTTAAGCAGGGCGATCTTGAGTAGGCTAAGCACCAGGAACTTCCTCGCTACCTGGGTGGGAAAGAAAACATGGAAAACATGAGCTGGATGCCCAGTGAGCGACATAGTATTTTAAACACAACTCATGAACCAAATCATGCTCAATAGTAGAGAAAACATAACTTTAGTATAAAACTCATGTTAAGCCTTGAAATAAAACATAAGCCATTTCTTTTACATAAATACAGTTTACAAACTCATCAAACCCTCTTCTGCTTAAAAATTCCCTTAGTTGAGGCGGAGCAAGGCTCAACACACTAACGTCGAAAACAAACCTTAGTTGGGGCGGAGTAATCTCGACAAACCCAACATCGAAGACCTTATCTGATGTGGAGTAATCTCAACACAACAGTGTCACCAATCACTATGTGCACATAGAACTATCTCTGGGTACCCAAGTACCTTCTCCAAGTCCTTCAGTACTGGGTCCCTAGGATACTTAAATGCCTTCTCAACGTCCTTCAGCATTGAGCTCCTTTAAGACATTGCCCACATGCCTTCTTAATGTCCTTCAGCATTGGATACCTTAGAAAACATTTTAGAAACAAGTATGCTTTTGATGCGCACTTTTAGTGTTAACCGCAAGTGTACGGGTGAAGTTATAATATAAGACGGTGAAGTCCGAATATCGTTCCACTGGAGATCCAATTGTGAAGGTTTAAGTTACTTAGCTATTCTAGAGTTGAATCAATTTTATTTGAGGATTGAAATTAATATTGTGAGTTATGGAAAATATAAACCAAATAAGGAAAGTATTAAAGTGAGAAACGCAAAAATCGAAAAGAGTTCTAGGGTAATGAATCCTTGTTTATTTCATCATGCAATATTATAGATTTCATGGATTTTATTGTAATTCATATGCCTAAGTCTAGAAACTTAATTCCAAGTTATTTTCTCTAAAAAACAACCCTTTCTCATGCAACTGGATTGATTACTAATCTCTTGAAACCAATACAAATTACATGGCATTAAGAATAGTATTTAGCAACTTTTATTGTCAACCTAACTACTCTCATGATAGATTAACAACAATTCATTGTTATAGATCAAGTTAAACATACAATCTCTCAATCATACATCTAACCTAACATGTGAAGATGACCAATCCACAAGAATTAAACACAATAACAATGAAAAGCATAATCATTCCAACAAAACCATGAAAGTCTACAAGATCAACATGAATTCATAAACAATTCATCAAAACCCTAGAACTAAAGAGTTTAGCCACTCATAGCTTGAAGCGACATGTTTAAGCAAAATAAACAAAGAAAGAGTGTAAAGAAAGAGAAACTCTACTGAAAAGAGGCTCTTGATTGAGGTAGCACCATCACAATCTCCTTGGCTCTCACGTCGGAATTCGAAGGGCACCACGACTATCTCGAACTCTTTTCCTCTTCCTTGCAACTAACTCACTCTTTGAACTCTGTTATGACCTCTCACTCAATTCTCTCCTTCTTGTGCCTCTTTAGGTCTGTAGATTGATGGTTGATTCATTGATTAGGGCTGCTGGAAACCCCCAAATTTATAGAGTCGGCCGCCCAAAAACTTACCAAAAATAACAAATTTTCATTCATGGAAAACTGGCGCCGCGGCGCTAAGGTTGCGTCCAAAATTGTTGCTCTAGGGTTTTAGAGCCGTAGCAGCGCCGTCCAAGCGCCGCGACGCTGTGATGCGTTCAGAATTGTTGCTCTCAGGTTTTAGCACCGCGATGCTATGATGCGTTCAGAACGTTGCTCTCGGGTTTTAGCACCGCGGCGCTGCCTTAATTTTTGCCATTTTGAGTTTTTCATCACTTTTTTGCCGTATTCTTGCTCGATTTTGATCTTTTGGTCTTTTCTTCTAATTTTCCTCATTTTAACCTGAGAACCACTAGCAAACAAGTGAAATCTAATATAAACTCCCTTAATTTGAGAGGATAGAAAGCACTTTTCAAGTGCTTATCAGCTTTGCATAAACAGTTCATTATAAAACATTTCATGCAAAACAGAGCATTTTTCAATAAATAGCATTTTATAAACATGCTTTACATAAACTTGTAGGAAACAGATAAAACATGCTATACCATCAAATATAATCAGCCATCATGCTTATCATGTAATAAATCATCATAAAATCACATTTTATAAGAAAGTCTGGCTAAACATTTTAAATAAAATCGTTTACAGAGGAAAAAAGGTGTCACTCACTATCCGGGCCTGTTCCTCAGGGTCTATAGGTTTTTCCAACCTCAATATGACCTGAAATATCAATTACGAGCCATTAGATCCTCTCTTTGAAGTCCTTACATTCATCACTTAACTTCATTGCATCCACATTGTCCATTTCAAGCCTAATTTCTACCGTTACTATCATTTTTACCATTTTAGGGACCTTTTTGCAAAATTCTCAAAATTTCCAAAAATGCTTAAAAACCAGCTTAAAATTCATATTTTTCCATTTTTAGGTCAATAATTCAAGAAAACATCGATTTGGGTCTAAAAATTTCCAAAATTAACCAAAATGACCATAGGCAACCTTGGTGGGCAGCAGCTGGGCAAGGGGGTGGGTGCTGGGCGTGGGCGTGGGCGTGGGGTGGGCGTGGCAGCTCTGCCAGCCACTTCTGCCAATAGTGTCCTTTTTCCAACCCGATTTTTCAGAGCTCTAAAACACTATTTCCTTTCAAATAAAAATCAAATAAAAATTATGGGACTCAAGTTTAACCTCTTAACTAGCTTACCAAGAAAATTCAGCTCCAAAAACCTTCCCGAGCACCCTTGAAAAATTTCTCAAAGCTAACTCGTCTGATTTGCTGGGTTTCTGCGATAACCTTCAGTATTTTGACGATTTATCAAGCTTCCCGACCTCAAATCACTTCGGCAGCCCTGGGTCGTCTTTCTAACTCACAGAGCTTCCTCTAGTCCAAAAATGGTGAAAATAGCACGAGGGAATTGGGAGAACCATCGGGTTAAATGAGCTGCTTGCTTAGAGTCCGAGCTGCTGCCTAGACCAACCAATAAGCTTAAGCCACACACCAGCTTGTTTCACCGTGTTTCCTCTTCATTTCTCCTTATCCTCGACATCTAAATTAAATATAATTTCTATTTAAATAATTATTTTAACTTAATTTAATATTTATTTCCTAATTTTTTCATTTTTCTCAAATAGTTTCCAAATTTTGACCCTTTTGACTTAAGCTTTCCCAAAAATTTCCTAAGTCCAGCCCTCCTCCTTGTACTACAATACCGTTAACTCCATCCATTTTATTCCTTAGCAAAGATTAATGGAAAAATAAGAATACCATATCATAATTACTTAAAGTGCA
Source organism: Citrullus mucosospermus (assembly GCA_030954485.1). NCBI lineage: Eukaryota > Viridiplantae > Streptophyta > Magnoliopsida > Cucurbitales > Cucurbitaceae > Citrullus > Citrullus mucosospermus. Next base: position 21,299,474 of record CM062057.1, read on the forward strand.
CTAGAATTCCACATGCTTTTCTACTCATTCAAGCCAACCCTAGCCAAACTTTTAACCATGACTTTTATCTTTTGCTAATGCTAAGGAAAATAGAGGTTAGGGCTTACAGTAACTCTACTTGGGGATAGGATTTAGGCTTAATTTCTTGAGATTTTATTGAGATTGTATGAGTTTTATTACCTTTGAATGAATTTGATTCTGAGTTAATCCTTATTGAAGTTGCTTGATGGAATTGACATCTCTTGATAGTATCTTCTTTAATTGCAAAATTTGTTGGCACTGAGCATAATACAAATTGTGTTGCACGATTAATTTTGTGAAGAATTTGATTGAGGACTGTTCTTTTGATTAAATCTATACAAATTAGTTGAATCAAATTTACAATCCAATGTTAGTCTAGGCTTTCCGATCTTTCATTCGTCAAAATTAAACTCCGTTTGCTTAATGCTTATTTGATCCGTTATTGGAAGCGTTATCATCCTAATTGAATCGGATTTACTTCAAATTATGCTTGCTTGATTTGATAATTTGGAGCATCAAGTGAAATTTGTTGTCATTTAATTATGATTCATTGGTGATTTATCTTTATGTTTAGTGATTTATGATAGAGATTAAGCCGAATCCGTTCCTATCCTCGAGTATTCATTACATTTGATTTATCTACTTCTTGTTCAATTTTCTTTAAGCTCTTTCTTGAATCGATTTCTCTTATTGTTTTTACTTTCTTACTTCTAAACTTACATGATCATGAAATCCCCCCCCCCCCCCCCCCCCCCCCTCAAAAGAAAAAAACCAAAAGCATTTGATTATTGATTCTAACAAGTAAAAGGTTTCCTATGGATCGAACCATGCTTGCCATTATTGCTACAGTTTGTAGTAATAATAGTACGTTCAGAGTTATAAACTTTATTTAATCACGTGCTTGTTTTACTTTCCTTTGGTTTATGACCCGCTCTTCTGGAGGTTCTAGACTTCAGTTCTTTGCATATATTAATCAGGAAGAGAGGAAAATTCGGGAGGAAAGGAGACTCATAGATGCTGCTAAAGAGGTAGTACCGACTGATGAAGAAGCAAATCATCCAGTGGAGGCGAACCATTCGATCGAGATGGCAGAGCTTCAAGAGAGAACACTGCGACAGTTGGTGGAGCTAGATATGGCTCAACAACTGTTGTGTATTGTTTATCCTGACACAATGATGCCATTTGAGCTGAAGCTTGGGCTCATCCACTTGTTGCCTCAATTCAGAGGCATTTCTGGGAAGTTCCCCACAAACACCTCAAAGACTTCCATTTCGTTTGTGATGGCATGAAGCCGCATAGGGTAATTGAAGAGCAACTTAACCTCCATGCATTCCAATTTTCTCTAAAGGATGCAGCGGAAGGATTGGCTCTACTATCAACCTTCGGGCTCGATCACTACCTGGACTAGGCTGAAGAAGCAATTCCTTGAGAAGTTCTTCCCATCGTCTCAAGTGAATAGTATCAGGGAGGAGATATACGATATCATCCAGGAGATGGGTGAATCACTTTTTGAGTATTGGGAACGCTATAAACAACTATGTACTCGATTCCCTCATCATCAAATTTCTGATCAACTCTTAATTCAATATTTTTATTCTAGTTTGCTTGCTAATGACAGGGCAAATATCGATGTGGCTGTAGGAGGAGCTCTTGCTGATAAAAAGAAGATCCACCATGGCTGAAAACTCTCAGCAATTTGGGACTTGAGCCAACGTTGTCATTCCCTCGAACTGTCATGCGGTAAGTGAGCTTAAATCTCAAATATCTAACCTGACTACTCCTGTGAAATAGATAACCATGGGAGGGAACGTGCAGCAAGCCAAGTTTTGTGGTCATATATTAGATGTGTGTCCTCAGGTGCAAAGTGGCATGATCCCTGAAGTCAACGTTGTTGGTGCTTTCCAGAGGAAGTAAAATCCTCATAGCAACACATATAATCCTGGATGGAGGGACCATCCAAATTTCAAATCGGTAAACCAAGGACGCGAGAATAACAGCTCAAGCTTAACAGTCCTCGTCGGGCTCAGGTATGTCTCTTGAGGACATAGTTAAATCTCTTGCTGACCACTCTTTAAAATTTCAACAGGATATTCATCAACTTTCAAAAGATTCAGTCCAACTCTCCCAAGAAACTAAGTCTCTCCACCAAGAGACAAGAACTGGGTTTAGCAACCTAGACACTCAAATTACCCAGCTAGCAACTTCAGTTAGCAGGTTAGAGAATAAGGCATCTGAAAAATTGCCTGCTCAACCTGATCATCAGAATGTGAGTGCCATTACACTGAGAAGTGGTAAGAAGCTTCCTCCTGTCACTCTTGTACCAGTTGCCCCACCTACCCCATCTTCTGCTTGCACTTCTGACAAAGTAGATAAAGATGAAGGAACTTCTACAGAAACACCACCATAGCCCTCATGTCACACCCCCTCCCAGATTTCCTTCCTTAACCTGGAAGAAGATGTGAGGATAGCAAACTTCACCTTTTTGTGAGATTCACTACCCATCCATACCTGTCTAACCTGTTGAAAACATGATTTCACATAACCGCCCACCGTGCACATACTTAAATCATACAACATTCAAATCCACCAAACCAATAATTACAACAACATGATGATTCACATATGCATCCACAGAAACTCCAACTTGATTACAACCATACTTAGCTACATACACATTATTCACTCTCACTTCCCAACAACCAACCAACTAAGTCTACATGCCACACACACACACAATTATTTACACATACGACAATTATGAAAAAAAGTATTCTTTGATGGCATGCAACTTAAGCAATGTGAGGCTTGTGTAGGCTAAGCACCGGGAACTCTTCCACTACCTGAATAGAATAGAAAACATGGAAATATATGAGTTGGATGCCCAGTGAGTGACAAAGTATTGAAACCCAACTTTAAAATTAAATCATGCTTAAAACGAGAGAAAACATTAACTATAACGTAAAGAATACATGCTTAACATTAGAGAGAATGTAGACTATAACATAAACATCATGCTCAAATAACGTTATCAAATCATATACGTTCCGTTTCTGAAAAATCATGAAAATACAATACTTTTCGACATTTTCCTAAGTTGAGGCGAAGCGGAGCTCAACGCTACTCAACGTTGAAAACATCCTTAGTTAGGGCGGAGTAATCTCGACACACCAAACGTCGAAACCTTAGCTGATGTGGAGTAATCTCAACACAACACCGTCAATCCTCACTATATGCACATAGGAACTGTCTTGGGCTACCCAAGTACCTTCCCCATGTCGTTCAGTACTAGGTCCCTATGATACTCAAATGCCTTCTCAACGTCCTTCAACATTGAGTTCTTTCATGTCATAGGGTTGCTCATATCCCTCCTTAACGTTCTTTAGCATTGGGTCCCTTAGAAAACATTTTAGAAAACAAGTATACTTTTTATAAAAAGTTCATTATAAAAAATTTCATGGAAATCCAGATCATTTCTCATTAATCAGCATCGTTTAAACATGCTTTTAAAACTTAAGGAAATACACATAACATGTCTTTCATGCCATGAAATCAAATATAAACAGTTGTCATGCTAACATTTAGGAAAACATCATAAAACCACATTTCATAGGAAATCATGGCTAAATAGTATAAACAAAATCATTTCTAAAGAAAACAAGTGTCGCTCACAACTCGTCCCAGGCCCTTAAAGGATTATATGCCTTTCCCAGCTCTTCTCGGCCTGAAATAGTACATTTTAGATTTCCTTAAAATTTCCTTTAACATAACCAACAAGTCTTAAACATTGATACTTGTTCAATTGTTCACCACTGTGACCAAATTTCACAAGGATAATCACTAATGAATGAGACTCAATCCACCAGCGAAACTAGACTAGCGACACCAAGGCTGGAAACCATTATGTACCAACGAGACTGGTCAACTAGCAAGGTTTTACCTGTTTAGCGAGACCAGTGAGAGTAGTGAGAGCTGTGAAACCAGCGAGATTTGTGAGACAAAAACCGACAAGCGACACCAACGAGATCTATCTCGCTCTTGCCTAATGTCGCTCCTCCACCAGCAAAACTCGTCTCCCTCTGCCATTGTCTTCTCTACTGTCCTCACTTCTATCTGTTAAACGTTGCATTTATAGCCCGAATTAGAACTTCTTCCCTTTTACAAACTTGTAGAGAAATGCGTTTTCTAACTTACCCCAAAATTTCATGGTCTAACTTCTCTTTGTTCAACAGATAATCCAATTTTACTTCGCCCTACTTCAGATCACTCGAGGAATCCGTATCAGTCACTTCCACCTAAAATTAAACCTGTTTCGCTTGACATTCATCTCAACCATCCTTCACAAAAGTTGTTACAAATTGAATTAACTCACTAACCTCAAATTATCAGCTCCAAACTTGGACTCTTCAGCACACTATTCTCCAAACTTGCTCAGACTAGTCTTTGGTTTTTGCTTCAATTTCACCACGATTTCTTCCAGAATTCCACACCAATTAGCCCTAGTCGTCTTCTTCTTCCTCCCTTCGACACTGAACTAAAAGATGGAGCTGGTTTGAGATTTTGCATAGTGAGAAATTTCGACAACTCCATGGATTGTCTTATTTAAACTTTACACCAACACCATCTCCACTTTCTTTTTCCTTTTTCTTTTTCTTTTTCTTTTCTTTTTTTATTATTATTTTTATTTTATTTTTGTTTATTTTTTTCCTTTTCCTTTCCTTTCCTTCCTTTTTCTTTTTTTTTTTTTTTTTTTTTTTTTTTTTTTTTTTATAAATCTTCATTATTAATAATTACATGATAATTGTAATAACACAAAATCCATAATAATTTCTCTTCACTTTGATTCGACCAGTGATACTCTTCTTAAGTCTTATATGTATTCTAATTTTTGTGTAAAAATAGATTCCATGTTCAATTTAGGATTCAACTTACTAAAAATATACGCTCGGTTTTCTTTCACTTCTCCCTTCGATCTACACAAGAGAAGGTAAGTAAATCCACAATGATCTTACGTACTTAGATTAAGTGCTTAGAAATGAAAGTAGGGTTTACACCTCAAATTCTAAGGTTAGTACATCCTCACTTCCTCTAGTAGATTCAGCTATTGCTAAAGCCCCTTTTCCTAGTAGGCTAGCTAGGCCGAAGGTGGAAGATAAGGATGAAGAAATATTGGAGATGTTTAAGAAGGTCCAGATCAATATCCTCCTCCTCAATGTTGTACAACAAGTGCCAAGGTATGCTAAGTTCCTTAAAGAACTCTGCACGAACAAAAGGAAAGCGAAGGATACAAATCGCGTGGTGGTAAGTAGGAACGTTTCTACGCTACTTAAGAAAAATATGCCAGAAAAATGTCGAGATCCAAGTATGTTTACTTTACCTTGTGTTATTGGAGATAAGATGATATGGCATGTTATGCTTGATTTAGGTGCTTCTATTAATGTGATGCCTTATCATGTGTACTTAGACCTAAACTTGAATGATCTTCAAAAAACTGTTTTCTATATTCAATTAGCTGATAGATCATACATTCAACCATTAGGGATTGTTGAAGATGTGTTTGTTCAAGTTAAAGACTTAATATTCTTTACTGACTTTTATATCATGAAAATGGATGAATTGTGCTCTCCTTCCTCTTCTACTATTTTGTTAGGCAGACCCTTTATGAAAACTGCTAAGACTAAAATTGATGTTCATCATGGTTGCTTATCTGTAGAATTCGATGGAGATATTGTTAAATTCAATATTTATGATGCTATGAAGTTTCTTGAGGAATATTTGTCTTTATGCTTTGTTGATGCGATTGAATCTGCTGTTGATGAATTGCTTGTTGTTCATGCTTTTGAATCTGAGACTCTTTCTTCTCCACTTATTGATTTGTTTGATGAGGAATCTGCTTATGAGAAATTTGTTTCTTCTCAGGTATAAGGGATGAAGCTTAAAGCTCTCCCTACTCACCTAAAGTATGTTTATTTGAGTAAGAAGAATACACTTCCAGCTATCATTTCCAGAGAACTGACACCAAGAGGAGGTGCTAATGAGTACCTTGGGGATTTATAAGAAAGCCATATGATGGACCTTAGATGATATCCAAGGAATCAATCCTTCTTTGTGCATGAATAGGATAGCTCTTGAAGAAGGAGCTAACCCACTCGTCAACCCCAATGTCGATTAAACCCCACTATGAAGGAGGTTGTGCTCAAAGAGATAATCAAGTTGTATGAGGAAGATATCATTTATCTAGTTCCTAACAGCAACTGGGTCAGCCCCATCCATGTCGTTCCTAAGAAAACCGAGATGACCACTGTGAAAAATGACAAGGGTGAGATGGTGCCTATGAGAGTTCAAAATGGATGGGGCATGTGCATCGACTTCTACAAGCTTAATGAGGTAACCAAAAAAGACCATTTTCCTATTCCTTTTCTTGACCAAATGGTAGAACGGCTTGCCGAGAAGCCATTGTTTTGCTTTTTGGATGGCTTTTCAGGTTTTTACCAAATTTTCATTGCTCAAGAGGACCAAGAAAAGTTCTTTTTCACATGCACCTATGTTACAATGCCTTCATAAGGATGCCTTTTGGGCTTTGCAATGCTCCAGGTACGTTTCAATGTTACATGATGAGTATCTTTTCTGATTTTATTGAAAAATGTATTAAAGTCTTTATGGATGATTTTACTGTGTATGAGAATTCTTTTGATGAATGCTTGCATAACTTGAGTCTAATCATGAAGATGTATTGAGATAAATCTTGTTTTGAATTATGAGAAGGGTCAATTCATGGCTAGTCATGGCATTGTATTAGGACATCTAGTTTCTGCTAAGGGCATTGAAGTTGATAACACTAAAGTAGATGTAATTACTAACCTTCCCTATCCCACAAACATTAGGGAAGTGCACTTCTTTCTTGGTACTGCAGGTTTTTACAAGCGCTTTATCAAGAACTTTTCAAAGATTGCTTTGCCTCTTTCATTCCTGCTTCAGAAAGATGTTCTGTTCAAGTTCGATGCCGAATGTAAAATAGCCTTCGATGCTGAAAGATCGACTGACTTCTGCCCCCATTCTCCAACCCCCTCGATGGGACGTGCCATTTGAGATTATGAGCGATGTCAGCAACCTTGCTGTGGCAGAAAACTGAGAAGAAGAGCCATGTCATCTATTTTGCCTCCAGAACTCTCAATCTAGCTCAGATTAATTACACCACAACAGAGAAGGAATTACTTGCCATCGTTTTTGCTCTAGATAAGTTTTGTTCTTATGTGCTTGGTTCTTCTATAATTGTCTTTATTAATCATGTCGCTCTCAAGTACTTAATGACAAAGAAAGAGTCGAAGCTAAGGCTTGTGTTGTGGATTTTGCTCATTTAGGAGTTCAATCTGACAATCAAGGGCAGGAAGGGGTCTGAGAATTTTGTAGTTGATCACTTGAGTATAATCGTGCAAGATGAGGAGACAATGCCTTTGAGAGAGGATTTTCCTAATGAGCACCTTTCCCAGGCATCTGTTGTTGAACCATGGTATGCTGACATGGTTAACTACTTGGTTACAGGTGAGATTCCTCTTTATATGTCTCACTCTCAACGTGCTAAGATTAGAAATGACTCAAAATACTTTATTTGAGATGCTCCACATTCGTGGAAATCAAATAATTAGGAGGTGTGTCCCTGAGCATGAATTTGAGTCTATTCTTTCTTTTCGTCATGAGATGGCTTGTGGAGGACATTTTAGTCCAAAGCGTACTGCTTGTAAAATTCTTGATTGTGGATTGTTTTGGAACTCCATGTTTGCTGATGCCTATGCATATTGTAAATCCTGCCAAAAATGCCAAAGGTCTGGATCATTATCTAAACAAAATGAAATGCCTTTGAATTCTATTTTGGTCTATGAAGTTTTTAATGTTTGGGAGATGGATTTTATGGTACCTTTCCCGTCTTCTAATGGATATTTATACATTCTGCTGGTTGTTGACTATGTTTCTAAGTGGGTTGAGGCAATCCCCACTAAAACTAATACTTCAGCTGTGGTCTCAGGATTTCTTAAAACGATATTTTGCAAGTTTGATGTGCCTCATGCCATCATTAGTGACCAAGGAACTCACTTTTGCAACCTACCATTGAGGCTCCTAAGGAAATATGGAGTTCACCATCGTGTGGCTACTTCTTACCACCTGCAGACCAACGACCAGACAAAGGTTTCAAACAGAGAAGTGAAAAGTATTCTGGCAAAACTGTGAATACTAGGCGAAGGATTGGAGCTTACGTCTCGATGATGCTTTCTAGGCATACAGGACGACTTATAAGACACCGATTGGGACTTCAATTTGTCTGTTGAGATTGAGCACAAGGGTTACTGGGCAATTAAAAAATGTAATATGGACTTGGCCCAAGTCGATGAGGAGAGATTGCTTGAGCTTTAAGAGCTTAAAGAATTGAGGCTGGATGCTTATGAGAACTCCAAAATTTATAAGGAAAAGACGACGCTATTTCATGACCGGTCACTATCAGAAAAGATTTTAAAGTTGGTCAGAAAGTTCTTCTTTTCGATTCCCGCCTTCAGTTTATGCCAGGTAAGTTGAAGTCTATGTGGTTGGGTCTGTTTGAAATTACTAACATCTTTCATCATGGTGCAGTTTAGGTTCGAAGTTTGGAAACTGGGAATGTATTTAAGGTGAATGGTCATTGTTTAAAGATTTTTAACGAAGGGGAGACCATGCCAACTACCTCGAGAGTGGGTTTGGCGCTTTCCTCGTATTCCTGAGCCCATATTCGCCAGCCTTTGAGCAACCAACGTTAAACATTTGCACTTCCTGGAGGCAGCCAGGCGTCAACTTTAAATACTTTTCTTTCATTTTATTTTAGTTTGCTTTGTTGGTTTTAGTTAGTTGAGGGTTTTGATGATGATTTTCTATGATGCCAGTAAAATTCTTGCATTGGTGGCGTGAAGCATGCTCAACCCCACACATGCCCAAACAAACAGGGAAGTCCTCTGTTTCCCTCCCTTTTTCTTTGTCCTTATGCATTATTGTTCTTCTTGATACATTGAGGACAATGTATGATTTAAAAATCGGAGGTGGTTTAGGTTACATGCTTGCACGTTTCTCTGATTATTTGGGCTGGGAATATCTGTTTCTATGGATTGGTTTTATTCTTGGTCTGTCTGGTGAACCCTTGAGCATCTAAGCTCGAGTTTTACATAAATGGAATGTTTTGCTTGATATTGTGCTCGTTGTTGCTTTACTCGTTTCAATGAATGTTGATGATACACCTCTCTTGTTTAGATTTGCATGACCTTAGGATTGAAGAAACATTCATGATTTTGAGCTCATTAAATTTTTTTTTTTGTGAAATCTCATGCATGTAGAAAAAGAAAAAGAAAAAGAAAAAGAAAAAAAAAAAAAAGAAAAACAATGTGTGTGTGTGAGTGCATGGGTAGGGGCAAAAAAGAGCTACCCCTGTTGTGATCAGTTAGGATGCCCGTGAGAAAAGAGTGGGTATGAGTCCCTACAATGGGTGTGTGAAAGCGAGCGCCTAGGTAAAAGCAATGCCTTTTTCTTTTAAATTTTGTGTGTGTGTTAGGCACCCTGTCAAAGTATTACACCCTTTTTGAGTGGGAGCAACTCAAAGACCAATGACCAAGTCAAAGTAGAGGGAAAACAAACTAGGAACTCGACAAAACCCTTCCGATTATGCTTAGAATCAAAATGCTGATGCTTTGCATTTTCTCATACATGCTTTAACTTGAAAAGAGATTTTAAATTGTTTCTCAAATTGATTGTCTGCAATCGAATTCCTAAGTAATTGCAAACCTACCTTGAGAATTGTTAAAACCCGAGTCTCACGAGCTGTGTAACATAGCGAGCATCATTGCATGATTGTGTGTATTTCTATCTTGCTCAGGGACGATCAAGAATCAAGTTGGTGGTGATTTGATAGCTCCTAAAAAGAGTTATCCCTCCCGAGTTTATTCGGGCTTGTTCTTGAAGGAAATTGAATCCCTGCAGAAGCGTGTGATCACGTTCTTTAATTTTCGAAAGAATAAAAAATACAAAAAATTAAGAATAAGATTAAGCAACATACCTTTGCCGAACTATAATTCTTAAATCGATAGTCTTCTTCCTGTAGTCTTATTTTTCCAAGAAATCTTCCTTCCTATGACTCTAACAAGGAACTGGTTTGTGGGAACCGCTTCTTGGAAGAATAAAGGGAATGGGAAGAAGAATTTTCCTAGAACTATTCTAAGAAAATTGAGAGAATAACTAGAGGGAAAGTTTTAGAGTAATCGTAGAGATTATTCTTGTAGAGAGTGTGTTCCCTTCTATGAGGACTCCCAAGGGCTTTATTTATAGAACTCTATGGGTTACTCCTAATCTTATTAGAATAACCCCTATGTAGAGAATTTGATTGAGGAATGTTCTTTTGATTAAATCTTTACGAATTAGTTGAATCAAATTTACAATCCAATGTTAGTCTAGGCTTTCCGATCTTTCATTCGTCAAAATTAAACTCTGTTTGCCTAATGCAAATTCGATTCGTTATTGGAAGCGCTATCGTCCTAAATAATTGAATTGGATTTACTTCAAATTATGTTTGCTTGATTTGATAATTTGGAGCATCAAGTGACATTTGTTGTCATTTAATTATGACTAATTGGTGATTCATCTTATGTTTAGTGATTTATGATAGAGATTAAGCTGAATCTGTTCCTATCCCCAAATTTTTTTTTCATTTGATTTCTCTACTTCTTGTTTGATTTTCTTTAAACTCTTTCTTGAATCGATTTCTCTGATTGTTTTTTCTTTCTTGCTTCTAAATTTTGCATGATTACCAACCCTTCCCCCCCCACCCCCCCCCCCCCCCAAAGAAAAAAAAAAACCAAAAGCATTTGATTATTGATTCCTACAAGTAAAAAGTTTCCTGCGGATCGACCTGTGCTTGCAATTATTGCTACAGTTTGTGGTAATAATAGTACGTTCAAAGTTATAAATTTTATTTGATAGCGGGAGTGGTTTACGACGGCACTTTCTCCTTGCTTATCATGTTACTAGGATAAGATATCCAACCTTATCCATATATTGCAGACCTTTTAGGTTATTACTTAAACAAGATTCACTTGTATATCTGTTACATTGTTTTCAGACATATAATAACTTTGGATCTTAGTTTATTGGATCGAGTAAAATGCAATTTAAATGTCAAATAAAATACCTCTTATTTCATTAAATAAATAATTGTCTTTACATAAATTACAAAGTACGAGACCCACGAGATTTAGGGCACCAATCCCAACAAAAATAATCTAGGATCTTAGTTTATTGGATTCAGTTATTGCAATCTAAAGGTCAAATAAAATAACTTTTTATTTTATTAAATAAATAATTCATATTTATAAATTACAAACTATGAGACTCACTAGATTTAGGGCACTAATCCCAACAACCTTATAATTGATGAATTGACAAAGGCTCAAATGTGGCTAAAATATATATTTAATGCATAAGGGATCAAAAACGTGTTTAAAGGGAACTAAACATGCATAACCCACCTCCAAACATTCCCAAAGTCTACCCCAACTTAGTTTATAAATTGCTAAAAAGATCATAGTCTTCTACTATGGGACTGCAGTTCACTTTCATTACATTCCTTTCCAATACAATTTAAATAATAAAAATGGTGTGTAAACACTCATTCAAAATCTATTTCAAGTGTAACGTTGATGTATTAATAGTATATCATTAATAATTAAAAATACATTTACGTATATTTTTCTAGTATATCAATAATATGTCAACAATCATTCAAAATGCAATTTTGAACATTCACATATCAATAGATTATCAACAATTATTCAATTTTCAATTTTAAAGTAGCGTTATTGGTGTTTCAATCGTATATATGTACTCATTCAAAATGTATTTGAAGTATCTCATTAGTATATCAGTCCTCATTCAAAATTCATTTGAAATATAACATATATGTCTTATTTGTATATTTGTACTGATCTTAAAATGTCACGCGTCAAATTATAATTTAAAACGGTCTGAGATTTAGTGTGGTCCTCTAGAGATGCGGAATTAAAGTCTTTTCGTTATCGTGAAAATCTAGTCAATTTTATTTATGGTGTCTAAACAAAAAAATAAAGCGAATAAAGTAAACAACATGGAGAAATTCAGTAAAAAAAAAAAAAAAAAACACTCTAAGATGGCTAATTCATTCAATGAACCGATAGCTTCAATTCATTGAACCTGAGACCGATTGACTTGATCACATAAGTCTAGAAGTCTAATGTTTGACTATACTCTCTTGAGCTGAACCTAGTTTTTCTAACACTCTGTTATTAACCCAAAACTCTTTGTAATTAACCAACTTTTGTGGTCTGAAGACTCTTCATCATTAACCTTTATTGCTTTCCTATTACTCTCGTGCAGAATTGAACAATAGTCTAACATGTGATTCTAGCTTAAAGTCCTCCCTCTCAAACAAAACAATAAACCTAAATCAATTAAATGAGGATCAAACGCTGAGTTAACATTAAGAATAAATATGGTAGAATGCAAATACTACACTATATCAAATCCAAGGTATACAATTCAAACTATCTACAATCCATGAACTACATTAAAAATCCTACAATTAAAGGATTCAACCAATAATGATGGTCTTTAGATAGAATTGACCAATAAACTACAACCATCCCAAGAGAAAATAAGATAAATGGAAATGGTGGAGAAGTTATTTGGTGATCTAACTTCGTCTTTGAAGTAGAATCGCTCTTCGAACTCTTAACTCTCGTCCTCAAGCTTCCAATCGCTCTTATACTTAGTCCCTACCCTCCACCCTCTAGAATGCAGCGACCTTCTTCCTCTATCAAATTGAAGACTCCCAAAATCGACTTCCCTTCTACTATAGAGAAATGAATACTTAATAGCCAAAAGATGCGATAATGTCTCAATGCTACCCCATAATTCCCAAGTTTATAATTAAAAGTCCCAAGTATTTTTTCATTCTTCATGCCTTAAAATAAGTTCATAATTTTCATCTAATTGCTTGGCCCTTGCCAAAACAACAAAGCAAAAAGTACCAAAAACATACCTTCAATACAAAAACTAGCTAATAAAAATCTTAGAAATCCTAGAATCCAAGAATTAATCTATAAATATGTCTCTTCTTCAAATTGGATTTAAATTTTCCATAAGCACTTTTCTTATATAAAACTTTTCTCCTTTTATACATTTGTTGAAGTTCAGTTTATTCCTATGAGTTCATTGGATTGTCGACGAGGTATTTCCTCCATAAAAAAAATTATTTATTCAATTCTGGAAGACAATTAGTCTGTTGAAACTCAAGCACTAGCATCACTAAAGTTGTCTTAAGATTGTTATATGAATATTATAACAAAATACTAATACTCATTCAAAATGCAAAATAAGCAATGGAAATACACAATATTGGATTCTAAAGGTGAAATTTCAAAGAAACAAAAATTTCAAAGTAAATGTTTCATATGTGTGACAAAATGGGTTACAAATTTGTATTGGTTAGAAAATGGTAGATAATATTACCCATGATATAATACTTGGCATAGATTTTGAAGTAAACTTGGTCATGTTCAACCCAAGAGAATGGTAGATTGATCCTAGAAGCCAAGAAATTGTTTGTTTAAACAGTAGTCGATCACCATTTTCTAACCAATAAAAATTTGGAGAGAGGGTATTCTTGGAAAATTCAACTATATCTAAAATCCAAGACTTTGGTAGGGTGATCTTTCCGAGTTATTTGATTGGAGATCTTTAATGAAACATAAATACTTCATTAAATTTGTTACACAGTTTTTAACATTTTATTAGCAACTTCATTTTTTTCGGTTAATAACGATTTTCTCTACCCTAAAGTCTTCTTCTTTTTTTTCTTTTTATGTATACTTTTATTTTAATATAGTTGACTCAGTATTTATAACTAATTGATATTAATTTAACGAAATTAATACAATATAATCAATAATAATAACTAATTATAATATTACTTAATTCATTTTTACAAATAAAAAATTATTAAATGAATGCAATTTTTTATCCAAAGAAATTATTAATTAATTAGCTATCAATATCTTAACTATATTTTTTAATTAATTAAGTTTAGTTAAATTAGATTAGTAAAACTTTTATTTATTGTTAATAATTATATCTAATTACTCGTTTATAATTAACTGATTGGATCATTCATAATTTATATATCATGATTTCATTAACCTTTTTTCTAATATTTCTTATTAACATCCAATTACCATACCATATCTTTTTATCTATTTCTATTTTCATTATTTTATTTTAATTTCTCAATTTATTTTTTGTCTACTCATGCAGTAGAAACAAATGATACCAAAGCCAAATTCGTAGTTTTGTGAATTTCTAAGTATGTTGTCTGGTTGCTTTGAAAATCCACCATAGAAAATTTTTCTCGATAACTTGGTGTTTAGACTCAAGTAAACATAGTTTATGCATGGTGTTTGAATACATAAAATTATCAATCATACAGTAATTCAAGTCAACAACAGTACGATAAATTATGTCTATAAGTATTTCTATTATTAGTCAATTCAAGATGTTTCTACAAATTTTTATGATCCTTTTTCTAAAAATTCCTTTAGACATTGACAACTTTATTGACATTGTTGAGAAATTTGAACATATGCCATCAAACGCACAGGCACATGCAACGTCAGGCACACGTGCGTGCTAAGCATCGAAGGCGCATACTGGGGCTATGGACTATTGGGCTTTGTGCGCGCACACTAGGGCTATGGCCATTGATGAGGAGCGCGACGTTGGGTAGTGTGATACTAGTGCTGGGGTGCGCAACAACCACAGTTGCCTGCTCACTGAGCGTGCAATTCCAGACACTTCCCTTGCATGTTACACTCAGTTAACTACACCCACCGACCACCTCCTCCCACTATCTTGCCAAACCTCTTCTTAATTTGCCACCTAATCCCATATTTAAATATTTAGAATTTATTTAACTCCAAACTTAAAGAAATTCATACTAACCCATATGTCATCAAACCCACAGCCATAGTGTGCGCACTCGACGCCCAACAGTCCATAGCCCTAGTATGTTGTTGTTTTCTTTGTGCAGAAGCCTAGTCATGTGCTCGAGAGTGAAGGGCAAACTAGGTTTTTAAAGAACAAATTATCCAAGACAAGGTTAATAGGGCCTAGAGACCAAGTCCTTACCTATAACTGTGAGTGGTTTTCTTTTAAGAGTTGATGTTATTTTCATACGTAGTAATGATGTTTGTATGGGAGGAAAAGGAATGCCTCACAGGATAGTCGGAGGATCTATGAATCTAGTTTCTGAGTTTGTAATGGTACTATGCCCAAGATGGTCAAAGGATCTTCAGATCTAGTATCTGAGCCTATGAAATGATTTCACAAGGATGGTCAGAAGGTCAAAACACCTAGATTCTGAGTTGTGGAAAGAACCTCATGTGGGATGGTCAAATGATTGACGAGTCTATCGTCTGAGCCCATAAGAGGTAGGTTTATATGCACATAGAGGAAAATGATGGTCTGTTGCGTAAAGTAAAACCAGCAAGAAGTGGATACGGTACAGAGATAACCAGTGCCGAAGTTTGAGTAGATAACCTCATTATGGTGATTTGTATAAGGTTTAAGATAGATTATTTGATTTCTATAATGTGTAGACATACTTGCCTCTAGATTATTTAATTTCTGTAATGTGTAGACATACTTGCCTCTTAAGCATTGGTATGGGTGGTCGTGTGAGAATAGTATGAAACGAGCAATAAATGTCACAAAATGGTGATGTTTGTTATCTTCACATCTTTTTTTTAGGTTATGGAGGTTAATATGGGAGGGAGTGTGATAAGTTGGTATCAGAGCTATGTTTGCGAAAACCTAGGAAAGTTGGAAAGATAGAAAAGTCTTGATAATACATTAGGGAAAGATAGCCAAGGTTGAGGGAATCTAGAAATATATTAAAACCAGGATTTTAACAACAGGAAATAAAGTCTGGATAGGATAATATTGTTATTTGCTAAAGTTTTTCATACAGTGTAGGAAGATGCATAGAGTAGTAGACTTCGCAAGCAACCTGAGGTCGGGACTCATGATGCTACCATGAAGACGGCTTAAGAAAGTGAGGGTGAGTCAAGTCATTTGCAAGTAAGAGTTGGAGTAGAGGAGCAATTTTTAAAAAGGTTCAATCAGCAATTAGCTGAGGATTTGGGGGCATCCCCAATGGATCCGGAAAAGAAATACAAAATTGAAAAGTTAAAGGCCTTGAGAGCAACTGTGTTTGAGGGGATGGCAAATCTAGCTAATGTTGAGGCATGGATGAATTTACTTGAAAATTGTTTCAGGGTCATGAGATATCCTAAGGATAGAAAAGTAACATTAGCCATCTTTTTGCTTCAAAAAAGGGCAAAGGATTGGTGGCGATTATGGAGAACATGTGGAAAGAGCAAAAACGAACTCACCTGGGAAGACTTTAAAAATGATTTTTACGAAAAATTTTACCTACGATTATTCCGCGATGCAAAACAAAATGAGTTCTTAGGACCCGTACAAGGCTCTATGAAAATAGCAAAGTATGAGAAAAGGTACACAAAACTCTCCAAATATGCCACCAGTATCACTTAGGATGAGGGGGAAAGATGTGAGCGGTTCGAGGGAGTTGTGATAAGAGTTTCGAACACTGGTAATAGCTAGCTTAGAGTGGGTGGAATTTTCAAAGCTAGTGGAGGTAGCAATGCGTGTAAAAAGTAGTTTGACTGGAAGGGCTCGAGGGAAAGAACTTGAAATGAGAATAAGCGAAAACAAAACCCTAAGTCTAATGGTGGACAAGGAGGTAAGTAAAAAGTTTGTGTCTGGAGTCTCAGGTAAAATGACATCTAAGTCGAGTTTTGGAAAGCAAAAATTTGGAGCTAAGTATTCTAGAAGTATTGCACGCACCGAGCAATTGAGGGAGTCGATTGTAAGTGTTAATAGAAGACCTTGGTGCTCTGGATGCAACAGATACCATACGAGACGATGTTTAGGAAACGCAAACGTATGCTACAATTGCGTAGAAGTTGTGCATTACAAGAGGAACTGTCTTTAGTTGAAATGAGAAGACAAAAGCATAGACCAAAACAAAGCTCTAGGGGCTTAAGAGGAAACTTTGTGTTTGGATTTTGACGGGGAGGAAAATGTGAAATGAATTTAGTTATTTTGTAAAGACATTGATAATATTATGTTTTTATAAATAGTTGTTCTTTGCTAAACTAGAATTGGGTTATGAGAATAATTGTATTTGTGTAAAGGATTTGTATAAGCTTTAAGATAAATTATTTGATTTTCGTAATGTGTAGACATACTTGCCTCTTAAGCATGTATGGGTGGTCGTATGAGAATAGTATGAGACAGGCAGTAAGTGTCACAAAAGGGTGGTGTTTGTTGTCTTTTCGCCTCATTCTTCTTTAAGAATGTATTAGGAAAAGATAGTCAGGGTTGACAAAATCTACAAATAGATTAAAACCAGGATTTTAAAAACAAGAAATAAAGTCTAGATAGGACAATATTGTTACTTGCTAAAGTGTTTCATATGGTGTAGGAAGATGTGTAGAAGTGGTAGACTTCGCAGGTAACCTAAGGTTGGGACTCATGATGCTACCATGAGATCAACAGAAGAAAGTGAGGGTGAGTCAAGTCATTTGCAGGGAAGAGTCAGAGTGGAGAAATAATTTCTAGAAAGATCACTCAGCATTTAGTTGAGGGTTTGGGGGCAGCCTCGGCAGATCTAGAAAAGAAATACGGAATTGAAAGGCTGAAGGCCTTGGGAGCAACTATGTTTGAGGGAACTGCAGATCCAGCCGATGCTGAGGCTTTGATGAATTTACTTGAAAAATGTTTCAGGGTCATGAGGTACCTTGAGGATAGGAAAGTGACATTAGCCATCTTTTTGCTTCAAAAAGGGGCAAGGTGGTTGATGGAGAACATGCGAAAGGAGGAAAATGAACCATTCCACCGCACGCAGTGAAGCAAGATGTTGCGCCAGCTGATAAGCCGATCATCCCAGGGAATGGGGTAGTAAATAACAAGATGCAGTGCCGGCTGATGAGAGGATCTCCGCACCAACCTAGCCTTGCAAAGGCATCCAAAGGGGTCTACAAGCCCCCTGTTGCGCCTTTTCCCCCACATCTTAAGCCAAAGCCAAAGAAAAAGAAAAATGTAGTCGTGGAGCCTGTCAAAGAGATTGTGGCATGTCCTGAATGCCATATCGACGATTTCAACGCAACCCTACCCTCACCCAAGCATTCCCCACCACTACTTCCACAGCCTGGAGAGCCAACTCCACCTCCTCCTAACCCACAAATTTTGCCCAAACCTGAGCCTCTTTGACGAAGTTTCTTTTCTTCCCCCCCCCCCCCCCCCCGCCTTAATTCCTCCCTTTGATAACTCACACCAAGGTGATCATGGTGCAAGTTCCTTGCGTCCATTGTCGCCTCCGTTTGATGAGGCGCATCATAACCCACGTCCCCAACCATCTGCCCAACCTCATGAACACTTTGTTGAACTTGAATGGGAAACCATGCAGACTTATATGCAGTAATCGATCCTGCATCCTATGATGCAGTCATTAAATCTGCTAGTTAGGCGGTAGACGAAGCAGTTCCATTTTACACTTAGCTACCTCCATCAACTGTTCTCTCTTTGCCCAGAAATTTCCCACCCTGATGTACTTAAATGATTGCTACATTCACTTGTCTTCCCCATGCCTTGAGGTTATATGCCTCTGCGTCCTACGGCTCTAAAATATAGGCCTAATGAAGACAACGTCAGCATCCCAAAGGTTCAACGCATACCCTATAAAAAGTAGGGCAACGTCAGCGCTGTAAAAGGCTACTGACTGGTCAGAAATGACGCAAAGTAAGGCAACATCAACATCCCAAAGGTGCAACGCATACCCTATAAAAAGATCAAATTGAAAACAAAAAGGGTTGTTGGAAATTCTCTGGATGTTGATCGTCTGAAGCTGACCCTTTCCAAAAAGACAATTGGAGAAAGAAAACTTCAGAGAGTAATCTTCTTGCCGACCAACCATTCCATCGCACGCAATGAAGCACACATCCATAGTCGACGGAAACAAGAGATTGTCACACTGCCGACTAGATTCCTGCTTTCTATCTTTATTTATGCACTGTTGTTTACTTTGTACTTCAAGACATTTAGTATTTTTTGTAACAACTTTATCATCTTCACTAATATCATATGTCTTCCATGAACTCCATTCCTTCAACTCTCTCCATTTTTCTTTTTAAAATCATGAGCAACCAAATCTCTCAAAGGTTGGGGGCAAAGTTATCATCTTTCTAAAGAACAAAGCTTAAGTTTATTTCATTTCTGCTTAATGTATTTGAACTCATTGCTTATTTACATTTAGTCAATAGAAATAAGTAGCTATAATAAACTGCTTGAGAGAGTAAGTGATTGTGGATTCATTAAGCAAAGTAAGAAGCGTTTCTAGAGATAGAAATAACTAAGTTCAACAAGGCTTCATCCGTACCTCATAGAAATATGAAATATGAGGGTTGTCAATCAAAAGGTGCAACTCATAAGTTTGATAACATGAAATAACTTTAAGAGGCAGTCTAAAGATAGATGATAATGGCCCTCTAACCATGTTTTTCCCATTCATATCTTCTCTTTCATTGACGAACTGTTGTGCACAAACTTATCCATCACTTCCATCATTTAGTAGCATATTTTCTTTACTTTCTACAAATTACTTCTTTAACTTCATGTTATAAAGAAACCATCACTGTTTGGGAATCATAAATCAGTAAGTAGGATCCTGTGTTCGACCTCAGACTCACCGTGAAACCTATTTTTAGTTTATACTTGGGCTGAAGTAGAAAAACTTGTTCGAATATTCCATACATGCATCACATCATTAGAACCAACAACAAGACAAGAGGGCCACATTAGAAAGTGATGCCCTGAGTTTAGTCGATTTCTGAGGCAACAAACCACTGGCTCTACTGCTGGGAGCTCGAGTATAAGAAGATTGAATCTTCCCTATCCAAATTGTGGCCGGTACCACAAAGAAGACAAGGAAGGAAGAGAAGAAATATGTTACAAGTGTGAACGGTCTAGACACCATTGTAAAGACTGCCCATTAAACGCTCATGGTATTCGAAAAGACCGTTGGAAGGATTATTGGTACTAAGAGTTTAAAAAGTTGTTTGTATATATGTGTAAATATAGCGTCTGGAATAAATAAAATTTGACTTTCAAGTTTTCCTCTCATGACTTGGTTAAATTTTGATGACAAAATTCCTTAAGGGGGGTAGATTTGTGACACCAAAAACCCTAAAAAGGACTTCTTAAAGAAGAGTCGAAACATGCCTTATATGGAGTTAGGAAAAATTTTGAGGAGTTTTCATGTGTTGAGTTGAAGCAAGCTTGTGGAGTTAGAAAAATTTTGGGCACATAAGAAGGCTAAGCGTTAAACTCATGGATAGAGAAAAGAACTTGTCTAAGTTTGACTTATAAGGTGAACTCTAATTCGGTACTATGAGGTGAATTTGGTACTATGAGTTGAACTTGGAGCCTAGTATGTTAGGCTCATAAGTTAAGAGTTGAAAGTTTGACTAAGTAGTGGAAGAGAAGGTTGGAAGCATGAGGCAAAGTATGAAAAATCAACTCATCAACCTTAAAGCCAAGGTTGGACGCATGCCTCGAGAGAGAAGGACTAAGGTTTGGACGCATAGCAAGTGTATTTTGGACACATAGTTCATGTTGGGAAAAAATTTTGGCTAAGTGTTGAACAACTCATGATAGTTGAAAGGTGACACTTAGGCCAAGATGAGAAAGTTGGACGCATAGCATGTGTTTGTGGGAGATTTTGGCTAAGTATTGAGCAACTTATTTAAGTTGAAGGTAACACAGTTAGACCAAGATGGTTATATGAGGAGTTGGACGCATGGCACTATGTATCAAGGTGAATTTTGGCTAAATATATGAAGAGTTGGACGCATACTAAGAACTAGGGTAGAATTTTGGTTAAGTGTTGGATAGTTCATGTGGGTTAAAAGATGACATTGAATGCATACCTTATTGGAGGACAAGTTGGACGCATGGTGTGGCTATGTTGGACACATGGTACGTAAAAACCGAGCATAGATGGATGCACAGAGAGACTTAAGGAAGCTAAACTAGGTGTTCATAAGGTCGGGTGGACCAAATTCCAAAGGTGGAGGTAGCTAACTCCGAGGTGAACACCTTAAGAGGTGAAGTGGCAGCATAGTATGAGTTTGAATAAGGGTCAAAGTAGGAGGTGGTGAGCTATGAGGTGAAGTTTCACCACAGTTGGACACTTAATCACTTGAAGAAAGAGTTGGCAGCATGCATGTGTTGCTTATGCATGATGAGGCCACTTAAGTATTAAGGTGTCATGCTTGAAAGAAAAGTTGGATGACAAGGATAATTTCCTAAGCCTATAAATAGGTGTTGAGGCCAAAGGAAGTTCACTCAAACAAACTCATTAGAAGAGAATTTTCACCAAGAGAGCTTAGAGGAAAGGAAGGTTTTTGCTTGGGAAAGGAGGAAGGACCACCTAGGTGTTCAAAAAGGAATACAAGGCATCAAAGTGCACTACCAAGCGTTCAAAGGCTGTGTAAGGCATCCAACCAAGTTGTCCAGGTGTCCAACAAGGCGAGTTGGGCGTCCAAGCAGTGTTCTAGGCATCTAGCAGCTATTTCTAGGCGTCCAAATAGCTATCTGTTTATGTTTTCTTTGTGCTAGAGGCCTAGTCGTGTGCTCGAGAATGAAGGACACACTAAGCTTTTGAAGAACAAAGGACCCAAGAAGAGGTTAAGAGGGTTTAGAGACCAAGTCCTTATCTGTAACTTTTAGTGCTTTTCTTTTAAGAGTTAATGTTTTTTCCATACATAGTAATGATATTGGGGGGGGGGGGGGGGGGGGGGTGGAGGGGGGGCCACAGGATAGTAAAAGGATCTATGGATCTAGTTTCTGAGCCTGTGACAGTACAACCCCCAGGATGGTCGGAGGATCTTTGGATTTAGTATTTGAGCCGGTGGCAAGATTTCACAGAATGCCTAGAGAGTCAAAGAATCTCATGTAAAATGGTCAAAGAATCGACGGGTCTAGCTTCTAAGCCCATAAGAGGTGCGTTTATGTGCACATGGAAGAAATGACAATCTGTTGTGAAAAGTTGAGCTAGCAAGAAATGGGTACAATACAGAGATAATCGATGCTAGGTTTGAGTAGTTAACCTCATTATGATGCATTGATGTTGAGCTTGTTTATTATTAAG
The DNA here is from genome assembly GCA_030954485.1 of Citrullus mucosospermus. Taxonomy (NCBI): domain Eukaryota; kingdom Viridiplantae; phylum Streptophyta; class Magnoliopsida; order Cucurbitales; family Cucurbitaceae; genus Citrullus; species Citrullus mucosospermus. Next base: position 21,321,819 of record CM062057.1, read on the forward strand.
GGTAGAAAGAAATCCTATGTTTATATGTTAATCACCACTCATTGAGCTTCTAGATCATTATTTTCTTTTATGTTTTCCTTTCTTAGGTAGTAGAGGAATCTTGGTTGCCACATGAAGTTGAGGTCTGCCACAGGATAGTTAATCTCTTACTAAATAGAGTTGGATTTCAGAAAGAGTTCTAATCTTGTAAAAGAATTTGTACAAGCATTAAGATGTTTCCATGCTTGCTTCTTAAGTTTTGGTATGGATAGTTATATGAGAATAGTATGAGGCAGGTAGTTAGTATCACAAAAGTGTGATGTTTACTATCCTCACGCCTCCTTTCTGGTTAAAGAGGTTAATCAAGGAGTATGACAAGTTTGGCATTTTTACTTGGGTTCAACTGCTAGTGCAAAAAAATACACGACTTGCTACACAAGTTTCCCAAAACCTTTTGCCACAAACAAAGGTTTCTTACTCCCACTCACTGCCTCATCTATGTGTTCAAAACAAATTTGAGTAGAAAATTATTTCATAATAGAAAATTTTCATCGAAATGCAAAATTTCAATCTAAATTTCCATGTTTCAATGACCTCAAAACTCAGTTGGGAAAAAATTTTCGTTTTCCACTCATTTTGTCGAAATTTCAAGAAATGTTTTATTTCGTTTTCCCCTCATTTTGTCAAATTTTCAAGATGTTTTATTTTGTTTTCCCCAAAGTTCAAAAAAGAAATTATTTCTTTTTGAATTAGCTACATTAGCTCATATCAGATTTTTCCGTTTTATAGTCCCCATTAAAGACAATTGTATGGTTTCACATGCTAATATCATTCCCGACGAAGGATGAAACTTTTTCAATGTACTGTTTTCTCTAATTTCCAACTTTTCTCAATGGGCAAACTTTCAATTCTAAAGAAATTGAATTTGAAAAAACCACATACAAAAGATAAAAAAACTATATTCATTTTTAATCTCATTCAAACTTTTTCTATTAATTTTTCACATAATAGAGAGAGGGGGAGAGAGAATGTAAAACAATATTAGAACATATTCCTCCTCTATATAATACAGATATGTAAACCCATATAACTTCAATCATACAAAATAAATGTTACAACAGTAATAATCTTCTTCCTCCTATCCTGAATCAACAATACCATATGAAAAGGACACCTCCAAAAAGTATGCAATTACCATAATCCAATGTTCGATTTTCAAAACTCGATACCCAACATTATAAATGAGAAACTAGTATTGAAAACGAAAAGAAAAATAAGATAAAAGGGAAAAACGGAATAGCATTGTCCAAGCTAAGTCATCCTCCTCCAACTTTGGCAACTTTTCTTTGCTGAATTTGGCCTGTTAATGGACACTGCATTTCTGTCCAACTTATGGGAACCATCACTGCACCTAATTTTGCATTCAATCCAAAATGGACAGTTACGACCTGTGTTTTTTAAAGCTCAAGGCCACAAGCAAACGCAATAACCTTCCAGGACTTCAGCACAACAAGCTGTAAAAGAAATGTGACTTTTTTTTTCCCTTTTTGTAAGACACTATATATATATAGATATTAAAAATAATAATAATAATTATATATATATATATATATATATATATATATATATATATATATAAAAAAAAAAAAAAAAAAAAAAAAAAAAAAAAAGAACTATAGTTGAAGTAGGATTATGGGGAAAAAGATTTAAGAAATCCTAAACAAAAGGGTTTTTGCATTTGGGATTAATTCATCAACATTTAATCGGGTCTTATTTTTGTTTATGGTTACTATTTTTTTGTTAAATAATGAAAAAGCCCTAGCCATGGACTTCTAGAAAGCTCAACGCACACCTTCTTTTGTGTGCCTAGCACCTAGAAGCGTGCTTGAAAGCACCTTTCCAACAAAACCTTTCAAAAGAGGAACTAAGGCCAGTTTCCCAATCCATAATGAAAGTAGGTGTAATCGAAACAAAACTTCATTGAAGGATCAATCGTAATGAGCCTCAATTGCAAAACATAATGGGATTGCTTTTGATCACATTTACTTAGGATTATGAATCTATCACATTTATTGTTACCATTAATGTTTAATTTCAAACACTAACGATAATAGTAAATGTGACAAATTCATAATTCTCATACTATAACAGTATCTGTAATGGTAACGGTATCAACCATAATTCCCAAATGCAATTAGATTAAACACTCTCCACTCGTCAATCAGTTTGCATTTTTTTATTACAGATATGAAAGTAGGCCCCAGATGTCACCGTGGGTATGGAACACAAGTAAACAACATCAAACAAAATCAAATGGGGCTCATTTTTAAAATTATTATTAATTTATTACGATTCATTTAGGATAAATGTGGCCCAAGTACAAGAATAGTTCAAATAATTCAAAAAAGCAAGAGCAGTAAAAACCAAGTAAATATAATATATTGAATTGTAAAAGAATTGGCATTTTGAATAAGAGGCATGCTAATGGAGATCAATATTCATTCATAATCAGGTAATAACAGAACATTCAAATTACTAAAATACCAGAAATGATGCTCCTATACTTGTCATTGTCAAATATCTTTATTTCATAAAATTGAAACTTAAATGAAGTTTTGAAATTAATATTTCTTGCTGATTTTTTCTGTTTTGTTTTGTTTTGTTTTAAGAATATCTAAGGTTATATGCATCTGTTCAAATGGTTGGACATGTATGGCTCCAGCTCTTTCATGGTCAAGCTGAACTCTGCTTTCAACGATTAATTTGCTGCCCTATTTCTTTAAATTTGAAAGATAGGAATGGCGATTACTTTAAATGTCATGAAAGGAAATAATAACCCTTTAGGCTTCACAAAAGTACCGTAGTCTTTACCTGCTGTACTTTCTGCAGAGACAACACCGAGTTCGTTTTTTGCAGTTGATAGATGATAAGCCCTTGCATCTCCAAGAGAAAGCTTTTGGAGAGAACTTTTGTCAAGGAAAATTGAAGAAATAGATGCACTCAAATCAAAACATCCAAGAAAATTTCTTTAGTGTGAAAAATGATGAAATATAATTCTCCAAGTAAAAGAATTGAGAAATATATGCATCGACACCTGGTAAAATTTCAGTTTTCAAGACACTTTCTTTATTTTGCAATTTTTGGCCCCCCAATGGGATCGTTATAATAATTTTACAAACTGATAGATACTGTTGGTTTCTCATGATTCTAGTTAATGGTGGGAAGAATTAGTTGTTGCTTACCGTTCCCATTGTTTGAACTTATTTTCATGATGGTTAAATTACAAATTTAGTCCTTAAATTTTTAGCATTTTGTCTTATAAACCATTGACTTTAACTTTATAAAGTTTATTCAGTTCCTAAACTTCTAATTTTATGCATAATAGAATTACTAAACTTTAAGAAAGTCTAACAAGTCCCTAAATTCAATATCTACTAGGCTCATGAACTAGGTGACATTTTGTTAGAATTCATGAATATCAGTTCAAGCGTCACGAACTAAGAACTCCAACATTTTAATTTTGTGTTCAATAGGATAGGTTGGTGAATTTAAAAAATATCTAATAAACTAGGGATCTATTAGACAGAAAATTGAAGGTTCATGAGCCTATTAGACACTTCAAAAGTTCAAGAAACCTATTAGACAACTAAGGTTTAGAGATAAACACTTTTATAGTTCAAGAACCTACTACACAATTCTAAAAGTTAAGTTCTAAGCTTGTAATTTGACCTTAACAAGATGATCCTTTGAACATATGTGACAAATGGAGAAGAATTCTGTACCAAAAATCTACTGACCAAGTCTTTTGCATCCTTTATGAACATGCAACAGAGGAATTACAGGCAGAAAGGATACAACAAGAGCTTTGACGATGTCACCAGGACGAAATGACAAATGCATATCTACTTTATCGATCTCTGTTGCTCGAACGTCTTGTTGCCTACAGAAGTGATTTTTAAGCAATTAAAGATAGAAGGCATGAATAATCTTCCAAAGTAATATTTCCCAAACAGAGTGCATTAAAAGACATTTCAAATAGAAGACAAATAATATAGAATATATTTATACCACCTAATTGAAAAAGCAGTGTAACGAAGGCTAATAAACATTTTCAATTTTAAGTTGATTTAATTATTTAATTACACCATTATAACAGGATGAAAAACAAAAAATTACTTGTTTGCCACTTTCATCATTGTAAGCAAACTGACACTTCCGAAAAGCATGTAATATGAAGGAGAAATATGATTACTGAGTTATTATAAAGTAGTGGGGTAGTCTTCCAATCTTTTCGGGAAATTGAATCAGAGATACTGAGTTATTTTGCCTCTTCGTCACCAAATCCAAGGGCCAAGATCCATTCCGTCTGATATATCATGGAAGCAAGTTTCAGATGCTCAAAATTCCTCTTTAATATCCCCTTTTCGGAGTGAGAAAATCAAAGAAGCAATCAAGGCCCTTGGGGAAAATAAAGCCCCCGGTCCTTATGGTTTTATAGTGGAGTTTTTATTGAATGTTGGCCGAAGTTCAAGGACATTTTCCAGAAAATGTTTGATGAGTTTAATACAAACGGGCGGCTAAATGTTTGTATTAAGGAGAATTTTATTTGTCTTATACCGATGAAGACTCCTTATATGTCAAAGAATTTAGATCTATAAGTCTACCAACATCGATGTACAAGATTTTATCTAAAGTTCTTGCCGAGAGGATAAGGAAAAGAATGCCAAGTCTCATCTCTAACACACAAAGCGCAATCATAAGGGAAAGACAAATCCTAGACCCAGTCCTAATAGCTAATGAAGCAGTTGAAGACTACCAAGCAAAGAAAAAGAAGGGGTAGATCCTAAAGTTGGATTTTGAGAAGGCATTTGATAGAGTTGATTGGGGTTTTCTTGAAAGAATTCTTACTCTTATGGGTTTTCATCCAAAATGGGTGGAATAGATGAATTGGTATATTCGTAACCCAAAGTTTTCGGTTTACATCAATGGAAGACCTAGAGGCCGTAACCCAAAGTTTTCAGTTTACATCAATTGGCATATTCGTAACCCAAAGTTTTCGAGGAGGAATTTTAGAGCCTTTTGATTTGAAACCACCGTGAATTTCCTCCCTAGCAGATAATGTCGCCACTTCTGAACTGAGAGTACTACGGCCATGAGCTCCCGTTCGTAAATAGACTTATTTCTAGCCCTTACTGATAACCCTTGGCTGAAATAAGCAATCGGTTGTCTATCTTGCATCAGAACTGCCCCCAATCCGATGCCAGATGCGTCAGTTTCAACTACGAAAGGCTGATCCAAGTTGGGTAATGCAAGTACCAGAAGCGTTACCATGGCTCTCTTGAGTACCTCAAAAGCTTCTGCTGCTTCACTTGTCCACCAAAACCCCTCTTTCTACAAGAGTTGAGTTAACGGTCCCGCTATTGGTCCATAATTCTGAACAAAATGACGATAGTATCCAGTCAACCCCAAAAATCCTCGTAGTTCAGTTACATTCTTCGAGTCGGCCAGTTAACCATGGCTTTCACCTTGTCCCCGTCAGCTTCTACTCCTCTTTTCAACACCCAATGCCCCAAATAGTTGATGTGTGACGGGCCGAATACGCACTTATTCTCGTTGGCAAATAATTGATTTTCTCGCAAAGTATTCAGAACCATGGATAAGTGTTTAGTGTGAGTATCTTCATTTGGACTGTAGATTAATATATCATCAAAAAATACAAGTACGCACCTGCGAAGGAAAGGTCGAAACTATCTGATTCATGGAGATTGAAAAATGGCGGGTGCGTTAGTCAATCCGAATAGCATAACAAGGAACTCATAGTGGCCCTCATGCGTTCAAAAGGTCATCTTCTCGATATCAACCTCCTCCATCCGAATCTGATGGTATCCCGAACGTAAATCTAGCTTCAAGAAGATAACCGAACCATGGAGTTCATCTATGAATTCCTCAATCACCGGTAGGGGGAACTTGTCCGAAATAGTCGCTTGATTCAATCTTCTATAGTCTACACAAAATCACCATCCACCATCTTTTTTCTTTACCAACAATATGGGACTCGAATAGGGACTACGACCGGGCCTGATTATTCCAACTGAGAGCATTTTGTTGACCAACTTCTCAATTTCATCCTTCTGAGTGTGGCTATACTTATATGGTCTCACGTTAACAGGAACCGCATCGGCCTTCGTGTTAATGCGATGATCTACTGCCTGCTTGGGTGGAAGAGAAGAGGGCTTTGCAAAACTTTCCTTGAATTCGTCCAAAACCCCTTGGATCATGATGGGCACTTCATCTGTACTCATTTGCTCTTTCTCAAGTTCCGCGCCTTCCCCTACCCCCAAATGTTGAAATTCGATTAAAAGCCCACAATCTTCCTCCTCCCAAGTGTCTGTCAGAGTCTTCAGTGTTACTTCCTTCGTAGTTAAGGTTGGATCTCCCTTCAACGTCACCTTCCGGTCTCCGGAAACAAATGTCATAGTCAACGTCGACCAATTCACTTCCATGTATCCCATGTTACACAGCCACACCATCCCCAAAATCACGTCTACTCGCCCTAACTCCAACGATAAAAAGTCTTTCGTAATCATTATATTGGGAAGTACCACTACAATCGCCTTGCAAATCCCTTTTCCTTTGAGCGCCACCCCATTTCCTACTACTACTCCGTAGTGTGAAGTTTCAGATAACGGCAGTTCGAGTTAGTCAACTATTCTTTGATGAATGAAATTGTGAGTTGCGCGTGATCAATCATTACCACCACTTCCTTCCCCGCGACAATGCCCTTCAATTTCATTGTTCCCTTTGCCGAGAATCCCAAGATGGATCGCAATGCTACCTCCACATTGTCTGTGACCTCCATGATTTTTTACTTCCTGTGCTTCCTCTACCGACAAATCACCGTCTTCTGACCCCTCTTCTTCTTCGTGTGCAATCAGTAGGTTCAACTCCCTATTCTCCTTCGATTTGCACTTATGACCTCTGAAATATCTCTCATCACACCTGAAGCATAGTCCCTTGTCACGCTTCTCCTTTGCCTCTGCATCTGTCAGTCTCCAGTAGGGTGTCTCCTTTCCCGAATCTCCCTTGTTGTATCACGACGTTCTTAGTGGTAGTTTTTGTCGGCTTCTTCGAGCTCTTGGTCGTTCCCCCTGTTTGGGTCGTTCCACATTCAAGGCCCATTTCCTTCCAACCCAATTTTAGGGCTATGTTTCGATCACGAACAGCTTGGGCCTCTTTCATACATTGATCCAAGCCCACAGGATGACGACTCTTGACCTCTGCCCTGATCTCCGGTGATAGCCCGTTCAAAAACGCTTGCTCCAACACATCTTCTGCCGTGTTTGGCAATGGGGCCGAATAGATCTCAAACTTCTTGAGGTAATCTTCGTACGTACCTTCCTGCTGGATACGAAGAAGCCTCGACAACAATGTACCCTCTTGTGTTGGTCGAAAGCGGCTGAATAACCAGTCCTTCAACGCCTCCCACGACAAGATAGGTCGCCGGTTATGAGTCCATCAGAACCAATCAACCACGTTCGGAGCAAAAGCGATGATCGCTACCTTGATTTTCTCCAAGTTGTCCAACTCATGAATCTTGAAAAAATGTTCTGCTCAATACACCCACAAATCAGGATTCTCCCCTGAAAAATTGGCATTTCCAATCGTTTATATTTGCTCCGATCAACTTCCTTTCCATGCCTTCGCTGAGAACTCTCGCCCTCGTTCGATTCCTCCGCTCTCACTAGTGGATACGAACTAGACTGCAATGTCGCTCCTTTTTCTCTCAGGTTCATCAAGTTTTAGACATTCGCTGCCACGATATCAATCGTCTTGCTCATCTCGATCATCCATTCCTTCAGCTCAAATATTCCCTTGGTGTTACTCTCGATCTTCTCTTCCATTTCTCTCTTAGTTTTGCTTCTCGTACTACCCAGGGTGAAATATCGCTCTGATACCAGAATTGTTAGGAATCTAACAATTGAAGAGAAACTTGCACAGATGAACTTCAATCCAATCCAAATGATAGAGATTTTATGAACTATAAGGATTGGTTACACAGCTTGCTGAAATACAAAAGAAATAAGGGAAGAACAAGAAAGAAAATCAGCTACCCAACAACCTTAATAGAAGGTTGGAATCTTCTCCCTTCCGAGCACCAAATGCTCACAAAATTCCACACATTCTCCTCTGCCAAAAACCTCCCCTTAAACCACCTCCACTTCCCACATTCCCTCTAACTCACTCACTATCAGTGAAATACCTTTCTTACCCCTCCTATAAGTATGAATAATTGGGAGTCTCACTATAATAAATGGAACTGACCGAAGGGGGTGCTTTGTCTACAATTGGGAGTCTTCTATCTGCCTTGTATCACATTTAATCAGTGCTTTGTCTACGAATAGTGGGTTAATTATGAATTTTACATTGAATAAATCTTCTAAAAGTTACCCGATTTCTTTCCATTCATTAAACACAAACAATCTTGATATAACCCATAATTTGTTAAAATCTTCTTGTTACACATCCTAACTCCTCTGAATCCAATACACTTCCTTGCTTTGCTTTCCAGCTTGCAAAACAAAGACCTTTGATGACGAGCCCTGTTTTTCAATCGGTAGAACAAAGCATGACAGCTCACTCTTTTTCCTTACTACTCTGCATAACTGACAGTAATGGCATTAGACTTGTGCGGTACTGGAGCATTCTTGATAATCTGAGCTGAAATCGACCCTAAATTTGGATTTCTTTGATGAGCAAAGGACTCACTATTCTTATCGAAACTTTTTAGCATACACAAAAAGGTATGCCAGCCTTGTTGAGATTCTCCAATCAGAACATGAATAAAATAACTAACACTAGTTGCTAGCCATACTTCACATTGCATGATCCACCGGTAAGGAGCTTTGAATTTAGAAAGCCTTGTCCCTCCTGATTCGTCTCATCCCTTTTTTGGAAAAATCGATCACTTGACCCCCTAATTAGTTCTGATATATTATCCATAAACCAACATAGGTGAGACCTAGATAGGAAAGGAGTTTGTTCGCTTCCATGTCTTCAACCCAGTACTGTTCAACTTCAAACCAAATACAGAACGTCAGCCCATCCACTTTGCAGCTTTCTACTTCCACGGCTTGTGGCATAATTCAATTATATGATAAAGAAGTGACATTGGAGAGGAGAGGGGGGAGAGGGGAGAAGAGAGAAACTTATACGACTTCCATGTATTCGGAACAAGAGATGCTTGAAGGAAAAGGAATTGCACCAAGTGATTTCGAAGGCCTTTTTCTGACAATGATAGCAAATGGTGAAGTTGCAGCACCTGTTGATTAATTTATTCATTCTCCCGTAACTGTTGGTCAAAGTTGTCTCCCATTTCAACTTATATTGGGTTTTTGGGCAATCACTTAAGGAGAATATCTCTCAATTGTTCGTTGGCCCATTACTATCCTCTAAAGCCCAGATTCTATGGTCAAATGCAGTTAAAGCCTTGATTTCAGAAATTTGGTTGGAACGCAATCAGAGAGTAGTCCATGACAAATCCACTAAATGGACAGATTGTTTTGGCTCTAGCTCGTCTCCTAGCATCTTCTTAGTGTTCTCAATCCAAGCTCTTGGCGGACTACTCATTTCACGATATATGTCTTAATTTTAATGCATTTATTTTTTCTTTGTAATCATGTAATTAAGTCTCTTTGGAATTCAAGTATAGGGATATGATGAGGGTGCTATGGGTGTGTCAAACTAGCTAAGATGTGCGGATGCACCTACTGACCGTTCTCTCCTTTATGTTCTCGGGTTTTCCTTGCTATTTTGTTTCATTGTATTTAGAGTAATAGCCTTTTTTCTATCAATAAAAAGTTTGGAGCATGTCTAATTTAGCAAGCCTTCAATAAAAGCACAAGGCATGCTTTCCCATATTCTATTGGGAATTGGCATTGGTGGGAAGTAGTAACAGGGCACAAACAACAAAGCCACATACTTTGCTAGTTAGCAGTCCCCACATTCCTTTTTTTCCATTTATTTATTTTTTTAATGAATAACTAAATGAAAGAATACAAGAGCATATAAAAAGAAGAGTCCATTGGAGAAGCAACCTACAAAAATGACCTCAAATCCAACAAAATAAAACATTATAGATAATTACAAGAAGGTTAGTCATGGACACCCACAAGGACCACGTTAAACCAAATCTCACTAGACTCAGAGGCCTTTCAAACCCTCTAAAAGTCCTATGGTCTTTTTCTCCCTACAACCCCCATACAATGGCACAAAAAGGAGGACGGCGAAAAGGAGCTCCTCAAATATCTCTCTACAACCTCTATGTCTGGCCGAATCTATGCCAACTTCCTACAAAAATGACTTCATACAGCATAAGCAAAGCACATCCCCAAAGAATATGACCAAGATCCTCCACTGCTCTCCTACAAAGAATGCAACATAACAACCCATCAAATTGGGCACCCTCCTCGAAACCCTATCTAAAGTGTTATGGAGAACATGTCAGACAAAAAAACTAACCTTCAAAATTTTCGCCTACCACAACAAGGCAAATACAGATTTACTCAAGGGAGAATTAACAAAGAAAAATGATTTACACGAGGACCCTTTCTAGGGACTAGGGTTCTAGATACGTTCATCCCTCCTCCCAATGCTACCACAAATAAGCATTAGCACAAACAAACTCCCTATATTCCTGTAACAGCAAGGGAATGGTTGTCGACTCAGGTGGCAATACTAGCTTTGGATCAATCTTTCCCATTTGTTCAGTGATGCCAACACCTTTCAAATTCTTAGTCGTCATTGATTCACTACATTGTTACCATTATAGAAGGGGATCTCCAGTTTTCCTAAGCACATATCTGTTATGGAAACTATTCCCTCTATTTGCTTTCCTGCTTTATTCTCTCTTTCTTCAACCAATCTCATGAGGATTACTCCAAAGGCCAAAGTGTCTTCCCATCATGCTCCTAAGCTTTCTCCACTGCAATCAATCCTTCTTGTGCATGCCAAATACATTCCAACTACTTTACAACCATTTGTAGAACTCTTCTCAAATCTACCCCAACTCCATAGTCTTCTCCACCTCACCAAGCCTTAATTCCATTTTTTATTAGCTACCATTCCAAACTGCAGTAGTTTTTCTCCTCTTTCAATAAAGAATCCACTTCATTCAAAGAGCTTCAAAAAATACATCCTAAGAAAAATTTCAAGAGTTCTACGTCTTCTTACTTCAAACTAACAACAGCCAAAAACTTACCTATCACCAAATTTCAAGATTTTTAAATACTCTCTAGATGTGCCCTCTGTACCAATCACAACTTAATTCCAACGGGCCCCATAATTATATCACATTGTGCACAGAGAAATAGCCATAGTCCTCCTACACATTTCATACTGTACAAGTTTTTTTTTTAGGAAACATTTCATTGATTAAAGAAATTGGGGAAACTCCAACACCAATGGGCATATTACACTATTAGTCATGGTTTACCACCTTCACAGCAAGTTTCTTTAACAAAGAAATCAAGCTTTCAATTAGGGGTAAAAAAACTTAAATTCGAATTTATTGGTGTCAATGTGTTTTAGATATACCGCCACCTTTTCTAAGGTTCCATTACTTGCCCCAATTCAATCCTTCTACGGCCAATTCTCAATTTGTGGACCAAGGTGGAGTTCAACAAGCACTTGCTGCAGAGGGAGCCCACAAGCACCCAATTTTTATCATTTAAAATTTTCTATATAATAAAAGTTATGGGACGTTTCTAAGAAAAATCTCACAAAAGGCTTCTAATGGTCAATAAGAGCCAAGGTATATAATAAAGTGCTTAGAAAGTATAGGTTCAAGTATTAGTAACCATTTACCTAGACTTTATCCTACAAGTTTTCTTGATAACGAAATGTGGAAGAGTTAAGCGGTCATCACATGAGAATTACACAAAGTGTCCCAAACACTCACTAAGTCACTAATATTTTAGAAAAAGAAAGAAAAAGATGTTTATGAAATGAATGACTATACCGCAATTCATTTTTTACTTCCAACTCAAAGCAAGATTTATCCTAAGGTATATGGATGGTTGTTCCCTAGGAAGCAGAAGCTAGTCTTTAATCTTTACAAAAGACCAATGTTGGTCACAGCTACATCTTGTACATGCTCGAAACACACATCCATAACACAGCCATAGGACGTGTACCAGGCTTCAAGACAGGTCAAATAATGGAAAGGAACCAATATTTTCTCTTGTGTAAGTTTTTCTTAACTTAATTTATTTCAAATTTAAAAAATAAAAAATAATTAAAAAATTAAAAAAAAAAAAAATCAAGCACAAAGCTCATGCTCAACAATGTGAAGTGCTTAAGGTTCTTTACATTGCATATTTTTTACGCTTTCAAAAATAATGTTTCCATCAACACAAATTTTGTCCTAATTCACATAACACTTAAATTATTTGATTTCCATGCAATATAAATTAATAAGATAGAGTAAAAGTTGTTGAGAAAATGCAAAATCAATCGAAAATTGGAACATGGTAGAAGAGCTTTCTACAGCAAAGGAAAAAATACATGCAAAGAAAGAAAAAACTGAATAAATAAAAGCTTCATAAAAGAACATTTCAAACCTTATAATTCCAGTAAACTTCTCTTTCACAGACTTTGGACCAACACACATGATATCAGCTGATGCCATTTTAGACATTACTTTTGTTACCTACAATTTAGATAAGAATAATAAAAAATACTGTCCAAAACATCCATAGACTAATAATCTAAACATCAATCAAGACGGATACCAAGAGAGGAAAAAAAAAAACTACTGACAAGTTGAGAGTTAAGAGTCGGAAGATAAATCATAGTTAGTAAAATTCATGGGGTCTTACGCCCTTGGGGGTTTAAAGATGTAACCCTCAATTAGTAGTGTTCAGCAGACTTAAAAAGGCAAAAGGAATAATCACAGCCATCTGACGTATTATTTTAAATTTAAAAGCATATTATCATTGAAAAGAAGCCAAGCCACACTAAAAGATAACCTATGATGCCTTTATTTAGACAATCCAAAAGAACGTTGGTAGTGGTGAGGTGACTGCAACAAAAACAGTCCAGAGGCAACAAAAGGTACGACATTCCTTTTTTTCTTTCTTTTTCTTTTTCTTTTTTTTTCTTTTTTTTTCTTTTTTTTTTCTTTTTTCAAATAAAACAAACATTGTTTATTGATAATATGAAAAGAGACTAATGCTAAAAAACATAAGAAACCCAAAAGGGGAGACAAAAAACAATAGTAGAAAATAAAATAGAGCAACAAGACATGAATGAATTATGAGAGCAACATAAAAGCATTCCAATTGAGACAAATACCCTGCAGAGCTTCTAGAAAGAGAACCCAATAAAGAGGCCTTCAAACGAGATGAGCATAACCAACCATTCCCAAGAAGAAGCTTGTTATGAAAAACCATTATTGCGTTCAAACCATAATTTGGATAAACCAGCCTTTTTGGATAAAATATTATTTCATTGATAGATGAAATGTCCAAAGGTATACAAAAAGAGCCCTGATTAAAGGGAATACAAAAGATGTTTTCAATTAGTAATAAGATAAGAGAAACTATCTGATTTTCTCGATTTGAGACAGCACGACTGAATGCTTCTTCATGGTGTTCACTTTCCAAGGCCTTGGCTGAATATTCCATTCAAGATATAAGTTTAAATTGGCGAGCTTTTATCTCCACTAATCATTAGACCTCTGACATCAATTGCTTGTTCTTATTTTGTTCTTTTATCTTTTTAGCATCAGTTCAGCATTGCTTTGTATTTGAGCCTGGTTATGTTGTATTGGTTTATCATGATTTGGTATCATTTCACTTTGTGAGTAGTTAGTTATACTGGGCTTCAAGCTATGTTTTGGACATTGATTGTATTGTCGTTCATTCCTTTTTGCTATTTATGGATATGATGAGGATGCTAAAGGGGTGTCAACCTAGTTGAGATGCCCAGGTGCACCCGCTGATCCTTAGGGTTTTGTTGTTTTGGTTTCTTTTTGTAACTTGAGCATTAGTCTCATTTCATTATCTTAATGAAGAGGCTTGTTTCCTTTTTCAAAAATAAGATAAGAGAAACTACGGCTCTTGATGGTCGGTAAATTTTTACACCAAAAGAATGCACTGAAAATAGCATAATCAAGGACATCTTTAGGAGATTTAGCTTTGTCTTGGAAGATACTAGCCTGGGAGATTTTGGAGATATGGCCTTTCCTGCACTGCATTAGACCATTTGACTTTGAAGCTACAACTGGACCAATCAATAGATGTAAGATGTTTTCCTTAAAACCCACTGGCGGTTGAGGATTGAGAAAATTTTCAACAACCAGTGGGTTTCCCTGAAGCTACGACTGGACCAATCCCCAAGTTAGCCTTCTTTGTTTTTTCTTCTGAAAAAAAAAAAAACAAACAAAACAAAACCAAAAGAAAAAGGAAAACTACAAAGAAAGTCAAGCCCATCCTTTACAACCTACAAGATAAGCACCCTGCTGATCATAATTATAAATTATGAAGTGATTGGAAAGAATTTTTTATATTTCAGTTAGCTCCAATCTGCTGTGTAAACAAACTCAGCAGGTCTAAAGGGATACACAGTTGGAGCTGAAGACAATTAATTCTTACAGCAATAAGGAAGTTACGGCCTCTGATAACCAGCTAAGATCTACCTCCCTCCAATTAACTTCAATCTAATAAGCAAACTAACTAAAATGAGCAACCTTAAGAAGCAGACTGAAAACAATAGAAAATAATTCCAAAATCCAACGATCATCAAATTCTTTTGGTGCTGCTATAGTACTCCTAATGATTTTGGCTACCATCTAAAAAAGAAACAATAATTCTTTTTTTTTTTTTTTCTCTCTAGATGAAAGTTTGGTTTTTCATCTAAAAAAGGAAAAACACTTTTCATTGAAGAAATGAAAAGAGGCTAATGGTCCAAAGATACAAAATTACTTTTGCCAACAGGTCAAACTCAAAAAACGGATGGGAAAGGGAAAAGGGGGGTGGAAGCAGCTATAGCATACATCATCAGGTGCTAAAGTTAAAGAGTGATGGCAATTTAAATATCATGCACAAATAGATGCAAAAGCAGTAAGAAACTTACCCGAGCAATGACAATAGATCCAGGAGCTGGAACAGCACCATGGGCCTTATGACCAGTCACTTCCACAGTTGATCTCTAACAATGCATATCAGCCATAGCGTCAACATTCAGCCAATTAGACAGACAAATTGAAGGTATAGATATTGGAAAATATTGATAAATGAAAATAGAGTAACCATTACGACATTATTCTATGACAAGTATTAAGTTTGAGATTAAGATCTCATATAAGCATAGTGTCACGTGGTTAGAGTTTCAAGCTAACCAATCGTAAAGCACTTGGGTGATCTTGATGTCAAAAGACACACCAAGTAGGCCTATAGAGGTTTTAGGGTCGTGCTTGCCTAGATATGAACGTGTGAGAAAGTGAGGAAGTGGTTAGGCAAGGAGGACGTTAGGGGAGTTTGAGTGAATGAGAGCTTAAAGCTTCACCAGCCTTAGAGAGAATCATACAAGCTTTGAAGATTGCTTAGATTCCTCGGTATGCTTACAAATGAGGCCCCCTTGTGATATTTATAAGGGTTTACAACCGACTTAGGTTAAGATGACCGACTTTAGATGTCGGTCATGGACACTTCTAGGCTCTTCTTTATGTACATGAGCTGGTTACAAGTAGATAAGCCTAGATACATCTAGATTAGGCCCGTCCTAGATACTTCTAGACACTTCTAGGGCCTTCTAGCACTATGTAGAGTCGATGTCCGACCGTCATAGTATCTTCCAGCACTGTCCAAACTCTTCTAGCACATTCTAGCATCATCGAGAGCCTTCCAGACGGGTTTGGACATGTCTAGCGCACACTGGCACCATCAAGGCTTGTCTAAAGGCTTCCGGAGATGTGCAGGCCCTGGGCGAGCAGTCAAGCCTTGTTTAAAGGCTTCTGGCAGCATCCGAACATGTCAGGCATACAAGCGTGGGCACTGGCACCGCCCAACATCACGCCAATCCTCCTAGACGCGTCAAGGCCACTGAGGGGCGTTTGGAGCTTGTCATGCGCACAAGGTGTGCATAGGGCGCGCGCAGAATGCGCAATGTCGTGCCTCAAACTTGCACAAGGCGCGCGTGCAAAGCAGGCAATGGGCGCGCACGACACGCACGACGGGCATCCTCATTATGCGTCTATATGCGCAGCGCTGCCTTGCTTGGCAGACACGCGCACACGCCGCACGCCAGTGGCTGGTTACGCAACCACTTGGGCATGTGCGAGTGCACACGCTAGATGGGGTGCTCATATAGCATATGGGCATCAGGCCTTGGTTGTATCGGCACTAAGGCATGGGAGCTGTCTGGCAACCTTGGCAGCCATGTTGGGCACCTTGGCACTTGCGTGTTCCATGCTTAAAGGCGTTGTGGCCCTTCTTCCCCGACCCATCCTTAGCCTTGCTAGACGAGTCTTGGGCGTCATTGGAGTGATTTGTTGGGCCATTTTCTAGGAACGTGACAATAGGTATGCTTAAAAGGGGAAGAAAACCACATGATTGGGTTTAAGACACTCCCTTGTTTTATTCTGTCTAAGTTTTAAGAGAAAACAAGAGGAAAAGTTCACCTTTGGTCCCATCCCTAATATAATACAATAACACACGAAGGTAATAATTTCTTCAAATTTAGATTGGCAACCTATTAATATTCAAAGCAGGACCCTTTTTCTGAATAAGAAATTAACGAAGGTATTGATGATCTAAGAACTAACAGGCCCCAGAATCGAATGGTAACACTTGGAGACATTCTGAAAGGTATGGAACACAATTAAAGGGAGGTGCTTAGGGTCCTCTAAAGCCTTTTTGAAAGTGGAATCATGAATTTTTCTATTAATGAAAGCTCGTGCTACCAAAGTGACTGATTTCAAACCAATTAGCTTGATTACAATTCTTTACAAACTTATTGATAAAGTCTTAGCCAAGAGACTAAAAAAAGTTCTCCATCAAACAGCTAGCATTTGCCTATCAGCACTCATTGATAGAAGGTTAATCCTCGATCTCATTTTGATTGCTAATGAATTACTTAGATGACTTTGTGGCCAGTACCTTGATTTTGAGAAGGCCTATGACATGACTGGGACTTTCTCCTTGATGTTCTTAAATAAAAGGATTTTACTATTTGGAGAATCACTAGGATTAAACCTTGCATCACCAACACTTCTCTCTCCATCTTGATTAATTGGGAGACCAAGTTCTCCATCCAAGACATCAATATTAATTGGAAGGCTTTTATTTTTCCCCCTTTGTAGTTCTGTTTTGCCGGCTTTGTTCCTGTTTAGTTTGGACGAACAGCACGAACTTCCAATAAGAGGTGACAAAAATGAAGTCAAAGGTACGTGGGTCTTTGAGCAGAAACAGATTCGCACAAAAACCAAACGAAATGGATCTTTTGTGGGGTCGCGTCGACTGTTCAAAAGGGTCTGAGATGGTTCGTCAGCGTTTGACAGCGAATGTTAGCAGCAGCAGTGGCGAAGGTGGCAAAAGTTGGTGGTGCGGCTAGGGTTAGGGCTTTTTCCTTTTGGGGCTTTATTTGCTTTTGCTCTAATATCATGGTGGTAAATTAGAATCTTATGGAATAATCCCATAATTTCTTACTTTATAAATATACATAGGTATGTCTTAAATAGCGAGAAGACCCTAAACATAAAAGGAGAAAATATCCTACCAAAATAATCACACCTAATTACAACAAATATTGAGGAATAAATCAAGGCATAAATCAATAGGGGGCTTCTCCAAAAGAGGTGGAAGTGACATTTTTCAATTGTCATGTTGATGACACTCCTTTTCTCTGTCCATGACAAGTCTATGCTTAATAATTTGAAGGTTTTCGTTGCTGGCTTTGAGGTTATTTTAGGTGCAAAGATCATCCAAGTCTCTTGGTTGGTTTAAAAAGTCATAGGGATGAGGTTTCAGCAATGGGGTAGCTGTGGGGTTGTGTTATTGGCGTATGGACACTTGAGTATTTGGGGATGACCTTCAGTGGTAATCCAAGGAAATCTTCTTTTTGGCTACCAATTGCTAATAAAATTGAATATAAAACTAGCATAGTGGAAAAGCTTATCTCTGTCGAGAGGTGGTAGAATTACCTTGGCTAAATCAGTCCTCACAAATATACCATTGTACTACTTTTCAATTTTCTCTTGCCCTAGCCAGGTTCTTAACTCTTGGAGAAGATGATTAGAGACTTGTTTTCGGAGAGGCAATAAAGAGGAGGGTGTTGTCAATCTTATTAACTGGGGAACCACCTCCTCCCGACAACGATGGGAGGCTTGAGCATTAGTAATCTTGCCATTAAAAATTGAGCTCTCTTAGCTAAATAAGGCTGGATATTTCTTTGGGAAAATGATGCTTTGTGGAGGCAGGTCATTACTTCTAAATACAAATGGAATGAGAAATTGTGGTGGAATTCTATGAAAAATGCTCACTTGTTTAAAGGTCCTTGACCCCAAATCATGTAGAACATTCTTCTCCCCAATGATTGGTACAAAATTAAGACGGGCATAGGTGACAAAGCACATTTTGGAAGGACAAATGGCTGATAGATAGACCCTGTATGTTGACTTCCCTTGTCTCTACAAAATTGTTGACTCCAAGGATTTGATGGTGAGCCATTGCTAGACTGAAACTCAGAATAATTGGGATTTGAAATTTAGAACAAATTTCAATGACTAAGATGTTGAAGAGTGGGTCATTCTATTAGATACCTCCTAACAAGAACTCACTCAAGAACACAACAATATGGCAATATATGAAAATATGAGGAAATTCACTATAATATCATAAGAACAAGTAACAAGTTAACCACTAGCCTTTCAAGAGGGCTAGACTCTCCCAAATTTCCAACTAAGGAAATCCCACAAAATTCATCACCCCCTGCTCCTATCCCGTTCCCTCTATTTATAACTAAAAACTCTAACAAACTTACTATCCAATCACTAATATGCCCCTTCTAATAACCATATTAATATGTCCCTAATAATCCTATTATTTATCTAAGTAGGGGTCTAACACATTCCCTCAAATAAGTTGTCTAGTTTTAGGTTGAATGACAGGGATGATATGAGATTGGGGATACTTGAAAGTGGGGGAGCTTTTTCTATCTCCTTAGCTTATTTTGCAATAGGAAACTCTAGACAATCAAAAGTCGGATCTTATTTGGCATGTAATAAAAAGTCGGTCTTTTATGGATTCTCTTCCTTGAGAGGTTGAACACATGCTATACAATCCTTTGAAATTATGCGCTCTCCCACAATTGGTGTATTCTTTGTAACAGGAGCGATTCATCGTTGATGAATCTCTTCTAATGTTTCCCATTTGCAGCTGGTTGTTGGGAAAGATTATTTAGTGTTTTCAGTTTTCAGGGTTGTTGGCCAAACAAAGCTTCAAATGTCCCTCCTTCAACTTCGTGTGATTCTCCTTTTAAGGCCCAGGCCAAGATTCTTTGGTTTAATTGGTGTTTTCTCTTCTCTGGAGGCTATGGTTTGAAAGGACTCCAGAATTTTTCATAATCAAGAAACTGGCAGGGATGTTTTCAGGGATTTGGTTACTTGCTTTGCATCTACTCAATCTTCTTTATCTAATTTATCTCGTAATTATTGCCAAACTCATATCTTCACCAATTAGACCTCTTTTTTGTAACTTGTTGGTGAGTGGGATTATCTCCCCTTCATTTTGTAATTTCACATTACCATAGACATGTTTATGAACCTTGCTAACCTAATAGTACTTTCCATAGTTAAACCTTGGACGGCAAACCCAATTCACATGGGTTGAAAGAAAGCAATTCCTTTCATCCCAAGACCAAACCATGTGAAGTAAAAACAAACAGGGATGCAAAAGAAAATAAAATCCAAACATCAAAAGATGACGCAAACAACAGAAACAGTGAACAGAAGTAAAAGAGTGTACCAAATCCGAAGAGTCAGAGGGGGGAGGAATAATGCGGCGGAAACCAGAAAGAGAAGCATAAACAGTGTTGTTGGCGACATAAGCGCCCCTTCCAGGTTTGAAGTCCGAAAAATTTCCGAGAACTTCACCTGGAGTGACGAACTCAGTAGTCTCCTCCTCGCCTTCTTTCATTGTCTTCCTCACAAACTCCGTCGAATACACACTGTGGCCGTCACTAAATCGTATGGTAAGTGGCCCTTTGAGATTGGAACGCAACAGACAGAGCTTCAATTGTTAACTGCCGCCCTTTGCTTTATTCTCGACCGAAAGTTTAGCCGCCGAGGGATATTTGAAATTGGTGAATTATCAAGGGCGGTTGTACTACTACCTAAAACCATAATAATAATAATAATAACAATAATAATAATAATAGAAATAGTAATAGTAATAATAATGCAATTAATGCAATTAGTTGTAATTAGGCTCTTAAATGTTTAATTTCAAAAATTAAACTCTCGAAATTATATAAATATTAAATTAGATCATATTTAACCTTCAAATTTACATAATTATATAAATTAAAATATTTGTATAAGTTTTAGAGTTCTAGTTTGTCGGTCTAATTTTTACAATTATTGTAAGTTTAAGAATTTAATTTTAACATTTGTAGACCTTTAGAGGTGATTTGTTGCAATTATATAAAGTTTAAGGGTCTTATTGTAACTACTATATTTTATGGTAGCTTTTGCAATTTGTCCAAAAAATTAAAAATGTTACCTAAATTAGTTTTTTTTTTTTTTCCTTTTTCTCAAAAGTGGCAAAAAAAATCCAGCACAAACAAAATTGAGAAACTAAAAAGAGAGAGATTAAGGTATATCAAAAATTTAGATTTCCTTGGATATATGGTAAGTGCTAGATTTTTTTTAGAATTATAGCAAATATTGTGAAAATTTTCGTAATCTTAAAATAATATTTACAAATATAACAAAATATCAGCGACAAACATTGATAAATAATAAGCACTTGAAAAGTGCTTTCTATCCTCCCAAATTAAGGGGGTTTATATTAGATTTATATTAGATTTCACTTGTTTGCTAGTGGTTTTCAGGTTAAAATGAGAAAAATTAGAAGAGAAGATCAAAATATCAAAACCGAGCAAGAATACAGTGAAAAAGAGAAGAAAATCTCAAGTTTGCCAAAATTGGTGTAGCGTCGTGGCACTAAAACCCGAGAGCAATGTCTGCGCATCACAGTAGCAGCACCGCGGCGCTAGTTTCTATAATTGAAAAATAATGTATTTTTGGTAAGTTTTTGGGCGGCCAACTCTATAAATTTGAGGGTTTCCAACAACCCTAATAATGTATCAAAGCACGAAATTACAGACCAAAAGAGTCACAAGAAGGAGAGAATTGAGTGAGAGTTCATAAAAGAGTTCAAAAGGTGAGTTAGTTGCAAGGAAGAGGAAAAGAGTTCAAGAGAGTCGTCGTGTCGTTCAAGTTCCGACATGAGAGCCAAGAAGATTGTGACGGTGCTACCTCAATCAAGAGCCTCTTTTTAGTAGAGTTTTCTTTTCTTTACACTCTTTCTTTATTTATATTGTTTGAATATGTTGCTTCAAGCTATGAGTGGCTAAACTCTTTAGTTTTAGGGTTTTGATGAATTGTTTATGAATTCATGTTGATATTGTAGACTTTCATGGTTTTGTTGGAATGATTGTGCTTTTCATTATTATTGTGTTTAATTCTTGTGGATTGACTATCTTCACATGTTAGGTTAGATGTATGATTAAGAGATTGTATATTTAACTTGATCTATTACAATGAATTGTTGTTAATCTATCACGAAAGTAGTTAGGTTGACAATAAAAGTTGTTAAAGACTATCTTTAGTGTCATGTAATTTGTATTGGTTTCAAGAGATTAGTAATCAATTGAGTTGCTGTTTTCTAAAGAAAATAACTTGGAATTTTGATAGACTATTATCATTATCACTATCTATCAATGATAATTACGAATAAATATCTATCAGTTTCTATCACTGATAGACAATGACATTTTATTATATTTGAAAATATTTTCAACAATTTTGTCATTTCAAACAATCATCCAACTAATTTTGCTATTTACATAATTTTTTTTAGCATAAATATTGATTTTTCTCCTAAATTATCCAGTCGCACTATTTTGGAATTAAAAAACATAATGCAAACTAAGAAGATCTAATCTTCAATTTTCAAATCATATTTTATGTATCCTATTATTGAAAACAAGTTTGGGTTGGCAACGTTCATAATGTCAGATGCAATTGCAAAGATAAAAGTTCTCATGGGTTTTTATTTCTTGTCCTATATATATATATGCTTCAATCACAAAGAATGCATGTTAATATCATATCCAAAATTTTGTTTCTAGACTGAATGTCCATTTGAGATTTGCTAAATATATTTATTTAAGGTTCTTGGTTCTGTATTTCTTGAAATGCGTTGGAAGTGCCTTAGATCATGTCTAAGGTGTTTCTTGTCTAGGAGGTTATTCCTTAAGGTGTCAACTCCGCATAAATTTTTTTTCCTTATTTAAATTATTCTACATAATATTTCCTTTGAGATATTTGCTTTATTTGTTGAATGTTGATATTTTGTGGGATTATTTTTCATCTTTCTACTGCGATATTTAAGCTTAAGAAGTCAACCTTCTAGGGTTGCCACTTCGACATTGTGAGATCATAATTCGATTATACCAGAAGCGTTATTTCTTGTGCTTTTTGAAAATCATTTTGCGCTAGAGTTAAGATATTAAATAGTCCAAACATATATATCCATCCATTTTATGATAATGTAAAAGGTTCAAATCTTTGTCCATATTTGTTGTTTTGAAAAATAATCTTAATTAATTTATAAAATTCTAAGTATTGACTTTAATAAACATACGACTATGTTTGACGATCTAACATTTATTTTTTTAAAAAAAAATCTATAACATTTGTAATACGTACTTTCTATATTCACACACTAAGATATTATTTTTTATAAAAATTAAGGATATTTTCAAAAATAGAAAAATTGTTTGAAAATAATTATAAATATAACAAAATTTTACTTTCTATCCATGATAGACTGTGATAATGTCACACCTACTTTTAAGAAACTGATGCGTTGAAGAGTCTATGAAGAAAAGAAGTAAAAGACCATGTTGGACGCATGGTCAAGACCAAGGTAACGCATGGTATGGATGGACGCATGGAAGTAAATCGAGAAGGGAAAGAAGTGAAACGCATAAGAGAAGATGTAAGCATTGGCAATGGTAAGACGCATAAGCAAGAAAGGAATTAAGTTATGTCGTGAAGTGTTAAGAGAGATCTAAGTCTCGGAAAGGTAGAATATTATAGCAAAATGAGTAACGCATAGACTGTAGCAAGCTTATCTATTTATAGGAAACTCAATGAACTCATGGGGGCGTTATGATTGAATGAATGGTTGTCTATTGGAAAATGTTGGATGCATAAGATAAGCTTATAAAGGCTAGGTGGCTTCATGTAGACTTGACACCTTATCAGTAGGAGGTGTTAAAAAGGCATGTTAGGTGTTTCATGCAAGGTGACGCTTAGATTAATGCATGGTTAATTAAGCATGCAGTGTGACATGTGGCAAACAAGTGGCAAAAGGAGAGGAGAAGTTGGATGGCAAGCTCCCTATAAATAGAACCTAGAGGAAAAAGGAGCGACTGATGACTCTGAAAGAAGAATTCTGGAGAGAAAGGGAAGAAGGAAGGCAAAAAGGATCAATCCTTGCGTCCGTAGTAGGAGTCTGCGGCCGAAAAAGAAGGCATTCTTGACAACTTAGCTATTTTATGTTAAAGAAGTTGTCTTGCATCAAAAGGGGGTCGGCCTTGCGGTGACGACAAACACTACGTTCAAGGTGAACGCGGCGTCCAAAGATAGGTGATGCGTTCAAGTTGTACCTTGCGTCCAAGAGAGGTCAACGCATCCAAAAGAGAAGTAAGAAGAGTTGGGCAGGGTTTGCGGTAGTTATCAACCTTGAGTTGAAGGGCAGGGTTGCGTCCAACCGAGCTGACAGAGGAATATGGAGCTTTGCATTTCTGAGATTAGAACGCTGCGTCCAAGAAGCTCGAGAAGAGAAATAGAGGAAAGAAAGAGGAATTATTCTTTGGCAAGTACAGGTGAGTAACACCTGCGTTTTTCAAAATATAAATGAGTACTTTATGAATATGATTTCATGGGTTCCTAATGAATTAATGCATGTGTTTTATTTGAAAAGCTTTGAGAATGTTGGTTACTTACTATAAGTTTATAAAACGCATGGTGATTGATTGATGCATGTTTTCATGATTTTACTGAAAAGCATGGTGTTATATGATTTCAAGAAAGATTTAGAAATAAACTTGTATGAAAAGCATGTTGTTTGATATTAAAGCTGGAAATTGAATTAGCATGTTGTTGACATGAGATATGGAAACGGTTAACTTATGAGTTATTAATATAATGTTTCCAAAATATGTATTGTGTGTTTATTAAATATAGAAATGGGACCCCAATGCTCAGGGACTTGTAGAAGGCATTATGGGCGGCCCGAATTAAAAAATGTACCCAATGCTCAGGGACTCGTAGAAGGCATTGAGGGCGGCCTGAATTCTAGTACCTATGTGCACATAGAGGTATATACAACGCTAATGTGTTGAGATTACTCCACACAGCTAAGGAAATCGACGTTGAGGAGCGTTAAGCATTGCTCTGCCTCAACTAGGGAAAATGATTTTGAAATGAATGAGATTTTTGAGTATTTACTCTAAAACAGATATGCATGTTTTAACAATGGTATTTGAGTATATTTTAATATGATTTGAAATGTTATATTTTATGCGAGTTTGACCAGTTTTACAGTTAAAGTATAATGTTTTCAGAAAACCGTTACTCACTGAGCTGTTAGCTCACCCTTTTCATATGTTTTCCATTTTCAGGTAGCATGACAGTTCCCGTTGCCGATCGAAGTCGAGGTTTGTCAAGAGTATGTTAATGGTATTACCATCCTAGGAAGGTTTTATATGAAAATGTGGTGAGTGTGACAGTGGGTTATGTGACAGGGTAGTCGGTAACTACTGTCCTCACACTCCGTCTCGGGCTACGGGAGGATAGTTCGGGGTGGGGTGTGACAGATAAACTGAGATAGACATCTATCACTTTAATGATAGACGCTGATAAATGTCTATTTAGGTCTATTGCAGTTTATCACAGATAAAAATTAAAATTTTGCTATATTTGTAAATAATTTGATATTTTTCTATTATAATAATTTTCCTAAAAATTATGTACTTTCATTGAACACTGTCATTTTTAAAAGGTGTGACATGAAAATTGTTGGATCAATATGGCAATCCTAGAGGGGTGAATTTTTATTAACTTTTTTTTTTCAAGTATGTTCAATTTAAAGTGGGTAATTGTTTTAAATAACAAAACTGCTGAAAATATTATTGTTTATCTGTGATAGACACTAATAGATATTGATAGACATCAGCATCAGCATCAGTGATAGATGATAGTAGTCTATCGCTGTCATCACTGTCTATCAATACATTTTGCTATATTTGTAAATATTTTAGTTCATTTTGTTGTATTTATAAACAACCCATTTAAAGTAATTAGTACCTTTTTTTAAAATTAAATTAATAAAAACTCTAATTAATGTTAAACACAAAACTGATAAAAAAGCATGGAACAATGGATTCAATCAATCTCAACTAGTAAGAATAATAGTCCGTAGCATACAACTAAAATTAAGGATAGAAAAATCTAAAAATATAGCACCTCTTTAAAATATTTGCAAATATAGTAAATGTTGATGAGTCAATTTTTGAATTTTCATGATTTCCAATTTTGCTCTCCCTTGTCCTGTACAACTTATTTTCTTCTTCTCTTTCTTTTTTTTTCTTTTTTTTTTCTTGTTTTCGCTTCCATCTCCCCAAGGGGATAATGAGAATGTATGATATCACTAAGGAGTTGTTTGATAATCCAACTTGAGTTCGGTTGGTTGGGTTTTTAAAATGAAACCCAGGTTTGTTTAATAATAAAAGAAAAATGGTGGGTTTAATAACCCATTGTTTTACCCACCATTTTACCACACAAATTTCCAAGCGTTTTAATTATCCCCAACCCCCGTAACAATTCTCGCTTTCTCTCTCCCTCATGCATCTCTTGCTCTCGCTCTCTGATAGTACCTAAAATGTGCTATCTTCCTCAACTTAACTCAAGATCGTTGTGTTATTTAATGTGTCTATTATGTTATTTTGTAGGCTTCAAGCACTTAACAGGTAAGACGAGGTGTTAGCAACGAATTAGGGCTAAAACAGACCAAAACAGAGTTCCATGGCATCAACCAGGAAAGAGAACTCCAAAATGACCAAAATGCTCCTGAAGTAATGGCGTTGCTGCGACGCTTTTTCCCGAGAGCAATTCAGCTGGCGTAGAGTAACAACGTCGCGATGCTGTCCCAATCGCCGTGGCGCTCTAAAGTTCGATCGCGTGCAGATTAGCGTCAGCACCACGACGCTTCGACGATTTTTTAAAATTAAACCTTCGATTTCTAGGTTGGGGGCGGAGCCATCGAAGACCCAAACCCTCTCTGTTTTTCCTCTTCTTTTCATCTTTCTATACCTTGGAACTTGAACCCATCAATCGGTATACCGATTATGGGTTAAGGTACACGTTTTTCTAGCTTGGGTTAGGGATTTTTCTTTGTAGTCATTGTTCTTTTGAGGTTTCGAACCAAATTCTTTATACGCATGATTTAATCCAGATTTTATGAGAATTATGATCAAATTATAACGCTAGTGTTTGTTTTGATTATTGCTTTGATTGTATTACTGTTCATGACACTTGTTGTATGTCAATTATAAGAATCAATAGGTTAGGTTAGCTTGCAAATCCGGATTAAATCAATAGAATATTTAATCTAGGCCTTTCCAGTTAAATGTTACGCCTAATTTTCCCTTGAACTTAATGCGGTTAGATTTAGTACAAATTTTGCATGTCTTTCATCGATTTGTCTTATGTCTAACTTGTCGATTAGGACAATTTAATTTTGGCCTTTCCAATTAAATTGATTAGGTGCAAGTATCACGAATTTAATAATGACGAACCAATGAACAAGAACATCAAATAAAGAAAATCTCGTCCGACCCAAGCTATTGCTTTCTCAAATTGAATTTTACTCCTTTTACCTCCGCATTTTATTTTTATGAAATTTAGTTTCTCTTGCAATCAACCATTTCACAAAACCCCCCTCTGGTTACTTGAATTGAAAACTGTCCAATCGTGAGAATTCATAGTGCTCCTTGTGTTCGACTCGGTTGTAGACATCGTATTTGGCCGGACCTATTATTATTAGTATTATTATTTTGGATAACATATATTTTAGTTTAGTATTTTTATTAAAAAAAAGAGTTTTAAAAAAAGGTTTTTTTTCCTTAAGTTTTTGAAAATTTTTAAAAAATGTCAAAATTAAAAAATAAAAGAATATATTAAAAATGAAAAAAAATATATAATTTTTCTTCTCTTTGCTTATTCTTTCTCTTTCTGTCATTTCTCTCCTTTTTCTTCCTCTTCTTCCCCAATTCTCTCCTCTTCTTCATACTTCCTCTATTTCCTCCCTTTCCCATTTCAAATCCCTTACAAAGCTCAACTCTCAACCTCCACACTTCCCTATAAATTGATGGTGATTCACAATGGAAAAAGGGAGGAGAAAACACAAAAGTTGGAAGAGTCATTATACACATTGAGGGAGAAATAGAGAGGAAAGAATAACTGAGAAAGAAATGATTTCGACAAAAGCTCATCTCCATTAGATGGATGGTGCACGATTGATAAGTACTTGAAAAGTGCTTATTATTCTCTCAAATTAAGGGAGTTTTATATTAGATTTCACTTGTTTGCTAGTGATTTTCAGGTTAAAACGAGGAAAATTAGAAGAAACGACTAAAAGATCAAAACTGAGCAAGAATATGGTGAAAAAGAGCTGAAAAATGCATCCTTGTTGAAACGCATGATGCGCCGCGGCGCTAAGGCAGCGCTGAAGCAGAAACGCATCAGCATGAACGCAGAGTAGCAACGCGGCGCTGGGAAGGCGCTGCCTCGACGCATCCTTGAAGAACGCAAGACAACGTCGCGGCGCTGGGACGGCGCTGCCGTGGCGCTAAAACTAGAGAGCAACTTATTTTTTGTCGCAACTCTAGCGCCGCGGCGCCAGCGTTAATTAAACGAAAAGTTTTGTATTTTAGGTAAAATTTTAGGCGGCCAAACGTTATAAATTTAGGGGTTTTCAGCAGCCAAAAGGGGAGGAGAAATATCAAGAAGATCAAGAAAGTTGCAGAACAAAAGAAAGATCCAAAAAGGTGAGAATTAAGCTAGAGTTCCAAGAGTGAGTTAGCCGCAAGGAAGAGGAAAAGAGTTCGAGATAGTTTTGGTGCCCTTCGAAGTCCGACGCGAGAGCCAAGGAGTTCGTGACAGTGCTGCCTCAATCAAGAACCTCTTTTCAGTAGAGTTTCCCTATTCTTTACACTCTTTCTTTGATTAGTTTTGCTCAATATGTTGCTTCACGCTATGAGTGGCTAAACTCTTTAGTTTTAGGGTTTTTGATGAATTGTTTGTGAATTCATGATAACTTTGTAGACTCATGGTTTTGTTCAAATAAATATGCTTTTCATTGTTATTGTGTTTAATTCTTGAAGATTGGCCACCTTCACATGTTAGGTTAGATGTATGATCGAGAGATTATATGTTTAATTTGATCTATAACAATGAATCGTTGTTAATCTATCACGAGAGTAGTTAGGTTGACAATGAAAGTTGCTAAAGACTAGTTTTAATGCCATGTAATTTTGTATTGGTTTTAAGAGATTAACTATCAATCAAGTTGCATGAGAAAGAGTTGTCTTTGAGAGAAGATAACTTAGAATTAAGTTTCTAGACTTAGGCATAAGAATTAAATCCATGAAATCTATAATTTTGCATGACGAAACAAACAAGGATTCGAAACCCTAAAACTCTCTTTGACTCTTGCAATTCTCACTTTGATACTTTCTTGGCTTGATTTTTCTTTTTCCCAAAATTGAAATATTGAATTTCAATCCTCAAATAAAATTGATTCAACTCTAGAATAGCTAAATAACTTAAACCTTCCCAATTGGATCTCTAGTGGAAATGATACTCGGACTTAACCGTTTTATATTATAACTTGACCCGTACACTTGCGGTTAACACACAAAAGTACCACATCAACGATTCCAACGAAACTCACACAAAACCCATTAATACAATGTAGCCCGACAACGTCTTCAACAAACAGAAATTTCCAACGAAGCCCACGAATGGACGACTCCGACAACGAACCTCACAACAGCAGTGTTTTAGTGGTGGAGATCCCGCATGCTTGCAACTTAGGATGATTTCTTACCTATAATAAAAGAAAATAAAAGGAGAAGAGAAGTGAAAAAAAAAAGAAGTAAAGGAAGAAGAAGAAGTACTTGGACAAGAAAGAAGAAAAAAAGGTGATGAGTTCCACCCACATTTTTTTCTCTTTATTTGTTAATAATTTATTGGAATTGACTTAATTTTTGAAAAGTTTTAAAATATGTTTCAATTAATTTCTTCTTAAAGACTCCATTGTTTTTTTAAAGTAAATTCTAACTTTATTTGCAATTTAAACTTGATTTCTCCTTAATTTGATTCTTCTCATTAGTAGGATTTCCAATCTTCATT
This sequence comes from Citrullus mucosospermus, assembly GCA_030954485.1. Classification (NCBI taxonomy): domain Eukaryota; kingdom Viridiplantae; phylum Streptophyta; class Magnoliopsida; order Cucurbitales; family Cucurbitaceae; genus Citrullus; species Citrullus mucosospermus. Next base: position 21,351,562 of record CM062057.1, read on the forward strand.
TTGTTTTAATCTCCGATTTGGTGGAGTTATAAAAACGGAACTCCAATATCAATATGCTGTCAAGCCCGTCAATTTGATTTAAATGAATTTTGAATATCTGCAATTTGAAATTTCTAAAAAACATTTTGTTGCGTTTGCTAAAGTGCCAAAAACGTGTTGTTGTGTTTATCTATTATTAAGCTTACTATCATGCATTCAACATATTATGAGTTTAACATGCTTAATATTATGCATTAGTGATCTGTCAAGTTTTCCTATCCTTTACCCAAGTATAAGCAAAGAATAAGGTTTTCTCGGTGAGTCTGACGTTGGCTGCTCCGCATCGCAATGACGTTGCGACATCAGCTTGCCACTACTACTAGAGGTAAAGTTAGGAAAATTTATTTGGCATTGAATTAGGCGACAAATTCCGTCCTTCAAATTGGCGCCGTTGCCGGGGAGCCAAGAAATTTTGCTTTTGTGGAGTTTACAATTCTTTATCGTTCTTTAGTTTTTCCTCCTTTGTATGACTCGATCCTCCCAGGACTGAAACACTTTGTTGTATTATGCAGACATCGGTAGAGAGGAACAACGACGCGGGAGGGAAGCTAGAGAACAAAGAGCTTCAGAGGAACACACCAGTGCAGAAGGCACATTCGAAGAAGTTCTAGAAGAAGAACCACCGATGGCGCAGCCAGAAGAGCGCACCTTGCGGGACCTCTGGGCCCCAAACGTTGATTTGACACCCCTTGTGCATTACCTATCCTGCCACGACAGGTAACTTTGAACTAAAATTGGGCTTAATTCACTTACTCCCTTCGTTCTCTGGACGTGCAAGAGAGCACCCCCATAAGCATCTTAAGGAGTTCATCATTGTAAGCACTGACTTGCGTTACCAAGCGTTGGGGGTGCGACAATGCGATTGTGGCTATGCGTTTCAAAGGGAGAAGTGGTCGTGAGCGAGAGCAAGAAATTTTGGAAAGTAAAATTTTGGCTAAGTGTTGGCCAAGCCCATGCGTTGTTGGTTGACTCACGGAGGGTAGTGAGCTGAAGTAGCTACCCGCGTTGAAGGATAGGTGATACTGGCGGGGGAAGAAATGTGTGTGAACCATACGTTTAAGTCACTCTGCGTTGAGGACAGTTATGCGCTGAAGTCGATGCGTCGAAGACAGACATGTGTTGGAGTCACACCGCGTCGAAGATAGAATGGTCTTGACACGACGAAAATAGTGCTGTGTGACGGGAATGTATGCGTAAAAAATGGGAGGCGTTGAGGACGACACCATGGGTTGGGTGTGGTCAGTTGCTGGATGCGTTGGAGGAGAAGTTAACATGAGTGCCTCGCATTGAGATAAGAACCCTGCGCTAGTCTGCGGGTGAAGGGTAAGTCGGCAACATAAGTCCTAGTGTTTGTAAAGGCTAAGTCGGTAGTATATATAGCTGGATTAATTAAATTTTAATCATTTTTAAGACATTTCGAGAGCTTAAGTCGGTTCCATATTTCAGACAAACTTCAGAAAAAGATTGAGAAAGGTGTTCTTGCGGATTTTGGATGAAATTCTACTCATTTTGATGTTGAAAACGGAGCTGGAACAGAGGAGTGATTGAAGTCGCACAGATTGAGCAGTGGTTGATAATTAGAGTAGAACGTATAGAGGAAGCCGAGTTTAGAGCTGAAATTTGGAGGTTAGTAAGTTAACATAATTCCTAACAACTTTTGTGAAGGATGGTAATGCTGAAATGGGAGATTAACTATGTGAATCTTTAGGAAAAGCAGCACTTACAAGATTGATAAGCAATCCGGAACAGCATGAGGTGATTTCGAAATACCGAGAGAACGAGGAAAAGTTAAGCCTTGAAACTTTGAGGTAAGCTATAGAACTCAATTCTCTATAAGTTTGTAGAAGAGAAGAAGTCCTAAATCCGTATGAAATTATGACTCTTAATAGATTGAAGTAAGAATAAGAGGAAAGGAAGAAATTACAGTGCAGAGTGCTGCTAAGAATCAAGTATCAGCACATTGTCTGGGCACTGATAGCGAGACGGGTGTCGCTGAGACGCAAAGGAGTTTTCCGTCTCACAAATCTCGCTAAATATCACTGAGTGTCGCTGCTAAGGTAAGGTAATGCTAGTGTCGCTCAATCAAATATCGCTAGTAACAGCTCGTGTTGGTTGGTATCGCTAGGATTCTCGCTTATAATGTTAGTTTAGAAAAAGAGGAAGGTTTAATGTTAAGTAACGCAAGGTAAATGTCTCTTGCAAGCCAAGAAGAAATAGGGAAAGCGTATAATCCACGTAAAGCCTAGAAAGAGTTGTGAGTGACTATTTTATTCTTCAATTCTATTTTATTAAAAATGTTATTATAAAGTATGATTTTACAATGAACTGTTTAATATGCATAATGTTTGATTGTATTACTCACAAGACATGTTATATGTTTCTAAAGTTGATAGAAAGCATTTTTATGAAACGTCATTGAATAAAGATTTGTATGATTTCTATGAAAGGATTTTCATGTGAACTGTGATGTGAACAGATTTCTAAAACGTTTTAGAGGAGGCTCAGTGCTCAAAGACACGAGAAGGCACGTGAGTTTCCCCGGGACCCAGTATTGAAGGACTTGAGAAGGTACTTGGGCAACCCGTCATATTCCTATGTGCACATAGAGGTTAATTTGGCTGGTGCGTTGAGGTTGCTCCGCATTGAGCCATGGATGATTTCGACGTTGAGTGCGTTGAAGCATTGCTCCGCCTCGACTAAGGGAAAAGTTGAAAAACTAAATTGTTATTGTTAATTTCCTTGGAAAACACTCATGTATGATTTGAGATTTGATTTATGAGATTAATGGACTTTGTGGAAAGTATGTTTAAATTGAACAATATGTTAAATTCTTACTTATTTGTTATACGTAACATGCCTGTTTTCAATGAATGCTCGTTTTACAAGGATTTGTCACTCACTGGGCTGTTAGCTTATGTTTTCCAATGTTTTCTTTTTCTCCTCCCAGATAGCAAGGACGTTCCCGGTGCTTAGCCTACTTCAGCTCACCCTGCCTAAGTCTCGAGTTCTCAAAATTCAGTCAAGTCTAAGAGTTGTATGTTGTAATAAACTTTATATAGATGGCATGTAGACCTTGTAGTTTTAAGTGGGGATTATTAGTGGAGTTTTGTACATTGTATGACGGATATGGAAGTTATATTATGTTATGTAATAAAAGTGTACCCTATACAGGGAATGATATTATGTTATAAGCATGTGTAGTATGACTGAGTTCTATATATATATATATGATTAAATGTATGCCCAGGGAGGAATGTAAGAAGAGACAGTATGCGTCACAAGAGGGGTGATGTTTATTGTCTTCACATTCCCTTTTAGGTTAGGTGGGTAATCTGGGAGGGGGTGTGACAATCATTGTATGCGAGGGGATGAGACCACATGGCATAACTGAGGAGTAGACCAACCTCAGAGCCTTCCCTTTCTCTCTTAAGGATGATGCCAATGATTGACTTTACTTCCTTCCTCCAGGTTCTGTAACCACTTGGAAGGAGATGCATAGTCAATTCTTGAGGAAGTTCTTTCGAACATTGCGTGCCACGCGAATCAGAAAGGAAATCTACGGGATTTCTCAAACGGCGGATGAGACATTATTCGAGTACTAGGAGTGGTTCAAACGCTTGTGTGCCAGCTTTCCCAACCACCAGATCTCGAATGTGTTGTTGATCTAGTACTTCTATGAAGGGCTTGTCCCTAGTGAAGGAATACTATTGACACAACTAGTGGTGGCGCCTTGGTTAACAAGACTCCCACGGAGGCTAGGGCACTCATCTCAACCATGGCAGAGAATGCATAACAGTTTGGGACGCGAGATTCCGACAGTACCACGTCCTCACGAGAGGTAAGTGAAATTGGAATCAAAATTTCTAAACTTTCTTCTTTGGTGAAGCAGGTCTTTGGTGCCAAGCAACAACCCTAGGAGCCCTTAATTGAGGTCAGTTATATTGGCAATCAACAAGACGGGCGAATGTACAACTACAATCGTTGGGGCAGTCAGGCAAGCTAGGGATAGGGCGGTTCAGGGATGCTTTTGGAGGATGTGGTAAAGCAGCTGCTAGATTCCACAGCCCAGGTCCAATGCACACAAGAGCAATTTATCCAGACCACCACCTCCCATATTCAGAGTCTAGCCAACCAGATCTCCCAGCTAGCTGATGTTATGAGCCGGCTGGACACCTAACAGGGGAAGCTTCCTTCCCAGCCCATACTGAACATGCAGAACATGAGTGCCATCTCTGTGAGCTACGCGATGAACCCCCGACTTGAGAAGCCCGTAGGTGAACCTGTGGAGATAGTAAGTGCTATGAGCTCACCAAGGAAACGTGGGGCATGTTTTGATCCACCTCTTAATTTACACGTTTCTGCTAATGTGCCCCATGATCCCTTCCCTAGCAGGTTAACTGTTGCTTAGGGAGGATCACGCAAAGAAAAGGTAAGGTCTGCTCTGTCTCTTGAAATTCAAAAGCTTGCTGTTGAAGGAAAAGTGGTGTGGACTAAAGTTCGTCAGGGGGAAAAGAAGGAAGAAAGTAAACAGGAAGAGGTGGCCAGCTAGGAGGTAGTTCTTCCTGGTAACTTATCTGTCAAACAAGAGGACCCAGGTACGTTTGTTCCTTGTTAGATAGAGACTAGAAAATTTGAGCATGCTATGTTAGACTTAGGGTCTGCTATTAATATCATGTCTACTCCTGTTTATGCTGATTTTTAGTCTCACATCCTGCATTCGGCTGATATTCTTGTGCAATTGGCCGATCATTCCCTAGTTAGACCAATAGGGGTAATTAGAGATGCTGGTTAGGGTCAACGACCTATGTTTTCCTTCTGACTTTTATGTGATAAACATGAATGTTAGCTTTGCTCCTTCTGATTTTTCCCTATTCGTGCTTTTAGAGAGACCCTTTTTAAAGACCGCGAAAGTGGTGATCGATGTGGATAAAGGGTCCCTGACGCTAAAGCACGATAATAGATTTGAACATTTTTTTTATATCTGATACTCCTTCTCCTACTCATCTTGTTTTTTCGAGTTGTATTATTTTTTAGAGCGATGACCAACCTCCTAAGTTGGGGGTGGCAGGTGGGGCCTCAACGGTCCTGTATGGATATGAATGATGAAGTTAGTATGGTCCAGCATAACGATCTTAAAAAATTGCGCTACCTGGAGGCAACCAGGATTTGTCCTTTTTGCTATTTCCTTTCTCTTGCTTTTGTTTTTATTGAGCTTAATGCTTCCTGCCTTTCTTGATCTTTTAGGTTTTGCTTGAAGGGAGTTGGAAATGAGATTACTTTTATGAGCCAAACGTTACCGCTATCCTTCGTGCCAACTTTCAGGGAAGCTCTCATTTGTGCTGGGTTTTTCTTTTCCTTTTTCACATTGGGGACAATGTTAGATTTTAAGTTGGGGGTGGGGGGATGTTTGTGTTCTGGCTGGAGTCCTTAAGCATCTGAGCTCAGATTAAATATTGTGTGCCTTCATGTTTGTGATAACTTGTAGAAATACAAGTTATTATAGTCACTATTTGATTTAATTAGAGTAACTTTGGAGCTAAACGCATGATTTTAGGTAGTTGAATGATGAAAAATGTATCACCATGCGTTGGCACTACTTACAAAAGAAAATACGTGAAAAACGATGAGCTTTTCTGTTCCTAACGCAGGGTTAAGAAGAAAAGAAGCGCAAAGAACGAAGAGACGAAGCTGCTGCGAGAACAAGTGGAAACTCGCATCGAGCCTAGGCGTTGAGACCATGCATTGAGAAAAAATAGATACAGACGCATGGCCAAAAGCTGTCATGTCAATATGCAAAAGGATAACACGCTATTAGAATATGGCAGAACAAATGGGCCGTTGATGTGAAAAGTCTGCGCAGCAGGGCATGGAATTTAATGTAAAGGTGTCAGGTCATCGTGAGTTTCAACTTTTCGACGCCTATAAATAGCCCAAAGCTTTTCCATTGAAAAGGGAGAGACCAGTTCAAGAGGCGAAGGCTCTACACTATTTCTCCTTCACCATAACCAGCCTCTATTTCGAGTTCTTCTGAGAGAAGGATTCTGAGCACCTTCAGAGTCATCTCCCAGTGAGTGAGAATCTCCACCCTATGGAATATATGTATCAGATAGCAACCATCTTAGGCCTCCATGAAGCAAGACGTTGCCAGTGGCGGCTTGACATCCTTCATTTCTGTTTTATTTCCATTTCTCTCCTTCTTGCTTGTATTTTGTTAATGACATTCAAGAGAATGATTCATTTTCTTAATATAAGTTTGATTGACTATCATCTTCCATCCATTTCCGTATTAAATACTTTACACCATGTTGTCTAAATGCTAAATGAGTTAAATGTTAAAAGCTAGTTTTTCTTGAGCAATTCTGAGTATGTTACATCTTGATTAATGCATATTTTTAGCTTGCATAACTTTGTCTGACAAAAAAATGTAGTAAGCATGACTGTCGAGCTTGAGAGAGTGGATAGTTAATCTTTAGCATTAATTAAGACTAGATGAGTTGCAGAGATGTAGTTCATCTTTTGCCAACACAAACTTACCATGCATCTTAGAGATAAGATAAATGTGGCGTCGAAACATCGAGAGATGGATTCACACACGCAGTTTGTAGGTATGTAATTGTACTTAGAAAGTTTAGGTAACAACTAGCTCTTACGTTCAGCTCTACTTCCATCGCATCATTCCATTCATTCTTAACGCATGCTATATGACGCATTGTTTTACATATGACTACCCAACGCCGCGTCCACCTCATTATTAGTAGTAGGAAATTCTTTTCATTCTTTTTGTATAGTTTAGACACACATAATCAACAAATGCACATATTTACATGTACAGTCACCGCATAGTCATGCAATTATTCTCAACGCCTAGTTATTACAAATCCCTGCGTTCGACCCTGGACTCACCAGGAAACCTATAAATACTTATACTTGGGTTTTTATAGGAAAACTTGCTTAATAATGATCACACCTGAGTAATTCTCAATGCATCCTTGTACGGAAATGATAAATCTATTTTTGTGCAACGAGCTCAGAAACTCAATTTAATTAGAAATTCAAACGAACAAAATTTAATTAACAAATTTAGCGAACAGTTTGCTTGCTCATTTGTGCTGGGTTTGTTATGATGATTGGTTGATGACGCACTCTTTCTTATTCTCTTGCACGATGCAATGCTTTGAAGTGATTAATCATGATTTTTAGCCCTTTTTAAAAGTTTTTCTGATTTTTCATGCATGCGTAAGTTCTTTGGCTGCCTAAATTAGGTCTTGCATGCTTAGAATCGTATTACTTAGCTTATATTTTTGTTGTTACCTCGATAGGGCCCATTGATTTGATAGTGTATTTTATGATGGGTTGTAATGTAATATTGAAAATGAGAAAAAATATATTATATGTCTGCTGAAAAAGAATGTTGTGCTTTAAAGAAATATCATAAAAAAAAAAGCATGAAAAAGAAAGAAAGAGAATAAAAAAAAAGAAAACTTGTAATGATATGCATGACTAGGAGTAGAAAGAGTTGTCTTTGCTGTGATTAGTTAGGACACTCGCAAGAAAAGAGTGAGTACAGTTCCCGGCAGTAAATGTGTGAAAGCTAATGCCCCTAGGTAAAATAAATGCAAGTTTAGGGCCTTAGAATATGAATTCAGGCACCTCAGTTGAAATATTACTGCCTTGATTTTTTTGGACACTTGACGGTTTGTGCATAAGCCACCATTGGGGAAAAACAAATTGAGAGCAATTTAATGCCATTCTGGGGTGCTAGAAACTTAATTAGAAAGGCTTTGAACTCACCCTCGCATGAACTTGTCTAGAATTAGTTTTAAATTGTGCTTCATTGATTGATTTTGGACCGATCTTATTGTGGATGCGAGTTGAATCCTAGTGGACTGTTGAGACTTGAGTAACGAACCCTGCATGATTGAGTGAGCATAATTTTGTTTGACTATGTGCATTATTCTACCTTGCTCGAGGATGATCAAGAATTAAGTTGGGGTGTTTGATAACATTTAAAATGTGTTATCTTCCTCACCTTAACTCGGGATTGTTGTGCTGTTCAATGTGTCTATTATGTTATGTTGTAGTTTTTGAGCACTTAACAGGTAGAATGGGGCGTGAGCAACAAATTGGGGCTAAAACTGTAAGCCCCGCATCTATTTTTATGAGAACGCAAAGTACGAAGGGGCCGAGAGATGGGTGAATGTGTAAAAGTAGTTGACTGGCTTGCGTTTGGAGTGGGAAAATGGCTAAGTGTAAGCTATGCGTTGATGGCAACCTGTTGTGGAGGAAATAATTTTGGTGTAAACGCAAAGGTGAGGGAAGCTTATCATGCGTTGAAGTCGTAACGCGTTGAGGATAATAAGGCGTGGAGGATCACTTGGTACCGAGGATCATTATGCGTTAAACGCATTGAAGGCAGTGTGTCGGTGGAACTAAAGGCCACGAGGGGTTTGGGAGCTGTTATGCGGTGAGTCCATTATGCGGTGAACGCTACCATGCGTCGAAGGCGAGTGTGCGTTGGACAAGGAGTGTTGGCTGAGAGAAGGTAATGCGTATGTAAATTATTTGGCGGGAGAGTTCGAAATGAATTATCATCAGAGGCCGTGTGCGTTGCTGAAGCTGAGCATAGGAGGTATGCGTTGAACGGATTATAATATAGAGTTGGAATGGGGAACAAGTCGGTGATATATATATAAGTGGACTGAGAATTCAATTGTTCTGCTTGCATTTGAAGCTCGAGTTGGGTCGATATTAAGGCGAAACTTCGAAGAGAGGTAGAAGAAGATGTTCATGCTGGTCTGATGCAGAAATTTCATTGAATTCGTGGAAGAAACTCGGGTTTGACAGAGGTTTCGGTTGCTGTGATCTCTTCAGAGTGATGCTCGGTTTTGGAGGAAGAACAAATTGAAGAGACGAAGGTTAGGGCTGAAACTTTGAGGTTAGTAAGTTAACTCGAATTCTAGCAGAATTCATGAAGGATGTTTGAGCTGAAATTGTCTAATTGTGTGTCAAACTCAGGAAGAAGAGACGGAAGTTGAACTGTCGGATGATTAGAGGCAACGTGGAGTTGTCGAAGGTTATGTCCTAAACGGTGAGGAGGTTCTTCATGAAATTTGGAGGTGAGATGTAGGACCTGTATTTTAACAAGTTTATAGAAGGAAGAAAGTACTGGAATTTGTTGAAACGAAATGTTTAACAGGTTGAAGAAGGAAGAAGAAAGGAAGAAGGAAACGGTTCTGTCACAGCGGGAGTATCGCTGAGCGAGCGAGAGATTGAGCAGCAGAGGAAGTAACGCTGCAACGCAAAGATAGGCTTGCGTCTCAAAATTCTCGCTAGAGTATCGCTGGGTATCGCTCCTCAAGGTAGTTTCGCTGGTTTTAATCAACACAGTGTCGCTAGTACAGTTTGAATATCTTTTGAGTAACGCTGGTAGCTTATTAATTCCCATAGAGTAACAATGCTACTGTATGTTAAAGAAAAGGGGAGTTTATGAAAACTAAACTTTAGGATTGTGTATTTTCAGGCCAAGAAGAGCTCGGGGAGGCTTATAACCCACTTAGAGCCGGGACCGATTGTGAGTGACTGCTTGTTATATCTTATGTTAAACTTAGTACGCATATTGATGAGGAAAAGTGATTCATGGTAGTATGCCTTATGTATGTGATGTGTTAGTGATTTAAGAAGAATATTATTACAAATGTCTAAGCACATAAGTGGCTGAGGGACCTTATGGTGAAAGCTACATGTGAGTAAGCGTGAAATTAAGTGCTGAGGGATTTGAGAAGGCACTTGAATAACAGTAGAGAATGGACTATAATGCTCAGAGACTGGAAGTGAAGGCATGTAGTAACCCATTACAACTAGCTCGTGCCGAGGGATCATGTGTGAAGGCACTTGAGCATAGATTGAGGTTGTTACCTGTGCCGAGGGATTTCATGTGAAGGCACATGGTACTGTAATTGTAAATGAGTAAGTGCTGAGGGACCGAAAGTGAAAGCACTAAATAGATGAAAATTTGTGAAACATGAGAATTGATAGTTATACATGCATAGTGAAAAGTGAATCTTGATAATTCATTGGGATGTGTTATGCGGTGGTTACTATCTTTCAAACTGGATTTAAGTTGTCATGGTTAGTTTTAGTAGATTTAGTCACTCACTGAGCCTTTTGCTCATTCAGTTTGTTGTTGTTTGTTGTTTCAGGTAGCGAGCGTGTCCGGGACGCCTAGCCTACTGAAGAATCTCGTCTGGGTCTGTCTGGAAGCGAACCTCTGGGATAGTTGTAAATACTTAGTTTGTTCGTATATCTTGTAATGAACATATTTCATGAGGGTAGAGAGGGGAACGTGTTGTACTTATTATGTGAATATACAAACATGTTGATTGAAGTTTGCACGTTTTTCTGTGATGAGATTATGAAAAGTTGATTGTCTTGCTATTCTTTTATGGTGTTTATCTTATAGAGTCTTATGTTGGGAAATAGGATCATGCTCCTTCCTAGGTATAGAGTAAATCTGGGTTGGGGTGTGACAAAAACGGACTAAAATAAAGTTCCATGGCATCAACTGGAAAAGAGAACTCCAAAATGACCAAAATGCCCCTAAAGTCATGGTGCTGCTACAACGCTTTTCTCCGAGAGCAATTCAGCTAGCGTAGAGTAACAACACTGCAGCACTGTCCCAACCTTCGATTTATAGGTTAAGGGTGGAGCCACCAATCATCGAAGACCCAAACTTTCTATGTTTTTCCTCTTCTTTTCATCTTTCTATACCTCGAAACTTGAACCCATCAATCGGTATGCCAATTATGGGCTAAGATACACGTTTTTCTAGGTTGGGTTAGAGATTTTTCTTTGTAGTTGTTATTCTTTTGAGGTCTCAAACCAAATTCTTTATACAGATGATTTAATCTAGATTTTATGAGAATTATGATCAAATTATAACGTTGGTGTTTGTTTTGATTATTGCTTTGATTGTATTACTGTTCGTGGCACTTGTTGTATGTCAATCATAGGAAGTGATAGGTTAGGTTAGCTTGCAAATCTGAATTGTGATGCACATTGCTCTAATCAACCTAGGATTAAATCAATAAAATATTTAATCTAGGCCTTTCCAGTTAAATGTTCTGCCTAATTTTCCCTTGAACTTAATGCGGTTAGATTTAGTACAAATTTTGCATGCCTTTCATCGATTTGTCTTAAGTCTAACTTTGTCGACTAGGACAATTTAATTTTGACCTTTCCAATTAAATTGATTAGGTGCAAATGTCACGAAATTAGTAATGAGGAGCCAATGAACAAGAACATCGAATAAAGAAAATCTCGTCCGACCCAAGCTAGAGCTTTCTCAAATTGAATTTTACTCCTTTTACCTCATCATTTTATTTTTATGAAATTTAGTTTTTCTTGCAATCAATCGTTTCACAAAACCCCCCTTTGGTTACTTGAATTGAAAACTGTCCAATCGTGAGAATTCATAGTGCTCTTTGTGTTGGACCCGACTTGCCACTACTACTGTAGGTAAAGTTAAGAAAATTTTTTTGGTACGGAATTGGATGACAAATTCCGTCCGCCACTCTCACTGTCGCTTCCTTTTGCTCTCCCTCATGCATCTATCTCTCTCGCTCTCTTTCACTCTCGCTCTTGCTTCCTTTCCTCACTCATGATCATTCTATCTCTCTTGCTCTCTCTCACACTCTTGCTCTCACTCTTTCTCACTTTCACTCTTGCTCTCGCTCTCGCTTCCTTTCCTCACTCACAATGACTCTATCTCTTTCGCTCTCTTTCACACTCTCACTTCGCTCTCTCTCACTCTCACTCTCGCTCTTGCTCTCGCTTACTTTCCTCACTTACAATCATTCTATCTCTCTCGCTCTCTCTCACACTCTCGCTCTCTCTCGCTTTTGCTCTTGCTTCCTTTCCTCACTTACAACCATTCTATCTCTCTCGCTCTCTCTCATACTCTCGCTCTCACTCTCTCTCGCTCTCGCTCTCGCTTCCTTTCCTTACTCACAATCATTCTATCTCTCTCACTCTCTCTCACACTCTCACTCTAGCTCTCACTCACCGGAGTTGGTCGTTTTAGAGTTTTGATTCTTCATGTTGGAGAAGAAGAAGAAGAAGAAAAAAAAACAAGAGAAGTTGAAGAAGGAAAATGAGGAAAAGAAGAAAAAGCAAGAGAAAAGAGAAGAGAAAAAATAAAAGAAGAAGAAGAAAAAAGAGACTGAGAGGGAATCACGACCAAGAGAAAAAAGAAAAAAAAGAAAAAAGAAAAAAAGATTATTCATCTTTCCAGTAAAGAACAACAAAAAGATGTTCAATTTACTCGCGTCTTGTTTGTTTATGATTGAGAGCTAAGTATGTTGTGAATTTTTTTTTGTTTATTTCATACATGTTCTCTAGCTTAGGAATGATATATATATATATATATATATATAAGTTGAATCTCGAACTAAAGTTTAAGTGGGATGCCTAGAAGTTATCACTAATAGCATGTTATTAGTGATAGAAGTTATCAACAACAACATGTTATTTGATGGTAAAAATGACAGACGAAATTCGTCGTCCAATTCCGTGCCAAATAAATTTTTCGAACTTAACCAATAGTAGTAGTGGCAAGCTGGGTCGAACACAGGGAGCCCTTGAATTCCACAGCTAAACAGTTTTCAATTCAAGTAACCGGAAAAGGTTTTTATGAAAAAGTTGATTGTAAGAAAAATTAAATTGCACCAAGTAAAATGTAGAAATTAAAAGTGGAGTAAAATTCAATTGGAGGAAACTCTAGCTTGGATTGGACGAGATTTTCTTTGTTCGATGTTCTCATTCATTAGTTTGTCGTTACTAAATTCGTTATTCTCGGCACCTAATCAATTTAATTGGAAAGGCCAAAATTAAACTGTCCTAATTGACGAAGTAGAATTAAAACAAACTGATGAAAGGCATGCAACATTTGTATTAAATGTAATTGCATTAAGTTTAAGGGAAAATTAGGTGGAACATTCAATTGAAAAGACCTAGATTAAATGTCCTATTGGTTTAATCCTAGGTTAATTAGAACAATACTTGCCAATTAATTGGGTTTGCAAGCTAACCTACCTATTGCTTCTATGATCTACGTCCAACCAAGTGTCACGAGTCATAATTCAATCAAAGCGGCAATCAAAATGAACACCAGCGTCACAATTTGATCATCACTAAATGAATTTCAGAATTAAATCATATGTACAAAGAATTTAGTTCAAAAACTCCTAAGGACATTGATTACAAAGAAGAATCCCCAATATCCAAGCTAGAAAATAGTGACCTTAGCCTTGATATATTGAAACGGGCATCCAAGGATCGGGTTTTTACATGAAATAATGAGAAGGGAGAAGAAAATAGGGAGAATCAAGCAGAAAAGTCGGCTGGTGGCTGCCCCCTTAAACTAAAAATCGAGGTTACTATTTAAAGAAGTGTCGGGGCGTCGCGACGCGATTGGGACAGCGCCACGACGCTAAAGTTAATTTCTTCCGCGCTTCAACTTCGGGGTGCCACCACAATTGGGACAGCGCCATGACGCTATTACTCTACGCTAGCTGAATTATTCTTGGGAAAAAGCACTGCAGCTACGCCTAGGCAGTGCCGTTGCGCCATGACTTTAGGGACATTTTGGTCATTTTGGAGTTGTTTTTCTCGGTTGATGCCATGGAACTCCGTTTTGGTTTGTTTTAGCTCCAATTCATGGCTAACGCCCCGTTCTACATGTTAAGTACTCGAAGCCTACAAAATACCATAATTGACAAATTAAATAGCACAACGATCCTGAGTTTTTTCAATTCTCAAATTGAGAATTGAGTTGGTGGGATTTCTTGAGATGTGAGGAAATCCCACCACCTTCAATTGCATGGTGAAGAAGGAGGTGGAGACCTCTCCTTCACATGCAATTTCCACTATTTTCAAGCACCTTAATCACCATTTGTGGTGTCTTTCAACATGTGATTTTGAATTGCATGGTTTCTTCTTTAAATAAAGAGAAGGAAATCTGAAGAAGGGGTTGGTTTTCCTTTCAATTAGAACTTTACAAGAAAGTCTATTTCGTCTCCACCAATATAGTGTTTTACACACTTTTGCTCTAACTTTCTGCTCAATTCAGATCCCACCATCTATTCAAGGCCTGAGAATAACAAGAAAACTCTAGTGGTGGTCCGTGAATAGTTCGTGGTCAGATTTTGGAGATTCTCGAGGATAAACTTTGAGCTACAACAAGTAAGTGTTACTTCCTTTGTATTTCAATTTGTCTAAGCATGTTTTTCCTTTAAATTGATGTAATTAGAGTGCTTTAGATCCTAATTACTTTCGTTGTTATGTTGCTAACTCTATCAGTTTTTGACGTTGTTGCCTGGGAATTAGTCTTATTTAATTATACTAATATTAACGCAATACGATTGATTTTAATTTAGGGTATATTTTATTTTTATTTTTTTTTGTTTTGTGAATAATTTTATTTTTGTTTTCACAGTGCATGTGACATAGTCACTTAGCTGAACTCCTGCCTATCAATCAGAGATTGAACATATTGTTGAAGGAGAAATTTTGGACCAATCACAAATTGACATGTCATTTCTCAAATTAATGACAAAATTACAAATAATTGAATTTAGGACCAATTAAAAGTTGACATGTGCCCCAAATTGAAATTGAAGACATAAATTGGTGAATCTCGATGACGCCACGTGTTTTTGTCTTGACCATTGGATTAAATAAAATAATTTGGTATTAATATTTGGGCTAAAATCCAATTGAGTCCTAAAATAGGCTTAATTCGGCCCAAGGGTCCATGAAGACCCAAGTCCAATTGGTTGGGCCTAGGGGCCAAACTCATGGACCAACCAAGCCCAAGTCCACAAACCCCATCTGAGAACTCTATAAATAGAAGAGTTCTTTTCATTTGTTGGGTTTAGAAAATTCTATACTTCAGAGAACTTAGAGAGAATTCTCCCTACAATCAGAAGACTCCTAACTCCTGAAGCTGAACAAGACTTGAGAACTGAAGCTCCTTGGGACATAGCCGTTCTTCCAAGATTCCAACTTCAAGAACATCCACGAGTCCCACTTCCATACAACAAGCGTACGCATTCAACTGAGAGAAAATCAGAGTGTCACACCTCATCCTGAACTACCCTCCCGTAGCCTGAGACAGAGCGTGAGGACAGCAATCATCGACTTCTCGGTCAATTTCCACTGTCAAACTTACCTTATAATCCATTTAATTACCCTTCCTAGGATGGTAATACCATTAACTCACTCTTGACAAACCTCGACTTCGATCGGCAACGGGAACTGTCATGCTACCTGAAAAATGGAAAACATATAAAAGGATGAGCTAACAGCTCAATGAGTAACAATTTTGAAATAACTTACTTCAACTGTAAAACTAGTCATAATATAAAATATCGATTCTAATCATATTAAATCATACTCAAATACCATTGTTAAGTCTTGCATGCTTATTTCAGGGAAAATACTCAAAAATCTTATTCATTTCAAATCATTCTCCTTAGTTGAGGCGGAGCAGTGCTTCCGGGCTTGCTTTTATCCTTGAGCATTTTGGTCCCATTTCTATATTTCGGCTACCCATTTGCCTTCCTCTAGTTCTTGAGCTTTGGGTGCCATTTCTAAGATTTAATAAAATACACTATGTTTTAGAAACATCATCTACTATCTAACAGTATGCTTCTCAATAAAACCATGAAAATCATATATTATCAAACAGCATGCTTCTTACTAAACTCATTTCTAATAACCAACATACTCAAGTGCTTTTTAAATATAAACGCATGCTCTATACGTTGAAAACTCTTGAATGCATATTCCAAACCAATAATATAAATCACAAAGAACTCATTTATACTTTGAAAAATGTTAGTGTTACTCACCTTACACTTGCTCAAGAATAGTTCTCTTTCTTCCTTCTATTTCTTTTTCCCAAGCTTCTTGGACGCAACGTTCTAAGTCTGAAACGCAAGGCAACTTATTTTCCTTTGTCAGCTCGGTTGGAAGCAACCTTGCTCCTTGAACGCAAGGTGTAGCCTAACTCTTCTTGCTTCTCTTTTGGATGCGTCGACCTCTCTTGGACCCAAAGTCCCACTTGAACGCAGAGTCTATCTTTGGACGCAACGTACACCTTGAACATAGAGTTCATCTTAAACGCAAGGCTAATCCCTTAAACGCAAGACAATTGTTTAGCACAAGGTAGTTAAGTTGTCAAGAATATCTTCTCTCTTGGCCGCAGACTTCTACGATGGACGCAAAGATTCCTCATTTCTGCCTTCTCTCTCCCCTTGCTCTCAAGAATTCAAAACTAAAGGATCATCAGTCACTTCTTTTCCCTCAAGGTCCTATTTATAGCTTTGGAATAGAGGGCTTGTCATCCTACTTCTCCTCTCTTTTTGCCACTTGTTTGCCATATGTCACGCTGCATGCTTAACTAACCATGCATTTTTCCAAATGTCATCTTGCATGAAACACTCAACATGCCTTCTAACACCTCTTACTTATAAGGTGTTAAGTCTATATGAAGCCACCTAGCCTTTATAAGCTTATCTTATACGTAACATATTCCAATATACAAACTATTCATTCAACATAATGCCTCTATGCGTCCATTGAATTTCCTTTAAGGTTTTAGCTTCATTACTTTCTTTCCTTACTCTTCGCCATACTACCTTTGAACTCGTTTCTCCACCGCATACTACTAGGCGTCAATGTCTCAAACGCACACTACTATGCGTTTGTACCTTACTGCATAATACCATGTGTTTGCCTTAACCGCATACTATCATGCGTCCATCACTTCTTTCCTTATATCCATATCTTAACTACAAACCCTTCTCTTGAGTGATAAACATCCGGCTATGTGGTTTACCCTTAATAACCAAATCCAACTCAAGCCCTTCCTTTATGCATTTGCACTCTTTGCGTTTACCTTTACTTCGTTCTGCGTCCATGACCTTCCTCCTATCCTTGAGGATTCCGTGATTTTTCCTCTATGCGTTCTTGTGCTGTAATCCAAGGTTATGCTTCCAACCTCTTTCTTATGTGAGCCATTTTCTCACGATAAATCCTATCATATAACCATCTCCAGCCTCCTTCTTTTACGCTTACTTCTCAACCTTCTAACTTATCCAATTTAAAATCTTCCTTAATGGAAGTCATGCGTTTACCTTAAATTATTATAGCATCTTTCCTCGATTCTACCTTATGCGTTTTATCCTTCTTTTAGATTTCCTTTCAATGTATCACTACTCAACTTTAATCCTTCTCATAATTACCTCCTATGCATTTCACTTCTTTCCCTTCAAGCTCTCGGGTTACTTCCTATGCGTCCACCTTTATCACGCGTTACCTTAGTCCTGACCATGCGTCAAACATGGTCTCTTACTTCTTTTCTATATAGGCTCTTCAATGCATTGGTTTTAAAAAGTAGGGTGTGACACAGATGGTTAAGTACTAAAGATCAAACCACATCCATATCAAAACTACATCAACTTAAGTTCAACACCATGAAACAAGTTTCTCAGGAAAGCTTGTGCGAACAAATTGGCACGCCTCGTGGGACCTTTCTACCTCTCATCTCTCTCTCAACAACTAAATCAAGCAATGGCCTCCAAGAAAGCTACGTACAAAGGTCCTGCTGCAAACGACACCTACATGGGACCCATCACCCGAAGTCGCTCAAAAAGGGTCATGCAAGAGAAGGAACAAAATTTTGCCATCGCGGAGAACATTTGGAGGCGATTGATAGAATCTCCTAAAGGGGCGATTGTCATCAAAGAAAATCCTTTGTTTGACAGCTCCATTATTACTCCTGACCGATCCAAGAAGGAATCACACCCTAATGTGATATCTGTCATGATGGCCGATGTAAGGGCAGAGGCAGCCATGGCGAAAATGGAGAGGAAAATAAATCTTTTAATGAAAGTTGTTGAGAAGCGAGACCACGAGATCGCTACCTTGAGAGATCAGATGCAGGCTCGAGAAACTGCTGAGTCGAGCTAAACTCCTACTGCCAAGGCAAATGACAAAGGAAAAACTCAGTTGCAGGAAGCTCATTTGCAACAATCCACCTCTGTTGCCTCTCTATCGGTCCATCAACTGCAAGACATGATCGCCAACTCTATCAGAGCCCAGTATGGAGGGCCTTCACAAACTACTTTCATATACTCCAAGTCATATACCAAGAGGATCGACAACCTTAGAATGCTTGTGGAGTATCAGCCTCCAAAGTTCCAACAGTCCGATAAAAAGGGCAACCCAAAGCACCATGTTGCCCACTTTGTTAAAAGATGCGAAAACGGGGGAACCAGAGAAGATCTGTTAGTCAAGCAGTTCATTTGGACTCTAAAAGGAAATGCTTTCGATTAGTACACCGATCTAGAGCCAGAGTGATTGACAGTTGGGAGTAGTTAGAAAGAGAATTCTTAAACCTTTTCTACAGTATTAGGCATACTGTGAACATGCTAGAGCTGACCACCGCCATGCAGCGAAAAGGAGAGCCAATCATTGACTACATCAATCGATGGAGGGCTTTGAGTCTCGACTGCAAAGACCGACTCACCGAACTGTCCGCAATGGAGATGTGCACACAATGCATGCATTGAGGCCTTCTTTACATTCTACAAGGGATAAAACCCCACACGTTTGAAGAGTTGGCAACTCACGCCTACGACATGGAGTTGAGTATTGCCAATAGGGGGACAAAAGATGTCCTAGTCCCCGAGGTAAAGAAAGAAAAGAGGGACGTGGAAGGCACGGAGAAGATCATGAAGAGTGTCACAAAGAATCCATGGTCGTTAACACGACCCCATTAAAATTTTCCTCCAAAGGAAAAGAAGAAAGAGCAGGAAGGAAAGACGATGGAGGCGAAAGACGTTGCCTAACCTTAAAAGAAAGACAAGAAAAGGTTTACCCGTTTCCTGACTTCGATGTTACAGACATGTTGGAGCAACTATTCGAGAAACAACTCATTCAATTGCTAGAGTGCAAGCGACCTGAGTAGTTAGGGAGGGTTAATGATTCCAATTACTACAAATATCACTGGGTCGTTAGCCATCCGATTGAGAAATGCTTCGTGTTGAAAGAGCTGATTTTGAAGTTGGCTCATGAAAAGAAGATTGAGCTAGATCTGGATGAAGTAGCTCAGACAAATCACGTTGTCGTGGCAATGGCTTCAAGTGTTCTGCCATCAACACCCTTTCATGAAAAGGAAAGCTCGATCCAGTTCGGGACCTTTGAGCCTATAGTTGTTCAGTTCCAACAAGAGATCGTGAAAACAGACTCCCAAAAGAAGAAAGAACATGTTGAAGAAGATGACGAAAGGTGGACCATCGTGACTTATAAGAAAAAGAGGCAGTCAAAGTCCATCCAAAAGGAATTGCGCTTTCGTCGAGACTACAAAAGAGGAAGCAAGACTCAGAAAAAGAAAAACAAGAAGAAAGCACGCCTAAGCTTGTCAAGGAAGAGGATGAGGGCTTTACTCAACTTTGACGACCAATAACTCTGGCAGAATTCTTCCCAAGAAATTTCCTTGATAGTCGTCCAGAGGAAGTACTAGAAATTGTCGCGTGTCATGTTGTTAACACAGCAGAAGGCGATGGTAGTCCTTCATGTTCAGCAGGTACAATAGCCGAATCAGGAGACTTACCATCATTCAGTGTAGATGACTTGCTATCTCTACCTCAAGCAACTAAGACCGCCCTCATTGACGGGTTGTTAGATTCAGGGGCACCAAATCCAAGCATCCTAACCTCGACAACACACACATGCGCCTCTTGCTGCACATCCATAGCCTTTTTGGAAGAAGACTTATTGCTGGGATCCAAACTGCATAACAGGCCATTGTTCCTTTCAGGGTATATACGACAACAAAGAGTCGGTTGGATTCTCATTAATGATGGATCCGTCGTCAATATAATGCCTAAACTGACCATGAAGCAATTAGGCATTTCAATGAAGGAACTTTCAAACAGCAAACTGGTAATCCAAGGCTTTAACCAAGACAGTCAACAGGCAATTGGCATGATACAGTTGGAACTTACGATCGGTGACTTAAAGGCCAACACTCTGTTTCATATTATAGACTCAAGGACAACTTATAAGTTGTTGCTAGGGCATCCTTGGATTCATGGAAATGGAGTGATAATGTCAACATTGCATCAATGCCTCAAATTTTATCAAGACGATATTAAGAAAGTTGAAGCAGAATCTAATCTATTCTCAAAAGTCAAGTCTCACTTCGCAGACGCAAAGTTTTACCTTAAGAATGATAACATCAATGAGGCAATGTCGACAGAGATTCCTTTAATAAAAAGTGAGGATAAATCCCAGTCGAAGTCACAGACAGATACAAGAAAGGAACCTAGTGAAGGGATGGGTGCCACCAACTTTGCAGAGCCTAAAACTTTGAAAAATGAAAAAGTTACAAGTTTTCCAATTTTCCGTTATATCCCTTTGTCAAGACGTAAAAAGGGAGAGTTTCCATTTGCAGAGTGCTCGAAGGGCTTGAAGGTTAGCAATGTTGAAATCCTAAAAGAAAGTTTCATTACGCTGCTTACAAGTATCGCAAAGCAAGAAGTTCAGAAACCAAGAGTGGACCTGACAAAAGTGAATCTGTCCAAGAGACGGACGAAGGATGACTTTGACCCAAATGCTTATAAACTACTGGCAAAGGCAGGCTACGACTTCACGACCCACAATGAGTTCAAGAGCCTGAAAATTTATGAGCAACCTGAGCTTTCTCAATCCTAGAAGAAGCTGTTGCAGGGGGGTACGTTATACCTCCCTCGAGGAAAGGACTTGGATATAAGTCTCCCGTGCCAGTTCGCATACCAGAAAAGGGAAGGCAAAAGTGGTTGACATCAGCCATATAACAGTTGAGGAGGTTGACGATTCGAAAGAAAAAGAAAGCAATGGTCAAAGAACCTCAGTCTTCGACCAAATTAGATTGTCTGTCCCATGTGCTTTGGTCTTCGAAAGGCTAAGTATGATAGCAATGGAAGAAGAAAGCCAACACCCAACACCCAGCCTAGATCGACGCTCAACCTTTTGAAGGCTGACTATGCCTTTTGAAGGAGAAGAAAGCATTCAATATTCCCTAATGATAGCTCGACCACGAAGAAGAGTAACGGGATACCCCGTGGGTCAATTGTTGATCGCCTTAAACGTGTAAGTGTTAAGAAGTGCTCTGGCAAAAATGCATCCTGCGACATGAAAGCTGAAGAGGGAAGTGTCGCTAGTGCAATTGTAAAAAGAAAGGGGCCGATATCTCGCGAATCAATTTGGCGCCACATTTGGCACAAAGACGCCAAAAACCATTTAAAGGAGAAGTTGCCTCATGAGACAAAGGGTGAAGGAGAAATTCATAGTGCTATCTCTTCAAGAATGAAAAGAAAGATTTTCGTGACCCTGAATTCAAGCAAAGGCTCATTAAAGATAAAGAGACGCGACGTCATCTTTACTAATCCTAAAGATGAAAGCCCAGAACAGGTAGAAGGTGAAACTTCATGTCACCACATCACCATCATGGAAGAATCATAGAGTGAAATGTCCGAAGAAGATGCAGAGGACGCGCCGCTAACGGGCGAGGATGGGGGTCAATCCATAGTGGATGAACTCAAAGAAGTAAATCTTGGTAGCATAGAGGGCCATGCCCAACTTTCATTAGTGCATCTCTCTTAGGGGAGGAGGAGGGGGAATATATGAGCTTACTCACCAAATACAGAGACATCTTTGCTTGGTGATAGCACCTAAAATGTGCTATCTTCCTTAGCTTAACTCAGGATCGTTGTGCTGTTTAATGTGTCTATTGTGTTATTTTGTAGGTTTCGAGCACTTAACAGGTAGAACGGGATGTTAGCACCAAAATCGAGCCAAAACAGGCCAAAACGAAGTTTCACGGCATCAACCGGGAGATAGAACTCCAAAAGGACAAAATTTCCCTTGAAGCCCCGGCGCTGTGATGCTTTTTCTCGAGATGCTTTGTTGAAGAAATGCAGCAAGTGCCGCGGCGCCATTTTAATTTTGGCTTAAATTATCCCTAACCGTCAGCCATTTGGGAGGAGAGAGTAGCCCGAGTCCCAAGTCTGTTTTTAGAGCTTTTCACTGCATTTTTCCTTCTTTTCATCTTGAGAAGAGTTTCTTTGAACAATTATTGGGTGAATAAGCATGTATCAAGGCTAAGGTAACATTTTCTAGCCTGGGTATTAGGGATTTTCCATTGTAATTGATGTTTCTTTTGAGATTTTGAACTTAATTCAATGTATACATGATTTAATTCTGAGTTTTCAAGAATTATGATCAATTTGTAACACTGGTGTTTATTTTGATTATTGCTTTTGGTTGTATTACAATTCATGACAATTTGTTGTATGTCAATCATAGGAAGCAATAGGTTAAGTTAGCTTGCAAATCAAGATGGTGATGCGCATTGGTCTAATCAACCTAGGATTAAATCGGTAAGACATTCAATATAGGTCTTTCCAGTTGCATATCCCGCCTAATTTTCCCTTGACTTTAATGCAGTTAGGTTTAGTCAAATTTTGCATGCTTTTCATCGATTTGCTTAAAGATTGTTGAGGAGAATGTTTCATTCAAGCCAGATGCAACAGAGAGCAGCTCCACAGAGAGCAGTTGAATTGATTAGGACAATTCAATTTGTCCTCTGTTGCATCTGGCTTGAACGAAACAGTTTGACTAACTTGTCGACTAGGACAATTCAATTTGGCATTTCCAGTTGAATTGATTAGGTGCTAGCTTCAATGAATTTAGTAATGACGAACCAATGATAAGAACATTGAACAAAGGAAATCCCGCATAACCCAAGCTAGAGCTTCTTCCATTAAATTTTTACTCTTTTTACTTTCTCATTTTATTTTCATGAAATTTAGTTTTTCTTGCAATCAACTTTTTTCAAACCCCCTCTTTGGTTACCTTGAATTGAAAACTTTTCAACTGTGAAATTCGAGGGCTTCCTGTTCGACCTGGCTTGCCACTACTACTGTAGGTAAGTTAAGAAAATTTATTTGGCACAGAATTAGGCGACAAATTTCGTCCGTCAAATTGGCGCTGTTGTTGGGGAGCCAAGAAATTTCACTTTCGTGGGGTTTACAATTCCTTATCGCTCTTTAGTTGTTCCTCCTTTGTATGACCCGATCCTCCCAGGATCGAAACGATTTGTTGTATTTTGTAGACATCAATAAAGAGGAAAGGCAACGAGGGAGGGAAACTAGAGAACGAAGAGCTTCAGAGGAACACACTCGTGCAGGAGGCACATTCGAAGAAGTTTTAGAAGAAGAAGAAACATCAATGGCACGGCTAGCAAAGCGCTCACAAGACGTAAGTGAAATAAGAGCTGAACTTTCTAAACTTTCTTCTTTGGTAAAGCAGGTCTTTGCTGCTAGGCAGCAACCCCAGGAGTCAGTTGAGGTTAGTTATGCTGGCAATCAACAAGGTGGGCGGATGTACAGCTACAACCACTAGGGTGGTCAGATGAACTACGACCATAGCAATTCAGGGATGCCCTTGGAGGATATGGTGAAGCAGCTGGCCAATTCCACCGCTCAGATCCATCGCACCCAAGAGCAATTTATCCAAACCACCACCTCGCATATTAAGAGCATGGCCAACCAGATCTCCGAGCGAGCTGATGCTATGAGCAGGCTGGACATCCAACAGGGGAAGTTTCCTTCCCAGCCCACACCAAATGTGCGGAACGTGAGTGCCATCTCTGTGAGCTGTGGGATGGACCCCTTGCCTGAAGAGCTTGTGAGCGAACCAGTGGAGATAGCTAGCTCACCAAGGAAATGTGGGATAAGATTCGACCCACCTTTCAATTTTTCCACTTATGTTCCCCGTGCTCCCTTCCCTAGCAGGTTGACTGTTGCTCAGGGAGGATCACGCAAAGAAGAGGTGAGGTTTGCTCTATCTCTCGAAATTCAGAAGTCCCCTGTTGAGAGCAAAAAGGTGTAGACTGAAGTCCACCGAGAGGAAAAGAAGGAAGAAAATAAACAAGCAGATGTGATCCGCCAAGAGGTAATTCTTCCAGGTGATTTGCTTGTTAAACAAGAGGACCCAAGTACGTTTTCTATTCCTTGTCAGATAGGAAATAGAAAATTTAAGCGTGCCATGTTAGACTTAGGGTCTGCAATTAATATCATGCCTACTTCTGTTTATGTTGATTTTCAATCTCATATCCTACACCCAGCTGGTATTGGAATGCAATTAGCTAATCATTCTCTTGTTAGGCCAATTGGTATAGTTAAAGACATGCTAGTTAGAGTCAATGGCCTATGCTTTCCTTCTGATTTTATGTGATCAATATGGATGTTAATTCTACTTCTTCTGCTTCTCCCTTGTCTGTGCTCTTAGGGAGACCCTTTCTAGAGACTGCGAAGGCAGTGATTGATGTGGATGAAGGGTCCCTTTCTCTAAGGAACAGAGAAAAAATTGAAAAATTCTTTTATTTCTAATGATTCCTCCACCATTAATCCTGTGTGTTTTAGCTCTGTGATTTTTCAGGATTGTGGTCAACACCCTAAGTTGGGGGTGTTGGATGGAGACTCGGCTTTCCCAAGTGGATACGGATAATAAAGCTGAGTACGGTCGAGCATAACGACCTTAAAAAATTGCGCTACCTAGAGGCAGCAAGGATTTATATTTATGTTATTTCCTTTTCTTGTTTTTATTTTTATTGAGCTTAATGCTTCCTACCTTTCTTGATCTTTTAGGTTTTTCTTCCTTGAAGGGAGTTGGAAAGAAGATTACCTTTACGAGCCAGACGTCATCGCCATCCTTCGTGGTAAATTTCAGGGAAGTTTTCTGTTTCCCTTTTCATTTGTCCCTTGTTTTTTTTTTCTTTTCTCACATTGAGGACAATGTTAGATTTTAAGTTGGGGGTGGGGAATGTCTGTGTTCTGGCTGGAGTCCTTGAGCATCTGAGCTTGGACTAAATATTGTGTGCTTTCATCTTTGCTTGCTCATCTGTACTTGGTTTGTTATGATGACGCACTCTTTTTTATTCTCTTGCATGATGCAACGTTTAAAGTGATTGATCATGATTTTTAGCCCTTTTTAAAAAATTTTATGATTTCTCATGCACGCTTAAGTTCTTTGTCTACCTATATTAGGTCCTGCATGCTTAGAATCGTATTACTTAGCTTGTATTTTTGTTGTTACCTCGATAGGCCCCACTAATTGGATAGTGTCTTTTATGATGGGTTGTAATGTAATACTGAGGAAGAAAAAAATATTTATATGCCTGCTAAAAAAGAATGTTGTGCTTTTAAAAAAATATATATCATATATATAAAAAAAAAAAGCATGAAAAAGAAAGAGAAAAAAGAAAAAGAAAACTCGTAATGATATGCATGACTAGGGTAGAAAGAGCTGCTGTCTTTGCTGTTATTAGTTAGGACACTCGCGAGAAAAGAGTGAGTACAATTCCCTGCGGCAAATGTGTGAAAGCTAATGCCCCTAGGTAAAATAATGCAAGTTTAGGGTCCTAGAGTTTAAATTCAGGCACCTCAGTTTAAATATTGCTGCTTTGATCTTTTTGGACACTTGATGATTTGTGCATGAGCCACCATTGGGGGAAAACAAATTGAGAGAGATTTAATGCAATTCTGGGGTGCTAGGAACTTAATTAGAAGGGATTTTAACTCACCCTTGCATGAGCTGGTCTAGAATTAGTTTTAATCTGTGCTTCATTGATTGATTATGAACCGGTATCATTGTGAATGCAAGTTGAATCTTAGTGGACTGTTGAGACTTGAGTAACGAACCTTGCATGATTGAGTGAGCATAATTTTGTTTGACTGAGTGCATTATTTTACCTTGCTCGAAGACGATTAAGAATTAAGTTGGGGGTGTTTGATAGCACCTAAAATGTGTTATCTTCCTCACCTTAACTCGGGATCGTTGTGCTGTTTAATGTGTCTATTGTGTTATTTTGTAGGTTTCGAGCACTTAACAGGTAGAATGGGGTGTTAGCACCAAAACCGGGCCAAAATGAGCCAAAACGGAGATCCACAGCATCAACCGAGAGATAAAACTCCAAAAATACAAAATTGCCCTTGAAATCCCGGCGCGCGGCGCTGCCTAGGCGCAGCCATGGCGCTTTTTCCCGAGACGCTTTGTTGAAGAAATGTAGCAAGGGCCGCGACACTCCGGAAAGTAAATGCGAACAAATTACCGTCAGCACCATGGCGCCATTTTAATTTGGCTTAAATTAGCCCTAGCCGCCAGCCATTCGAAAGGAGAGGGTAGCCCGAGTCCCAAGTTTGTTTTTAGAGTTTTTCACTGCATTTTTCCTTCTTTTCATATTGAGAAGAGTTTCTTTGAACAATTATTGGGTGAACAAGCATGTATCAAGGCTAAGGTAACGTTTTCTAGCTTGGGTATTAGGGATTTTCCATTGTAATTGATGTTTCTTTTGAGGTTTTGAACTTAATTCAATGTATGCATGAGTTAATTCCGAGTTTTCAAAATTTATGATCAATTTGTAACACTGGTGTTTATTTTGATTATTGTTTTTAATTGTATTACAATTCGTGAAAATTTGTTGTATGTCAATCATAGGAAGCAATAGGTTAGGTTAGCTTGCAAATTAAGATGGTGATGCGCATTGTTCTAATCAACCTAGGATTAAATCGGTAGGTTATTCAATATAGGTCTTTCCAGTTGCATGTCCTGCCTAATTTTTCCTTGAACTTAATGCGGTTAGGTTTAGTCAAATTTTGCATGCTTTTCATTGATTTGCTTAAATCTAACTTGTCGACTAGAATTCAATTCTGGTGTTTCCAGTTGAATTGATTAGGTGCTAGGTTCAATGAATTTAGTAATGACGAACCAATGATAAGAACATCGAACAAAGGAAATCTTGCGTAACCTAAGCTAGAGCTTCTTCCATTGAATTTTTACTCTTTTTACTTTCTGCATTTTATTTTTATGAAATTTACTTTTTATTGCAATCAATCTTTTTCAAACCCCCCCATTGGTTACCTTGAATTGAAAACTTTTCAACTGTGAATTTCAAGGGCTCCCTGTTTTCGACCCGACTTGCCATTACTACTCGTAAGTTAGGAAAATTTATTTGGCACAGAATTGGGCGACAAATTCCATCTGTCACTTGGTCATATAGATAGATGTCGGGCCTTGATCCAAAAGTCTCACAATCAAGCAAGGCTATCAACCAGTTAAATAAGCTCAACGATGCTTTCAGCTAGAGCTTATCCCCAGATTGAAGCAGAAGTCAATAAGTTGATCGAGGCAAGATTCATTCGTGAAGTCAAGTACCCAACGCGGATAACAAATATTGTTTCTGTTAGAAAGAAGAACGAATAGCTCCGTGTGTGCGTAGACTTCCATGACCAGAATAATGCTTGCCTGAAGGATGATTTTCCTTTGCCTATCACAGAAATCATGGTTGACGCAACCACTGGCCACAAGGCTTTATCTTTTATGGATGGATCGTTCAAATATAATCAAATATGAATGGCTCTCGCAGATGAGGAAATGATAGCTTTTCGAACTCCAAAGAGAATATATTGTTATAAGGTAATGTGGGTTGAAGAATGTTGGCGTTACTTACCAACGGGCCATGCAAAAAGTGTTCGATGATATGCTGCATAAACATGTCGAATGCTACGTCGATGATCTCGTAGTCAAGTCTAAAGAGCGTCAAGACCACTTAAGAGATTTAAAAGTCGTGTTTGATTGCCTACAAAAATATCAGTTAAGGATGAACCCCCTCAAGTGCGCGTTTGGCGTAACCTCTGGAAAGTTTCTTAGTTTCATTGTAAGGCACCGAGGAATTGAAATAGACCAATCTAAAATCGATGCTATTTTGAAAATGCTAAGACTAAGAAATTTACATGAATTAAGAAGTCTCCAAGGTCGTTTGGCTTACATACGGAGGTTTATTTCCAACCTAGCCAGTTGATGCCAACCTTTTCAAAAGCTGATGAGGAAAGGAGAAACATTCCAGTGGGATGAGGCTTGTCAAAATGCTTTTGATAGCATAAAGAAATGCTTGCTTAACCCCCCTGTATTAGGGGCTCTCTTAGCAGGTAAACCATTGATATTGTACATTGCCGCACAAGAAAGATCGTTAGGGCATTGTTGGCGTAGGAAGGGGAGAAAGGGAAGGAACATGCCCTTTACTATCTAAGCAGAACCCTAACCAGAGCTAAGATTAACTATTCCCCTATCAAGAAAATGTGTCTTGCACTTTTCTTTGCCATAGATAAGTTGAGACACTACATGCAAGCTTTCACGGTTCACTTGGTCGCAAAAGCCAACCCCATTAAATATGTCTTGTCCAAGCCGATCATCTCTAGACGCTTGGCCAAATGGGCGATTTTGCTCCAGTAGTACGACATTGTGTATGTTCTACAAAATGCAAAGGACAAACATTGGTTAACTTTTTAGCAAATCACCTGATTCCATCAGATTGGAAGTTATACGAAGACTTGCCTAATGAGGAAATTTTCCTGGTTGAAGTTACGGAGCCTTAGTCCATGTACTTTGATGGTGCAGCACGTAGGAGCGAAGCGGGGGCAGGCGTTGTCTTCATCTCACCTGAGAAACATATGATGCCTTATAGTTTCGCACTTAGCGAACTATGCTCGAATAATGTTGTTGAATATCAGGCTCTAATAATTGGTCTATATATAGCATTGGAAATTGGAATATCGTACATAGAAATTTACGGTGATTCGAAGTTGATAATCAATCAATTCTTGCTCTAGTATGAGGTAAAGCATGAAGATTTAAAGCCTTATTTCACCTTTGCTAGACCGTTGCTGGAAAAGTTCGACAGCGTGATGTTGGAGCATGTCTCGAAGTCGAAAACACAAGAGGGCAGATGCTCTAGCCAATTTGGCCACTGCCTTAACAGTTCTAGATGATTAGCCTCTAAATGTAGCTCTTTACCAAAGGTGGGTTGTACCACCGCTCGAGGGTGAATGCGAAGAAATGAACGTGATATCAGTCTGCTTGATCGATGAAGAAGACTGGCACCAACCCATTATAGATTATCTTGAGCACGACAAGCTTCCAGCGAATCCTTGCCATAAAATAGAGGTGAGAAGGAGAGCAGCTCACTTCATTTACTACAAAGGGACCTTGTACCGTCGCTCCCTTGAAGAGCTCTTTCTTCAATGCCTTGGAAAAGATGAGTCAATAAAAGCTTTAGAGGAAGCACACTCAGGTTTCTGTGGTGCACATCAGTTTGGACCGAAGCAATTTCAGCTAAGGAGAATGGGATATTATTGGCCCAAGATGATTCAAGATTCGATGGAATATGCAAAGAAGTGCGAAACCTATCAATACCATGCAAACTTTATACATCAATCGCCCCAACCTCTACATCCGACCGTGGCTTTGTGGCCTTTAGAAGCCTGGGGGCTTGACCTTGTTGGTCCCATCACACCTAAGTCATCAGCAAGACATTCTTACATCCTTGCAGCAACAGATTACTTTTCAAGGTGGGCGGAGACTATTGCGCTAAGAGAAGCCAAGAAGGAAAACGTGGTAGACTTCATCCGAACTCACATAATCTACCGGTATGGCATTCCTCATCGAATTATGACAGATAATAGAAGACAGTTTTCCAATAGTTTGATGGATAAATTATGTGAGAAATTCAAGTTCAAGCAATAGAAGTCGTCTATGAATAACGCAGCTGCAAATGGGTTGGCAGAGGCATTCAACAAAACATTGTGCAACCTGCTGAAGAAAATTGTCTCTGAGTCAAAGAGAGATTGGCAAGAGAAGATTGGAGAAGCATTGTGGGCGTATCGAATGACTCATCGTACTCCTACAAGAGTTACACCGTACTCCCTTGTGTATGGGGTGGAAGTTGTCCTCCCATTGGAAAGAGAAATTCCATCATTATGGATGGCAGTTCAAGAGGGTTTAACCACAAAAGATAATGCTCAATTACGTCTACAAGAGTTGGAGGCACTTGACGAAAAGCAACTAGAAGCCCGCAGGCATTAGAATGCTACCAAGCACGGATGTCCAAAGCCTTTGATAAACATGTGAAACCTCAATCATTTCAGGTTGGTGATCTAGTACTTGCTGTGAGAAGACCTATCATTACGACAAGGCATACAAGAAATAAGTTCACACCTAAATGGGATGGACCCTACATCATCAAAGAAGTCTACACGAACGACACATACAAGATTGTTGATCAAGAAGGATTAAGAGTTGACCCGATCAATGGCAAATTCCTCAAGAAATTTTATGCTTGATGAATATATATATATATATATATATATATATATATATATATATATATAAAAATAAAAAAAAAAATCAATTTGAACTACGCTATGACTTGATCCCTATTCATTTCAAAAGGGTACATAAGCAGCTTAAAGAAAACTTTAAGTTCAGTCCAATAAAAAAAAAGTTGAACTATGTTATGACTTGATCCCTTTCTTCAAGGGTACGTAGGCAACTTAAAGAAATTTAAGTTCAGTCCAAGAAGAGGTGTGTCACCACCGCCTAGAGTGTGACACTAGAAAATTGATGGTGTTCATTATAGTTAAAAGAATGTCACTAAAGGCCGAACATGCCTCACTGGGGGCAACACAACAAGTTAAAGAAGTGCAACACTATGGGCAAGACACTACAAGTTCGATGATCAATAAGTAGCTTTCAAAGAAACTTTGTTTCTCTTTGCTCACTTTAAATAAGCTTTGGAATGTAGGTTGTTGCTTTCTTTAGTTCGAACGCTTCATCGAGCTTTCATCAATGCTCCTCCATCCGTAAGTATGATGGTTTTGTCACAGCTTCTCTCCAAATCCAATGGTTTTGCCACAGCTTTTCCTATCTCGGTTCCACCTCATCATTTCCATCTCCAAAATGTTAGTGCATCTTCGCTACATCTCCAAAATGCTGATGTAACTTTGTTCCATCTCCAGAATGCTGGTGTAGCTTCGCTCCATCTCTAGAATGTTGGTGCAGCTTCGCCTCCTCTCCAAAATGTTGGCATGACTTCGCTTCATCTCCAAAATGTTGGTGCAACTTTGCCTTCTCTCCAAAGTGTTGGTGTAGTCCCGTGTCCCCTCCGATCTATTGGGGCAACTTCGCTCCCTCTCTAAAATGTTGGTACAACTTTTCTCCATCTTCATGTTCAAGATCGGTGTGCCTTGCTCCACTCCATCAAGATCAGTGTGCTCCACTCCACTCCATCTACACAAACAAGATCGGTGTGTCCCGCTTTGCTCCATCTTCAAGTACAAGATTAGTGTGCCTGATTCAACTCTGCTTCATCTTCACAAATAGGATCAGTGTGTCCAACTTTGCTCATGTTCAAATACAAGATTGGTGTACCCAGCTCCATTCCATCTTCAAGTTCAAGATTTGTGTGGTCGGCTTCGCTCCATCTGCAAGATCAAGTTCGGTCAACTTGGCCCCGTCCCATATGCGAGATCAAGTTTGATCTTCCTAGCTTTAGTCCATCTTTAAAGTGTGATATAGCCTATTTTGTCACATTTTTAAGATCGACTTCATGATTGTGCCGTCATCTTGTTCTCAAGCTCGATTCGATGACTTTTCCAGTGTCATCCTTCTATCTATCTAAACGAGGAGAGCCAAATAGGTGATAGAACACTGAGGTTGTTTAAACCTTCCAATGTCATCCCTTTATCTACCCACAAAAGGAGGTGATCCGAGCCAATAGAAGATAGAACACCAAGGTTGTTCCAAACCTTCCGATACCATCCCTCTATCTACCTACATGAAGAGGTGATCCGAGCCAAATAGGCGATAGAACATCGAGGTTGTTCCAAACCTTTCAATGTCATCTTTCTATCTGCCCACATGAGGAGGTGATCCAGGCCAGATAGAGGATAGAACACCGAGGTTGTTCCAAACCTTCAGATGCCATCCCTCTATCTTCGCACACGAAGAGGTGATCTGAGCTAGATAGGGGATAGAACACCGAGGTTGTTCCAAACCTTCCAATGCCATCCCTTTATCTGCTCACACGAGGTGATTCGGGCCAAGTAGGGGATAGAACACCGAGGTTGTTCCAAGCCATCTGATGCCATCCCTCTATCTGCCTACATGAAGAGGTGATCCGAGCCAAATAGGCGATAGAACACCGAGGTTGTTCCAAACCTTCTGATGCTATCCTTCTATCTGCTCACACGAGGAGGTGATCCATGCCAGATAGGTGATAGAACACCGAAGTTGTTCCAAACCTTTCGATGTCATCCTTTTATCTGCCTATATGAAGACATGATCCAAGCCAGATAGGCGATAAAACACCAAGGTTGTTCAAACCTTCTGGTGTCATCCCTCTATCTGTCTGCATAAGGAGGTAATCCTGGCCAAAGAGGAAACAAAACACTGAGATCGAAGCTAACAAAACATGGACATTGTGGTCAATAGTACACTAAGGTCAGAGCCAATAAAACAGAAGTATCGGAGCCGATGAGACATTAAAATTGAAGCCCTTAGTCATCGCTTATTTCATTTGTATCTAAAAGAACAACAAAGGAAAAAAAATGTTAGCAAAAAAAAAAAGAAGGGGAAAATGAGTAGTTAAAGAAAGAAAAGGAAAAAGAGGGAAAAGAAAAGAAGAAAAAAAAAGATAAAAAAAACTCTTAAAGAAGAAAAGAAAATAAAAAAGAAAGAAAAAAAGAATAAAAAAGAGAGAAAAGAAACGTAAAAGAAAGAAAAAAAAAAAAAGAAAAGTAAGAGAAGGAAAAAAGAAAAAAAAAAGAAGAAAAATTAGAAAAAAAAAAACAACTAAAGAAGAAAAAAAAGGAAGAGAAACAGAAGAAAAAAAAAAAAATGAAAAAAACGTGAAAAGAAAAAAAAGAGAAGGAAAAACGTGTCAATAGAAGGAAAAAAATAACACAACAATTTAAGTGTAGACATTTTTATTTAGTATTTCAATGATTTAGCTTATTTCTGATAGTGCATCATGATAACTTGTAGAAATACAAGTTATTATAGTCACTATTTGATTTAATTAGAGTAACTTTAGAGCTAAACGCATGATTTGGGTAGTTGAATTATGTAAAATGTATCACCATGCGTTGGCACTATTTAGAAAAGAAAATACCTGAAATTATGAGCTTTCCTGTTCTTAACGCAGGGTTAAGAAGAAAAGAAGCATAAATAACCCAAGTACTAAGAGACGAATCTGCTGCGAGAACAATTGGAAACCCATGCGTCGAGACTATGCGTTGAGAAAAAGTAGATACAGACGCATGACAAAAAGCTATCATGTCATTATGAAAAAGGACAACACTTTATCAGATCATGGCAGAACTTATGGGCCGACAATGTAAAAAGTCTACGTAGCAGGGCAGAGAATTTAATGCAAAGGTGTCAGGTCATCATGAGTATCAACTTTTCAACGCCTATAAATAGCCCAAAGCTTTTCCATTCAAAGCGGGGGGGAAGAAAAAAGAAACGAGTTCAAGAGGCGAAAGCTCTGCACAATTTCTGCCTCACCATAACCAGCCTCCATTTCGAGCTCTTCTGAGAGAAGGATTCTGAGAATTTTCAGAGTCATCTCCCAGTGAGTGAGAACCTTCGCCCTATGAAATTTATGTAACAGATAGCAACCATCTCAAGCCTCCATGAAGCAAGATGTTGCTAGTGGCGGCTTGACGCCTTCCATTTCTATTTTATCTCTATTTCCCTTCTTCTTACGTATGTTTTATTACTGACATTCGAGAGAATGGTTTGTTTTCTTAATATGAGTTTGATTGACGATTATCTTCCATCTATTTCCATATTAAATACCTTACACCATGTTGTTTGAATGCTAAATGAGTTAGATGTTAGAAGTTGGTTTTTCTTAAGCAATATTAAGTATGTTACATCTTGAGTAATGCATATCATTAGCTTGCATAACTTTGTCTGACAAACAAAAGTAGTAAGTACAACTGTCTAGCTTGAGAGAGTGGATGGTTAATCTTTAGCATTTATCGAGACTAGATGAGGTGCAGAGATGTAGTTCATCTTTTGCCAACGCAAACTTACCATGCGTCTTAGAGATAAATTAATGTGGCGTCGAAACATCGAGAGATGGATTCACAAACGCAGTTTGTAGGTATGTAATTATACTTAGAAAGCTTAGGTAATAACTAGCTCTTGCGTTAACTCTACTTTTATCGCATGGTTCCATTCATTCTCAACGCATGCTATCTGACACTAAATGACATTTGACTAACCATCACCGCGTCCACCTCATTGTTAGTTGTAGGAAATTTTATTTATTCTTTATATATAGTTTTAGACACATAAAACCAACACATGCACATATTACATGTATAGTTCACCGCATAGTCAAGCATCTAATCTCAACGCCTAGTTATTACAAATCCCTACGTTCGATCCTGGACTCACCATGAAACCTATAAGAGCTTATACTTGGGCTTTTTATAGGAAAACTTGTTTAATCATGATCATATTTAAGTAATTCTCGACGCATCTTTGTACAAAATTGATAATATCTATTTTTGTGCAACAAGCTATGAAACTCAATTTAAATCGAATAAAAATTTAACAACACATCAACGTCTCCTTCTTGATCCAACTTCCATCTTTCATCCTCTGTGGAAAGCCCTAAGTGATCCAAAATCGAACTCTTCCCTAAATGACGAGAAATAAGACCTAATATAGAACTAGAATCAACACAGTGTCACAACACTCTTTAAAAAAAATGCGTGCAGAAACAGTCGGAGCGTCATAATGCTCCCTTGTTTTCCCTGTCGACTTTTAGCATCGAGCACGACGTTGCAACGCGTCGTGCTTGCTTCCTTTGCACTTTTTAACCCCCTTTTGACTTATTTTTTGCCCTATGTTCAGTCTACTTGCTTGTTTTCTACAAAATAAATAAATAAAGCATTAAATATCTCATTTAAGCAACAAACTAAACAAAATTAAGCTAAGAAAGCACATTTTAGGTGCTTTTCATACCCCAATAATTACCTTTTACTCTTAAGTATCACTGATTTTTCTAATGAACAGATTGTTCATGATCCTACCATGAACCAAGTCCCTCTCGAGCCAGTGAAAGGGCGGGTACCCTTTGTTCAATATTCGGAATCATCACTTAAGGGAACTATTCATCTACTTGCCCTAGAGGTGAGAAGGAGTGAATTATTCCATCTTGTGTAGTTATGTTCCCAGCTCCCCACTTGGTCTTGTCCCCAAAATGGCTTATTGAGTCAGCAACTCAGGCCACTCTCACTCATACAAATCAAATGGCAAGCCCTCACAAGTAGGAGTCCATAACTCAATCAAGATTGAGATCGAATTACATATGGCTATCCTGTCACACCCTATTTTTAACAACCAATACGTTGAAGAGTCTATAAAGAAAAAAAGTAAGAGACCATGTTGGACGCATGATAAAGGTGGACGCATAAGAAGTAACCCGAGAGCTTGAAGGGAAAAAAGTGAAACGCATAGGAGGTAATTATGAAGAAGATGTAAGCATTGGCGAAGGTAAGACGCATAAGCAAAAAGGAATAAAGTTATGTCGTGGAGTGTTGAAAAGAGATCTAAGTCTCGGAAAGGAAGGATGAATACATAAGGAGGAACCGGGGGAAGAATTCTATAGCAAACTGAGTAATGCATAGACTACTATTGAGGGATGTTCTCGAGTGTTGAATAAAGTAAAAGGTTGAGAAGTAAGCTTAAAGACTGGAGCAGGAGGCGGACGCATACTAATTTATCATAAGAGAAATATTTTTTGTACAAGGAAAAGGTTAAATGAATAACCTTGGATTACAAGCACAAGAACGCATAAAGGGATAATCAAAGAATCCTCAAGAATAGGAGGAAGATCATGGACGCAGAACGAAGTAAAGGTGAACGCAAAGAGTACAAACGCATAAAAGAAGGTCTTGAGTTGGATTTGGCTAACAAGGGTAAATCACATCATCGGATGTGTGATCACACAAGGGAAGGATTTGTAGTTGAGACTTGACATAAGGGAAGAAAGTTGGACGCATGGTATGATGCGGTAAGGTACAAACGCATAGTAGTGTGCGTTTGAGACATTGATGCCTAGTAGTATGCGGTGGAGGAACAAGTTCAAAGGTAGTATGGCCGAGAGTAAGGAAAATAAGTAATGAAGCTAAAACCTTGAAGGAAATTCAATGGATGCATAGGGGCATTATGTTGAATGAATAGTTTGTTCATTGGAATATGTTGGACGCATAAGATAAACTTATAAAGGCTAGGTGGCTTTATATAGACTTGACACCTTATCAGTAGGAGATGTTAGAAGGCACGTTAAGTGTTTCATGCAAGGTGACACTTGGATTAATGCATGGTTAGTTAAGCATGCAGCGTGACATGTGGCAAACAAGTGGCAAAAAGAGAGAAGAAGTGGGATGGCAAGCCCTCTATAAATAGGACCTTGAGGGAAAAGCGACTGATGATTCTAAAGTGAGAATTCTTGAGAGAAAGAGGAGAAAGAAGGCAGAAAGGAGGAATCCTTGCGTCCGTAGTAGAAGTCTGCGGCCAAGAGAGAAGATATTCTTGACAAATTAGCCATCTGGTGTTAAAGAAGTTGTCTTACGTCTAAGGGGTTAGCCTTGCGTTTAAGACGAACTCAACGTTCAAGGTGAACACCGCATCTAAAGATAGACTCTGCGTTCAAATTGGACCTTGTGTCCAAGAGAGGTCGACGCATCCAAAAGAGAAGTAAGAAGAGTTAGGCTGCACCTTGCGTTCAAGGGCAGGGTTGCGTCCAACCGAGCTAACAGAGGGATATAAAGCCTTGCGTTCCAGAGTTAGAATGTTGCGTCCAAGAAGCTCGGGAAAGAGAAAATAGAGGAAAGAAAGAGGAACAATTCTTAAACAAGTACAATGTGAGTAACACCTGCATTTTTCAAAATATAAATGAGTTCTCTATAGTTAATATCGTTGGTTTTATGAATATGACTTCATGAGTTTTCAATGAATAGTGCATGCGTTTTTATTTGAAAAGCATTTGAGTATACTGGTCATTTGTTATAAGTTTATAAAACGCATGGTGATGGATAATATACATTTTCTTGATTTTACTGAAACGCATGATGATATGATTTCATGAAAGATTTGGGAATAAACTTATTGAAAGGCATGCTGTTTTGATATTATAAGACTTTATTTGGAAACGGTTAACTTACGAGTTTATGATATAATGTTTCCAAAACATATTGTGTTTTATAAAACTTTGAAAAGGCACCCGAGGCTCAGGGACTTGGAGAAGGCCAAAGGGTAGCCGGGATATAGAAAAGGTACCCAATGCTGAGGGACTCGTAGAAGGCAGATGGGTAACCTGGATATGAATATAGGAAAAAGGTACCTATTGCTGAGGGACTCGTAGAAGGCAAATGGGTAACCTGGATATAGAAATGGGACCCCAATGCTCAGGGACTTGGAGAAGTCATTATGGGCAGCCCGGATTATAATACCTATGTGCACATAGAGGAATATACGACGCTGATGTGTTGAGATTACTCCACACAGTTAAGGATAATCGACATTGAGTAGCGTAGAGAATCGCTTAGCCTCAACTGGGGAAAGATGTTTTTTTTTTTAAAATGGATGAGATTTTTGAGTATTTACTCTAAAGCATATATGCATGTTTAACAATGGTTTTAACATATTTTAATATGATTTGAAGCGTTATATTTTATGCGAGTTTGAGAATGTTTATGTTATGATCAGATTTATAGTTAAATAAGATGTTTCCAAAAATTGTTGCTCACTGAGTTGTTAGCTCATTCTTTTATATGTTTTCCATTTTTCAAGTAGCATGACAGTTCCCGCTGCCGGTCGAAGTCGAGGTTTGTCTAGAGTTGATGGTATTACCGTCCTAGGAAGGGTAGAAATGAGAAGGTAAGTTTGACAGTAGAAATCGATAAAAATTGATGACTACTGTCCTCATACTCCGTCTCGGGCTACGGGAGGATAGTTCGGGATGGGGTGTGACATATCCTATGAAATATTAATCTCTTAAGTCAATGGTGTTACAAAGAGAGATTAAGTATTTTTGCAGCCCGGTCTTATACAATCTCATTGTATAGGATAACCCTTCTCACATGTCTCCACACAAACAATTTTTGAACCATATCGTTTGTAACACTTACAAAGTGGGTCGTATCCATAGGGTTACCAAGATAAGACACCCAACCTTATCCATATACTATAGACTCTTTAGGTTATTATTTGAACATTATCCACCTATATATCCACTACATACTGTTTAAGTTTCATTAAATAGCCTTAGATTTTTCTCGTAATGGATAACTCATTATTGCATAATTAAAATAATTAACTATTATATCAAATAAAAAATCAAGCACGAGGCTTTAAGGCATAAATCCCAACACGCTCCACTTGAATTTTGCTTTTAAGTGATACAATTTTACTAATGTACTTAACTTAGTCAATTTTTCATAGCCAAGATATAAAGGTTGAAAGGAATTAATCCCATAGCGGAAGCAAGTGATCGCTGTGCTTTTCATTTTGTTTTAGAATTTTCAGCACATAGTAGAAAAACACATACATTCATAATGCAGTAAAGGTTAAGCATGTTAAATAAATTCAGGGAAGAAGGAACTCGCCTTTGAAGACCCTCCTCAATTTTCAAGTAAATATTCTTGAAAAGTGCTTGAAAAGTGTAAATTAAGGAAGTTTATATTAGATTTCACTTGTTTGCTAGTGGTTTTCAGGTCAAAATAAAGAAAACAAGAATCGAAAGCCAAAAGAACCAAATCGAGCCAAAATCATGTGAAAAAGAGAAGAAAATCATCAAACTATCAAATTCAAGGCAGTGCTGCAGCGCCAGTTCGACGCTACCACGACGCTTTTTCTCGAGAGCATTAGACAACCTTAGCACAGCAGCACCGATGCGACGTTGTAGCACGACGCCGAGGGTAGTTTTTCATGATGCACGACCCGGCAGGGCCACCATTTGATGTCGGTCAGCACCGTGGCGCCATTGACAAGCGCCGCGAGCCAAATTTCCTTATTTGAAGAATTAACAATTTTGGAAAGAATTTTGGGCAGCCAACCCTATAAATTGGAGGGTTTCCAGCAACCCAAGGGCATGGAGACATAAAGAAGAAGAGACACAAGAAATACAAGAGAAAGAGGATTGAAAAATAAAAGACTTAGAGTGAGGGTTTAGTGTAAGATATGAAGATTCCATGATGCCAGAAGGTTCAAGGATCGTCGGAAGGCCAAATCCATCCTGGAAACAAGCTTGGAAACCGGATAACTTTTCTTCCCTTTCTTTATTCCTGGTTTATTTGTTGTATCTTGTTTTTCTAATGTTGGTTCTGTCTATGGATGCGATGTTATGCTAAGCTTCTCATAGTTTTAAGGGTAGATGAATTCTTAGGTTTAAATTGTTGAACACTTTGTTGGATTTTATGCCCTAAAACTTGTAGATTGTAAATGGAATTACTCTAAAATAATCCCTCTA
Organism: Citrullus mucosospermus; assembly: GCA_030954485.1. NCBI lineage: Eukaryota > Viridiplantae > Streptophyta > Magnoliopsida > Cucurbitales > Cucurbitaceae > Citrullus > Citrullus mucosospermus. Next base: position 21,391,091 of record CM062057.1, read on the forward strand.
GAAATTCTCCCAATTTTCTTAGAAAAGTTTTAAGAAAATTCTTCTCATTTTTTCAAGAAGCAGTTCCTACCAACCGGATCCTTGCCAGAGTCATAACAAGGAAGATCTTTTGGAAAAGGAAGACTACAAGGAGGAGACTATTAGTTCGAAGATAAGATTCTTTCAAGAAATCAAAGAACACGATCACACACTTCCGTCGAGGCTCAATTCCCTTCAATTGGTATCAAAGCCAATCTTTGATTCTTGATTTGAAGTAAAAATATTGAATGGTGGGTGTTTTAATTGTTCATGTAGAAGATATGTGAAGATTTGCAAAATTGATTGTTTAGGCATATTTGGGCATTAGATTTTAAATTTTTTATTAGATCAGTTGTAAAACTCTTAAGGGTTAGGGTTTTCTTGTAATTCATTGAATTTGATGTAAACGTGATGTAAATTATTGAAAAAATGTTGGTTTTCCCGAAATAAAGAAATCTGGAAATTTCAAAGCATCTATTGTGCATCATTAAAGCATCTGGCAGATTTGATTGAAGTATGTGCGGCTGAAATTTCAAAGGGTTAAATTTATGTGTTTCAAACCCTAAATTTTGAAGACCAAAGAAGAAATTGAAGACCAAGATATGTCTTGGAAATTCAAATTATTGTAGCTTTGATTTTTTATCTTTAATTTCTAGAATATGTCAAATATGTCGGTCAATTTTGCTTTATTTAATTTAATCATGCATGTGATGTATGTTTTAAATTAAATTGAATGTTGCATAGAGTATGCCATTTAAATTAAAATCCCACCATAGGTTAAGCATATCATGCATATTTTAAATATAATTGTTATATTTAATTTATTAGGGTAATTCCTAATTTGAAATTGCATGACGTAGAGCTTCTCTTTTATTTAAATATAAGTGTTATATTTAGATTGTTGTAGAGTTGCATGTAGAGATTCTCTTTTATTTAAATATAAGTGTTATATTTAAATTGTTGTAGAGTTGTTGTAGAGTTGATGTAGAGATTCTCTTTTATTTAAATATAAATGTTATATTTAAATTGTTAGGATAATTCCTATTTATATGCATGTGGAGATTCTCTTTAATTTTAAATATAAGTATTATATTTAAATTCTTGTAGAGATTCAATGTAGAGATTCTTCTTTAATTAAAATATAATTGTTATATTAGATAATTGAATTAAGTAAGATTGCATGCTTAGATAAAGATAAATTTAGTTTAATTTTAAATTGTTTAGAAATATTGCATGTTTGCCTAATAGGATTAGGATCTTGCTTAAATAAAGATACTATTAATTAATTTTAGTTTATTTTTTTATTTCTCTAATTCGAATAGAAATATTGCATGCTTGCCTAATGAGATTAGGATCTTACTTGGATAAAGATAAAATGGATTCAATTTTTATACAGTTTAAATTTTTTATTTATCTTTATTAAAATTCTAATTATATTAGAATAAAGTAAATTGCATACTTATCTAATGAGATTAGATTAAATAGATCTTTTAATTTAATTTTAAATGGTTTAAAATGGGCAAATTAAAAGATTTAATAATAAAAGGTTGCCTATAAGGGAATTCTGTCTAGTGAAGGTTTTGCCTAAGGCTAGGATATTTAAGCTGACGGTAACGGAACACCCCTACCTGGGAACTGACTTGGGAGTTGAATTAGTCAAACTTTTATTAAAACATAATATGACTAGTTTATTAAAGAGTTTAATAAACTTGGGATATTTCACATTATTAGAAACTATCCAAACATAAGAGTTATATTTGGCAAACAAATAAAAACTTGGATAAATTATTTAGCCTAAGTTTGTCTAAGTAATGAAACCCCTATTTCAAAATACTTAGTGGGAGAATAGATATATATGATATGTCATCTCTCTTACGTTCTCTGTTAAGATTCACATCGTGAGACTCATGTTTGGCCTCGTGGCGGCTTTGCTTCGGCACTGCTTCTGTCCCCCTTCGGAAGGTGTTTGCATGAGTCAAGATCAAGGTGAATTAGAGAAAATATTTATAGTAAGTGGGAGAACATTTCCTTCGGTCTCCATCATTGGTTTACACCGTGAGACTCATGCTTGGGCTTGTGGCGGCTTTGCTTCGGCACTACTTCCGTCCCCCTTCGGAAGGTGTTTGCATGGATCAATATCAAGGTAAACTCCAACAATGGATAGGACTATAGTTTTCTATTTCCAATATTGACCTTCCCTTCGGTAGGCTTGTTGGGTAGAATTACAAGATCTAAAATGATGGGTTACACTTACAAGAGCACATTAAAGTTGTTAATGGTGTTCTGACCAAATAATGATAACTAAACATTATAGGAATAAGAGTTATTCTGGTGTAATGTTTGGTTGAGAATGTCTCACTCCAGTGAAGGAGCATTTGACCTACCCTTTGGCAACACTTGTTCTAAATCATTGGAGTATCATTGCATAAGATATGATTTGTAGGGTTCATAAAATTTAATGCTAAATTTGAATGGATATTTGATTGCATGCTATTAACTAATATATTTTATATATTTCAATGTTATGTCATTTTCTCTCATGATTTTAATTTTGAATTATCTATATAAGTCAAAATTTGAGAAAAAATAATTACTTGAAATACCATTGACACTATTTTAATGGCAATGTAATTTCAGAATTTGTCTTTAATTGAGAAATGTTCTCAAAGTCCTGTTGCACTTCATGAATTATTTGTGAACCATGTGATTGGAGAATCACAATTGGAGAGATAGCTTATCTTTATCCTTTAATGGACATACTTGATGTCAAGCATGGAAGATAAAGCCCAAGACAACAACATATGAGATGTTGCAGTTAATATAAGCTTAATTTAGATAATTATCTAAATAATCTCAAGATTAATATTATGTTCCAAGAAAATAAATCATGAGACTAAAGCTGTAAAGAAACTGTTCAAAATTAGCTTGGGGAATCACACCATGAGGAATTTTGAAAATACCCCAATGGGAAGAAAAATAAGAATGAAAGTAAATTTGGTTTACTGGATTCTTGGTGGAAAATTAAGATTCGCGCCTGGATAGTTGAATAAGAATTCACTATCAAATTTTTCTTCATTACAATTATATTGTAATTCTTGGAAAATAATTATTGATGTAGAATGGTTTCTACATGTTTGGCACTAGGAAGTCCATCTTAGTTAGTGTACTGGGAGACATGAGATGTCATATTTGATACTTATGCTAAATGTGGTGGTTTCATCACCATAAGAGAAATTCAATTTCTCAAAACTTTATTACTAATTAATTCATAAGGTAGGAATGTTTTATGTAATAAAGCATGTGACATCCAACTTTTAAAAACCGATGCGTTGAAAAGTCTGAAGGAAAGGAATAAAAGACCATGTTGGACGCATGGTCAAGACTGAGGTAACGCATAGTAAAGGTGGACGCATAGGAAGTAGCCGAGAATGAGAGCAAAAATTTTTGGAGAGCAAAATTTTGGCTAAGTGTTGGCCAAGACTATGCGTTGGTGAATGAAGAGGAAAGTAAAATTTTGGCTAAGTGTTGGCCAAGACTATGGGTTGGTGAATGAAGAGAAAAATTGAACTATTTGAGAAGTGCGTTGTTGATTGAATCACGAAGGGTTGTAAGCTGAAGTAGCTGCCCGCGTCGAAGGTTAAGTGATCATTGGCGGGGGAAGAAATGTGCTTGAACCACGCGCTGAAGTCACTCTACGTCGAAGACAGCCATGCGCTGAAGTCACTCTGCGTCGAAGACAGCCATGAGCCGAAGTCACTCTGCGTCGAAGATAGAGTGGTCTTGACGCGATGAAGTTAGTGGTGTGAATGACTGTGTTGCATGCGCTGAAGATAGGAGGCGATGAGGGCACCATGCGTTGAGCGTGGTTGATGGATGAAGGCGTTAGGGTAGGTGGCGTTATGGGTGCCTTGCGTTGAAGTAAGAAAGGAGAACCCAGTGCGCCAGCCTGCCTTGGAGGGTTAAGTCGGTGATATATATAAAAGTAAATAAATTAATATTCAATCATTCTGGACACTTCGAGGGCTTAAGTTAGTGATATATATATAAAGGAAAAATGAATTAAATATTTAATCATTTTAGACACTTCGAGAACTTAAGTCGGTTTTACTTTTCAAACGAACTACAAAGGGAAGTAGAAGTGGGTGTCCCGGTGGATTTTGGAGGGGAATCTACTCGTGTTAGTGTTAAAATCTAAGCTGGAACAGAACGCTGTTCGTGGACGCACGAACTGGACAACGCCTGATGTTTGGAGTAAAGTGAATCAAAGAGATTGAGTCTAAGGCTGAAATTTTGAGGTTAGTAAGTTAACTCAATTTTGAACAACTTTTATGAAGGGTGCCTGAGTTGAAATGGAATAGAAACATGTAAACTTTTAGCTGGAAGTTACTGATACAAAATTTCTGTGCAATCTGGAGTAGCGCGGAGAAAACTTGCAATATCTGACAAACCAGGACGAGTTAAGCCACGAAAATTTGAGGTAAGCTAGAAAACATGTTTTTCTACAAGTTTACAGAAAGAAAGAAGTTCTAAATCTGGCTGGAAATGCGACTTTGAACTGAGAGAAGTGAGAACAAAGGGAAAAGGAGGAAACTCTGCTGTCGGGTGTCATCAGGAAGCTGGTAGCGCTGAGAAATTGGAGCGTGAGCAGCGACACGAATCTTGCTGGTAGTGCAGAGGAGGTTTTTGTCTCACAAATCTCGCTGACTCTCGCTTGGTGTCGCTCCTCGGGTAATCTCACTAGTCTCGCTTATTCTGGTGTCGCTAGTGTCGTGTATCTGTTGCGTAATTTCGCTAGTAATCTCGCTAGTAAGGTGAAATCTCGGTGGTAATCTCGCTAGTGACATAGAATCTCGCTTATTATGTTTATTTTAGAAAAGAAAGGGAGTCTCGGTGGTGAATCATGATTAGAGTTTAAGTATGCACATTTAATGATCATGTAAAGGAAGTTTAAGGGAAGCGTAACGTGAGGAATGTGTATTTACAGGCCAAGAAGAGCTCGGAAAGGCATATAATCCGCTCAGGGCCTAAGGACAAGTTGTGAGTGACACCTTTCTCCTTCAAATATATTTTTATTGAAAATATTCTTATAAGATATGGTTTGCGATGAATTGTTTTAGAAAGCATAATGTTTGATTTATTGTTCACAAGGCATGTTAAATGTTTTCTAAGTTGTTAGAACGCATTTTTATGAAATGTTATTGATTAAAGATCTGTATGATTTTCTACGAAAGGATTCTCAAAAGAACTATTTATGTGAATGGGTTTCTAAAATGTTTTAGAGGAGGCTCAGTGCTCAAGGACATGAGAAGGCACGTTAGTTTCCCCGGGACCCAGTACTGAAGGACATGGAGAAGGTACTTGGGCAACCCGCCATATTTCTATGTGCACATAGAGGTTAATTTGGCTGGTGCGTCAAGTTTGCTCCGCATCGAGCCAGGGATGATTTCGACGTTGGGTGTGTTGAGCCTTGCTCCACCCCCAACTAAGGTTGTTTTTCGACGTTGAGAGCGTTGAGCCTTGCTCCGCCTCAACTAAGGGAAAAGATTGAGAAAACAAACGGTTTACTGTTTAAATCTTTTTGGAAAACGATTATATACGATATGAAAATCGGATTTAAGAGATTGATACATTTGTCCAAAATATGTTTGGTTGAATTATTATGTTGAATCCTTGTTTTATGTGTACAAATGTAACATACCTGTTTTATAACAAAGCTCGTTTTACAAAACTTGTCACTCACGGGGCTCTAGCTCACGTTTTCCATCTTTTCTAATTTTTCCAGGTAGCGAGCAAGTTCGGGATGCTTTGCCTACACAAGAACCTCGTCTGGGCCGTCTTTGGTGAAAATGGTTGGACAGTGAACCTTACAGAGGAGTCAAGGTTGCTGTCTTCACATCTCCTCTCGGGTTATGGAGGATAATTCGGGAGGGGGGTGTGACAAAGCATATTTGCAAAATTTGTTCAGCACTAAATAAGTACAATTAGTATGTGTTAAAATATTTAACATATACAAATACTACACTAAAATAATCAAGATTATTGAATCCAAAATCGAAAGACAAATTATTTTCTCCTAAAAGATACTTGGCTTTGGCAATTAAAGTTGATTATCATTAATTTTATAAAAATGACTAGTACAGGTAATTCTCTAAGAGTTAGAGTTAAACACTTTACCTATCTGAATATCTTGCTTTTTATGCAAGATAGTCATTGTACCTTATTGGATAAGGCAAAAGACCAAAGAACATGTTTGACTTACACATTTTGACCTGAGAGATCTGGTGAATGTAAAAGTCAAACAAACATTGTGACCAAGATGATTTTGAATGACATACGGTTTGATTTGTATAAAAACACTTTCTAGGCTAAAGTGTATGAGAGTCACCTAGAATGTCTAGGACTACGAGAGATGTCTCTTCTTCGCTAGGGCAAGTGGGAGATCATGTTGGGTGTAGAGTATGCCCTAGGATACATGTCTCACTGGCTTTAGTGCAAGTGGGAGATTATTGGGATTTGTGGCCTAAAGCCTCGTAATTGATTAGTTAATTTAATTATTACTTATGCGATATTAATTTATCCATTAACAAAAAAATCCAAGGTTATTGTATGAAATCTTGAACATGTATGTAGTTGACATAGAAGTGGATAATATTTAAGAAATAACCTAAAGGTTTATAGTATATGGATAAGGTTGGGTGCCTTATCCTGGTGACACTATGGCTACCGCCCACTTTGTAATAGTTACAAATGGTTTGATCCAAACCGTTCATGTAGAGACATGTGAGTGGGGGTATCCTATACAAAGAGTTTGTATAAGATCGGACTGCAAAATATTTAATCTCTATTTGTAAATCCATTAATTGATGAGATTAATATTTCATAGGATGATCATGTGCGACTCAATCTTAATCCTGAGTGACTTATGAACTCCAGTTTGTGAGGTCGATCTTTTGATTTGCATGGGGTGAGAGTGGCCCGAGTTGCCTACTCAATAAACCTACTATTTTAAGGATTTGACTAAATAGGGAGCTGGGAACATAACTTCACAAGATGGAATTCACTCCTTCTCAGATAGGGTAAGTAGATGAGTAGTTCCATTAAGTGTCGGGTCTTGAACAAGGGGTCCCACTCTCTCACTGGCCCAAGAGGGACTTAGTTTATGGTTGAACCATTAACAACAAGGATCAACTATGTTGAAAGAAAATTTTGAAATGTTCAAATTTATTAGGGAAAATATTAATTGTACAGTTAATTACATGATTTATTATAAAGTTTATTTGAATAAGATTCAAACAATAACTTTATAATATGGAGAATTAATTTATTTGAATATGATTCAAATAATTAATTATTTATTTGAATGAAATCCATATAAATAAATAGAGAGAAAATTAACTAACTAATTTGAATTGGATTCAAATAGTTAATTATTTAATTTGGATGAGATTCAAATTAAAGATTCTGCAGAAAATAAATATTTAAATAAGATTTAAATATTTTAAACAATTTAATATGAGATATTATTTGGATAAATATGTATTAATATTGGATATTATTAAATATTTAATTTAAAATCTTTGCAGAGGGGTTATTAGGAGTAACCCATAAAGTTCTATAAATAGGGCCCTTGGAAGCTCTCATAGTACACAACTCTCTATAAGAATAATCTCTACGATTACTCTAAAATTCTCCCTCTAGAAATTCTCCTAATTTTCTTAGAAAAGTTCTAAGAAAATTCTTTTCATTCTTTTAAGAAGTGGTTCCCACAAACCGAATCCTTGCCAGAGTCATAACAAGGAAGATCTTTTGGAAAAAGAAGACTACAAGGAGAAGACTGGTAGTTCGAGGCTAAGACTTTGCTTAAATTATGGATCGGCAAAGGTATGTGCTTAACCTTTTATTAATTTTTTGTATTTTTAATTCTTTCAAGAAATCAAATAACGTGATCACACACTTCTGCCGAGATTTAATTCCCTTCAACAAGATCACCAAGCATACTTTTGAGCTCAGAAATGTGCATAGCCTCTTCTTCTTGCCATTCAACAACTTGCTTTTCACACCACGCATAGTACATACTATGCACTTCGTTAGCCATAGCAAACATAACATAAGAAAAGAAAATAAATCAAAGCCAAAGAATTCCCTAACTTGGAACTTAACTAAACAAAAAAAAAAACTAGTTTCCTTGACAACGACGCCAATTTGATGTCAGCCTTCTACCGTCACCCATAAAAGACTAATAATCAAATAAATTTTATAATATCGAACTCTCCTCCTATTACTATGATTGCCTAGAACAGTGGTAAGTCAGGGTCGATCTGTAGGGAAGTACCAGTATGAGTTTTTTGTAAAGCTAATTAACTAATTAGAGTAGTAAATGGGGGGTTTCGTGTGGATAGAGTAATAAGTGTGCAAGAAAAACAAAAGTAAGGGGTAAATGCAACTTAGGAATGGGTTTATCTAGTTTCAAAAGCAAGAGGGATTCTTATGTAATTTCTGTCACACCCCCTCCCGAGCTATCATTTTAACTCAGAAAGAAGCATGATGACAATAGATATCAATCCTTTACGACATCCACTGTCAACTTAAGTCTCCTCAAATTCCCTTACCAAGCACTCGATAACATAAAAACCATTTACATCCATACCATAAATAATACCAAATGAAACTTTATAATAATAACATCAGAGTTTTTACACATATCCAGCACTCCTTAGACTTCAATATGTACAATGCTAGGTCTAAGTACAAATATTTACAATGCTCAAAACTAAGAAGCAAATCCAGACAAGTTTAACTAATAGGCTAAGCACCCCGGTTCCGTTCGCTACCTGGAAAGTAGAAAACATTTGAAAACATGAGTTAGGTTGCCTAGTGAGTGACAAGTTTATAAAACTACGCTTGGCTTAAAAGTTAAATAAAATCATGCTTGATAATCAAATAATAAAGCTTTAGGAAGCTTATAAAAATTTGCATATTTTTTAAAGATTTTCCCTTAGTTGAGGCAGAGTAAACTCAACGTCGAAAACAACCTTAATCAGGGTGGAGTAGTCTTAACACCCCCAACGTCGAAAACAACCTTAGTTGGGATGGAATAATCTCGTCATACCCAACGTCGAATAACCTTAGCTGTGTGGAGTAATCTCAATAACAACAACACCGAATTTCCCTCTACGTGCACATAGGAATTATGACCCGGGCTGCCCGTATACCTTCTCTAGTTCTTCAGTACCGGGGTCCCAATATTAAGGTTGCCCATACACCTTCTCTATGTCCTTCAGCATTGGAAACCATCTATTATATTCAGGCTAACCATATGCCTTCTCCATGTCGTTCGGTATTGGAGACCACCTTTTGAAAATAAAGCATGTTAAACCATTTATAAACATGAGTTAAACAATTTCTCAGAATTTCAAAGTATTTCTCAAGCAGCATATTTTTCACAAAATTCAATAGTATAAATCATCATGCTTAAAATCATGTAAAAGTATGTTCAAAATCATATTAAGAAACACATGCTTTACAAAATTCAACTTATTCCAGAAATCTCTTATTCTGCGAATAAATATACCGAGCATTCTAAAAATATCGAGAGGATAAATCATCTTAAACGAAATTAGGTCACTCACAACTTGTCCTGGGCTATTAATGGGTTATATGCTTCTCCTAGCTCTTCCCGGCCTGTTATAAATTAATTCTTTTCTTAATATCCTTAAAATTCCCTTCATGACATGTTTTAAGTCATTTTAGCTCAAAAAGGCTTACCGCCAAGCAAAAATTAGCCAAAATGTCTAAAAGTGGAAAACTATCCCTAGGTGTGTTCAACAGTCCTGCAGCACACACTCCTAGCCAACCTAACCTCAAATGGGTGGCAAATCTTGCACAGCACACTGTCTTGCATGGCCAGCCACTACATCGCCCACGTTGCCCCTCGTGGGCGACAAGTCCCGCTCACCTACTGCCAAAATAACCTTAAAAGAGGTAAGGCACACACGTCTCTGCGTCGATAGTTCGTGTCATGTGCCTCAACGAGACCAGCGAGATTCGTCTCGCCCCCATAGCCTACACACGGACAACAGTGTCTCTTGCTCACCCTTGCGTTGTCAGTGGTGTGCCGGCCCACCTTTTGAGTGTCCAGAACTTGTCAAAATAACCTCAAAAGGTTCTTTCTTCTAGCCACGACCCTTTCTTGCCTGCACACACAACCTCTTCAAAAATGCACCCGACAGCCTCAAAACACTATCTTCTCTTCCAGCTGCCAAAAGTAAGGTTTCTAGCCAAAATTAAATTTTGCTTCCTCTTACAAACTTATAGATAATTGTCTTAGTTATCCTACCTTAAAATTTCAGACTCTAACTCTTCTTTTGCCAGATATCACTAAATCTTTCCGCTCTGCTCCAGTTTACCCGATAGCCGAACAAGCTTGAGTTTTTTATGAATATCGAGTTCTTCCTCATAGAGTTTCTTTCTGGCAGCCCTCTCAAGAAACTAGACTCAATTTAAGACAATTTGGTCGAAGAAAATCGCAAATGGCACGAGGGATTTACACACACTAATCTCATCATCTGACCCTTCTATATATAGACTTTCCAGAAATTTGCACGCAAACTCCTAGTCCACCACCTCATGCTTGCATGTATGCCCATGCCACACTTAATCTTAATTTAACACTTAATCTGGATTGCTTATCACTTAAGTCTAAGCTTTGCTTAACCAAGAAGAAATGGCGGACACATCCTCGAGCAAAGCTTCCTTCACGCATCCTTTTGAGGTTAGCTGGCTGTCTTGCACGCAATCCCCCTTGGTCGACTTAGGCACCTAGCATGGATGCATAGCCACCATGCATCAACCCCAAGGCCCTCATGGACACATAGCCTCGACGCGTCACCTTTTCTACTAACCTCAAACGCATAGTCAAGCTCACAAACGCATAGCTACTTGCCCAATGCATCAACCATCACCCAATGATCACCATCATGGATACACTCCACGGCCCAACCTTCCAACACCTTAAGCCTGCAACACACACCCTCTTGGGCTTGGTTACCACCTAGCCATCCCCTTTGCCGGCCACACACCTACCATACACAACTTGACCACTCTAAGTCAAGGGCTCTCGGCTACCTCCATCTTATCACCCTCCAAGCCACTTGCTAGTTATCTCTTCCAAGAATGTTAAGAATAAAAGTAGTGTAAGCACTGGCTTATAATACTAAGTGCTGGGAGGAGGCAAATGAAATTGTGGCTATGCATTATTAGAGGAAAAGTAGCCGAGGGTGAAAGAACAAAAATTTTGGCTAAGTGTTGGCCAAGACTATGGGTTGATGAAAGAAGAGAAGAATTAGCATTTTTCTTTTGAGTGGCCATGTGTTGAAGGTAGGAGGTGTTGAGGGTGCCATGCGTTGGGTGTGGATGATTGCTGAAGGCGTTAGAGTAGGTTGCGTCATGGGTGTTTTGCGTTGAAGTAAGAGAAAATTTGGGTGCCTTACGTTGAAGTGAGAACCCCGCGCGCCAGCCTGCTGGTGAGGGTTAAGTCGGCAGTATGTATATAGGTGATTTTGAGGGTTAAGTCGGCAGTATATATAGGTAAATGAATTAAATGTTTAATCATTTTTAGACACTTTCGAGAGCTTAAGTCAGTTCCATTTTTCAGAAGAACAACAAGGGAAGGTAGAAAAAGGTGTTCTTGTGGATTTTGGGCGGAATTCTACTCGCTTTGGTGTTGAAATCAAAGTTGAAACAGAAGATTGTTTGTGGTCGCATAGACTAGACAGTGACTGATGTTTCGAATGGAACGAATCGAGGAGATCGATTCTAGGGTTGAAATTTTAAGGTCAGTAAGTTAACATAATTCTTAACAATTCTTGTGAAGGATGGTAAAGCTGGAATAGAAGTTAATTATGTAAATTTTTAGGTAAAAGCAACGGTTACAGAATTGTTGTGCAATCTGGAGCAACGCGGAGTGATTTTGGAATAACTGGAGAATGAAGGGAAGTTAAGCCTTGAAATTTTGAGGTAATCTGTGAAACTCAATTCTTTACAAGTTTATAGAAGGAAAGAAATCTTAGTTTGGGCTGGAAATGTGGTTTTAGCAGGGATGAATAAGAAGAACCGAAGCTGCAACAGTCAGCTTTGTTAAGGAGGAAAGTAAGCTAGAAACAGTTGTGTTGCAGAGAGTTTGCGTTGCACACAAATTCTTCTTGAAATCAAGGTATAACAAAAAGGTTAAGGAGCAGCCTTGTAGCAATAGCATTAGTGTTTAAAGCTTGGGAATGAACCAATGAAAACCTAGCCGCATGATGAAATTAAAGACATTGTGCATATGTTTAGTTGTTGTTTATGTTAAAGTGAATGGAAAAGAAGAATAATAAGGAAATATGTTTATTTCAGGCCAAGAGGAGATAGGGAAGGCGTATAATCCATTCAAGGCCTAGAAAGAGTTGTGAGTGACACTTTTCTTGCTTCAAAACGATTTTTTTGTATATGTTAGTTCGGTTTTTCAATTGAATACGACTTTGTGATCAATAGATTTACGAAGCATACTTTATGTTTCTTAAAAGGTATTGAAAAGTATGTTTATGAAATGTTATTGATTTAAGAGTTGCCTTGTTTTCTTATGAAAGATTTACATATGATTTGTTTGTATAAAGTATTGCTTTCCTTAAAGGAAAATGTTTTAGAGGAGGCTCAGTGCTGAGGGACTTGAGAAGGCACGTGAGTTTCCCCGAGACCCAGTACTGAGGGACATAGAGAAGGTACTTGGGCAACCCACCATGTTTCTATGTGCACATAGAGATTATATGCTGGTGCGTTGAGTGCTGCTCCGCATCGAGCCTTATTTGTTTTCGACGTTGAGGTGTTGAGTTTTGCTCCGCCTTAACTAAGGAGAAGTATTGCAACTAAACTGATTTCTTTATGATCTGCTAAAAAATCATGTATGATTTGATAAGGGCATTTAAGCATGTTTTATCCAATGAATATGAATTGATTCCATGTTTTACACATGACGTTGAACTTAGTTTTTGTCCTGATGGTTTCTGAACTAAAAGCAGTTTGTTAAAACTAGTCACTCACTGGGCTATTAGCTCATGTTTTCAATGTTTTCTTTTCCTCCCAAGTAGCAAGGACGTTCCCGGTGCTTAGCCTACTCCAGCTCGCCTCGCTTAAGCTTCGAGTTTCCAGAAACAGTTTATTTCTTTGTTGTTGTACGTGTAAATAACTTAACACTGGTGGCATGTAGATTTAGTTGTATATAAGTGGGTTGTGAAAGAGTATGTTGTATAAGTGTAAGTTGTACAGGATGGATTGTTTATATTATAATCATGCGTTGGTATGGCTGGATTCTATTATTGTATATGTATGGATTGTTTATACAGGAAGTTAGGAAAGATGGGGCAATATGCGTCACAAGAGGGGTGATGTTTATTGTCCTCACATCTCCTCTCAGGTTAAGTAGGTAACCAGGGAGGGGGTGTGACAAGTAGGGCTTACAATTTCGATCATCGATTTTCGTTAATTAAACATGCATTCGATTTATGCGCACACAACAACCTACTTAGCTTAACCTAACTCAACGACGCTACAAGCAGCCAAAAAGCTCAATTAAACTAAGCAAGCTTCCTAAATATTAACTAAAGCTATTATAGCAATGCCCTAATTAAACTACATGCTCCTAAATCAATTGGGTTCAATAGCGTCCATAAAGAAATAAGAACAAGTGCATTAAGCTTTAGGATTCTATTGTGTTGATTAACCAATTGGATAGCCTAACCGATTAACCAATTTTATCTTTAAACCTAGCTAATACATGCATTCTAGGAAAGCTATTAAATACATGATTAACTAATTGTTACTTAGGTGATTGAGCTAGACATTCAAGTGCGAATGTGAAAAAGCTATGAAACGAATAGGAAGGACAACACATGCTTATGAGGGATAGCCAACACACAAACATGCATCTAAAAATTGAAATAGATTCTAAGAAGGCATAAAAAGATATACATTCAACCCATCAACAAAAAATCTCAAAAACAAGGTTCTTGCTCCCAAAACTAAATAAAATTACATACCTCTACAATCCATAGACAAAGAGTAGAGAGGAGATCCAATCCATGAGCTACAACCCAAAAGAAATGTAAAAACTACTCTTAAGATGCTAGAAAGATAAAGGGAGAAGAGAAAATTTGAGGTTCACTTCGGCCTCCATCAAATCCCACATGAAAAACCCTAGAAAAAAGAAGATTATATATAGAAATCGAGGGGAGCATCATTGTGCTCTAATGGAGCGTCGCTACGCTCTAGGTAGAAGTCATAGCACCGACCTTGAGTGTAATGGAGCGTCACTGTGCTCTTGGGTGTGCACGCTTCCGGCCTTTTCTGTCAAGCTACAAAGCGTCACGACGCTCTTGCAAATTATGCTCTTTGCCTTTGAGTGTAGAGCAGAGGGTAGTTGTGCTATGCTCTGCGCTAGCCTCAGGGACATTTTGATAGTTTTTGCGTCTTTGAGCTCCAAGTGCCAGATTTCACTTCTGATAGCTCCAAATCAACCCTGAACGGCCCGTAACACTTTGTGGTGCATGATTTACTCGACTTCCTACAAAAATAGACATTTAATCATATAAAACATAATAAGGAAATGGAATTAAAAACATAAAAATAGCTTTTTTCGAGAGCTATTAGTAAATGTGGTCTTCAATTCTAAAATGAATGTTTTGTTTTCCAGATCCTTGCATAAGACCATTACACCAAGCCATTTATATATGTATTTTTCTTTCTTTCTTTTTTTTTTTTTCTTTTTGATAGTGTCAACGCTTAGTTGTAATTGCTAATCTATGAATAACTTAACCAAAGTTTGGTTACTAGTTTTATTGTATATAGTTTCCTTGTATTAACGTTACAAACTTTATTGTTATTTATGAAAGTTCCTTTATGTTTTGCACATATTTTGTATCTAAATTGGAGGAAACAATGGTGTAATAACAGGTATGAAACAAATAGTTATCCACCATTAAAAGCATTTTTTGACATTTTGCAAATGTCATGAGATTTAGTTATATGACATTAGAATACTGTCATCAATCAAACTTTAATAACTATAAATAAGTATCAAAGTACGTACTTCAATGATGTTCAGAAAGTGTCACAACACTGTAAATGTGATATTATTAATGTTTTTGTGATAAATTTTTAATGTTAAGGTAAAGGTTTAATTAACAGAAAAAGTCAACTTTTGGGTCATCTTGACAATGATAAATTTTCATAGAAAATGTTACATGATAGGTAATAAATGTCAATAAGTGCTTATTGTTGACTAAATTGAAAGGTCATGAAACAATTATAATGATTGATTTTTTATTTGTCATCTATATACTTTTCTTTTTTATGGTGGATTCAAAGATTAAAAAAAATAGTCAAGAAATGTGTCAAAATACAGTTTTTTAGAGTTATTATTGTAGTGTGGACATGTTCTTTCACTAACTAGACTTAGCCTTCAAATTCAACATGATTATAGGATGTTACATATAGTAATCCTAATTTTTTTTCAAAACCTGAAAACTAGATAAGTACGACTATATTTGACCATACTTTTTATAAATGAAATAGTCAAACATACATGCATACAAAATATTGCTATTTCCGAACATATTTTGAGTAACAACAAGTTTAATACGCGTTTCCTTTATTCAAATGGTACAAATTCATTTTTTCCTCAAAATAGGCACCGAAATTCAAAACTCTTTAAGAG
Organism: Citrullus mucosospermus; assembly: GCA_030954485.1. Taxonomy (NCBI): domain Eukaryota; kingdom Viridiplantae; phylum Streptophyta; class Magnoliopsida; order Cucurbitales; family Cucurbitaceae; genus Citrullus; species Citrullus mucosospermus. The sequence goes on from CM062057.1 coordinate 21,406,854, forward strand.
TAGTGAAGCAAAAACAAGTGAGGAAATAGCTAGCTACCACATTGATCATTAATTAATTACACAATTAAAGAATTAATTTTTACTTACTAAAATAGCCCTACACATAGGAAAAAAATAAAAATAAAAATAAAAATTCATACCAGCACAACTTCGAATCAAATTTTTTAAAACTTTCAATTTTATTCATCGAAAGTTTATTATAAAAATTGATTCGCGTTGTATCACTCATTGACATTTAGGGTTTCTACCGGGTCCACCATAGTAGAAATGAGTGCCCCATTCGTCGTTATAGGAGCTCATAATATTATAACAGTCGATGTTTTCAGCCATGATTGAGATATCCTGAACGGCGCTGAGGCTGTTGTCGGTGTCGACAATCTCAAGGTTTCGAAAGTAGCTGGCTTTGCCAAAGCCGTCATGAGGGAAATGACCGGACCCCATTTGGGTTGAAGTGTGCTGCCCATTGGCCCTTGAGTTAACCACTTCCCCACCCCACTCCACCATTGTGGCGTGGTCGGCTAAGTGAGTGAATAGCTCTGCTGGCCAATACCCAACCAGTGTGTTGTCCCCAAATCCCATCCACCAGTTCCCCAACTTCGGATCCTGTTAAATAACTATTTACAGTGATTTTTTTTTTTTTAAATTAAATTTATAAATACTATTTTTAATTATTAATTTTTTAATAAATATTTTTAAAATATAATTTTTAAAATTTTGACACTACTTTTAAAATTTAACTCAAAATTCAAATGTTTAGTGTTGTAGAAAAATGGTAAGAAAACAAACCAAACCGATTTTTGAAAAACTAAGAATAGAAAACTGGTTGTAAAATGAGGTATTAATTATATTTTTAGTTTTTGGAAATTAACCCATTATCATTTTGTATTAAAATCGTGCATGATAAATATCAAAATTGGACATATTGATGCTAAATTTTGAATTTTTAACATCAAATAAAATTTCAAAAATGTAAGAGAAACAAAAATGATAGGGTTTTAAATGAAAAAAAAAAAAAAAAAAAAAAAAACTAAAAATCTTTTAGTCCCTAAATTTTCATAGAAGTGACAATTTAGTCCTTGAACTTTGGATTGTTACAATTTAGTCCTCGTACTTACAATTTTGTAACAATTTAGTCTCTAAACTTTTATATATAACAATTTAGTGATTGTAATTTCAAATTTGTAACGATTTAATCTCTATCATAGAAATTAGTATAAATATTTAATGAGAATTTTTACATAAATAAACCGATAAACTAATTAGAGACTCAATATTTTTATTAAATACAAAGTCTACGTCATAAAATAATAAAAATTAGCGCCAAATTTTGATGAACTTTTTAACATTAGGGACTAAATTGTTATAGATTCGAAAGTACAAGGACTAAGTTATTATATATTAAAGTTTAGGGACTAAATTGTTACAAAATTGAAAGTACAGAGACTAAATTGTTAATTTCATGAAAGTTTAAGTACCAAAAGTGTATTTAAACCTAAAAAGAATGTGTATGTACCTTCCAAATGAGAATGGTAATGTCATATTGGCTGCCGGAGAAAGAAGAAATGGGAGAAATGGCGGCTCCGATCGCGATTCTGCTGTTTGTTTGTACAAATCCAGCACATAAAAGATTGTAGCAACCTGTTGCTTGATATGCATCACTCTGAAAAAGAAAAAATTATAATGATAATGAGATTAAATTAATCTCGAAAATTAGAATTAAAAGTTAGAATTTATCCTGGAATTATACATTTAGTTCTATGATTTTGAAAAAGTTATAATTTACGATATATGGTTAGATAAAACTTCATAATTAGTCTCTATGATTTAATACAAATTCTTATATTATAAGAAGAGGTTTATGAAACCATAGACTAATTTTTAATTATAAACAATAGAGACTAAATTATAGTTCTATCCAAACTATAGTAATCAAATTTGTAATTTAATCCCACAACAATAATTATTATTATTAAAAATAAAGATATTTTATCTAAAGCTGAAAAAAATATAAATAAATAAATAAAAATAAAACTTATTTTTAGAAAACTTTTCAAATTTTTTATTTTTATCCTTTTTTTTATTTTAATTTTTCAATCTGAAATTAATCAAATATCCTTATTACAATTTGTTTTTCTAAAACATATTTAAAGCATTTATTTTAAGAGCTATAACAATCTCAAACTAGGTCTAAATTTAGTATCTATTTAAAATTTAGCTTAATGATAATTAGGATTTTTCCTCCTAGAGGTAAGAGATTCAATCTTGCACCCTCACAAATGTCTTATACAAAAATAATAATAATAATAATAATTAAAATATATATTTTTATAATAAATAATTAGTAAATAATTGGTAAGTATAACTCAATTTAAGTGTCAAATAAGTTTAACTCTGCCTAATTAACATACATTTATTCTCCTAAAGTTGAATCTTCGATCTTTACAATTGTTTTACTAAAAAACTGAAGTTAAAGTATTATAATCAACTTGAATATCAACACAATAAAAGTTTTATGTCGATAGATTAATAACATTACTAAATATTTATATAAAATTAACTATAAAAAAATCCAGTAAACAATTCTTTTGTCTAAATTTTAATTTTAAAATATGTTTTATAAAACCTTCAAGTTGATGAAAATTAAGAGTACTTAATATGGAAACTTCTTTCAAAAAGTTATACATAAGAACCGATCTAAAAATTTTTTCAATCCAATTTTTGGATAACACCCTCTAAATAGGGAATTCTGATCAACTTGTCATTAGGAGACATGAAATAAAATATCAAAAGTCTTGATTTGAAGATTACATTTAAATCTTAAGCAAACTTTTGTTTGTTAATATTTATTACGCTATCACATGCATTGTTTCTAAAACCTTGCTTGTTTGTGTATTTTCTAAAGTCAAAGTAGAAGAAACCATTAACTAATATAATCTTTTCCAAACAATATCCCAAAATCATATTCTGTATTTATTTATTTTAGTTATAATACAATTACAAATGCGAGATCAAACTTCCAATATAAAATAGAAAGGTGTATTGCTAATTATCACTAAATTTATAAGCTCACTTTGGCAACCTATTATTTATTTATTCCTATGTTCTAGTGATTCCCATCACTTTTAAAAATAATAATAACTATAATTACTTTAGCTCCACTTTAGTAACTATTTGATTATTAGTTTTTTAAAATTAAGTCTATAAATATCTTTTTCATCTCTAAATTTCTTGTTTTGATATCTAATTAATTTCTATTAATATTTTTTAAAAAAAAAGAAATTAAGCCAATTTTTTAAAACTGAAAAAAGATCATTTTTAAATTTTTTATTTTTATTTTTGAAATTTAACAAAAGATTCAACTCTTTTTACATCAGAAAGATGAAACCGTTAAAAAAAATAATAATAAAAATAAATAAAAAGTCAAATGGTGTTAACAAAATAATAATGGGTGAAGACTTTGAAACTCATTATTTCATGTCACATGTGAAGCTGTTCAAAATGAAGTAAATTAATTTTAAATCTGGCTTATACAAGATGTTATGATTAGTTTTTTCTTTTAAAATATTTTATTTTGTGTAAAATTAGAAAATGGGCTAATTCAAATCTATGCTTAAATTACGAATTGAGTCTTAAATTTTGAGTTTTGGGTTTGCTGTGGAACTATCAATATTTAAATTTAATCTTTGATTTTTTGTATTTTTTAAAACTCATGAATCTAAATTCGAGTTAGGGTTCTATTAGAATTATATCTAACCGATCAATTAATTTATAAAAATTTTGAACTTATCAAAAATCTATTGGGACACAAAATTGAAAATTAAGAGATATATCAAACACTTTTGAAAGTTTAAAATCAAATAAACACAATCTTCAAAGTTGAAAGAACTAGACTTGTAACTAACCTAAATATAATTAGGAGCGATGGCCTTAAAACTCAACATCCTAACTCCAAATTCTAAACTATAGAGTTGGTTCTGTTACAAGATTATTTAAAAAAAAAAAAAAAAAATCCTAAGTGGAGACTTCAGCCTCCAACTTTAAGATTGATAGAATAGAATTATGCTCACGTTGACATAAGTCGTTACATCGAAACTTTATAATTAAAAGTGGTTTGTAGATTATTCCTAAATTAGTTTGAGTTAAAAAAAATCGTTTTATTGTTAATTAATTGTTTTAGAGACAAGATTATATATGTATTATGTATTTTATTTCTATCTCTACATTTTATAATTTTTTTTAGATTGTTTTTTATGTGGTTAGCATACATTTTCAAGTGTTTAATTTAAAAAAAAAAAAAAGTCATTTTGGAAAAACGGAAACATCTCCTATTTAAATAGATTTTGAAATATCTTTTAAACAATTTTTGTCAATAGAATATAAATAAAAATGAATTTTTTAAAAATATTTTTTTCTCTAGTCAATTCAAACACATGAAAAGTTTGGGAAAATAATTTAAAAGAAATAAAAACATTAGAAAGAGAATTGAGATCTGACCGTCCAATATGTGAATAATCTAGGCCTGCTGTCACCATAAAGCTCCGGACTGACCTGACTAGTAGAATAATCAAAACATTAGAATATTCAATAAACCCTAACATTTTGTTAAAAATAAATAAATATACCCTAACAATATAATTAAAAGTTATATACATTTAGAATGTTCAAACCAAAACTAGAAATCAATTATAAATTTACCTCTAAACTTGATATGTGGTATCAATTTAGGAAATTGATAATTGTAATCCATTGTATATAACACTAATTTAGACAAATGGTTAATAATTCATAACTATTATTATTTAAAATCATTTAAAATCATTTCAAAATTACTTTAATAACATTATATTACTTAAAAACTCTACTAAAATAGTAAAATAGGTCTCTAAATTTCAAAATTTACATTCTTAACCTTCATTTTTATTAGAATGCCTACTTTCTGTTCTCGATGTTAATATCTATTAATTAATTATAAAGAATTAAATTAGCTTTTACTAAATTGTCATCATTATTAAAATTAACTAAAATCTTTTCCATCATAATTACTTTTAAATGGTTAATTTATCAAATGCTAAATGAGCATTATTAAAAACTCAAGAGTGAAAGTATAAAATATTAAAATTTAGGGTAAAATAAATATTAAACTCGAAATATAGGGATAAAAATATAATATTTTAAAATCTGAAGATTCAAACCTAAAACGTAGAAACAAAGTAGTATAATTATTTGAAATCTAAAGAAGAAATTAAAACTAGAGTGAAGAGGAAGAGATGAATATAATATTTGAAAAGAAACAAAGAAAAAAACATCTAGAAAATTGAAGCCGAGAGGAAGGGGGAAGCAAATGAACAGCTTTGGATTCAACAAACAATCAAATCTTGGAATTTGCATTAAATACACAAAATCACAAAATAAAAAAGAAAGATATGGAATTGTGTGCGGGAGGGTGTAGGAAATGGAAAAAAATACCTGCCAACCAGCTTCTATGCTGTTGAGATCAGAGCCGTCGAATGATCCCGAGAGTATCCAAATCTGAGAGAGGCTAAACTCGTTGACCATTTCAATTGAGGGGTCCCACACGTTTATTGTCGCCTTCGCTCCGTACATCTCTTCTGATGATCCAGTGTACGCGATCGCATGCTATATCAATTTAATTCATTCATTAACAAATATGTTTCAAATATATTATATGCATTTACCAAAATTAAACTTAAATTACTAGTTTGAAGCACCAAATTAAACTTTTGACTTTGTGCCTAAGTGGTTGATGAGTTTTTAAATTTTTACTAATATGTCTCTAAATTTTTAAAAAAATTTCTAACGTCGGCTTAAAGATCCCATAATATATATTACGGTGCGAATACTATTTTTATTATCTTAACAAATATATTATTTTCATTATTGTTAGTTATGTTAGCATTATTCATTTATCAAAATTATTTATGAAAAAATAGAAAGATAGCGACAGTACAGTACTAAAAAAATTTCTCAGAAGTCAATTACTTTAAACTTTTGGGATTAGTGCTAATTTAATAGAGTGTTAAAACATTAGGTCATTTGTCATATTTCCATAAAACTTAATGACTACATCCAACTCCTTTGACCAGTCAAATTTTAAAATAATAACTTTTTTTTTTCTATGATTCTGATTTTAAAATTTATTTTTCGATGTTGGGATAATTTCAGGATGGTTTCCAATACAAATACATATACATATTTTTTATTTAAGAAAAAGAAATTAAATATAGTAAAATAAGATAAATATTTATAAATATACCAAAATGTCATGTTTTTCACTAATATATTAGTATCATGTTTCAATTGTCTATTATTGATAAGATACCAATGAATGTCTGTTAGCATATATCACTTATATCACTGTCTATCACTAATAAACGATCATAATTTGTTATATTTGTAAACATTTTCAACAATTTTTCTATTTAAAATAATTAACCTACTTTTAACTGGTTTTACAAATTATTAAAATGAAAAATTTAGACCATATTTAGTAACGATTTCATTTTTTTTTTAATTTATAGTTATTTCATCTCAAAATTTTAATTGTAAGTTTCATTTTTGTTAAAGAAACACTTGCATTATCTAGTCTAATTTTAAGAAGAAACAAGTTTTTTGAAATCTATAATCAAAATTTGTCTTTATTTTTTAAAACATTAGTAGATAATAGTTAACAAAATATAGAAATTTGTGGTAGAAGTAATGTTTATTTGTTTAATTTTAAAGTATAAAAAATCACAAACTAAATCATGTCTTTGAGTAAACTAATTATGTTATTATTATTACTATTATTCATATTCCGTAAGGTAGATGTGTTAAATCATCTTCAATCCGTCTACTATATAAATATGCCGACTCTACAAAATAAAATTAAAAACTAAAATGGAAAGTTGAAAAATATTCTATAAGTTTTGGAGTATTAAAATGAAAAATGAATAACTAAAAGTGGATTTATTTAATTATTTATGTATTATTGTTGTGATGAATAAAGAGATTAATGATAAACCCTAATATATAGAGTTGAAGTAAAGGAAAAGAATCCATTCATAAAAACTCCCACCATGCAACATAAATGCTTTAAAAAAGAAGAAAAGATAATGTACCTCGTGACCATTCCCACTGACGACATCAGGAGCGTCTATTCTTCGATCAAGGAGAATGGGTCGTTTTTTCTTCCCAAAGTCAAACAAAGACTTGGATCTTAGCACGTCGTTCACTGTGCTGCGTCGCACTGGAATAGTTCCCTTTGGACACCGTGTCCCGTTCACACGCCAAGTTTGAAATGCACCTCCCGCACCTGATCTCGCCCTCCTTTCCATCCCATCTTCTTTATTCTCTTTCACCATCTTCGTTTTTGGCCACTCTGTTGGCCCTCTCTACACAAATTAATTAATGTTGGTATGAATTTTTAAAAAGTTAGGTTAAAATATCATTTTGTTCACATTCCTTTAGTCATCTAATCTTTTATGTATGTATTTCTAATAAATGTTAAAGTAGTCTATGTTGTCGATTTATTTTCCTAATTACAATTAGTATATGGGTTTTCATCTTGTTAAAACATAAATATATAATCTATTTTCCTATCTTAAAATTATTATTTTTATCTAATTTTAATAAATTTTAGAACGGTTTTGAAATATAGAAAAATGAACAAAAAAAAATATTTACAAATATGACAATGTTTTATTGTTTATCTATAATAGACCGCAATAGTCTACTATCTATGTTGTGATAAACACAAATAGTAGTTTATTGCGATATATCGCAGATAGACTGTGATATTTTGATATTATTTGTAAATATTTTCAACAATTTTGTCATTTAAAATAATTTTTCTAAAATTTTATTTTGAATAGTAAATTTAAGATTTATTGAAAATACAAAGAATTTAAGATGGACCGAAAGTAAAAAAAAATTAAAATTGAACATTTGGAAAAAATAGAGATTAAAATAGAACAAAATTCAAAGTAAATTATGGTTTTTTTTTTTAAAAAAAATTAATATAATTGACTCACTAGTTTTTAAATGGTTTATTTGTGTTATTGAAGTTGATAAAAAATAAAATATAATTGTTTTTTTTTTTTTTGTTGGCATTAATTTGTTGTTGATTTCCACCTCAGTCAGTACTTTTTTTTAGGTACATGAATTATGCAGTTGAAGTCGCCTCATTCAATATTATTTGGACTTTGGACCATCTACAATATGAATTTAATATATATTTTCATATTTGGCACGTTAAAGCTATACATATGTGAAGCTTGTATCATCTATTTGTTAAACAATGGATGATAAATGAGGTTAAAATATTAAAATAGTTTTTTTGAAAAAGAAAAATAGAGTATAATAATAATAATAATAATAATAATAATATTGAGAGAGTGTGTGTTTGGACCTGAATCTTGTGGTTCTTCAAGAGGGGATGGTCTAGAGCTGGCTGTTTTCTTTTATGAACACAATCTATAATATCACCATCTGGGCTCTGAATAATATTAAAAACAAATAATAAAAAAAAAAAAAAGAAAAAAAGGAAAACCCCAGAACAGATATATGGAAAATATTAGAAAAAATGAAAAAAAGATATATAACACAATTTTATTTAGACATTCTACAAATTAAACAAGTCCCATTTATCAATAACAGAAAAATCTAGAAGAAAAAACTGAAAAAAAAACCCTCTCATTTTAGCCCTGAAGAAATAAAAGTGAAAATAACACAAGTATACAAGTAACTTATATGCAAAAATTGCGTTAATTTTAATAATAGTGGAGATTGAAATGAAAAAAAAATGGAAAATATAAGAGAAAAAACTGAAAAAAAAAACCATTTCTTCAAAAAGATCAATAGAACATTTCCATAAACATATGGGAGATTATACATTTCATTTCATATACCCATTACAAAAATATTCAATTTTTTTTTTTAAAAAAAACCAAAATACAGCATAAAAATCAAGTCTATAAATTTGCTATACCCATTACATAAAAAACCAAATTTATAGAAACCCACAGTACAAAAATAGAACATATGCAAGAGAAAAAACAGAAAACCCCACTAAAAAAAAAGCACAAACACTCGGGAGATTTAAGATACACATTGTTCCAAAAACTGAAAAAAAAAAAAAAAAAGAAATAAAAAAAAAAAAAAAAAAAAAAAAAAAAAAAAGAGAGAAGACATTATTATTGACCTGAATGGTGAGAAGAGGAGGCTTGTTAATGGTATCCAAATGCCTTTGAATCCTTTCCAATCTCAAGCTACTGACTTGTTTATAAGTATAATTAAGGCCACAAACCAAAGTGAATCTTTGAAGAAGAAGAAGAAAGAAAAGCAAAGCAAAAGAAAGATGAAGAGAGGATGAATTTGATATTGAAAGTGAAATTGAAACCCCAGTTTTTGTTGCCATAATTTGTCTCCCAAATTTCATAGACAAAGAAGGAGAGATATCAAGTTGTTGTATTTTGGTAATTAGTTTGAAGAAGAAGAAGAAGAAGAAGAAGAAGATCCATGAAAGGTTTTTAGAGAAAAAGAAAAGAGCATTAATGGACTTTCAGCATCAAGATCATGATTGCCTGCATTGGATTCAGATAAATAGAAGAGAAGAAGAAGAAAGAAGAAGAAGGAAAGATGAGAAAGAGAAAGAAGGGGAAGTTGAGAAATTTAATTAAGATCGTATTATTTATAATATTTATATATTTATATTATTATTAATAAAAACTCAAACCTACCAAACTGAAACAGTCCCCTCCTCCTTTTATTACACTCTTTCTCTCATCCTTCTTCAATGTGCATTATCTGTCCATCTTCTTCTCTCTCTTTGCTATTAATACTTTCTTCAAATTGCACATCTTCCCACCTTTTTTTTATCTCCTTTTTCCTTTCTTTACTTTACTTCACTTCTCATTTTCTCCTTTCTCCTTTTCTCACTCCAAAACAGTAAAAAAAGGGAAGGAGACAATATTGCCATCTTCATTTGGTTTGAGATTAAGAAAGTTTCGAGAGTATACTCTCATTTTGGATTCACTTTCTAAGTACTTAAAAATAATTTCTATAACAATGAGTATTTTATCAAGTTTGAAACCAAATCCTATCTTGCCTTCAATGTAGGTTTTAGTGTGTCATGCATCTCGATTTTTTCTAAAAAAAGATTTAGAAAGAAAATGTGGGCACTTAAAAGACTTAAAAAAAGAAACTCGAAATTTATGCTAGCTAAGAAATTTCGAAGAGGAATTAGAAAGTTTTTTCTCTCTCACATAAATAGTCTAATTTTATTTCTTTAAATTTTTTTCCGAATCAAAGAGTATCACATTACTATTTTTTTTATTCACAAATAGAATTTGTAGAAGATGAAAAAATATGTTAAAATAAGCATAACTCAATTGATATAAAATTTCTATTATTGACCTTGAGATAAAAGATTCCCACTACTGTGATATAATATTAAATTTATCTTCTTCTTAAGCTTTTGGTCAATTGATGATTTAAATCATCAAGAAAGAATTAAGTTAAAACTTTTTAAATCCTAAAATCATATTACTTCTAAGAGGAAAAAAAAACTCAAACATATATATTTAGTCCAAAAATTAGATAGTTTTGTTTCAAATTTACCCACAAAGTTGAAATATTATATAGATTAAAGACTTCCTTTCTTAGACTCCTAATTCCTTCAATTTTAGAATTAATATATTTTTTAAAAAAAGTTGAAAGTTTAAATTTTTATACCTCACATTTGTTTCTAAAAAATAAAAATAAAAATAACTCTTTAAACACCAAGAACTATTTTTAAAAATATATATTAACAAACATTAGAGATTAATTAAAACACATAATTAACCTAAATTCTAAGGTCTTAAAGCTTTCCTTCTAATAGGTTAAACTAAAAAAAAGTATTATTTTTTTGGTTGGTTCAACCATTATTTGTGATAATAATCGATACATTATCCACCTGGAATTGATTTATGTATAGGTGTGTAGACGTACATATAATATATATAAAATTGCATTTGTAAGATTTGTTTTTTTTGTTTTTTTTGTTTTCCAATCCCAACTTGGGTGGGAAAATTGGTTTATTATGGTTCAAATTCCTTTGTGGTGCCACGTGCGAGTGTCTCCTTGTTCAATACATCAAACTAATATATATGTGTAGGTATATATGATTTGGAATATGATATGTTACCATCTCTTCATCATTTTTGCATATACTTAAAAGTCAATCCTTCCATGTTTTTCTTTTCCTATTATTTTATTTCAAAAATATTGTTTATATATATAAAATCGATTTTCAATTGTTTTTAGTGCAAATTAAATGTAGAGATAGAAGATTCTAATCTTCACCTCTTCATTAAAGATATATGTCTTAACCAATTGCGTTTAGGTTTAAAGCAGCCTTTTATCTTCGAGTTATAAATTTGTACATAACTTCTCTCTTAGCAGTTTTGTTCTTGGTTTGAACTTACTTGCATTTTTTTCTTTTAACGTGGTAAACTATTTTGTAAGTTCATTTCTTTTTGCTCTTTTATCTTTTTGCTCCTTTACTTATTCTAATACTTAAATTTAATATACAAACATAGAAGTAACTAAAAGTAATTTGAATTAACTAGAAATTCTAAAATTTAGGAATAGTAAGATTATGAACATTTATATATCCTCTCGCTAAGTGGACCATACAATATTTTATTTATAGAGAGACCTTGTATGGGAAGCTAAAAATTATATTTATCGAAGTGAGTTGATATATAACTAATTTATATGGTTGTGATAACAAATTAGAAGAGATAACAATGGGTCATTGTGTCATTTGAGAAATTTGTTTACAAAGCCATGTAATATAGATAACTTTGGAGTTTCAAAGATGAAGCCACTGAAAGTCAATGTACATCTTATTAGTATAGATAGTAATTATCAAATCTTTTTAGTTTTGGTTGACCATACTTCGTTTATATATCTTCAAGGTCTCTCTCCTCCAAACATGACTTCACGATTCATCCATGACGTTATATCCCTTCCTCTCCTCAAGCAACATCACATCACAAAACTCGTATTGATAGCACTCGAGAAGTGTTTATTCTCGGACTTTTATTAGCTATTTTTTGTGCTTTAAATGTATGAATTGATGCTTTTCTTTGGTACTTTGTAGGAACCGAGCATTTAGATGAAAATTGAAGACTTTTATGTAAAAAGGAAAAATGAGCCTTGGGAGTCAAAAGCTTAAGGCATGAACCAATGAAGAATGGAGAACCCAAATATACCCAAATATTTGTAGAGGAAACACTGAAATGCTCAAACAATCTTTACTTGACGTTGCAAACCTGAGAGCAACCTCATAACGCTATTAAGAAGTGTCACGATTGATAACTATAAGTGCACATGTCAAGTTGTATCAGTGATCAAGAGACCAAATATCATCTTTAGGAGATTAAACTCACAAATTACTTTAGTTATCTTAGAATTTTCTTTGATTTCATATAAGGGTTGGAAACAGTATGGATTAGTAATTTAAACTAATGAAAACTTAAGAGACAAAGAATGGATTTCAATATAATAAAAAGAGTCCAGGGTGTTAGATTTAAATGCTTAATTCTTTTAAGTCACGCATAGGCTCTATGGATTCTTATTTTCATTGATATACCCTGAACTAGAAACTAAAGTCTAGATTGGACTCTTTCGAAGAACAATCTTTTCTCATGCAACCTTAATTGATTCTTAATCTGTTGAAATCACATTAAGAAACTCGACATTAGGCAAAGTCGTATTTAATTTTTGATATCAACCTAACTATTTTTATGAGAGATTAACAATAATCTAATATCATAAATTTGGTTAAACATATAATCCATCAAATTGAACATTCAACCTAACATTCATTGTTGATCAGTCAACAAAGATGAAATACACAATAACATTGGAAAGCAATCAAATCCTCAAGTATCCATAAGAATTCTAAGAATAATTAACTTAAATTCTTAAACATATTCATTAACACTCTAGAACTAAAGAGATTAAAGAGTCTTACTATTCATCACTGTCCAATACATTCTTGAAACAACTCTATCATTCATATGGAGAATAAGAAGAGAAAAGAACAAGGGAACACTACTATCTAAGTCTGTCCCTTTTGTTGAAGTATGCCAACAACTCCCTCATTTTCACCTTGGAAAGGATGATTGATACACACAAGTGCAATGTAGAAGTAATAAAATCCTAATTAACTGGATATCGTCCTTAGAGAATTTGTTATTCAACTAAACTAGCTATCAGGCAACTTTCTTAACTTTATCTAGGGAATCAAACTGGATCATTGTGTGAGCATAAAAATAAAGAAATGAATAAATGTTCGAATTAGAGAATTACTTGACAAGAACATCCTAGAGTATTGATTTGATTCAACAAAGTTTGTGGATTCGAAAAGTTTTCATTCAACCAATTCAATTTATTCACTTAGGCCAAGAAGTCTAAATCCTAGTTCTCCTCTTTTGAGCTCAACCCTTTCTAATGTCTAAATGTCAATTCATTTTCATGCAATTGAATCTAAAAGACATAGCATTAAGCCTCTTCTTTTTAGCCTCTAACAATTCCTATCACTCTCTTTCTTAATTCTTTGTTAGTTTATCATGCTAGTTTTGGTTAATAGATCTCTCTCAAGCGGAATTTAAAACCATAAAACAATCAAATAGTGATCAAGCATCCAATTGGACAAGCACAAACATGACAAAACATAAATATAATTCAATCAAGTAAACTAATGGAGAATTAGAAGGTGCAGATTCGTTACCCAATCCCGCTTCTCAAATGAATAACTGTATGCACCAAAACTAGCAATAGTGGCAAGGCCAAGTCGAACATAGGGAGCCCTTGAATTTTTCACTCAAATAGTTTACCGTTCTTGGGTAACCAAAGGGGGGGGGGTTTAAAGAAATTTTGTTAATATACAATAATTTAAATTGCGGAAAATTAAATTCAAATAATTAAAGACCTAGCTTAGGCTTTCGAGCTATTCCCCAATTGTAACTAGATCATTGATTAATATGATTATTCCTACATTGCTTACCTTAGCCACCTAACTTAGAAACGCTAGGATAGGGTCCAAATGATCAAATTAACCAAATTAATAGACGAACGCATCCTACAAATCTAGCTAATTGCATTAATGTTTAGGAAATTGTTTAGTCGAACGCTCAATTGGAACACCAAATCAAATATTCAAATTATTCTCCTCTAGGTTAATTAGACAATGTTCGTTGAGAATTATTTACAACTCACAAGCTAATTTAACCTATCACTACATTAGATTAACTTGCAATTAAATGTCACGTTATTGCAAATTAAACCTTAGCTAACGGTTACCTCTCAAATGCACAAGTTATTGAAATCTCACAAGTTACAGAATAGGAAACAATAATTATTGAAATCTCACAAGTTACAAAATAGGGGGAACTACTCCATGCCTAGGCTAGAAATCATACGTTTAGCCCATGATCTTCATAAGGGACATCAAGGTATTGTTTTGATACATCAAACAATAAAAAAGTAGGAGAAAATAGGAGAAAATCCGTCCAAGAGTCGGCTGGTGTGGCAGAATGATTAACCTAGCGGCTAAGCATTCTTTTATAAAATCGTGATGGTGTCGCAACACTGACGGAGATCTATGCGTGTTTATGATTGAAGTGTCGTGGCGCCAAGGCCTTTCATTAGATCTATCCTCTCAGGAAAAAGCGTCACAGCGGTGCCTAGGCAGCGCCCCTACGCTAGGTTTTCAGGGCATTTTAGTCATTTTGGCAATCTCTTTCCCGATTGATGCAATTGAACTCTGTTTTAGCGTATTTTAGCTTCATTTCATTGCTAATCCCAGGTTCTTCCTATTAGGTGCTCGAAACCTATAAAATAACCAAATAAACATGTAAAATCTAGGGACAACCTCGAATTAAACAAAACTAGATAGCACATTTTCGGTGCTATCAAGAATCATTCCCAAACAAATGTTGAAATTGATCAAACCCTAGAATCAAAAAAATATTTAGCAACTAATGTTCAAAATATTATTCCTAAACATGTTGTACAGAGACATAAAGGAAAAGATCCAAGAGAAAAGAAAGTTGTTTGTCAATCCAATCAGTTAGGCACTGCATCAACATCCTTATGTCAATCCAACTTTGATTAACTCCACGATAAAGTCTAAAAATCTCTCTGAACGACAGCCTTTCGATCTTTGTGGAAAGCTCTGTGTGATCCTAAGTCAAACTCCCTCCAAATGATGGCAAAAACAGCTTTAAAACAAAGGAAAGTCAACATAGTGCTACGGTGCTCTTCAAAAATTTCACGCTTGGGGAATTTTGGCAGCACTGTGGCGCTACTCTATTTTGGCCATCTCAGGTTTAGGTGCTAAGCACTGCGTCGTAGTGCGCCGTGCTGCCTTTTTCCACACTTTTTGACCCCCTTTTGACTTTTTCTTTGCTCTAGGTCAAAGTTTGACCTATTGTAGGGGTATTTTGGTTTTTTCACATCAAACATATAAACACTTTTTCTTTGTCTAGTCCAATTGCTCATTTCCTACAAAATAAACATACAAAGTATCAAAGAACTCATTTAAATAATCCAACCAAAATCTAAGCTTAAGAAAGCACATTTTAGGTGTTTTTCAATGATCAGCGTCTAAGCTCTCTCTACTCTTTGCACCCTCCTCTGCAGCCAAAATGCTCTCTGAAGTTTAGATAGCATTGTAAAAGTGCCATTTTTTCTAGCTTAATTTGAGATCGTTCGTAGATTTTATGTGTTTATTATGCTATTTTATAAGAATTCAAGCAAATCATGCATAACGGAGTGTTAGGGGCCATTCAGAGTTGATTTGGAGCAATCAGAAGTGAAATCGGGCACCCAGAGCTCAAGGACGTGAAAATTACGAAAATAGCTCTACGCTGTGCTCTAAGCTCAAAGGTAGAGAGGAAAAATGGCGAGAGCACAACGATGCTCCCCTGGAGCGTAGCAACGCTCCGAATTTTGACGAAAGTGTAAAGCACGCACGAGCATAATGACGCTCTGACCAAGCGCAGTGACGCTCTCTCTTCGATTTAAATTGTATTTTTTTTTTGCCGATTTTAAGGTTTATCTTCGACATTTTCTTAAGATTTTGTCCCCCAATCCCATTTTCTCCTCCTCTTCTCCTTCTCTCTGTATTTATCCATTTTTAAGTGTGTTGGATGATTGTAAAGCTCATCTTGGACCGATCTCATGGCTAAGGTAAGTTGTTAACTTAGGTCTAGGTGAAACTCATGGATTGATTTTGAGGATTTTTGTTGTTAATCTATATTTTTCTTTGATTTTTTGTGGTTCTTGAATGTGATCTATGTTTAGATGTATGATAGGCTTGATTAACCATCATTCATTCTTTGGTTGCTAGAGATTAGGAGTGCTCTAATGCGTTTTTAGTCTCAAATGGGCAAGAGTTAAAGCATGCTTGGGTTGTGAAATTAGGTTGTTTAGAATAATCTTTTCACAAACATTGCATGATTAATTATTTCAAGGACGAAATTGATTTATAACTCTAGGCTATCCTGGTTATTAATCGTTTTAGTTGAATCCTTCGAGTTTAATGGGATTGTTTGCTTGTTATGGACACTATCGAACCCAAACAACTAAGCAAATAGTTTAATTAAGATATTAATTAAAGTGAATGCGAGAATTCTTTGGCCGCTATCGAACCCAATTAATTGAGTATTTGTTTTAATTAAAGTAATTAATTAGTAATTAGGGCGCTTGCTCTAAGCTTTCTGGGCAAGACGACTAAGCACGTTAAATCGAGAGATAATTTTACGTAATCTGATGATCAATTGAGCATAGGGTGGATCCTAAGTCTTGAGCTAGACGTTTTCTTTTACTTTTCTCACATTTTTATTTTCCTGCACTTTAAATTCCGCAATGTACATTCCTACATTTTATTCAAACAAAATCCTCGCTTTTACTGCTCTCCATTGACCTATTCAGCTTAAAGAGATTGTATCTTAGGCTCCCTGTGGTTCGACCTCGAACGTTCCACTTGTGCTACTTAGTAGTATAAGTTGTTGGTTTGATGAATTATAAATTTTATTTGATTGTCGAAGAGAGGTTTACAACGCCCAAGTTTGAAACTCAATGCTAAAAACACTTGCAAAACCCTAACTTTATGATTAAAAAAAAAGGGTTGGCGCCACTTGACATCCTTGTGGTTCTATTAGGTGAAAATAATTTGTAGTGCCATGGTGCTACCCCCCCCCCCCCCCCCCCCCCAAGCATTTTTAGCCTTTTTTCTTTCCTTATTTGTGAAAATAGCCCCTAAGTATCTTTATTGGACATAAATGGATAATTTTTACTTCATTGAACTCCAAATCCCACTATTTTGCTCAACTCCTAAAAATTCACTAGCAAACATCCTTAAATCTAATCATATTAAGTGAAAATAACTCTAAATTAAAAGCCATTTTGATATGAACCGTCCAAGACATCAAATCATTATTTATGTTTTATTTAATAATTTCGATGTAATTTTACTATTTTCTATTTTTATCCTTTCTAAGACATATTAGGTAGGGGCAATTTTGTCTTTTTACTATGATGCATTAGGGTCTTTTTATTGGGATGTTATTTAAACCTTTGCTGTTAGGTTGTTTGAGGAGTTAATTTTTATGAGGAATTAAATTTAGCCTTTGAGCTTTTTCTTTCAAGTTTAGCCAGGAGAGTTATTGAATTTTGCAATTCATGTGTTGAGTTGCATGCCAAGAACATTCAAGTGGGATTAATCATCTTGTCTTATGGAGTATCGGCTCTTAGGCCAAGAAATTTGTTCTTATCTTAAGATATTTGATCTTCAGGCAATCCGTGTCTAACCCAATCCTTAGGGTTGAAATCGAGTTGATTTGAGGGTTTTAGTGATTGGGAATTAGAGGTTCTCATCCAAAATGGTTTCAAATTTCTATTCGTTAGGATTTTCGTCTCATTAAGGCACTTTTCAAGCTCTTTTTAACGAAACTTCAGAAATTGAAGAAATGCTTCAAGATACGACGTGAAGAGGTGCTTGGGATAAAAAGTTCGGTAGCGGTGCAATGTTATTGATGAAACAACTATTAATTTTACATTTCGTGCTAGGTTTTGAGAAGTGAATTTTTGGGAGCTTTCAGTTCGAGAAAGGAAGAATACAACAAGGTTTCAAACTTTTGAGGCTAGGGTTCATGTTGGAGAGCAATCAAGAGCTTAAGGATGAGAGTTAAAAGCTCGAAGAGCGATTCTACCTTTCGAAGATGGAGTTGAATCATTGAATAACTTCTCTTACCCTTTCCCTTTGTCTTTATTTTCTCTAGATATTTGTAATTCAATTGTTATCTTTGTGTGTTGAGACAATAAGTGGTTTATTTCCTTTATTTCTAGGGTTTCAATGTAGTTATGGATCATTGTTAATTTAATTACGTTATCTAGAATTGGATTATTGTCAATTACATTTCTAGCATGTTTGTTGTCATTGAGTGCTTGATCATGGTCATTTGATTGATTTAGGTTTATTATCTTGATTGAGATAGATGACTTTAGGCTAGATCTATTATGTTAGATTATTGTTCGATTATGCACGAGAGTGTGATAGGACAACATTAGAGATTAATGATGAAGGATCTTAGTACATATGCTTATTTAGCTAATTACAAAGAGATTTGAGTTAGTAATTTAGTGTGAGGAAAGGTTGATATTGAGAGAGAGAAAACCTAAACATGAGACTTCTAGATATAGATAATTGGTTTGAGTTTGTTTAAAGGTTAAATAGTTGAATTTATTAGTGTTGGGTTTTATGTCCTAAAACTCGTTGTTTGTCATTTTTTGGAACTTATTCTCAATAAAGTTGTTATCAAGATTTATTCAATAAAACTGTTATTGAATATATAAATTGCATTTATTAAATTCAATAAACTATGAACCCTTGGCTATATAGTGAATACTGATACTTTATGTGGTGACATAAAATTGGATTAAGTATAGGTAATAGCCAAAACAGTCTATAATATATGGATAAAGGCTAGGTACCTTATCCTAGGGACACTATGGATGCGGTCCACTCTATATTTGGTACAAAAAATGTGATCCTAAATCGTTCATGTGGAGACATGTGAGTGGGGGTGTCCTATGCAAAGAGTTTGCATAAGACTAAACCATGAAATAATCATTTTTACTTTAGAATACCATTTACTTTTAAAACTATTTATTTCAACCTGATGATCTAGGTAACTCGATCTTAATCCTGAGCTAACTATGAACTCCTGTTTGTTTGAGATTATTCTTTAGTCTGCATGGGTGAGAGTGATCAGTTTCGTTGACTCAATAAGCCTCCCATTTTAGGGATAAGATCAGGCAGATAGCTGGAGACATAATCCTACAAGATTGAATTCACTCCTATCTATTTCTAGGGTACCACCGTCTCATTGGCCTGAGAGGGACTAGGTTTGTTGGTTGGACCACAAACCAATTGTTCATTAGAGGATTAGTGGGACTTAAGGAATGAGATGTAATTATAAAGGTAAAACGACAATTTTGACCCAGCTATAATTATGAACAACTTGTGCAAGATCGACTTACTTATTATGGTTATATCAAGCAGATGGAAATATATCTACAGTGAAGAGAGTGCAACTACTGGGCTTTAATGGAGTGTCTCGATAGTAAACAGATATTAATTAACTAAGTTAAAGAGTTTAACCGGTTAATTTTATATCGTTGGAGCTCATGATCTATAGGTCCATTAGGTCTCCTTATTAGCTCATGGACTAAACCTTAGAACAATATATCGAGTGAGTTTGAAATGTTCGAATTTGATTGAGGAGCAAAAATTATGGTTTGTTCTTTTAATTATGAATTAGACGAATTTGGAGAGTTAGAAATGTTTAAATGTGATTTAAATTTTTTTAGGATGAATAAAGATTTATTGGCTTGGAATTTGCTGAGAAAAGTGGAAAAATAAATAATTTAATATTAAATTAATTTAATATAATTAATTATTATTTAAATTAATTATATATTAAATTAATTTTATGAAAATTAATTTTGAAATTAAATCAATTAAAAAATTGATTTTTTAATCCAATTTGGGAATTGGAAAAACCCACTTTGCATGGAGAAGGAGGTGGTGTTCACCATGCAAGCTCCTTCTCCACCTTCATCTTCTACCTCCAAATTAAGAGAATTATTCAGTAAATTTGTTGTCAATTTGCATGCTCTCTTCTTTAAATAGAAGAGAAAAATTGAAGGAAAAGGTTAAGCTTTTTAACCAATTTCTGCTGGACAACTCATCTACTTTTTGCTCCCAAAACAGTGAGTTCTTCACTGAGTTGCTCCTAATTTAGCTTAATTTGGATCCCACAATCCGTTCTAAGGCCTGAGAATAACAAGGAAGTCTCTCGTGGTAGTCCACGAAGTGTTCATGATCAGAAACTCAAAGGAATTTGATTCAATTTCTACAAGTGTTCTTCCCCTGTTTTTCGTTTTTTGGAACAAGCACGTTTAATCTTCAAAATTGATGTAATTAGAGTGCTTTAGATCCTAATTGCTTCCGCTTTTATGTTGTTAACTCCATCAATTTGTATCAGAGCATGATTAGAGCACTCAATTTACATTAATTTGAGTTTGATGGGTGCAATTTCATGAGATGAATGTTGTGGTTGCTAAAGTTGGAAATTTTCTGGTTTTGGCATCTATTTCAACTTTGTTGTTGCTTAATTGTTGTAATTAGTCACTTGTTTATGGTCTTTAATGAGTTAAGAAGGGTCTGTAATTTTATTGGAGTTAATAGAGTTTGAATTAGGCTGTAATTTGAAGAAATTGGAGAAGTCGACCGTCAAAATCGAGTAGCAGCAGAAGCCACTGCCTTAGAGCGTCACGACGTTGCTTCAACAACATCACGACACTGTTTTTCAATTTTTCCAGATTCACGCGCGGATGAAGGTGACACAGTTCAACTGAATTGGTCCAGCCAATTCAGCCCTTTGGCGGTCTATTTCATTCATTTCCAGCCAGTTTAGCCTTATATTCATCATTGAAGATCCGGTTTAGGTGATTTTGACTTAGTTCAGGCTGGTCCGAAGAGTTCGGGGTCGGTTCAAGGAAGTTTTTCAATTACAAATGTAATAATATAGCTGTTTTTAAGCCATTAGATGCCAATACCGGTACACTTTAGTGTGTTTAATGAATTATGCATTTAGAATGTATGTTTAAATTAAATTAAATTTATTTGTGCATATAGTATGTGATAACTTTTAGAAATACAAGTTATTATATTCACTATTTGGAATAATTATGGTAACTTTAGGGCTAAACGCATGATTTTGGCAGTTGAATTGTGCAATATGTATTACCATGCATTGACATTATTTACAAAATAATATACTTGAGAAAATATGAAGTTTCTGTTCTTAACGCAGGATTAAGTAGAAAAGAAGAACAAATAACCCAAGTACTAAAGAAGAAGCTGCTGCGAGAAGCAAAGAAGTGAAAACTCATGCGTTAAGACCATGCGTTGAGAAGAAAAAGCAGATACAGACGTTTGGGCGGTAGCTGTCATGTCAATATGCAAACGAATTACACGTTATCAGAGCCTGACAGAACTAATGGGCGAACGATTTGAAAAGTTTGTGCAGCAGGGCATGGAATTTAATGCGAAGGTGTCAGATCATCATGAGTTCACTTTATCGACACCTATAAATAACCCAAAACTTCTCAATTCAAAAGGGAGAAAAATGAGTTCAAGAGACGAAAGTTCTGCACAAATTCTCCCTCACCATAACTAGCCTCCATTTCAAGCTCTTTTGTGAGAAGGATTTTGAGAATTTTCAAAGTCATCTCTCAATGAGTGAGAACCTTCATCCTATGCCATTTATATATCAAATAGCAACCATCTCAAGCCTCCATGAAGCAAGGCATTGCCCGTGGCGGCTTGACGTCTTCCATTTCTATTCTTTCTTCATTTCCATCTTTCTCACTTATGCTTTGTTAATGACATTCGAGAGAATGGTTTATTTACTTAATATAAGTTTGATTGACAATTATCTTCCACTCATTTCCATATTTAATACACTACACCATGTTTGCTTGTAGGTTGAACGAGTTAAATGTTAGAAGTTAGTCTTTCTTAAGCAATATTAAGTATGTTTACATCTTGATTAATGCATACCATTAGCTTGTATAGATTTGTGAAACAAACAAATTTAAATAAGCACGAATGTCTAGCTTGAGAGAGTAGATGGTTAATCTTTAGCATTTATCAAGACTGGATGAGTTTTAGAGATGTAGATGGTTAATCTTTAGCATTAATGTGGTGTCGAAACATCGAAAGATGGATTCTCAAACCTAAAGTTTGTAGGTATGTACATACACTTAGATATGCTTAGGTAATGACTATGTCACACCCCCTCCCGAACACCCTCCTAACCCGGAAGTGAGTGTGAAATAACCAACACAAATACCTCTAAAGCATACATCAAATCATGCCTTAATATCTTAGAATTTAACCTGTAAATAAATATTCAACAGTCTATTAACAAAACCACACCAGGGTTAAGCTGTCATAACTATCCTAACACCAAAAAAGTTTAATATTTCAACATCAGCTATTCATGACTCTTTCAACCCTTACAATATGTACAACAATTGAATAGGTTTAGGATTTACAATTATTCAAATTCTAGATTTTGAAACAAGCCCAGACAAGTATCTTTTGTAGGCTAAGCATCCCGGACTTGCTAACTACCTGGAAAAACAGAAAAACAAGGTAAACGTGAGCTTAAATGCCTAGTGAGTGACTAATTAAAGTTTTTCTCGACAGTGTATGAAAATATAAAACCCAACCATATCCATCAGTAACATACATCAGATCATATTTAACGACATCTGATCATTTATGGAAACATTATTCACAAACCATTTCCTTAAATCTCCTTCCCTAGTTGAGGCTGAGCGAAGCTCACTACACCCAACGTCGATATTCCTTAGCTGAGTGGAGTACTCTCAACACCTCAGCATCAGTCAGTCACAATTTTCTCACGGGCTACCCAAGTACCTTCTCCTAGTCCCTCAGTACTGGATCCCCAGGATACTCAAGTGTCTTCTCTACATCTCTCAGCACTGAGTTTTCAAATACAAGATTGCCCACATGCCTTCACATCGTCCTTCAGCATTGGGTTTCTTGTAACATAGGATTTCCCACATGCCTTCACATCGTCCCTCAGCATTGGGTTTTTTACAACACTGGATTTCCCATATGCCTTCACATCGTCCCTCAGCATTGGGTTTCTTACAACACTGGATTTCCCACATGCCTTCATATCATCCCTCAGCATTGGGTTTCTTACAATACAGGATTTTCCCACATGCTTTCACATCGACCCTCAGTATTGGGTTTCTTAGAAAACATTATAAAGCAAATATGCTTTGCATAAATAGTTCTTTATAAATCACTTGATGATAAACAGAACAATATTAGCATGAAGCTAATTACATACACAAATATCCCACATGCCTTCTCTTCGGACCTCGGCATTGGGAGCCATTCAAATAAGAATATGATATAACATAAATTCATGAGTTTGTAATATCTCATACATCACAACACTTTTCATATGCTCACACGCTTCCAATATTCTTACGTCATAACTTATATTCTCATTCATACTCTAGTAACGTCTCATACATCACAATACTTTTCATAAACTCATATGCTACCTTTAGTCTCATCGTCATAAATCACATTTCATATGTTCATATGCTTCCATTTACTCACATAATTATAAATTCCATACTTTTCTTAAGCCTTACAACCATATAACATGTACATATTCATATACTTGAGTCCACTCCCACATCGCAATATTAATCATAAGTTCCCATGCTTCCCTCTTTCTTATCCTTATTATTCACATACTTTTGCTCAGTCTATATATAAATATATATTGAAACAACTCATTATACCGCACATGGAACACACATAAAGTTCATAGAATCCGATCATGTGAGCATTTATCAACAAATATTATCAAGAAGCTATGTTAAGACTAAACACTTTTAGATAGAAAGTCACTCACGACTTGTCCTAGGCCTTGAGCGGATTGTACACCTTTCCTAGCTCTTCTTGGCATATAAATCCACATTTCTCGTGTTAGACTTCCCTAGAATTCCTTTCCATAATCATTAAGTTAACATAATTAAACTCCAAACATTGCTTCATCCTCGAGACTCACTTCTCCCAAAACAATTCATAATGAGCGAGATTATAGGTATCCAGCGAGACTACTAGCGAGACTGGGTTACACATATACAACACTAGCGAGATCATAGTGAGCGAGACTAGCGAGATTCACCTTGAGTAGCAATACCTAGGGACACTCAGCGAGATTTGTGAGACGCATAGCTCTCTGCGCTACCAGCGACACTCGTCTCGCTACTCACACTCCCACTTCTCAGCGACACTGCAGTTCCAGCGACACCTGACAACCACAGTTTCTTCCATTCCTTTTTGTTCTCACTTCTATCTGATAAAGATCATATTTCCAGCCAAATTAAGAATTTCTTCTCTTCTACAAAATTGTAAAGAAATAGGTTCTCTAACTTACCTCAAAATTTTAGAGTATAATTCCTCTTCATTTGGGAGATATTCTCAAATAACACCGAGCTGCTCCCAATCGCCTAGCCAATCAATAACAGTTACTTCCACCATACATTTTACATATTTCTCTTCAAATTCAGCTCAAACATCCTTCATAAAAGTTGTTAAGAATTAAGTTAACTTAAGGACCTTAAAATTTCAGCCCTAAATTCGATCTCTTCAGCTCGTTCTTCTCCAAACACCAGACCACGCTCGGATTGCGCGACAAGCAGCCAGACTCACTATTCCAGCTTCAGTTTTACCACGAAAACGAGCTGAATTCTCCACAACTTTGCACTAAACACCTTTTCCTACCTCTCTTTGTCCCTCAATTGTAAAATTCAACTGATTTGAGCTTTTGAATGTGTTGAAAATGATCAAACACTCAGCTTACTCACTTAAAGAGGCCGCCGACTTAACCTCCACTTTCTTTTCCTTTTAAAAATGAATTGGCTAACGCATACTTCAGCTCACCAACGCATAACAACCTTCACAAACATGTAGGATACCCTCACCAACGCATAGCAGCCTTCACAAACTCATAGGACACCCTCAACGCATGATAACTCATGCCTTAAGGCTCTCGACCACTCTTTACTTACCTTCTTTAACTTGTCATCTTCCAAAACCAATCTTTATAGCTTGCTAACTTCCAAAGCTAAGTGTGGGGCTTATAGACTAGCTTCTACATTAACTCTCTTTTATATCATGGATCCATCATCATTCTCAACACATGCTACCTAATTGAAAATGACATTTGACTAACATCCTCCGTGACCACATCACCATGTTAATTGTAGGAAATTGTATTTATTCTTTATGTATAGATTTAGACACGTAAAGCTCCTTGAACATAATACTTATACAGTCACCGCATAGATTATGTACTTAATCTCAATGCCTAATTTATCATAAATTCCTGCGTTCGACCCTGAACTCACCAGGAAACCTATAGAAGCTTACACTTGGGTTTTTATAGGAAAACTTGCTTACTAATGAACACATTTGAGTAATTCTCGACGCATACATTGTAATAAAATGAACACACCAAAGAAGACCAACAGTATGCCATATAGATTTAAAATCCTACCATAGGATTAACATGTTTCATGCATATATGTATGTTATAAACTGTTATAATGTATTATATGCATGCTTTAGTTATCATAGAATTAATATAAGTTGTTATATTATTTTATGATGTATGTTATAGATTATTGTTCATTTATAAAGTGTTAAAATGATTTAGACATTTAAAATCTATAACAAAGATAAATGCATGCTCACTGAGGGTTAACAAACCTATAGCAGGTAGTTAACTTATAAAACAAAGGTTACAAAAATTCACTCGGCAAGATCCTCTCTAAGATTAGAGGTATTTAAGTTGACAGTTTACAGAACACTTGCTACCTGGGGATCAAACCGGTTCTTGAATTTATGTGAACCTAGTTTTATGAGCTTGTGTTTATGATGTAAGTATAAAAAAGGGGTTTTTATCACTTAGACATCGTAGGTTAATATCCAGTATAAGATTTATACTTGGACAAAAACCTAGACTTAGGTTATATTTAATTAGTAGGAATATAATTAAGTAAAGATACCTCATATAACAATTAGAACACTTCAGTGGGAGAATTGTATATATGATATACTAGCTCTCACGTCCCTAAAAGTCCACACCGTGAGATTCATGTTGCACTTTGCGTCGACCTGGGAGCGAACTCCATTCAGAAAGTATTAGCATGAGTTAATAACAAGGTGAATAGGGGAAGTAGTTCATAGTAAGTGGGTGAAGGGAGTGTGTCAACACATCCTATGGTCTCTTCCATTAGGTCACATCGTGAGATTCTCATGATGTACCTACAAGTCATTTCCTAACATGACACTACCAACCGGAGGGTTTGTATCATGGGATTCGAAACATCGTGAACTCCAGAAATGGATATGGTTTCTTAGGCCCGTTTTCAACATTATCTTTCCCTCGAAAGGTTGTTTGAGTCTGATCTTTGAAATTTGAAAATGGCAGGTTACATTTACAAAAATTTACTAAGTGTTAGTAAGTATTTTAACCAAATAAATGGTAATCAAATACTAGAGGAATAAGATTTTTTCTGATATCAGTATTTGATTAAGAATGTCTTGATTTAGTGAGGAGTAATTGATTGCCCCTCGGTAGTAGTTATTCTAAATCACTAAAGTATCATTGCAAGAGAAATAATAAATTATGGGTATATTATTACTTGCTAAATTGATTGGATGATATGAAATTATTTAGTAATTCTCTAAACAAAAATTTGTTTTTCTAGCAATGTCGACTTCGTTCATTCAATTACTTGCTTTCGAAAAACTTAATGATGATAACTATAGTACTTGGAAATCAAACTTGAACACTATACTAGTTATAGATGATCTAAGGTTTGTTTTGACAGAGGAATGTCATCTAGCTCCTAGCTCGAATGCAAACCAAAATGTTCGAGATGCATATGACAGATGGATAAGGGCCAACGATAAAGCCTGAGTCTACATTTTGGCAAGCATATCTGATGTGTTGTCAAAGAAGCATGAAAACATGATGATTGCCAAGGAAATCATGGATGGGTTGCAGGTAATGTTTGGACAACCGTCCTCATCAGTTTGACATGATGCTATTAAATACATTTACAATTGCCACATAAAAGAAGGAACCTTTGTTAGAGAACATGCTCTGGACATGATGGTCCATTTAAATCTCATGGAAGTAAATGGAGCTATCATTCATGAAAAGAGAGTTAAGTCAGCTTTATACTCGAGTTTCTTTCGAAGTGTTTTTTTTTTTTTTTTTATCATTCCGTAGCAATGCGATAATGAATAAAATAGAGATTGGTTAATAATGTTAAAATAGTATAAGGTAGATCCCAAGAGGAGAGTTATATTGATAACAGGAGAAGAGATCTGGAATTTGAAGTTGGTGATAGAGTTTTCTTGAAGTTGTCACCGTGGAAGGGAGTTCTAAGGTTCGGTAGGAAAGGGAAGTTGAGTCAAGGTATATTGAACCTTACGAGATCTTGGGAAGAGTTGGACCAGCAGCTTACAGATTGGCTTTGCCAATGGAGATATCCATGATTCACAATGTGTTTCATGTTTCAGTTTCAAGGAAGTATATTCCTAATCCTACTCACGTACTTGAGGTGCAACCAATTGAGCTAAAAGAAGATTTAAGTTATGAAGAAGAACCAGTCCAAGTATTAGATGAGAAGGAACAAGATTTGAGAACTAAGATGATTCCGTTGATAAAGGTACTTTGGAGGAATCACGACGTTCAAGAAGCTACTTGGGAAACCAAGGAGCAAATGATCAAAAAGTACCCACATCTATTTTCGGGAAGCTAGCTACCTACTAAATTTCAGGGACAAAATTCTTATAAGGAAGTGGTAAATTGTAAACCCTACTTTCATTTCTAAGCACTTAACTTAAGTGTGTAATATTGTTGTGGACTTATTCACATTTTCTTATTTAGATTGGAAGGAGAAGTGGAGGAAAGCAGAGGAAGGTAGGCTTGTGGATTACGCCGATAGTACTTTTAGTAAGCCTAATCTTAAATCCTTAAGAGATATATTGAGTTTGAGATTTCTTTTGACAAGCTCATTAGAATATAAAAGATTTAAGAGGGATATCACCATTTAGACCAAGGTAGAAAGATGCTATCGAGGATGATGACTATCGTTATTATTATTATTAGCATTTTTATTATTTTTGTTGTTATTAATTAAATGGAGAAATTAAATTGAAATTAAGTTTGTGGATTTATATAAAAAAAAAGACAAAAAAAAAAAAAAAAGAAAAAGAAAAAGAGAAAGTGGAGAGTGAGTAGGTGGGGAGATGGAAAATATGAAAGGAATCACTTTGCCGATTGCTTTGCCGACTTTCCATTTCCTCCAAAACCAAAACCAACTCATAGTTCTCTAGCTAGGAAACTAAAGGGAGAGGAAGAAGAAGATTTAGGTTCATTACTTTATCGACTTCCCATTTCCTTCAATTTCGAAGAGGAATTGAAGTTGGTCTCGAATTCGTGTAATCTGAACAAGGTATGATATTCAAAGGATAGAGAGCTCTAGACATCGAATGTGGAGCTAAAACTTTGAGGTTAGTAAGTTAGCGCATTTCTTAATAACTTTTGTGAAGAATGCCTGAGCTAAATGTGAAGGAAAATAGATGAAATAGTATGTAGAAGCGGCTGGTTTGATGTTTCAGGTAATCTGAAGTAGGGTGGAGGAAGTTTGAGTTATCTATTGAACGAAGAAAATTTAGACCCTGAAATTTTGAGGTAAGCTAGTTAACTCAATTATCTACAAGTTTGTAAGAGGAAGTAAAATCTAATGAAGGCTGGAAATACTATGTTTAGCAGTTGGAATGAAGGTAGTATCCTTGAAGCTGATGGGTGAAGCTTGGGTGAGACAAGACACGACAATAAGGACAACGACACGACGGGTGTGGAGCGAGACAAGTCTTGCTAGTCTCGCTAAGTTTTGCTAGCTACATTTGTCTCACAGATCTCACTGGTCTCGCTAGTCTAGCTCGTCTCATCAATCTTGTTGGTTTTGCTTGGTTTTGCTAATGTTGATCTCGCTGGTTTTGCTTGGCCTCGCTAGTAAGCTAAACTTTAATGCTTAAGACCTATTTGATGTACATTAATAGAAATCCTAAGGAATCTAACAAAGGAAATTATACTATTTCAGGCCAAGAAGAGCTAGGAGAAGCTTATAATCCATTGAGAGCCCAGGACAAATTGTGAGTGACAAAATTTTATTTAAAATGATTTGTTTTCTCAATATTTCTTGTATGCTTGATTTATTTTTAAAGTATGAGTTTTTCTAGCACGAGTTGAGCATGAAATGCAAGAGTTATTTAATATGAGTTTGAGCATGATTTACATGGCTTTGATGATTATGCATGATATTACTTAGTGACAAACTTTATTACAAAGCATGCAGTTGTTAAATGCTATGAAACTCTGAGGTTTTGTTTGACTTGTATTTATGAACGTTTTATTTATTATCAATAACAAAGCATGCAATATTTACTTACAAAAGAATTATAAAAAGTCCCCAATGCCGAAGGACATGGAGAAGGCATATTGGCAGCCTGAATATTAAAAATGGTCCCCGATGCCGAAGGACACAACGAAGGCATATGGACAGCCTAAATATTGTATATGGGACCCGATACTAAAGGACTTGAGAAGGTATATGGGCAACCCAGGTTATGATTCCTATGTGCACATAGAGGTATATTCGACGTTGTTGTGTTGAGATTACTCCACACAGCTAAGGTTATTCGACGTTGAGTGTGTCGAGATTACTCCACCCCAACTGAGGTTGTTTTCGACGTTGAGTAGTGTTGAGCTCTGCTCCGATCAACTAAGGAAAATCTTTCAGGCATATGCAGAACTTTATAGTTTTCAATGATGTTTATCGAGCATGTTTTGCTGGGTTTATTGTTTACTGTTTCAATATTGTTTATCGAGCATGTTTTGCTTGGTTTGATGATGAGCTGTTTACTATTTTTTCACTGGTTTTTTAGCATGATTTTCTTGAATTCTTGAGTTAAGTAAGGATTTTCTGGACTTGTCACTTACTGGGCAACCTAGCTCATGTTTTCTATTGTTTTTTTTTTTTGTTTTTTTTTTCAAGTAGCGAGTGAAACTAGGTTGCTTAACCTACATAACAACTTGCTGGCCTGCCACTAGTGTGTATACATTATAAATAGTTGTGCATAAGACACGTGTTGTACTTATAAAGGTTTAAGGAGTGGGAGCTTGTAATCATATGTTGTTTTTTAAGCTGAGGATTGAAAGTCTATACTTGTATGCTAGCCTAACTGGAGTTTTGAGATTGATGTTTGGCTGTAAATTATAAACTGTTTATTAGGTGCTTGATTTTGATTTGAGGATCGTATAGGCTGACAGTAGATGTGTAAGAGGGTCAATGTCTGCTATCTTCATACCTTTTCCTAGGTTAAGAGGGTAACTTGGGAAGGGTGTAACAATCTGACTTCTTTATTCAACAAGCTTCATATTTTTCAGTCTATGATTAAATCAAAAGGACAAGAAGGAGAAATAAATGTTATTTCAAAAAGATCCTAGAGAGAATTGTTCTCGGGGACTAAGTCTGGACCTTCTTCTTCAAAGAAAAGGTTGATGAAGAAAAAGGGTAAAGGGAGAACCACTGCTGATCTCAAAGGCAAGAAAAAGGTTGCAGACAAAGGAAAGTGTTTCCGTTGCAACGAAGATGGGCACTAGAAGAGAAACTGCCCTAAGTATCTTGTAGAGAAAAGAGCTGAAAAAGAAAACCAAGGTAAATATGATTTACTAGTTGTTGAAACTTGTTTAGTGGAGATTGATAACTCCTCCTAGATACTTGATTCAAGAACCACTAATCGCATTTGTTCTTATTTTCAGGAAACTAGTTCCTGGAAGCAACTTGAAGATGGCGAGATAACTCTCAAGGTTGGATCGGGGGAGATCATCTTGACCAAAGTAGTGGAGATATGAAGTTGTTCTTCGGGGATAGATACATTTCATTAGAAAATGTACTTTATGTTCCTAGTATTCGTAGGAATTTAATTTCTATCTCTTGTTTGTTAGAGCATATGGTATAAAGTATCTTTTGATGTAAATGAAGCGTTCACTACCAAAAGACGTATTAATATTTGTTCTGCAAATTTAGAAAACAACTTATATAAGTTAAAACCTACCAAGGCGAAGGCTATTTTAAATACTAAGATGTTTAAAACAGCTGAAACGCAAAATAAAAAGGCAAAAATTTTCTTCTAATACCTATTTTTGGCATTTAAGACTTATCCACATTAATCTCAATAAGATTAAAAGTGGACTTCTAAATCAATTAGAAGATAGCTCTCTACCTTTATGTGAGTCCTGTCTCCGTACTACAAATTTGGTATTTTTTGATGGACGGGTTTTTTATTTTCTTGATGGACATGAAAAGAAACCATCAAGAAAACCATAATTTAGATGTTTTAAAATTATTATTTATTTAAATTTACATTTCTGGATGGTCTTAGAACATCAAGAAAGGTTTATATTTTTCTTGATGTGCATGTACATCAAGAAAAATATTTTTCTTGATTGAAAAGTACATAAGAAAAAGCCCAAATAATGAATTACCGGTTTTTGGAATCGTTGATGGTCAAAAACCATAAAAAAAATTATTTATTAATGGTCATTGCCCATCAAGAAAATGGAGAAGTTTTTGGATTCATTGATGGGCAAAAACCATCAGGAAAACTCTTTCTTAATGGTCATTGCCCATAAAAAAAAAAAAAGAGAAGATGGACATTAATTGGCCATCAAGAAAAAGCACAAATAATGAATTCCTAGTTTTTGGATTCGTTGATGGTCAAAAACCATAAAAAAAAATTCTTTCTTGATGGTCATTGCTCATCAAGAAAAGATTCGTTGATGGGCAAAAACCATCCGGAAAACTCTTTCTTGATGGTCATTGCCCATCAAAATAAGGAGAAGATGGACATTAATTGGCCATCAAGAAAAAACCCAAATAATTAATTCGTAGTTTTTGGATTCGTTGATGGTCAAAAATCATCAAGAAAACTCTTTCTTAATGGTCATTGCCCATCAAGAAAATGGAGAAGATGAACATTAATTGGCCATCAAGAAAAAACCCAAAAAACACATTTATAGATATTATGTTTTAGAAATTAAATTTCTTTTTCTAGAAACACTGTTAGCAACAAGGTTAGAAAAACAAATAAATTGTAGATTTAATGTTCATAAACCAAATTTTAAAATCCTAAAAATAAAAAATTGAATAGTTATAAATGGGTATAACATTCCAAATTATATATTTGTTAATAAATTTGAAGACTGAACAAAATTAATTTATCATTTGTGTGCGTTTTTTTTTTTTTTTTTATTTTTAAATTCAACAATGAGTATAATTGGTGGAGATGAAATTATAGATAATAAGTATAATAAATTTGAAAACTTCTTCTTGATGGTCATTGCCTATCAAGAAAAGGGAGAAGATGGACATTAATTAGCCATCAAGAAAACAAAGCATCTCAAAACCAATCATTTAATGATATTTTTAAAAACTCACACATTTAACAAAAATACAAATGTTGTATTTTACTAAAATTTGATTTAACTTTATATATCAAAGATATATTTTAAAATTCACCGAACCCTTATGTAAAATATATTTTAATTTATATTTATAACTATATTCTCTCTCTAAAATGTGAATATATTTTCACACTTTATTCTATATCTAATAATTTTAAAATATCTCCAATTTTTTTATATTTAAAAATTGTCTGGAGTACCACTACCCACTTAGTTGAGCTGAGATAATATGACATAGATTTTTTTTTTTGTAAACTAAAAAAAATGGAATATTATAATTATAGAGAGTGTGCATGAAATATTAAATTTTTTTTTTAATTTAAGTGATAATGAAATATTAACTAAAAAGAAAAGAAAATAAAAACTCTCATATTGGTTTTGAGGAAATTTTGGAATAAATTTTGGAATATGGCCAAATTTTAACTTTAGATAAGATTGAGATTTTACCGTCAATTTAATTTGGTTTGAGGATAAAAACTTAAGATTTAGATGATTGAGATAAACTTTGATATAAACCCAAATTTAAATGAAATCTAGGTAGATTTGGAAAGATCTATATTTTCAACGTCAAGCTAAATCTTTTTTCATTTTGAAGAAGAAAGCATAAAATAAATGGATTCAAATCGAATTAGATTTCCCTCTTTTGGAAAGAAAAAATGAGACGTCCCAAGTTTAAGGTATTTTTTTATTATTATTAAATACTCGAATATAATTAAGAAAGCATGGAATATGAGGGTAATAAGTAATTTAAGGGAATCGAGTAATTACTTATTTGGGGAGTGAGAAATAGATGAAAATTTATAAAGTATTTATAATAGAAATAATAATAAGAGTAAAATATTATTTTGGTATTTAGTTGTTACTTAAGAAAAAAGAGGGGGAAACAATTTAGGTTTGAATTTTGGGTGGTTAGAGGAGGGGGGGAGGGGGGGGGGGGAGAGTATCTATTTATGGTGTGACTCCTCGGTTTGCTTGCAGTCAAAGAAGAAAAAAAAACTTTTCTCCTCCCTCTATCCTTCAGCTGCCGTCGCCGCCCCTCTTTAGTAGCCGTCGCCGTTGCTAATAGACCACCCGTGGGTTTTGTCCCGCTATTGTTGCTAAGTCTCGCCGCCGATCGCTCGAGTATCGTCGGTATCGCTTGGGTGTGCTTGAGTGTTGTTGGTGTCGCTTGTTTCGCTTGAAAGGCCTCGTTTCCATCCGTCGGTCTCGCTCTCTCGCTCTCGCTCTCGCTGGTGTGGTCTCGCTCTCGCTCTCGTTGGCGTGGTCCCCCTCTCGCTCTTGCTCTCGTTTGCATGCTCTCGCTCTCGCTCTCCCTTCTTTTATGCAACATTTTTTTTCTTTTTTCAGTTTCAACCCTTTCTTTCCTTTTTTTTTCCTTCTTTTGCAATCTTTTCTTTTTCTTTCAGTTTCAACCCTTTCTTTTTTTTTTTTCCTTCTTTTGCAATCTTTTTTTTTTCATTTTCAGTTTCAACCCTTTCTTTTTTTTTTTTTTTCCCTTCTTTTGCAATTTTTTTTCACATTATTTTTTTTATCCCAACTCTTTCTTTTGCCTCTTATTCAAAACCCATAGGCCCCGCTATTTCATTGAAAGATTGGATTCTTGTTTTTTTTTTCTTTTGTTTTTTATATGATTCGGATGGAGTAATGTGAGTGAAAAATTGGAGTTGTGTAGTTGGCGACATGCAGGATATGTGTAAAATTGTATCTAAGTTGTTTGGGGTGTATGCAAATTGTTTTGGGGTTGATTATAGGTTGCTTGTGGGGGGTCACAATGACCCGGATCTTTTCTTTTTTTCCTCAAATTGTTATAGTTGATGGCCAAAAAACGTCAAGAAATGTGGATTCTTGGTGGCCAAAAAACGTCAATAAAAACACACCATACTACATTTATCTTGATAGCCAAAAAACGTCAATAAAAAAGGGTTTTCTTGATGGTTATTTACAAATAGTTGATGGACAAAAAATATCAATATTAATCTACTTTGACATTCAAAAAGTATCAACAAAAATACCTTTCTTGATGGTCAAGCTCCAATACTTGATGGACAAAAAACATCAACATAACCTATCTTGATGGCCATGACCATCAAGATATGGTTTGTGTTGAAATTTTTTGGTCATTAAGAAATGTCAAGCTTCATTTCTTGATGGGCAAAAAACATCAATAAAACCATATCTTGATGGCCAAAATCATCCAGATAGGGTTTTGGCCATCAAGAAAACGACCTTTCTTGATGGTCAAGCTTCAATACTTGATGGACAAAAAACATCAACATAACCTATCTTGATGGCCATGACCATCAAGATAGGGTTTGTGTTGACGTTTTTTGGCCATCAACAAAACAACCTATCTTGATGGACTGGCTTTCTTGTTATGGGCTTTCTTGATGTTTTTTGGCCATCAAAATATGTATTTCTTGATTTTTTTGCCATTAACATAAGCCAAATTTTTTTGCCATCAACATAAGCCAAATTTCTAGATCTCGAGGATAAAATGACCAAGATATCTTTTAATGGAAAAGGTCTTAAAGCCAAATAAACCTAATTAGAGCTTGGTTTATTGAATGTCGAAGCACGAGGAGGGTATGAATATTTTATCAAATTTTGTTGATAATTATTCTAGGTATGACTATGCTTACCTAATGTTTGAAACTTTTGAAAAGTTCAAAGTGTATAAGGTTGAGGTTGAGAACCTATTAGGTAAAACTATTCAAACACCACAATTAGATCGTAGTGGAGAGTATATAAACTTGAGATTCCAAGACTATTTGATAGTACATGGAATTAAGTCTTAAATTTTTGTGCCAGGTACACCACAACAAAATGGTGTATCAAAAAGAAGAAATAGAAACCTTGTTAAACATGGTTCATGATGAGCTATGCTCAGTTGTTTAATTCGTTTTGAGGAATGCTGTAAAGACTACCATGTATATTTTGAACAATGTTCCTTCTAAAGGTATTTTAGAAACACCATATGAATTATGGAGAGGGCGTAAAGGTAGTTTACGTCACTTCAGAATTTGGCGTTGCCCAACATATGTATTGGTGCAAGATCCTAAGAAGTTAGAATGACGTTCAAAATTATGCCTATTTGTAGGATATCCCAAAGAAATGAAATGTGGTTTATTCTTTGATACTCAAGAAAATAAAGTGGTTGTATCGAAAAACGCTACTTTCTTGGAGGAAAACCACATAAGAGATCATCAACCTCGCAATAAACTAGTATTAAATGAAATTTCCAAAGAAACTATGGTCGAGTCAACAAGAGTTGTTGGTCAAGCTAGTCCTTCTTCAAGAGTTGATGATAGACTACATCCTTCTCAAGAGTTGAGAGTTCCTCGATGTAATGGAAGGGTTATTCATGAACCCGACCATTACATGGATTTGGCAGAAACTCAAGTTTTCATACCTTCTGATGGCATAGAGGATTCATTGGCCTATAAATAGGCAATGAATGATGTTGATATTGATCACTGGATAAAAAATCTTTGGCCTAGTACTGTATGAAGATATCCTTCTCGTTAGGAATGAGACAAGAGTGCTGACTGATGTTAAACAATAACTATCAACTCAAATGAAAGATTTGGGTAAGGCTCAGTATGCTCTTGGAATCCAAATAGTTTGGAATCCCAAGAACAGAACATTAGCGATGTTTCAAACATCATATATTAAAAAAATGTTGTCTAGATATAAGATCCAAAATTCCAAAAGAGGTCTCTTACCATTTAGACATGGAATTAATTTGTCGAAGGAACAATTTTCTAAGACACCTTAAAAAGTTGAGGATATGAGACGTATTCGCTATGCATCAACAGTCGGTAGTTTGATATATGTCATGCTATGTACACGACCTGACATATGCTATGCAGTAGGGATTGTCAGCAGGTATCAGTCTAATCCTAGATATGATCATTGGACTGCCGTTAAAAATATCCTCAAGTATCTAAGGAGAATGAGTAACTATATGCTTGTGTATGATGGTAAGGATTTAATCCTTATAGGATATACTGACTCTGATTTTCAAACCGACATAGATTCAAGGAAATCTACATCGGGATCAGTGTTCACTCTAAATGGATGAGCAATAATATGGAGGAGTAACAAACAAGGCTATATAGTTGACTCCACCATGGAAGCTGACTACGTAGCTGCATGTGGAGCAGCTAAGGAAGCAGTATGACTCAAAAATTTCTTAGCGGATCTGGAAGTTGTTCCAAATATGCATCTGCATGTCACTCTTTATTGTAATAATAGTGGAGCAGTTGCAACTTCCAAAGAACCTAGAAGCCATAAGCGTGGCAAACACATTGAACAAAAATATCATCTCATTAGAGAAATTGTGCAGAGAGGTGACGTACTCGTCAAGTATATTGCGTAAGAGTACAACATTGCTGATTCATTTACAAAGGCCCTCACGGCTAAAATGTTTCAGGCTCACCTAGTGAGTCTAGGACTTCGAGTTGTGTAAACTAAGTCAAGTGGGAGAAAGCTATCAGGTATCTGATGCCCTAGTTTATTGAATTTATATGGTTTTCTGTTTAAACTCAACATTACATACATTTATTCCCTGGAGTTTTAGTCTAAGGGGGAGTTTGTTCGGTTTTATGTCCTAAAACTTGTTGTTTGTAACCTATTCTCAATAAAGTTGTTATCGAGATTTATTCAGTAAAGTTGTTATTGAATATTTGAATTGCATTTATTAAATTCAATAAACTAAGATCCCTTGGCTAAAGTTTGTATGCTTAGACTTTATGTGTAGACATAAATGTGGATCAAGTTTAAGTAGTAGCCAAAACGATCTATAGTATAAACCTTATCCTAGCGATACTATGGATGGAGCTCACTTTGTGTTTGACACAAATGATGTGATCCTATATCGTACATGCGGAGACATGTGAGTGGGGGCATTCTATGCAATGAGTTTGCATAAGACCGAACCATGAAATAATCACTTTCACTTTATGACACCGTTTACTATTAAAATTGATTATTTCAAACCAGATGACCTAAGTAACTCGATCTTAATTCTGAGCTAACTATGAACTTCTGTCTGCTTGAGATTATCCTTTAATCTACATTGGTGAGAGTGGCCTGAGTTCGCCGACTCAATATGCCTCCCATTTTAGGGATTAGATCAGATAGATAGATGGGGACATAGTCTTGTAAGATGGAATTCACTCTTACCTATTTCTAGGTTAGTAGATAAGTTGTTGCCTTAAGTACTGATTCCAGGACTTGAACAAGGGGTCTAAAAAGCGCTTGAAAAGTGCTTTCTATTCTCTCAAATTTAGGGAGCTTATATTAAATTTCACTTGTTTGCTAGAGGTTTTCAGGTCAAAATAAGAAAGATTAGAAGAGAAGACCAAAATATCAAAACAGAGCTAGAATACAGTGAAAAAGAGAAGAAAAACCACAAAGTTGCCAAAAAACAGGGCAGCAGCGCGACGTTATTTCCCAAGAGGTTATTTTTTCCACAAAGTTACCAAAAATAGGAAGCAGTATTCCTTAAATGTAATTTTTGTATTTTTGGAAAGTTTTTTGGACGGCCAACTCTATAAATTGGGGGGTTTCTAGCAGCCCTAA
Source organism: Citrullus mucosospermus (assembly GCA_030954485.1). Classification (NCBI taxonomy): domain Eukaryota; kingdom Viridiplantae; phylum Streptophyta; class Magnoliopsida; order Cucurbitales; family Cucurbitaceae; genus Citrullus; species Citrullus mucosospermus. The sequence continues at coordinate 21,445,226 of CM062057.1, forward strand.
TCATCAATCGAAAGACGAAATCTACAGACAAAAAGAGGAACATGAAGGAGAGAATTCAGTGAGAGTTCATTGGAGAGTTCAAAGAGTGAGTTAGTTGCAAGGAAGAGGAAAAGAGTTCAAGAGAGTCGTGGTGCCGTTCGAGTTCCGACGTGAGAGCCAAGGACATTGTGACGGTGCTACCTCAATCAAGAGCCTCTTTTCAGTAGAGTTTCCTTTTCTTTACACTCTTTCTTTGTTTATATTGTTTGAACATGTTGCTTCAAGCTATGAGTGGCTAAACTCTTTAGTTTTAGGGTTTTTATGAATTGTTTATGAATTCATGTTAATATTGTAGAATATTCATAGTTTTGTTGTAATAATTATGCTTTTCATTGTTATTGTGTTTAATTCTTGTGGATTGGCCATCTTCACATGTTAGGAAATCCGTATCAGTCGCTTCCACCTAAAATTTAACATGTTTCTTTTCAAATTCAGCTTAACCATCCTTCATAAGAGTTGTTAAGAATTGAGTTAACTTACTGACCTCAAATTTTTAGCTCTAAACCCGATCTCCATAGCTCGCTATCCTTCAAATACCAGACCTTTCGCAGATTATGCAACCGCAACCAGACCTTCTGATCCAGCTTCAATTACACCACAAAACCAACCAGAATTCTACACGAATTCGCCCTAGACTCCTTCTTTTACCTTTCTTCATCGCTTAGCTGAAAGATGGAGTCGGTTGAAGCTTTACACACTTAAACGGGCTGCCGACTTACTTCCATTTTTATTTTATTTTATTTTATTTTATTTTCAAATAAACAAAGTAACTCCTCTTCCTTCAATATATGCACACAGTCCCCTTGGCAGACTTGGACGCCTAGCTTGGACGCATAGCACCATGCATCTGTCCCATAGGCCCTCTTGAATGCATGCCTTACCAATGCATCCTGCTTACTAACCTCAACCAATGCATAGCCACTTGCCCATCGACCTCCACAAACGCATAGCCACTTGCCAAACACACCAACCATCACTCATGCTCACCCTCATGGACCATGCCTCATCAAGCCAACGCATCAACCCTCATGCTTGGGGCTCGGCTACCCAAGGTCTTTAGCTAGCCCACCTTCTTGCCGGCCACACACACCACTCATGCCAAAGGCTCTTGGCCACCTCTCTCTCAACCACCCACCTACTTTGTTTGCCATCTTCCAAAGATAAAAGTATGGCTTACATAACAGGTAGAACAATGTGTTAGCAAAAAAATCGAGCTAAAACAGACCAAAAGGGAATTTCACGACGTCAACCGGGAAATAGAACGCCAAAATTACCAAAACGCACTTGAAGCCACGGCGCAGCAGCATTGCCTAGGCGCCACTGCGGCGCTTTTTCTCGAGATCCTCCACTGGGAAAGCCTAGCAGGCGCCGAGCTCCGAAAATTTCATACTGCAATATTCGCTTCAACGCTGCGGTGCTGCGACAGATCCTTTAAATTCAACCCTCGATTTCTAAGTTAAAGAGAGCCTGACCAGCCGACTTTTGGCTCGATTTTCTCTCATATTTTCTTCTTTTCATCCCTAGGAACTTGAATGTTGATTATTGGCTAAGGTAACGTTTTTCTAGCTTTGGTATTAGAGATTTTCCATTGTAATTGATGTTCTTTTGAGGTTTTGAACTTAATTCAAGTGTATGCATGATTTGATTTATAGTTTTCAAGAATTATGATCAATTTGTAACGCTGGTGTTTATTTTGATTATTGCTTTGGTTGTATTACAATTCATGACAATTTGTTGTATGTCAATCACAGGAAGCAATAGGTTAGGTTAACTTGCAAATCTAGATGGTGATGCGCAGTGTTCTAATCAACCTAGGATTAAATCGATAGAACATTCAATCTAGGTCTTTCCAGTTGAATGTTCCACCTAATTTTTCCTTGAACTTAATGCGGTTAGGTTTAGTCAAATTTTGCATGCTTTTCATCGATTTGCTTAAATCTAACTTGTCGACTAGGAAAATTCAATTCTAGCCTTTCCAGTTGAATTGATTAGGTGCTAGCTTCAATGAATTTAGTAATGAAGAACCAATGATAAGAACATCGAACAAAGAAAATCCCGCGTAACCCAAGCTAGAGCTTCTTCAATTGAATTTTTACTTCTTTTACCTCCGCATTTTATTTTCATGCAATTTAAGTTTCTTGCAATCAACCTTTTTCAAACCCTCTTTGGTTACCTTGAATTCTAAACTTTCCAATTGTGAAATTCGAGGGCTCCCTATGTTCGACCCGGCTTGCCACTACTACTGTGGGTAGGTTAGGAAAATTTATTTGACACGGAATTGGGCGACAAATTTCGTCCGTCAATATTCCACCGGCTAAATTCCAAAGGCTAAGGACGAAGATTGGAACATTCTGCCAACTTGAGAATGAATAAGTTTATGAGGTTTGGGAGAGGTACAAGGATCTCTTGAGAAGATGCCCTCAATATGGTTACCCGGATTGGTTGCAAATTCAACTCTTTTACAATGGATTATCAAGGTTAACCAAATCCATCCTAGATGCAACCACCGAAGGGTCAATTTTCTCAAAGAATGCTCAAGAGGCCTATACCATATTGAAGACTTGCCTGCTACATCGTCAATTGGCCATGCGAACGGTCTTCTCCAATCATCCCAAAAGCCACTGGACGATATGAGATGGACGAGGTAAGTTCTCTAAAAGCTCAATTGGCTTCTCTCACTAATGCTTTATCTAAATTGTCTCAAGGAAGCAAGTCCATCATCTATAGCTTCCCTTGTGACCATGGCAAATCAACAAGAGCTAAGCGAGTTAGAGGTGGCCAATTATATGGATAGAGGACAATACCGAGGTCAATAACAACTCCCAACTCACTATCATCCTAACTTGAGGAATCATGAGAATTTCTCATATGCTAACAACAAGAATGTGTTGCAAGCACCTCAAGGATTCAATGGAGCGGGGAATGCAAAGACATCATCATTGGAGGACATAATGCTTGACTTTGTCAAAGAGTCAAGATCAAGGACAATCACATTGGAGAATTCGGTCCAAGCTATAGCAAGCACCGTTCAAAGCCAAGGTAAGGCAATTTAAAACTTGGAGGTTCAACTTAGTCAAATGGCAACATCTCTCCACACAATGCAAAAAGGTAAATTCCCAAGTTGTCCGGAAAAGAACCCCAAGGAGGAATGCAATGCCATAGCCCTAAGGAGTGGCAAGGAGTTGAACAAGCACATCATGATAGATGATGATAAGCTTCCACAAGAAGAAGATGAAGCCATCATAGAGAATGTTCCACAAAAAGAGAGTGCATCTAAGGAAAAGGAGAATCCAAGTCAAACATATAAAGTACTTCTAACTCTACTTCTTTTATCCTTAACACTTTATCTTTTCCTCAAAGATTTCAAAAGAAAGAGATTAATGCTCAATTTTCTAAATTCTTATATATATTCGAAAAGTTGGAAATTAACCTTCCTTTTGCAGAGGCATTAGAACAAATGCCTAAGTATGCCAAGTTCATGAAGGATGTGTTGTCTAAGAAGATGAGGTATGGAGATTACGAAACGGTTGCACTAACCGAAGAATGTAGTGCGGCACTACAAAGGAAATTGCCTCCAAAACTAAAGGATCCAGGGAGTTTCTCTATCCCTTGTCATTTAGGCAATAATTCGATTACTAAAGCACTTTGTGATCTTGGAGCTTCAATTAACTTAATGCCTTTATCCATGTTTAGGAAGCTCAATGGTGGAGAGGTACAACCAACTACCATATCCTTGCTTTTGGTTGATCAATCCTTTGTTCATCCCTACGGCATTGTGGAGGACGTTTTGGTCAAGGTAGACAAATTTATCTTTCTGGCAGACTTTGTGATACTAGACATGGAGGAAGATGTCGAAGTCCCCATAATCCTTGGGAGACATTTCTTGGCCATCGGAAGGGCCCTCATCAATGTGCAAGATGGAAAGCTCACATTCTACCTTAATGATGAAGAGGTAACCTTTGACATCTACAAAGCCCTTAAGCATCCGAATGTGGAAAGGTATGAGCATCATGAGCCAAGTACAAAGGTAACATCGCCTCTCTCTTCTAATAAGAATTCAGTGCATGATGAGTCTTCTTTGAATGGTAAGACTAATGCATGCTTGATGTTAAATTAGAAAATTCTATGAAGCATGTTTTTAGTTGTGATGATACTCTTAGTTCTTCTTGCATGCCTCCAAAACCTATAATGAATTATCAATAAATCATGGAGAAGCATGTTAAATATGAAGTGGTGAGTCTGGTAAAATCTAAGAATGATGACTCCTTAATGATACTTAACTACACTAGAAAAGAAGATGTCCAACTTGACAATGATTTGTTGACCAACTCACTAAATGTTAATGAATATGTTTGTGAGCGTCAATGTGGGCGAAAACTAAAAGTTGTAGGTGATCGAAAGCATAGAAGGAAGAAACCACCTTGGGATCCGCCGTGACTCGTGAACCCCGTTTAGTTAGATGACGTTAAACCAAGCGCTTGTTGGGAGGCAACCCAATTTTCTTGCTTTCTTTACTTTTCTTTTTATTTTATTTTCAATAATCTTTGAGGCACTTATATGCTTTATCTTTTAGAATCTTGGTTTATCACACAAAGTACTCCTTACGCCAAGCCTGTTTGGTGGCTTCCCGCTTGCTCCCAGGCTTGTTCTTTCCTTGATTAGATGCTCTTATGCATTGGGGACAATGCATGATTCTAAGTTTGGGGTCGGAGGTGTCACTCGTACTTTTGTGTGTCTTCTTATCCTGCTATGCATGTTTGTGAAGGTTTTAATGATTATGCATGTTAATGAGATTTAGAAAAAAAAATTTGAAAAATTTTGGACCTTTTAAAGATAATGGGAATGTTTTTTTGGTTGTGTGCTTTGATGTTGATTGCCCATGATGAGATTCGAATTTGCATAATAGATGACTTATTGTGGAAATAGAATAGCATTATCTTGAGTTAAATTCATTTGAATCCCTCTTAAAATCTCCCATATTCTTGAGCACGTAGCCATTTTAATTTAGAATCTTTAACTAAAAAAAGGATTAAGTTGGGTGTATTTGGTTGTCACTCTTAAAGGCTCCACCGGTTAGAGAGTAGAAATGTATGATAGTTTGTAATCTTAGACTAAGGAAAAAAAAGAGTATACATGCCTTCGAGAAAAGTAAAAAGTGTACACAAAAATATATGAGCTTTATTTGCCTATCTTTTTAAATGTTAAACTTGTAATGAGTATGCATGGATGGGGGTAAAAGAGCTGCCTTTGCTGTGATCAGTAAGGACGCCTGGGAATTGACTAGGTACGAGTCCCTACAGTGAATGTGTGAAAGCTAGTGCCCCTATGTAAAAGAATGCAAGTTTAGGGCCCATGAAAAAAAATATGATTGAACGGCACCTTAGTGGACATATTACCTACTTGAAATGTGTGGATGCTTGAAGATTGGTGCATGAGCTAGAGTAGGGGGAAAACTAAAGAAGTCTCTTAAGTCCCGATTTGAGTTCTAGCATTTTAAATTGAAGGAGGCTTGCACACACACACATGGGAGATAGCAAGATTTGGCTTTGAATGACTATAACAATATAGATATGTTTGCATGTTTCTACTCAAGTTTTAAATGCTATTCTCTGAGACATGAGTCGATTGCACACTTGTTCTTCTAAACTTCCTATTATTTGATTCTATTCTTTGCTCGAGACTAGCAAATCTCTAAGTTTGGGGTGGTGAAAAGCGCTTGAAAAGTGCTGATAACTTGTAGAAATATAAGTTATTATAGTCACTATTTGAATTATTAGAGTAACTTTAGAGCTAAACACATGATTTTGGTAGTTGAATTATGTAAAATGTATTACCATGCGTTGACACTATTTACAAAAGAAAATACCTGAAAAATTATGAGCTTTTATGTTCTTAACGCAGGATTAAGAAGAAAAGAAGCACAAATAACCCAAGTACTAAAGACGAAACTGCTGCGAGAACAAGTGGGAACCCATGCATCGAGACAATGCGTTGAAACCATGCATCGAGAAAAAGTAGATACAGACGCCTGGGCAAAAGCTATCATGTCAATATGCAAAAGTATAACACGCTATCAGAATATGGTAGAACAAATGGGCCGACGATGTGAAAAGTCTGCGCGGCAGGGCATGGAATTTAATGTAAAGGTATCAGGTCATCAGAAGTTTCAACTTTTCGACGCCAATAAATAGCCCAAAGCTTCTCCATTCGAGAGTAGAGAAAACGAGTCAAGAGACGAAAGCTCTGCACAATTTCTCCCTCACCATAACCAGCCTCCATTTCGAGCTCTTCTGAGAGAAGGATTCTGAGAACTTTCAGAGTCGTCTCCCAGTGAGTGAGAACCTTCACCCTATGAAATTTATGTATCATATAGCAACCATCTCAAGCCTCCATGAAGCAAGACGTTGCCAGTGGCGGCTTGACGTCTTCCATTTCCATTTTATCTCCATTTCCCTTCTTCTTACTTATGTCTTGTTAACGACATTCGAGAGAATGGTTTATTTCCTTAATATAAGTTTGATTGACGATTATCTTCCATCTATTTCCATATTAAATACCTTACACCATGTTGTTTGAATGCTAAATGAGTTAGATGTTAGAGTTAGTTTTTCTTAAGCAATATTAAGTATGTTACATCTTGATTAATGCATATCATTAGCTTGCATTGCTTTGTCTGACAAACAAAAGTAGTAAGCACGACTATCTAGCTTGAAAGAGTGGATGGTTAATCTTTAGCATTTATCGAGACTAGATGAGGTGCAAAGATGTAGTTCATCTTTTGCCAACACAAACTTACCATGCGAAGATTAACGTGGTGCCGAAACATCGAGAGATGGATTCACAAACTAAGTTTGTAGGTATGTAATTATACTTGGATATGCTTAAGTAATCAACTAGCTCCTGCATTAACTCTACTTTTATCGCATGGTTCCATTCATTCTCAACGCATGCTATCTGACACTAAATAACATTTGACTAACCATTGCCGCGTCCACCTCATTGTTAGTTGTGGGAAATTCTATTCCTTCTTTATGTATAGTTTTAGACACATACAACCAACACATGCACATATTACATGTACAGTTCACCGCATAGTCATGAATCTATTCTCAACGCCTAGTTATTACAAATCCCTGCGTTCAACCCTGGACTCACTAGGAAATTTATAAGAGCTTATACGTGTACTTTTTATAGGAAAACTTGCTTAATCATGATCATACTTGAGTAATTCTCGACGCATTTTTGTACTGAAATTATAATATCTATTTTTTTTTTGTGCAACCAGCTATGAAACTCAATTTAAATCAAATAGAAATCCCACAACAAGTGCTTTCTATTCTCTCAAATTTAGGGAGTTTATATTAGATTTTACTTGTTTGCTAGTGGTTTTTAGGTCAAAATAAGGAAGATTAGAAGAGAAAACTAAAATATCAAAACCGAGCTAAAATACAGTGAAAAAGAGAAGAAAAACCACAAAGTTGCCAAAAACAGGCAGCGCCACGGTGCTATTTCCCGAGAGGTTGTCTACCGTAGCACAGCGGCAGCGCTGCGGCGCCAATATTCCTTAAATGTAATTTTTGTATTTTTGGAAAGCTTTTTTGGGTGGCCAACTCTATAAATTGGGAGGTTTCTAGTAGCCTTAATCATCAATCGAGAGATGAAATCTACAGACAAAAAGAGACACAGGAATGAGAGAATTCAGTGAGAGTTCATTAGAGAGTTCAAAGAGTGAGTTAGCTGCAAGGAAGAGGAAAAGAGTTCAAGAGAATCGTGGTACCGTTTGAGTTCCGACGTGAGAGCCAAGGAGATTGTGACGGTGCTACCTCAGTCAAGAGCCTCTTTTCAGTAGAGTTTCCCTTTCTTTACACTCTTTCTTTGTTTATATTGTTTGAACAAGTTGCTTCAAGCTATGAGTGGCTAAACTCTTTAGTTTTAGGGTTTTGATGAATTGTTTATGAATTCATGTTGACATTGTAGAATATTCAAGGTTTTGTTGTAATGATTATGCTTTTCATTGTTATTGTGTTTAGTTTTTGTGGATTGGTCATCTTCACATGTTAGGTTAGATGTATGTTTGAAAGATTGTATGTCTAACTAGATCCATAACAATGAATTGTTGTTAATCTATCATGAGAATAGTTAGGTTAACAATGAAAGTTGCTAAAGACTAATCTTAATGCCGTGTAATTTGTATTGGTTTCAAGAGATTAGTAATCAATTGAGCTGCATGAGAAAAAGTTGTTTTTTAGAGAAAATAACTTGGAATTAAGTTTCTAGACTTAGGCATATGAATTATAATGAAATCCATGAACCCTAGAATATTGCATGATGAAATAAACAAGGATTCATTACCCTATAACTCTCTTTGACTCTTGTGTTTCTTACTTTATTTTCTTTCCTTCTTTAGTTTTTATGTTCCAAAATTCACAACTTCAATTCCAATCCTCAAATAAAATTGATTCAATTCTATAATAGCTAAGTAACATAAACCTTCACAATTGGATCCTTAGTGGAACGATATTCAGACTTTACCGTCTTATATTATAACTTGACCCGTACACTTGCGGTTAACACTTAAAGTGTGCATCAGGACCCCACCCTCTCATTAGCCTGAGAGGGACTAGGTTTGTTGGCTAGACCACAAACCAATTGTTCATTAAAGAATTAGTGGGACTTAAGAAACGAAATGTAATTTTGACTTAGCTGTAATTACGAGCAATTTGTGAAAGATCAACTTACTCATTATTGTTATATCAAGTTGACAGAAATATATCTACAGTGAGGAGAGTGTAACTACTAGGCTTTAGTGAAGTGACTCAGTATTTAACAAATATTAATTAACTAGGTTAAATAGCCATTAGGTCAGTTTGTTAGCTCATGGACTAAACCTTAGAACAGTATATCGAGTAAGTTTGAAATGTTCAAATTCGATTGAGGAGCAAAATTTATGGTTTGTTCGTTTAATTATGAATTAGACGATTTTTGAGAGAAAAAATTGTTTAAATGTAATTTAAATATTTTTAGGATGAATAGAGATTCATTGGATTAGAATTTTCCAGGAAAAGTGGAAAAACTAATTGATTAAATATTAAATATTAATTTAATGTAATTAATTATTATTTAAATTAATTATATTTTAAATTAATTTTTTGAAATTAAATCAATTTAAGAAATTGATTTTTAAATTCCATTTGGGAATGGAAAAATCCTACTTTGCATGGAGAAGAAGGTGGTGTTCACCATGCATGCTTCTTCTCCACTCTCATCTTCCACCTCAAAATTAAGCACCTTAATCTCCTCTTTATATACATGAGAGAAATTGAAGATTGAGTTTATGTTTTTTTATCTAATTTGTGCTAAAATACTCTCTACTCAAATTCCATAAAAACTATACCTTGTTGCTCTAAATTCAGCTCAATTTGGATCCCACGAAGTGTTTGTGATAAAAAAAACTCAAAGGAATTTGATTCAAATTTGAGCTACAACAAGTAAATGTTCTTCCCCTATTTTTCGTTTTTTAGAACAAGCATGTTTAATCTTCAAAATTGATGTAATTAGAGTTAGATCCTAATTGCTTCGGCTTTTATGTTACTAACTCCATCAATATATATATATATATCCTTAAAAAAAAACTCTAAGTCCTTTTTAATATTTTAATTATTATGATGCAGCCATATTTATTGTTTAGAAAAAGACCATAGAATAAAAAAAAAGGGTTATTTTCAAATATAGCAAAATGATCCAAACTATTTACAAATATAGAAAAAGTTCACTGTCTATCAACGATAGACATTTATCACTGACTGTGATAGGCTTCTATCACTCAAGCGATTGATAGTTTGAGTGATAGAAGCCTATAGCAATCTCTTGTTGATAGACAATGAAATCTTTCTATATTTGTAAATAGTTTGATATTTTTTTCTATTTATAATAATTTTCCTAAAAACAATGTCTAATTTCAATTAAAAAAATAGGTCGAATTTTATTTCGAAATGAGAAAAAATGACCAATGTAAAAAAAGTAAACAAAAAATTAGAAGTAAAGAAAATGCCAAAAATCGAGAACCAAATTGATAATATATAAACTGACCCAATAAAAACAAATGGAAAATTTGATAAGATAGTAAAAAATGTTTTTTCGTTTGAATATATAGCAAACACCAGGAATATTAAGATTAATGGCAAAACGTGTGTAAGGCACGTGGGTGACTTTTTCATAATACCTGTTTTGACCTTAGTTGATTTGTATGGCTAGAACATTAAATACAATGTAAGTGGAGAGCTTGATTAAGAACTGGGATATAAATATAGTGTAGTTAGGAAATTTTATTGATAGCCAAGTTAATCAGATTATATCTAGCAAATTCGATTTCACAACTAAAAATGAGCATCATCCCGTGAATTTCACCCTCTTTTTGAATTTGAATCTATTTTCAATATTTAAAATAGATTTTGATAACTACTTTACCAATTAATTCAAAATAAACCAATTTCTTCCTTATTTTTCTCCCCATATTTTTAATTTGAGTTTATCTTTTGATATGAATGGAGGAACCTAAATCATGCCATATGAAGTTCATGAAAGACGCCAAGAATGATCAAATATGTTGTCCAAATTTACAAAAGAAGAAGAATTATGTGAAGTCAAGTGAAATTTATGGAGAATCAAGCTTCATGTAATGAAAAAAAGACTTCAAACTACTTCAAATGGGATGTCATTTACTCTTGGATGGTAACAAATGCATGGAAATGGATGAAAAAAAATAAAGATAATCTCTAATTTATTATATTTACTAAATGTATTTTTCAGTTTTGAGTCATTTTATGTGATTTTATGTTACAATTAGATCATGGCTGATAATGGTCATTAATTATGAGTGTTGTAATATTTTAGTTGTCTCATAGAATGTCTAGGGTTATATGTTAAGGCCTATAAAATGTCGTAATTGTTCGAACAAGGAGACAAGGGAGAAGACTTGGAATAGACTTGGAGTAGACTTGGAAAATGTAATAAAAGGAGCCTTGAGCTTTCTTTTAGCCTTGAGCTATGTTTCTTTTCCAATTCTATGGTGTTTAGATTGCATGTTTCTAATCATTCAAGCTTGACTTGATCGATGGTGCTTGTGAAGTAATTTGAAGATCAAGGTTCGAGGAAGCATAAAGCTTTGTTCGAGTCGTAGTTTTGTTGATCGTCTAAGTAATCCGTCGTCTAGCCGTTCTTAGGGGCTGAGATCATCTTAATTTGGGGTATTTGAATTTGAGATCTAAAGGTCTTGTTCGTCAATAAGGTTGTTAAATCTAAATCCTCGATTGTGACTTATCATTTGGTAAATGATATGAAATGAGGAACCTAAATCATATCATATGAAGTTCATAAAAGAAGAACTATGTGAAGTCAAGTGGAATTTATCAAGAATCAAGCTTCATTTAATGAAAAAAGACTTCAAGCTACTTCAAATGGGATGACCATTATCAGCTATGATTTAATTGTAACATAAAATTATATAAAATGACTCAAAACTAAAAAATACATTTAGTAAATACAATAAATTCGAGATTATCTTTTTTTTTTCATCCATTTTCATGCATTTGTAACCATTCAAGAGTAAATGACATCTCATTTGAAGTAGCTTGAAGTCTTTTTTTCATTACATGCTTATTTCTTCATAAATTCCACTTGACTTCACATAGTTCTTCTTCTTTTGTGAATTTGGATAGGTGTGTATTCTTGTCGTACTTCATAAACTTCATATGATATGATTTAGGTTCCTCTGTTCATATCATCTTTATTATTAAATTTTTTTCTTACTAATCAACAATTATTTTAAATATTTTGTTAAGGATTTTTCATATTGTAATTGTATCTTAATTTTTGTCATTATTTTATACAGATTTTGATCAAATTGATTGTATATTTTTTCATATTTCATTTTCACGTTTTATATCATTGATATATTATTATATTAGTATATTATTTTAAAGTTTTTGAGATATATTCACGATCTGAACAAAAGTGGTTGTTATTTACAACTAAATAAGTATTCTCTTTTAGTTCATATAAAAAAGTATTCTCTTTTGGTTTTCTTCCTAAGGTTTTGTTTTTGCTATGTATTTACGAACAATTGGACTTTTTTTTTTAGGGTAGATGAGATGAAAATTCACATCATCATGATTTTCGAGTTGTTGAGGCCTGTATTCTATCAAATTCATCCAAGGTAAACTTTTTCTCTCTGGCAATCTAACTATATCTCGCGGTTGACAATGTATGGAGATGGTTCCAATAATTCAAATCTGATTAGGATTGTTGAAAACAAGAATATTTTGTGGTTAATGTCAGTTTTATGTGACTTCCCCCAAAATGATTACTGTGTAATGGTTGACCACATCTCTTCCAGTGCTTCGATTTCTGAAAATACAATGTATTTCAATAATGAGTTTGCAGGAACATATCTTTCTCCTCAATATTTTGAGTATATTTCAAAATTATTGAAATGCATTTAAATAGTTGGTTTTAAAAGTTAGATAGTCTTCTCTTTTATAAAGGGATATATTAATATTATGTTTCAGTTTTGGAATCCAAAAAAAAAAAAAAAAAAAAAAAACGGAGATAGTATGTTTCAATTAAAATATTGTTTAAAAACACATCATTATATTTTTAAAAATGATTTGGTAATTTTTTTTTTTTTTTTTTTTTTTTGTGATAACAATGATTTGGTAAATTTGTTACTTAGATTCAAAGATAGTATTTTGATATCTATATATTATATCTGAAGATTTTAGTTTAGAATTACGTTTAAATCTAGAAGGGAAAAACAGATAGAATAGATTGACCAAATTGGAAAATGTAAGATTGGGGAAGGAGGGTAAGGTTTACCTCTCAAACAGACTGGGAAGGGTTTCCCTTTTGATGTTCATTTTCAACTTCCTCATGCTATTAGCACGCTATCAACTCCTTTCTTGAATGGGAAACGAGTTGTAGAATAAAAGATTAGATGGAAAATGAGTTGTAGAAGAAAAGATTAGAAAATAAAGATTGATGAAGGATTTAGAGTGTTTTACCCATCTTGAATGTGGTTGCTCGTTGAAGTTCAATTTTGGGAACGAACTAGTTCCAGTGGATTTGAGTTTCACGTTTGCTCTCTACCGATTAGGATTTGTACTTGTAACTCTAGTGTTTCTTTTCTCAACCGATGGGAGGTTTATGGTCCAATTTTGTTTCGGTTTCCAATTGTTTTGATTTGCATTTTGTTTACAAAATTAGTTTCTTTAAAAAAAAGCCTTATTTAGTGTGATACTTATAACTTATACGACTGATTAGACATTTTCAGGTTTTCTTGTGCAGCGTGTTAATCATTTAGTTAGAGGGTATTTGTTGTGTTTTAAATGGTTTTCAAACTCTCCACCTTCCCGATTGTTAACATTATAGTATTGGATTTCGGTGGGAGGATTTTTTGTCTATTTAACTAAACCTTTAATTTTTCTATTTATCTAGTCAATCCAAAATAAATTCACTAATTTTGTTTTTTTTATTGGACATCAATTTGGTTCCATTCTTTTTAAAACCAACCGATTTAGTTTCGTTTATGGTTGGCACAAAATCTACCCAACAAAACTGACTTTCACCACTAATAGCATCGGAATTGGGAGAAGCTGCATCCTTGAAGGGAAGGTGGGGGAAGGGAAATGAAATTTTTTTAAATTATTTTAATTTATGTCTAACTATTTTATTTTTTTAAAAAAATATTATTTTATTATTAATATTTGCCACATCAACTCGCTGTTAATATAATTAACAACTTTTGTTAAGGACTTAATTGTTTAAATTTTAAATTTAAAGTTTAATTTGACACAAATATCAAACCTTAAAACCTAGAGAATTTACCAAAATGAGCTTTTTGACATGACTTTCTTCATAAAAGTTAGAAATTCTCTCCATTCTTATAATTGTTGTAAAAAAAAAAAAAACCAAGAGAATTTACCCTATATTATATAGAAGCCAAAATTAGTAAGGGATTTAATTCTTGGAATTTGGATTAGCCTCTCTGACTCAATCAAATTAATTAATAGATTAATTTTATATACTCTCCTTTTGATATCTATTTTATGTTTGACTGATTCATTCCATGAACATAAGTTATAATTTAATAACATATAGAATAAGACAGACTATACTCTCATAGCCACTGTGTAAAATTTAACTAACAAAGATCGAACCTAACGAGTTGAAATATCATTTCGATTTTTATATTTTGGTACTTGTTTAATTCTAGCCTATGTATTTTTCAAATGTCCATTCTTTTCTAATAAATCTTAAATAAAATATCTACTTCCAGTTTATTGTTAATAACAAAATAGTATTTAAGCCTATATAATTTATAGATTCAAATACTACTTTCGTTCTTATACTTTTTGTTACTAAAATATGATTGACTGATTCTATTATAGGCAAAGCTTGAGCAACATGTTTTGTAACATGTCTTGTATTATTTCAGCAACATGTTCCGTGCTGTGGACAGATTTTTTCCCTACATGTTGATATGTGTAGTGTAGATTTGGTACTATCCTTAGCAACATGTTTTGCAACATGCCTTGTATTATGTAAAGCAAGATGTCTTGTATTATATCAAGCAAGATATTACATGACAAATAGATTTTGGCATAATTTTTTCTTCTTATATTTGTTATGATATGTGCATCACAAAGTAGCTAGTTTTATTTTCTATTCTTGTAGATAATATTTTCTCTTTCCTTGAAGATCTTTTCAAGGTTGAGTATATATATTGTGGTCTTACTTAGGATTAGCCCCTTTACTATTGCAGAGTGTAGGTGTTAAGGGTTTGTGATTTTGTTCAAAGAAAAATATAAGAATCACTACAACAAATTATACATTCAATGACTCATGAATAGTGCCAAAAATAGAGGAGAAAGTGAAAAAAGAGTCATTAAATCCAAAATCACGCGTTTTTGGCGGGAAAAAACGAAAATTTTCGGATTTGGCGGAATACATGACTGTTTTTACGTGTCATTGATTTATGAATGAAAAAAACAGTCATCGAATGTGCTTTTCGGATTTTTCCTACTATTTTGACAAATTTTATGTGTCACCAAATTATGACTAAAATTAAAAGTCATTAAATTATGACAATTTTTTCAAGTCATTAAAATTTTGCTAATATCACAACTTTTATGACTATTTTCTTACATCGTCAATATATAACTCATATTAATAATCATTAAAGAGCATGAACCAGAAATGATAATAACTTATTTATTTGAGAAAAACATGTTTTTCAAAAAACTTATTGAGAATGACTCGCATCACCTTTATCCCATGTTGGAAAATTTGAGAATTGTGAGATAGTATATATATATGAGCACGGATTTGAATAAATGTGGAGATTGGGAGTAAAGTGGAGAGATTGGCTTGATGCGGCTCGAGCACTTATGAGTGCAAGAAAAAAAAAAAAAACAAAAAATAGATCAAGTTTGTTTTTTTCAATTTAATTTATTTAACTTATCTTTTTTATTTCTTCACAAAATTAGTTATATAAAATACATTCTCTAAATTTTTAAATCAATTTTTAAATATATATAATATATAAATTTATTAATTTTTTAGGGTTTTATTTTGATTTAGCCAAAATACCCATCGTTATTGCGCTGCCACTCCCGGTCTCCTTCTCCTCTCGCTGGACTGCTCACTCCCGTCTCAACCTCCATTGACTGCTTCCCTCACTCCCGTTTCAGACAACCATCGACGGCCTCTCGCTCTCCTCTCGTCTCTTGGTCTCCCTCTCCACTCACTCTCCTCTCGCCTCTCGGTCTCCCTCTCCACTCGCTCTCTTGTCGCCTCTCGTCTCCCTCTCCACTCGCTCTTCTCTCGCCTCTCGGTCTCCCTCTCCTCTCGCCTATCGGTCTCCCTCTCCTCTCGCCTCTCGGCCTCCCTATCCTCTCGCCTCTCGGTCTCCCTATCCTCTCGCACTTCGATCCGACACCAGTTATATCAGAAAGACAGAACTCCGACTTTCCCTCTCCTCTTGGTCTATCTCTTCTCGTGAGCCCATCCTCTATTCTTCATTAAATTTCAAACTGCAAATAGCAATTACATGTTTTTTTTTTCGTTTATTTGTTGATTGGTTTGTTGTTTGTGTTCTTAATTCAGGGCTTCACTAACTCAATAATGTTTTCTTCTGGGAATTCAACATACATCTGCTACTTTCGCTTGTGCATTGGTTAACATTGCCCTGTGGTTACTTTCCTACTTACTCTTCCATTTGGGTAAGTTCGGTCTTTTCATTCTCACTTTAATGTCACTTCTATAGTTTTCAGAGGAAGGAATGTGTTCTTTAGTATATAAAAAGAACAAATGGTTGAAATGAATAGATAGAGAGAAAGTATGAAGATTGGCATCTTAAAAAGTGGCCAAGTAGTCATTGTTTCTGCATACATACTCCGCATTTTAATAAAACCAACAAAAATTGAAAAAGAGAGAGTAAAAGAGTGGGTTTGTTGATTGGAACGTTCGTCCGATCCCATGTTCCAATTACATACAATAGTTGGAAAGCAGTGCCATTTGAGATAAAAGAAAAGATTTGGGACCTCATTCAGGTATACACATAGGCCACAAATGGTATTTAGATTTTATTTGCTTTCATTAACATATAACATTTGGTGTGAATTCGTAGGGTGGATTTATTGTTGACCATAGATTAAAGAAGAATCTCATGCAAACTGCGGGCATTTGTTTCCGTCAATTCAAATATGCTTTGACTACGAAGTATATAAGGCCATTTAAGGATGATTTGGAGAAATTAAAATGTCCCCCGACTGAGTATTCCCATATTGAACAAGAACATTGGGATGCGTTTGTCAGTTTTCGGCTTAAGGAAGAGTTCCAAATAAGTATTGTTGTTTGAAACATTCAAACTTTGTATTCACTTACATTGAAGCTGCAAAGTATCATTATGACATTTTATTATGTAATTTTATTAAGGTGGTCAGTAGTAAGAACCGAGAAAAGAGGAAAAAACATATGTATAATCATCAAATGTCACGGAAAGGGTATGCTAATCTTTTGGAAGAGCTGGTAAGATACTAATTCACTAGTATTTATTTTTTTATACGACCTATATATTACATTTGAATCCAAAATAATGTGTGATGGTTTGTTATTGGTGCAGAAGAAGTCGTTACCAAATGAAGATCTAACTAAGCGATGCGTTTTATGGAAAAGGGCTCGGATGGATCGAGAGGGAAAAATTCCAGACAAGCAAACACAAGAAGTGGTGGATCGTATAGTAAGTATTTGTTGACTACCTATATTTCATTGCATTATGCTTAAATATTGATCTTTTTTCAATAGGATGAAATGTTGGTCACTCATAATGTCAAAAGTGACAACACATCTACGGGTGGAGATATCCTATCACAAGCGTTGGGGAGCAAAGATCCTCCGGGAGTAGTTAAAGGATTGGGTAAGTTTATCGTGCCCAGTAAATATTTTTATACCCCAAAACAAGTGAAGAAGGAAGACAAAGTTACATTTGATGCGGATGAGAAGGCAAAGATGACTGCACGTATAAAAGAGTTGGAAGAAGAACTTAAAAAACAAAAAAATCTAACCAAATGTTCAAACAAGGATGGTTCTTTAGAAGATATTAAAGAACGAGATGGTGAACCTGTTTCCAGCAATGAAAAGGTCAAATGTGGCATCTATTCATCCTATTTAATGTGTTAATGTAGATGTTAAATATTTAATACCATAGAATTTTTTTACAGGTGAAGAAAGGATTATTGGACCAAAATAAGACTTCACAGAGAGGAAAAGAGGATGGTTCTCCAAGTGATATTGAAGAAAAGGGTGAAGCAGAAAAGAAGAATGACCAGGTTAATGTGTTTCAATTCATCTTCTAAGTAGTTTTTCATAAACTTCGCAATAACAATTCATCCGAAAATGAAATTTTTAATCTAGGCGAAGGCAAAATTGTTGAAGCACACGAGGAGTTCTCAATATGTTGAAGTGAAGGTTGAAAAAGAAAAGGTTTTATGTCTATCTTATAGCTCAAATTATTAGTTGTAATATGCATTGACAATAATATATGTAATGTAAGTTTATTTATTCCCTACAGGTAGATGAACGTAAACAACAGAACTCAAGCTAATCTGTCGCCCCAAAGCCCATTAAGGTAAGTTTTTCACTTTAATTTAGTATATATTCTACATAATATACGTTAGTAAACATTAACAGTTACATCTCAACTTATTCATGGTAGGATGGAACTTCTTGTTTGTTGGCAATCGGATCTAAAAATAATGTCGTCGGAGCGAGGACTATATTTGACTATGACATTAATAATGATAATGTGAAGGTTTCACTTGACGTAGTTGTTCATGGTGATTGTTCTATCCCAATACCAACAAAGGGAGAAGAAAATATGTTATCTCAAGAAGTAGGCTCACACTTGCTATGGCCACGGGATCTTGTAATAATTGATAATGAAAAGGTAACATTTTCCATCCTTGTTGGTTTTTATTCTATATAAGTAATTTATTCTAATGTTACACCATTTGTTAATAGGAGGAGGGGAAAAATTCAAATAAAAGTTTAGGAGTTCTATCAATGACACCCATTCAAAGTTCACCAGTTGCTTTATGCTGTTTACTCCGTGAACTTGAATATATTGGATCATCAATTCAAATCACTATACCGATGGAAGTATTTGGAATCCAACGCAAGTGCTGCATTTTGGTTGAGATCTTACGAAATTTTTGTCATATGCGCCCAATATACACTCCTTGTATTGATGCATATATGATGTAAGTAATCTTAATATATCATGGTTTAGTATTAAAATATATATATTCAGTATTGTATAAAGTTTTATTAATATTATAGTTACTTATACAAACTAATGGAGAAATCGAAGACTTTGAGTTTGTATAAGTTTTTAGATGTTGGTTCCATCTCAATCTCAACCAACAAAGAATTTCGAGCTTAATTGTTGTCCTCGAGAATGACAGGATTGGATAATCAACTTCTCATCTTCCCTTACAATTCTGGGTATGTTGTATAAAATGCATTATACTATATTTTGTGCTCTGTATAATTTTTTTTATGATTCTTTAAATTTGTAGGAATCATTGGACTTTGATCATTATTGATCATTCAAAAAGTAGCATATTTTGGATGGACCCTTTAAAAAATCGACTCGACCAAGATATCATCAATGTGATAGGCATGTACGTATGTTATAGCTAGCATTTCACAACTTTAACTAATATGAATAGATAAAGGAACATGTTACATTTAAAGCCATTTGTAGGTCTTTCAAGATTGTTGACCTTAAGAAGAAAAAACTTAATTGGAAATCAATTAAGGTATGTTATTTCGTACATAACATAGTTTATCCAATAAACATGTACAAAATTGACTTAACTTGTGTTTTTCATTTGATACAAACAGTGCCCTAAGCAATCGGGTGTGGTCGAATGCGGATATTATGTCATGCGATACATGGGTGAGATAATATTATCAAGAACCACATCAATTTTAGATATAGTACGTATACAAATTCATACAAATTGAAGTTACGTATTTAGTTCTTCGAGTTTATTTGGCTTTCTTTGTTTATAGATGAAAGGTGCGCCACCTACATACTCACAAGATGACATTGACGTGGTACGAATTGAGTGGGCAGAGTATGTGGGATCGCACATGTTCTTCGCATAGGATTTCTGCCAATAACAGTTGTTGGAGTATGGAGAAAACAAACTTTTTTTTTGTGGATGGAATACTTATATTTTGTTACTCAATATAGAATGGAATGCATTTGCGTAATACCTTTTGTGGAGTTGAAGCGTGAATTAAATTGATATGGGTATGATCGTTAAATGTCGTCGTTTTCTTTGGAGGTATTGTAGAATTCTGATGTGTTTGATCTGTTATATAACTCCATTACTAGTTTTATATTAACATTTATATTTTTTGTTTGAAAAAGGTTGGCATGACACATGATATTGTCTATGGTTGGGTAACATCACAAGTGATTTTTTGCCATTGAAGCAGAGAAAAAACTTTCAAAATGATTGCTAGCAAAAAGGTAAAATGGGGGTGTTGGAAATGTCGTAATTGTTGGATTTGTATTATGTTGAATTTCTTATTAAACTTTATAATTTTGGTTGACTCTTACTCTTTTATATATATCTTATTTTTAGTTCGTATTTCAATATTTTGAGAAAAATGTTATGTGGAAGAAGTAGGTCGGAGGAAGAAGTTTTGAAGTTGCAGTCTTTTTTGGTGCTTAAGAGGTATATATCATATAGCCTAGAATTATATGTTTATTTCAATTGGTTTATGTTGTTGAGACCTTAATTGAAATATTGGCTCACATTACTAGGTTTAGGTAGGCTTAATTTCTTCTTATAGTTATTAGAATTCTTTCCAAATAGTTATTGGCATTGATTGACACTGGATTTGTCTATATTGTGGAAAATTCCCTAATAGTTATTAAAATCCTTTAAAAATAGTTATTGGCATTGATTGACGTTGGAAGTGTCTATGTTGTGGATAGTAAGACTAATGTGAGTATTTAAATTATACATTTGTTTTGCTCCTACTGTATTATGTTCACTTGCGCCCCCCCTCCTCCTCCTCAACGAAGCAGTTTTTCAATTAACCCTTATTCTTTCTAGTAGAGTAGTGTATAAGTTAAATTTGGAGGTTATTCATGTTATTAAGGTTAAAAAGTGAGATTATAATGTGATTTTGTGCCTATTTATGTGGCTATATTGTGATCCTATGTATAATTTTTGTTTCAAAGTGTTCATCGAAGCTTACTTGTATTGAGTTTAATTCTAAAATGAATGTTTGTTTTTATAAGGTTCCTGGACAATGCCATTGAAGCAAGGAAGCCCACCAACCAAGATATTTAAATAGGTGTTGTATATATATATTTTTGGTATTATGCCAACACTTAGTTTTAAATACTGAATTTGTAAATGATGTACCTAGAATTTGATTACTAGCTAGTTTCCTTGTATTAACAATAGAAACTATATTATTATATATGAAAGTTACTTTTTATGTTTGTGTACATATTTTGTGTTGAAACTGAAGGAAACACAGGTGTAATAACGTGTATCGTGGTAATGGTTTCTATGATATCTGACAAAATTCATGGGATGTATGTAATTAAATGACCTTAAAAAAAATGTCATAGTTAAGGTATTATTGACACTTTAAATGTGTCATTATTTGTTTTGCGATGACAGAATTGTAATGTCAACATAACTCTTTATTTGACAGAAAAAAGTCAACATTTTGATTTTTTAATGACTGTATAAAATTGTCGCAAAAATAGTTTCCATGACTTATAATAAATGTCAATATATATTTATTGTTGACTGTGACTAAAAGTCATGAAACTATCAATGATGACTGATTTCTCATGTGTCATCTATACACTTTAGATGATGGGCGATTAAATGACTAAAAGAAAGACTCAAGAAATGTGGTAATGATTGTATTTTAGAGTAAACATAGAAGCCTATTTTTGTTGTAGTGAATGCACTGTTTGTAATCTTTGTGTACTTCATTGTTTTGAGGGTGTTGCCAATTGTTCTCTAGACTAGGCTGGAGTGTAATCAACGGTTGTATGTCATTATGAGTGAAAATGAGTTTATCTCATATCTAGAGGAGCCTACGTTCCATCACATTGAGGGGAGCTACTAAGCTTGAAAAAAACTTATTTGTGAAGGTAGGGAGAGTTCACACTTAGGGGGAGCTTAAGTACATTGTATTGAGAGTATCTCATGTAGGATTGGTATGGCAACCCTAGGAGGGGTGAATAGGGTATATTAAAATTAATTAAAACTTTTTACTAATGTGGGCCCAGTTAAGCAAATTAACAAACTCTTTATAAATGAGTAGTTTAAACAATAATTTTATGCAAATAAATTCAATTTGAATTAAACAAGAAATTAACAATCACACTTTAAAACACCATATTTAATTCTTATAAAAAGATTGGTAATGAATATAGAAATTTTAAGAACTACTAATCAAAATAAACAAATATGAGCAATTGATTTCAAGAATTAAAGATTACAATTAATTTCATGTAATAGAATATAATATCAAATTAATTGCAAAAATAAATTAGGAGAGGGATAGAGAAAATGACACCGTGAATTTTATAGTGGTTCGCACAACTGGCCTACGTCAACTTCCCAAGCTCCTCTTGGGTACTTCACTAAAAGTCTTGACTCTTTCCATTGCAAAGAGTCGAACAACTACACCATTTTTTTTTTCGAGTTCAAGAGCAAACTCAATCCTCTCCACGGATTAGGATCAAACCGTTACACCCACTCTTTTTAGGGATCAAGAGCAACCCTTACAAAAAAACTAGAAAAAATTAAGAAGCACACTTACAACTCTCTTGATAGATTGGATTTACAAGTTGTAGCATACAACAAATCAAACCTCACAATACAATAAAAGTATATCTCTAGAATAAGATAAAAAGAAAGAAATTTGAAAGTTTGGAGAAAGAGTACCAATGGAGGCTTATGAATTATGAAATGTGAAATTTTGTTATTAAAATTTGGGGAAGTTGAAGTGTTTAAAACGAAATGAGAGTAGGTGAAAACCAAATTCAATTTGGGACTTTAGATCTTTAAAAAGAAAATTGAATGGTGGAGATTTAAACTCAACTTGCCGTTAGACATAAACATATATAAAATTAAATTCATTCTTTTTAAAATCAATTAGTCGTAAGACACAAACATACATAATACTATTAAATTCATCTTCTTTTTAAATTCATTTTCTTTTTAAAATCATTTTCTTTTGGAAAATTATCTAAAATGGAAAAATTGCTGAAAATATTTATAACTAATAGCAAAATACATAGTCTATCATAGATAGACCGTGATAGATCGCGATAGACTACTATCTGTATCTATCGTGGCATAGATAGTAGTCTATCGCGGTCTATCTTAGATAGATAGTGAAATTTTGCTATATTTGTAAATATTTTGGTTCCATTTGCTATATTTTAAAAGAGCTCTTTTCTTTTTAAAATCAATCAAAAAAAAAAAAACTCAACAATTGTCACTTCTCCATTGCTCCAAGTGGCACCTTTCAATTGGCCCACTTTGATGAAAAAAAATCAGCCACGTCATTAGCTCGGGATTTTTCCGTTAAGCTTGTTTTGACCATATTTTCTTCGTTTGAGCTCCGATTTGAGTGATTCAAATTGCGTTGGATTTGTTATTCCTAGCTTCATACAATGGACACTTGAAAATACTCAAATTCTTAGTAAATTAGTTCAGGTTTGTTATCATCAAAACATTGATTAATTAATTAATCAAAATTAATTACTTTGAGATTAAAGACCAAAAACCCAACATCTCATACAAAGCTTGGGAGAAGTTTTATTGTGGAAATGAAGTAAGCTCAAACTTAGGGAAACCTAAGTTGAAACTAAAGAGTAAGTTTGTATGTGAATCACTAAAAGGGAATCTTCTAGATAAGTATTTCGTTGTAATTGTTGAACTCTTCATATAGTGGAGTTTCTTCAATCAGGCACACTATCCCTCATACGTAGGTGATATTGCACCAAATTGGGTTACCAATTTTTGTGTCTCTCTATCTCTGCTATTATTATTTGATATTAAGTTGTTCTATTCGTTAGTTATTGTGTTACAATATCATGCTTGCCTTTTGTATTCTATGTTAGAACCACATTAATTTTTTACTTTTGACTTTGGTTCATTTGGTCACATACTTTTAAAATATATCATTTTATGCGTTGTATTTTCAAAATTTTATTTTAGTCTTTGTACTTCTAAGAAGTGACCATTTTATCTATTTAGTTTCATTTTTATTTTAGTTGTTAAAGATGAAAATAGAAACCTTATAAAAGTAGATGGACCGAATTGACAAAAAATTGAAAATGAATAAGTATATATATTCCTTCAGCTAGAAAACCAAGTATTCAATAGGCTATGAATCCTCAAAGAGGGGTGTACTTTTGTTGGCTTGTGCCAAATTAGCTAGTTGGTGATTTGAAAGTATATATGAAAATGAACAAAATGGATAGTTTAAGAACTAAACTAATATTTAAACTCAATTTTATATTTGACTTTATCATATTTATTATTATTCTTGTAGATGTGAATTATAAATATGCATACACTTTCTCAATTTTATTGATATATTTATCTTCTTAAAATATAAAACATAGATTTTGATTATTGATGGTAAAATTACTAGTGCTCTCACCGGCTAAAATTAAATTAAAAAAATATAACAATGAGCAATTTGATGTCAATTAAGTTATTGTAAAATCATACCAAAAAAGAAAATGTATTTAATTTTGAAAAATATTTTGATACATCCTCAGTTATACCTATCCTTTGATAGGCCACTCAAATATTCAATCAGAGACGGCCTCATGATAAGTGTATTGTTTTAATAAAAGAATTATAATTTTTAATTTTATGTGGACTATTAAAAAAATAACACTAACTTAAAATGAGCACAAGTATTGTTATTTAATTTTATTTGGGAGTGGTATATTTATTTTTATCAAATTAAATGATAGAGTATTTTAAACTTATGACTAGAATTTTTTTTTGACGTTCACTACTATAATTTTGGCTTTTTTTTTTTGACGATATCGGCGGCACGATTTTGACGATAGGGGGCACGATTTTGGCAGCAGGAGAATGCTTGAGGGAGAACAATATCAGCAGCAGGTCTACACTTGAGGGAGAACAGTTGCTCGTGTGAAAAAGATGGATTTCCGATATCCACTAATAATAGCGTTTTGGGCCCAGAACGACGTTACTATGGGCCTCAATACAAAACGGGGTCATTTTAATTTAAAGAAAAACGACGTCATTTTGGACCTTTTCTTGATGGTCGATGAACGTCAACATATCTACCTTTCTTTATGTGCAATACCCATCAAGGAAAGCACATTTTACGCCTGTCAAGCAATATATCTTCTTTGATAGCCAATGACCATCAAGAAAACTCTTTCTTGATGGTTTTTTACCATCAACAAATTCAAAAATTAGGAATTCACTATTTTGACGTAACTTACGTACCTTTCAGTCAAGAAAAACATTTTTCTTGACGTAGATGCACGTCAAGTGAAATATAAAACTTTTCTTCATGTTCTAAAACCATCATAAAATGTAAATTTAAATTAATAATAATTTTAAAACTCTAAATTATTTTTTTTTTATGATTTCTTTCCATGACCATCAAGAAAACAGAAAACCTGTGTGTCAAGGAAGGTCAAATTTATAATAATAGTGATTACATGATTGGTTTTTAACATTTTCTAATGACGGTAAGAGATGAAATCAACTCAGATACATATTTAGGCTTTAAATATAAGATTATAAATAAATAAATAAATGGAGTGGTTTTCGAAGTCAAGCCATGGAAGAAGGAACACGTGGGTTGAATTATTAAATGATAATTTTATATTTATATTTATTATTATTATTATTATTATTATTATTGAGAAATGAGAATAAGCTTCTATTCTCGAATCTCTCCCACATTGATAAATGAGAGAGAAATTTTGTAGTCAGCCTCTTCATTAACTTCAAAACCTGAAAATTTGGGTAACGCTTTAATTATAATATGTTGTCAAGATCTATACTTCAATTTTCCAAGGAAGTTCTATCTCTCGAGTCTTTTTCTAACCCTCTAAACTTAATATTAAATTGATCAAAGTTTTCGAGAACGGATAAAGTTTAAGGATCAACCATCACCGAAAAAGTAGTAAGGATTTTAAAAGGCTTGAAAAATAGTAGCAAATGGCCTCTTTATTTAATAGAGAGTACTGAACAGTAACAATTAACGTTTCATTATAAAAATAAAAATAAAAAACTAAATTAACTAGATGTTATCGACCAAAAGATTAAAGATTTTAATTCTTTCAAACAAAAAAATCATTAAAGGTTTGATTTCTAGTATCAATTCCAACTCACAAAAGGTATTTTTCCCCCTCCTTTAAGTGTTATTGTAAATGAGTTCTATTAGAATACATTCTTCAAGCTTTGACAACTAAAAAGATTTTGTGCCAAATAGATGCGAAAAAGAACAAAAGGTTTATTCATTAATGGTTGATCAAGTTTAATAGATTCATCCTATGAAACAAAAAGTTCTAGTCCTAGACGGATAATATCAACCACTTGATGCCCATTTGTTGCATCCACTATGGTTATTTCATATATCCCTCCTTTTTCTTTTCGTATTATTTTGCTTATTATACATGCTATTGTAGCATTATAAAAATTATTGTTACTCTTACTTTCGTTGGGATAAATTTGACACCTTCCCTTGATTCCCCTTACGTATATGGGATATTTTAAGAGGCTTTTGTTGGGATTTGTGCCCTAAAAAACCTCGTAATTGATTAGTTGGTTAATTTAATTATTAATTAAGCAATATTAATTTATCAATTAACGAAAAAATCCAAGGTGCATGAAGTCTTAAACATGTATGTAATTGACATCCGAGTGGATCATGTTCAAGAAATAACCTAAAGGTCTATAGTATATGGATACGGTTAGGTGTCTTATCCTAGTAACACTATGGATACGACCCACTTTGTAATTGTTACAAATGGTTTGATCCAAACCGTTCATGTGGAGAATGTGAGTTGGGGTATCCTATATAAAAAGTTTGTTCCGCAAAATATTTAATCTTTCTTTGTAAATCTGTTAATTAATGAGATTAATATTTCATAGGATGATCATGTGCGACTTGATCTTAATCACTTAATAGGCATACCATTTTAGGGACTTGACTAAATGGGGAGTTGGGAACATAACTTCACAAGATAAAATTCACTTGTTCCCAAATAGAGTAAGTAGATTAGTAGTTCCTTTAAGTGTTAATTTCAGGTCTTGAATAAGGGGTCCCACCCTTTCACTGGCTCGAGAGGGACTTAGTTTATGATTGAACAATAAACAAATTGTTCATTAGAGAAATCAATGTACTTAAGGAAAATAGGTAATTACAGGGGTAAAATGGACATTTGACCCAGCTGTAATTATGAACAACTCATGAAAGATTGACTTGCTTATATTGATTATACCCATGGACACAACTTGTCTTACAAAACATAAGAGTTCAACTATGGGTCTATAGTGGTTTACCCTGTAGTTAGTGAATGAATGTTAATTTAATTAAAGTATTTAATAATTAATTAATCTTGGATCATAAGGTGCTCTTACTAGCTCATCATGGATTAACAAGGATCAAATATGATTGAAAGAAAGTTTGTAGTGTTCAAATTTTGAAGGAAAATATTAGTTGTATTGGAGATTATTAATATATATGATTTATTATAACTTTATAATATGGAGATTAATTTATTTTAATGAGATTGAAATAAATAAATTATTTAATTTAAATAAGATTTGAATTAAATAAATAGAGGAAGAATTAATTAATTAATTTGAATTGGATTCAAATAATCAATTATTTAATTTGAATTGGATTCTACATAAAATAAATATTTAAATATGATTTAAATATTTTAAACCATTTAGTATAAGATATTATTGATAGAGTTAGGAATATAAAAACATGAGCAATTAGGATTTAAAGCACTCTAATTACATCAATTTTGAAGATTAAACATGTTTTTCTAAAATCAAAAAACACAGAATGAGCACTTACTTGTTGTAACTCAAAATTGAATCAAATTCCTTTATGTTTTTTTATAAGAACACTTCGTGGACACCACAAGGTTCTTCCTCGTTATCTTCTGGCCTTAAAACGGATTGTGGGATCCAAATTTTGTTGAATTTGGAGTAAATTTGTGAAGAACAAAGGGTTTTGGAGAGATTTGAGTAGATGGAGCTTTACAACAAGAAAATCAAACCATCTTCTTAATTTATTTCTTCTATTTAAAAAATAAACCATGTAAATCAGATTAGCATGCACAATGACACCAAACATAGTGATTAAGAAGATGAAATTGATAGTGGAAGAAGGAGGTTTGAGAGGAAAACACCTCCTACTTCTCCATTCACTTGGCGGAGAAATCCATGAATTTCAAATTTGATTTTTCTCAAAAATAAAAAAATGATTTTTTAAAATTAATTCTAATAATTAATTTAAATAATTAATTATATTAAAGTAATAATTTTTCTACTTTTCCTCGCAATTTTAAATTCGATGAATCTCTATTCATCTGAAAAATATTTAAATCACATTCAAATATTTTTAACTCTCCAAATTCATTTAATTCACAATTAAAACGAATAAACCATAAATTTTACTCCTTAAACGAATTTGATCGATTTCAAATTCTTTCAACACACTGTTCTAAGGTTTAGTCAATGAGGGGACCTAATGGACCTACAAATCATGAGTTCCAACAATCCAAAATTAATTGGCAAAAGTCTTTAACCTAGCTTATTAACATTCGTTCATTACCGGGAGACTCCACTGTAGCCCAGTAGCTGCACTCTTCTCACTATATATATATTTCTGTCTACTTGATATAACAGTGATTAGTAAGTTGATTGTAACGACCTGACCTCTTACTACCTAACTCATCACTACAACATGCATGAACATCTACGTAAATGCGATGGAAACAAGTAGACATGACATCATCCATTTTAAACAAATGAAAATTTTCTTATAAAATGGCCAAATTATCCAAAGTTTATTTAATCAACGTAGAAAAAGGGAAAAATACTTTAGCGGGGTACCCCTTTTATTATTGGGCAAAATCTCAAGAAAAGAATCGATATAACCAAGACATTTAAACAATAATTTCATGAATGCAAGTACAACTACCCTAGGCTAAGGTGCGGAAGCAGTATGACGGTCCCATGGTATGATCACGGATTTCCTCGGCCATGCGCTGGGCCACCATGCTCCTTACCTGGAAGGAAAACATAGAAAAAGGGTGAGTAAAATATACTCAGTAAGAGAACCACTACTAGGCCTAGCTGTTACCCTGTTTGTCGTGTGCGCCCGCGTACCCAGCATAAGCATAGGAAGCGTCCCGAGGGTACGCATTAACTGACATTATAACATGAACATAGGTGGTGATCCCGAGGGACACCCTTCGTAGCATAGTACAGTGAGGGTACGGGGCACAACAACAAGGCAACCTATGACGTGTCATGGCATAATTAATCTATAGTTGAGATTTCAGAGTCACAACACATAAGCATGAGAAATAACCTACAATACAACTATTTGACATGCCTGAATAATTATAGCAACAACATTAGAACCATGGGTTCATAGCGACATTCAAAACCAACAATGCCATTAGACAGTATACATCACTAAAAACCCGATAGTAAGTCCCTTACCTGCGGAGCGAAAAGGATCGACACTGAGCGATACTGAGCGATATGAGTGTTACGAGTGTTACCGAGCGATACTGAGCGTGACCGCGAGACAGCGACTTCCTTACAATGCGGCAACGCGCTACGTAGGCTGTGACAGTGCGTCGCGGGGAGGACAGGCGACTCGGCGATGCAGGCTGACGATGCGTCGCGGAGAGGACGGGCGACGAGGACTGATGATGCGTCGAGGGTTAATGATGCGGCAACGCGAACTGATGATGCGTCGAGGCTAATGATGCGGCAACGCGGACTGATGATGCGTGAGGGCTAATGATGCGGCAACGCGGACTGATGATACGTCGAGGCTAATGATGCGGCAAAGCGAACTGATGACGACCAAGACACTGCGGCGCGACAACTATGACGATGCCACAACGCTGAGCACTGCGACTAAGGCCACACCGTGAGGGCTGGAGCGCTGCGATTGAGTGACGGGGACAAGCGAGAATATGGCCGACGAAGGGTGACTCCAGAGAGGAAAACTAGACTGCCTCTTTTTCTTGCTGCCTCCCCTTCCTTCTCCTTTTCTAAAATGCCCCCCCACGTTCAAAATTCAACCGGGGATCTCTCCCCCAACCAAAAACGGCGCAGCCTCCTGCTAGCTCTCAACTCTCTACACGCTTCCCCTGCTGTAAAACTATTATTAACGATAATTAATAATTTTTTTTAAAAAAAATAATTTTAAGGAAGGAAATGATTTACCGAAATTAGGGTCGTTACAACCTTCACAATTTTTTCGTAATTACAGCTGGGTCAAATTATCATTTTACTCTATAATTACATCTTGTTCCTTAAGTCCCAATAACTCTCTAATGAACAATTGGTTTGTGGTCCAACTATCAAACCGAGTCCCTCTTGAGCCAATTAGAAAGTGGGGCCCCTTGTTCAGACTCGAGGTGAGTATTGAAGGGAACAATTTTTCTACTAACATAAAATTAGGTAGGAGTGAGTTCCATCTTGCAAAACTATGTCCCCAGCTATCTACTTGGTCTTATCCCTAAGTTGGAGGCTTATTGAGTCGGCGAACTCGGGTCACTCTCACCCATGCAGATTAAAGGATAATCCCAAATAAACAGGAGTTCCTAGTTAGCTTAGGATTAAGATCGAGTTACCTAGGTCATTATGTTGAAATAATCAATTTTAACAGCAAATGGTATTATAAAGTAAAAGTGATTATTTCATGGTCTGGACTTATGCAAACTCATTGCATAGGATGCCGCTATTCTCATGTCTCTACATGAACAATATAAGATCACATCATTTGTATCATATACAAAATGGGCCGCATCCATGGTGTCCCCAGGATAAGGTACCTAGCTTCACATTGTTTGTATCATATACAAAATAGGCCGCATCCATAGTGTTCCCAAGATAAGGTACCCAACCTTATTCCTATACTATAGACCGCTTCGGCTATTACCTAAACTTGATCCAATTTTATGTTTACATATAAAGTCTAAGTATTTAGATTATAGTTAGGGGTTCTTAATTTATTGGATTTAATAAATGCAATTCACATATTCAATAACAACTTTACTAAATGAAAGTCAAATTTCGTCTCTAACGTTGCGACAAAACCACCATATGTCGCATATCAACACTATTTAAGTTTTCGTCGCATCTGCTAGCGAAGAAAAATTCCTCTAGTCCCAATTATTTGCAACAAAATATTGAATCATCACTATTATGAATATTATAATAAATTAGATGTCCATTATATAATTGAGTTTAGTGGTTTAAGGTCATGTGTCTACTAATGACACATCCTTAGTGGCCATAAAATGTCACTACCTGCTTGCCAAATTTCATTTTCCATAAAATCCCACTTTCTTTATTTTAGTTTATTTTAAGTTTACTTTATTTAATTTGGTTATTTTAATTACTTTGATATTATTTTATTATTTATTATTTTAATATTATAATTTTTCGATTTTCGTGCTCCCATTTTTCCGTCATTTTGCTCCTTAATTTTACAACACGTTATCAACACGAGCTCTTGCCGTTTTTTGGTTGAAAGTAGGTTCTGAAGGTATGTCATTTTCTTTTTATTATAATTAGTAAATTAAATGTTGTTTTGCATGTTTAGTATATATTAAATTGCTAATATAAATATAATTCTTCGTGATAGTATTATCATGACAAATCTTACAAAAATAGAATTTGTAATCCTTGACATCAATGAAAATAATTATTTTTCATGGGTGCTTGATGCTAAAATACATCTAAATGTCATGAACCTGAGAGAAACAATTAAAGATGAAAATGAACATCCATTTAGGAAAAATCAAAAGCTATGATTTTCCTTCACCATCATCTCCATGAGGGATTGAAGATGAAATATTTAACAATAAAAGATCCCTGTATCTTGTGGAAGAATTTAAAACAGAGATATGATCATCAGAAAACAATCATTCTTCCTAAAGCTCATTATGAATGGATGCATTTGAGGCTCCAAAATTTCAAATCAGTAAGTGACTACAACTCCGCATTATTTAAAATTAGTTCAAAATTGTTGTTATGCAAAGAGAAAATTACTGATGTGGATATGTTGGAAAAGACATTTTCTACATTTCATGTCTCGAATATGCTCTTATAGCAGCAATATCGAGATAAAGGTTTTAAATAATATTATGAATTAATTTCATGTCTTCTTGTGGCTAAACAAAATAAGGATCTATTGATGAAGAACCATGAATCTCGACCAACTGAAACAACACCATTCCCTGAAGTGAATGCTGTAAATTTTAATAATCGTGGTCGAGGTTGTGGTCGTGGTCGTGGTCGTGGCTGTGGTAGAGGAAGAAATAATTATTTTTTTTCGTGGTGGTCATTCTAATCATCCAAATTTCAAAAGAACCACCCAAAATGATCATAAAGTAAAAGCTCCACAAGATAAAAATTCAAAGGATGATGAGCATAAATGCTTCCGATGCGGGATGATTGGGCACTCGTCTCATGTTTGTCATACATTAAAACACCTAGTTAATCTCTATCAAGCTTCACTGAAGGAAAAAGAGAAAAATGTGGAAGCAAATTTTGCACACAAGGCTAATGATATATTTGACCCATCCAATATGACAAATTTGGATGTGGCGAACTTCTTTGAATCTCCTAAAGAGAAAATCAGTACAAATGATGTCATAGCAAGTGTTTCTTTTGACTTTGAGAATATGTAGAATTGTTTTATCTATCTTTTATGTTTTTTAAGTTAAACCTTGTATTTCAAGTTTTGTTATTCTTATTGTAATTATCTTGTTTAAATGAAGAATCATGGACAATTTTCATATATTGAGTGACTAAAAAATGAGGAATGAATATCTATGTTTGGCAGCCTGTTCAAGTACACATACAATACTTCCAAATAGAAAATATTTTTCCAAATTGATAATGCTAGAAGCAAAAGTTAATACAATATCAGGTTCTACAAACCTGATTGAAGGATTTGGAAAAGCAAATATTATTTTGCCTGGAGGAACAAAATTTACAATTAACAATGCATTGTTCTTTAGTCAATCAAAGAGAAATATATTAAGTTTTAAAGATATACGTTGTAATGGTTATCATATTGAGATTGATAGGAAAAATGAGATAGAATATCTTTATATCATATCTTATGTCTCACATGAAAAACGTATATTGGAAAAATTGTCTACTTTATCTTTTGGATTACATTATACTCATATACGAAACATATGCAACAATGAACCTGAAGTTCATGAATCTAGATATATTTACAATTTGGCATGACCGGTTAGATCATCTAGGATCTATAATGATGAGAATAATCATTGAAAATTCAAATGAACACCCATTGAAGAACTAGAAGATTCTTCAGTCTAGTGAATTATTATGTGATGCTTGCTCTCAAGGCAAATTAATAATTAGACCATCACCAGCTAAAGTGGGAACTGAATCACCTGCATTTTTTGAACGAATTCATGGTGATATATGTGGACCTATTAACCCACCAAGTGGACCATTTAAATACTTTATGGTATTAATAGACGCATCTAGTAGATGGTCGCAAGCGTGCTTATTATCAAGTCGAAACCTTGCATTTGCAAGGTTACTTGCTCAAATAATTAAGTTAAGAGCACAATTTCCTGATTATACAATTAAGGCCATTCGTCTTGACAATGCTGGTGAATTTACATCCCAAACTTTTGATAATTATTGTTGAACATCCTGTACCTCATGTTTATAGACAAAATGGTTTAGTAGAATCATTTATAAAACGTTTGCAATTATGAGAGCGAAGCTTTCTACATCTGTATGGGGGACATGCTATTTTGCATGTTGCGTCACTTGCATGCATTGGGCCAACAACTTATCATAAATACTCACTGTTATAATTAGCTTATGGCTAGGAGCCAAATATTTCCCATCTAAGAATTTTTGGATGTGCAGTATATGTTCCAATTGCTCCACCACAACATACTAAAATGGGTCCTCAAAGAAGGTTAGGAATATACGTTGGATATGATTCCCCATCAATTATTAAATATCTTGAGCCTCGATGGGTGGTGTATTTACTGCACAATTTGCTGATTGTCATTTTAATGAGACAAATTTTCCAACATTAAGGGAATGAATTAAGAAGTTGGAAAAGGAAATTGCATGAAATGCATCATTATTGTCTCATTTAGATCCCCGTACTAATCAATGTGATATAGGAAATCAATTACCAGATGCATTTATAGATGCAAAGAAAGTAACTAAATCATATATACTCGTTGTAAATGTTCCATCGAAAATTGATATCCCAACACAACTAGTTGTCACTAATGAATCTGGAACACGCTAGAAGCGTGGTGGACTAGTGGGTTCCAAAGATAAAAATCATCAGAAAAGAAAAATAAACGATAGTAAAAAAGACTTGGTTGAGGATGTAAATATCCACAAAGAAACCCTGGATATGACTGATAATTCAATTAGTGAAGAAGGTGAAATACCTAAAGATAATAATGAGATTTCAATAAATTATGTCATGACAAGGAAAAGATGGAATCGAACTAATATAGTTACTGATAACATTTTTGCACATAATGTTGCACTTGATATCGTATCTGAAAATGAGGATCTTCAACCAAACTTTGTGGATGAATGTCGACATAGAAGAGATTGGCTTCAGTGGAAAGAAGCAATCGAGGTAGAATTAAACTCACTTTCAAAATGCCAAGTTTTTGGACAAGTAGTTCAGACACCAGAAGATGTCAAACCTGTGGGATGCAAATGCGTATTTGTGAGAAAAAGAAATGAAAATAATGAGATCACAAGATATAAATCAAGACTAGTTGCACAAAGTTTTTCAAAAAGACTTGGTATTGATTATGAGGAGACATATTCTCCAGTGGTAAATGCAATTACATTAAGATATTTAATTGGTCTGACTGTGTATGAAAATTTGGACATGTGTCTTATGGATGTTGTCACAGCATATTTATATGGATCTCTTGATAATGACATTTATATGAGAATCCCAGAAGGATTTAAGATACCTGAAATACATAAATCAAGTTCTCGAGAACTATATTTAATAAAGTTACAGAGATCACTATATGAATTAAAACAATCAGGACGAATTTAGTATAATCGTCTGAGTGGATATTTGTTGAAAGAAAGATATCAAAATAATCCAATGTCCATGTGTTTTCATAAAGAAATCACAATCAAGATTTGCTATTATATCTGTATATGTTGATGACCTAAATATAATTGGAACTTCTGAAAAGCTTTCAAAGTCAATAGAATATCTTAAGAAAAAATTTGAGATGAAAGATCTCGGAAACACAAAATTTTGCCTTGGATGCAAATTGAGCATTTAGCAAATGGGATATTTGTTCATCAGTCAACCTATATAGGAAAAATTTTTAAAAAATTCTATATGGACAAAGCACATTCATTAAATATTCCAATGGAAGTTCATTCACTAGATGTGAAGAAAGATATATTTAGATCTAGAGATAATAATGAAGAACTTCTTGGTCTTGAAGTACCATATCTTAGTGCAATTGGTGCACTTATGTATCTTGCTAATAATATAAGAGCAGATATTGCATTTTCAGTAAATTGATTAGCTAAATACAGTTCTTCTCCAACAAAAAGACATCGGAATGGAATTAAGCATATGCTCCGTTATCTCCGATGAACGACCGATATGGGTTTGTTTTATTCAAATAAATAAAATTTTGACTTAGTTGGTTATGCAGATTCTGGATATTTATCTAATCCACACAAAGCTAGATCTCAAACAGGTTATATGTTCACATGTGGAGGAACTGTTATATCCTAGCGATCAGTGAAAAGACCATAACAGCAACTTCCTCAAATCATGCTGAAATTCTTGCAATCGATGAAGCTAGTAGAGAATGTGTATGGCTAAGATCAATGACTCAACACATTCGTGAAACATGTGACTTGTCTTCTAATAAAAATCCTCCAACAACATTATACGAAGACAACACAACATGTATAGCCCAAATCAAAGGAGGATATATTAAAGGAGATAGAACAAAACATATTTCACCAAAACTTTTCTACACTCTAATCTTAAAGAAAATGACGACATCACTATACAACAAATATGTTCGAAGGATAACCTTGCAAACTTATTTACAAAATCATTACCAACCGCAACCTTTGAAAAAATGGTGCAGAACATTGGAATGTGACGACTCAGAGATCTCAAATGATATTCCTATGAGGGGAGCAAATGTATTGTATTCTTTTAGAAATATTAGATTATATGAAATATGTACTCTTTTTCCTTCATTAGGATTTTTTTCCCATTGAGTTTTTTCCTAGTAAGGTTTTAACGAGCCATATTTTATATATATATAATGGGCATCTAAGAGGAGTATTATGAATATTATAATAAATTAGATGTTCATTATATAATTGAGCTTAGTGGCGAAAGGCCATGTGTCTACTAATGACACATCCTTAATGGCCATGAAATGTCACTGCCTACTTGCCAAATTGCCTCTAAATAGAGGCTTTTGGTGGATATTGTAACACACACATTGGAGAGAAAAGAAGAGAAAAGATTGGTGAAATTTGAGAAATTTCATTTTCTTTATTTTAGTTTATTTTAAGTTTACTTTATTTAATTTGGTTATTTTAATTACTTTGATATTATTTTATTATTTATTATTTTAATATTATAATTTTTCAATTTTGGTGCTCTTGTTTTTCCGTCATTTTACTCCTCAATTTTACAACAATCACAAGTTTTTTTTTTTAAGACGAAATTACAAAACGTGGCAACCAGTGACAAAAAGATACAAACATCGCAAGCCCCAATAAAATGGGTGATAACTTGGCTGATAGAGCAAGACTATCTCAAACAACGACTATTGTTGTAGCCATCAAAGTATTTGACATTATCTTAGTCTATGTATTTAAATTTCACACTTATTACTGATGATTTGTACCCATTCTTGTATTAATAAAATAATAAGGTAGTTGAATTAATGAGACATTTATTATTATTATTTTTTTTTAAGAAGAAGGAATTTTAAACTCACATTTGTTTAATTAAAACAAAGATTTTAGAAATATTAATAAACTCATCAATTGACGTGTATGATGGATACGAGAATCTTTCATTTTTCTTGACAATATGGGAAATTAAAGATTAATAAATCTAATTATTAAAAGGTTTTAAAAGTTTTTCTTTTTAGTTTTTAATACCGAAGTTTATTTATCTGTACTATATTAAAAGAAATTGAGAGGGGAGAATTTTTAACTTTCTTTTTTGCCCCTAACTTTTTCAATAAAGTCAATTTTACTCTCAAATTCACACCCCTTCACATGCCTTACCTACCATCCATCCATTTTTTTTTTTTCATTTAATTTTACATCATTTTTTGCCGTTAGATTTTTCAATAAATCTTAATTTGTCTTCCTATTCTTTCATACTTTTTTTATACCTTTCATGTTTTTTTTCCATTTAATTTTACATTCTTCTTTTCTATTAGATCTTTCAACAATTTTATTTTGTTCTAATATCTTTTTTTTTTTTTTCTCTTTTTCAATAAAATTATGTATACATCTCTTTTAACAAATGCAAATTTATTCATACAATAACTACACATGCTTTTATTTTGTTTTATTTTGCTTCATTTTAAAAAGACATAATTGTCTATTGATATCTTATTTAAAAGCACATATGAATATAATTTACCAATTCCTTCTAATCCATATTTATATTATTCTAAAATTATATTTTTACTATTGTTTTGCTCATTTTATTTGAATTCAATGTTTATAATTACCATTTTGAAAAAGTAAAAAATATAATTAAAGTAAATTTGAAAAGAATTGAATATTAGCCTCTTTGTTCGGAATTGTTAAATTTTGTTATTGAAAATAAGATCAAGACAAAAAAATAATAGCTAAATCTATAAAAATTCCACAATGCTTTTAGTAGATACGACATAATTTCATATTAAGAAAAAATCCCCAATGTATACCGTTATTAAAGTAATTGATAATTAAGACCATTTAAAATTATAAATGGAAATATCTTACTTTAATTTATCACTTTAATTTTCTTTAAACATCATGTCTAATATTTAAAAAATTATATTCGTTCAATATTTTATATTTCACTCTATGAAATTATGGTTCAAACATTTTTAATTGCATCTAACACATTTCGTATTCATTATAAATTAACTAAATAAAATACATATATATATATATATATATATATATATATATATATATATTGTCACATCCCCTCTCAGATACCCTCCTAACCCAGGGAAAAGTGTGATGACAGCAGACACCGACCCTCTTATGGCATCCACTGCCAACCATAAAACTTGACTATCACCTAATAAGCAGTTAAACATAATAATTGAACAACATACTTAAACTAGGGTTAAGTTATCATATAGACATTGTTTTCCACTCAAAACATATAATTACATAAGTTCCTCAACATCGCCCTTAACCCTCTATATGTACAACACATGATTAAGTTCAAGTATTTATAATTCTCAAAATACTAAACACTAATGATGGACCTAGACGAGTTTCGGTGTAGGCTAAGCACCCTGGACTCACTCGCTACCTGAAAAATAGAAAAACAAGGAAAACATGAGCTAGGTTGCCCAGTGAGTGACTTGTTTTATAAAAACTTCCCTTTAGCTCGGAAACTAATCATAGTGTAAATATTATAAAACAATGTGTGTAAAACATCGATTCAAAGTTATACCCAATGCAAAACATGCTCAAATAGCATTGTCAAATCATATATTTTCATTTCAGGAAAAGATACTCAGAAATTCAGTTTATTTCAAACCATTTCCCTTAGTTGAGACGGAGTGGAGCTCAACGCTACTCAACGTCGAAAACATCCTTAGTTGGGGCGGAGTAATCTCAACACACTTAACGTCGTAAAACCTTAGCTGTGTGGAGTAATCTCAACACCACAGCGTCTATCATTCCTCTATGTGCACATAAATATCCTATCTTGGGTTACCCGAGTACCTTCTCCGAGTCTTTCAGTACCAGGCCCCATATACGAGATTTTGGCCACCCACCTGCCTTCTCCAAGTCTTTCAGCATTGGGGGCTATCTCCATACTCAAGATACCCACATGCCTTCTTTGAGACCTTTAGCATTGGGAACCATTTTCACAAACGTTTTTCAACAACAACATGCTTTGAAAATAACATAATATAAATTCATGAGTTTTTAAGATTTCAAATCTTCATAATTTCATTCACAAGCTTCAATGCTTTCCATAAAATCATAAATTAACAAACAGCATGCTTTTCATTAAACACATTAAACAACCAGCATGCTTCAAATGATTTCCAATGTAAAACACATAATATGCACGTTAAAACCCGTGAGATCACAAACATATAAACATGTTTACAAACATAATCCTTTCAGCAGTAAAACCTTGTTCAAAGTAAACACATTTTAAATAAAATTGTCACTCACTACTTGTCCTGGACCTTTAGCGGGTTATACACCTTTCCTAGCTCTTCTCGGCCTGTAATATACATTTCCCTTTATTAGATTTCCTTAAAATTCCCTTTAATATAACCAAAAAGTTTTAAATATTTATAATTGTCCAATTGTTCACCACTGAGACCAAATTCCATAAGAACAATCATTAATGAGCGAGACTCAAACAATCAGCGAGACTAGACTAGCAAAACTGAGCTACAAACAAAACTGTACCAACGAGATTGTGAACTAGCGAGATTAGCGAGACTTGCTTGATCAACAAGACCAGCGATACCGAGCCAGAGTTGTGAGACGCAAAGCCTCTAGCGACACCAATAACACTCGTCTTGCTTCTCACCCTTATACCTTCAGTGTCGCTGCTTTTCCAACGATACCCGTCTCCCACTGCTTCTGCCTTCACTTTTGTTTTCCCTTCTATCTATTAAAATTCATATTTCCAACCCAAATTAGAACTTCTTTCCTTCTACAAACTTTAAAGAAATGTGTTTCTAGCTTATCTTAAAATTCTAAAGCTTATCTTCTCTTTGTTCGACAGATATTCTCAAATTACTTCGAGCTGCTCCAAATCACTTAGGAAATCCGTATTAGTCGCTTCCACCTAAAATTTAACATGTTTCTCTTCATATTCAGCTCAATCATCCTTCACAAAGGTTGTTAAGAATTGAGTTAACTTACTAACCTCAAATTGTCAGCCCTAAGCTCAATCTCTACAGCTTGCTATCCTCCAAATACAAGACCTTGCTAAGATTGCACGACAGCAACCAAATCTTCTGTTCCAGCTTCAATTACACCATGAAACCGACCAGAATTCTACACGAACTTTCCGTAGACTCCTTCTTCTACCTCTCTCCGTCTCTCAGCTAAATGATAGAATCGGTTGAAGCTTTTGAAAATGCAGAAAATGAATGGAAACTCAGCTTTACACACTTAAACGAGCTGCCGACTTACTTCCACTTTCTCTT
Organism: Citrullus mucosospermus; assembly: GCA_030954485.1. Taxonomy (NCBI): domain Eukaryota; kingdom Viridiplantae; phylum Streptophyta; class Magnoliopsida; order Cucurbitales; family Cucurbitaceae; genus Citrullus; species Citrullus mucosospermus. The sequence continues at coordinate 21,485,619 of CM062057.1, forward strand.
TTATTTTATTTTCCAATAAACAAAGTAACTCCTTCACTATACGCACACAACCCCCCTTGGCAAACTTGGACACTAGCTTGGATGCATAGCACCATGTGTCTGTCCCATAGGCTCTCTTGAACGCATGCTTCTCCAATGCAACCCCTTGCCCAATGGCCTTAACAAACAAATAGCACCAACCATCACCCATGCTCACTCTCATGGACGCATACCTCAACCAAGCCAATGCATAGCCACCTGCTTGTCATCTCCCAAAGATAAAAGTAGGGCTTACATATATAGTTTTAGTTATCATCTCTTTCATTACTTTTAAATTTTATGTTAGATATTTACTATTTAATGTAAAAAGTATATTTATTTAACATTTTATGTTCTAAAGATTTTAAACCATGTGCATCACATGTGTCCTCTAACTAGTGTATTAAATACACAATAATTACTAAAAGTCCTCTTTGCAATCATTTAAAATAGTGTAGCATTTATTATTCATCATGCTATATGTATAATAAAAATGTTTTTTCTTACATAAATTAGTGGTTAAATTATAAAAAATTTCTCTAAACTTTATACTTTGTGTCAAAAATACTCATACTTTCAAAAGTTTCAAAAATATTCTTAAACTTTTTTTTTAAAAAAAGTTCAAAAATGTTCTTACCATTAGTTTTGGATAGAAACCATTAAAGTTTTGTTTTAAAATACCCCTAAATTTTCAAAAATTTCAAAAATACCCTTAAACTTAAAAAAAAAAGTTAAAATATCCTCATCATTAGTATTATGAAAAAAGTTAAAATATCCTCATCATTAGTATTATGAACAGAAACCGCTAATACCGCATTGAAAAAATAACTCTAAGTTTTACCAAAAAAAAAAAAAAGATTTAAAAATGCTCCTACGGTTAATATTGTGATCAATTTGTTTGAAGTTTTCTTGAGTTCAAAAAGGTTCAATTTTAAAACATATTATCTAGATATCATTATTTTTTTCATATAGATACTCTGATTTTTCTCATATATTTTTCTAATTCTTACTTCAATTTTCTCAACAACAAAATCAAAATCAAAATTTAAGTGAAAATATTACAAAAAAATCTCACAAAATTTCAAAATAAAAAATCTTCCCTTAAAGCCTAAACAATAAATAGTCAAATATAAAAAATGTATTCGGCTATTACCATACACTCAACTTTAATACAACCTTGTTAAAACATTCAAGTCCTAAGTACCTAATTGAAGTGTGAAAATTTTATTTATTTATTTATTTATTTTTAGATAAACAAATGTCAAACTGTTAACAAAAAGACGAGTAAGAGGGTGTTGAAGAAGAGAGAAGAAAAAAGCGGAAAAATAGAGAAGTAAGACAACATTTATGGACTCTATTTATATAATAGAAAGTTTAGGGGTATTTTTGATATAAAATATTAACGGTTTCCATCCAAAACTAACGGTAAGGGTTATTTTGAACTCATTTTGAAAGTTTAAGGGTATTTCTGAAACATTTGAAAGTTTAAGAATATTTTTGACACAAACTACAAAGTTTAGAGGTATTTTGTATAATTTAACCTAAATTATTTTAACATCTACCAAATTTGTTCTATATATCTCATGAAGAGATTGACTTTGCATTTTATCTTAATACCGGTGGGGATTTGAACTACAAATTTTTTAAGTTAATGGCCTGTTTGAATTGTTTATAAAAAAATTGTTTTTCAAGAAGTCATTTTTATTTAAACACTTTTTTTCAAAAACAATGTAAAATAAAAACACTAATGTGTTTGGTTACACTTTTTCAAAAGTATTTTGTATACAAGTTTGTTTCCTTTGTTACATATTTAAAATGTTTATAATAAAGTCAAATTACTATATAGGATAATTATTAAAATATTATGAACTAATAATTTCAAATTTGCATTTGAAAACACTTCGATCGCCCAAGTTTTTTTTTTTCTTTTGAGCATATGATTGATTGATCGAGTTACTTATTAGAGTTAACCGTTGGAGATAATTGATGCAGTTGGTTGACGAAGTTGGCCGTTAGAGGTGGTCATTGCCAGAGTTTTAGTGATTGAAGTTAGTCGTTAGAGCTGGTCGAGTGAGGTGGTGGTCGTCATAGTTGATTGACAAAGGTAGTAGTGGAAGTTAGGTTTTTGATTGAGTTTTTTGTCCCCTGTTTCTTGTTTTCTAAGAACTAGAAATAAGAATTTGTTTGATAACTCTTTTTGTTTCTTGTTTCTTGAAAAGAAAGAAGCAGAAACATAAAATTATTTGATAACCATTTCTTGTTTCTTGAAAAGAAGGCAAAAATAAAAACTTGTTTGATAACCATTTTTTTTTCTCGTTTCTTGTATTTTCTCTTAATAATTTCTCTTAGGGTAATTGGGCTTGGTAGCACTTCTAGAGATAATAATTAAGTGTATAACAACATTTTTTAAAAAAATTGCAGATATAGCAAAATCTATCAGTGATCAACTCCTACCAATGATATAGTTTATCACCGATAGACCCTTACGATTGATATGGTTTATCACTAATAGACTTTGAAGGTAGAATCTAAATTTTGCTATATTTGTAATTTGTTTTGCATTGTGGTATATCTGCAAATATTTTGGACCTGATTACTATATTTTTAATTACCTCATTCTCTTATTTTATAGTTTAAATATAATTTAATTATGTAAAGGAAAATTGTTTTAAATGAGAAAAATGCTGGAAATATTTTCAAATATAGCAAAATATCATTGTCTATCAATGATAGATAAATGATAGAAACCAATAGATATCTATTAGTGTTTATCACTAACAGAGACTGTGATAATGATAGTAGTCTATTAGTGTCTATCAGTATTTATCAGTGATATTTTCCATATTTTTTAAATATTTTGGCTCATTTTGCTATATTTGAAAACAACACTTATGTAAAATAAAATATATATATAGCATGCATTCAAATATAAAAAATAATTACAAAACATTTACATGATCAAATACACATAAGTTTCAAGCCAAAATTAATAACTATAATACAATTGTTTTATCATCCATATGTCACTAAAATTTTATTTACAAAATTATTTCTCACTTAAGTCATTTGTCTTAAATGATGTTGACTCAAATACAACTCAATTATCTTATAATATTATATAAATATCGTAGATGTAAAATATTTAACAGAACCTAAATGAATGTCTTAATAAACAAAGTTTATATATTGTAAAATTCTAACCAACTATATAAACATGCATATTGCAAAATTTAAAATTCAAAATTTTAAAAATATTCAAATATAACTATTGAAAATTTGAAATTTGAAATTTGAAAGTAAAAATAATATATAAATCCAAATATTGGAAATTTTAAAATTTAAAATTAAATTAACATATAGATCTAAGAAAAATGATAAAGAAAAAAAATAAAAGAAAGAAAGAAATATAAAAGAAATATAGCAGAGAGAAAGAAAATATAAACAAAAGTAAAATAACACGAAAATGACTTAATGGGGAAATCGAACCCACGACCTTAAACCCCAAGTATGGTCTACTAGGTCACGTGACCTGCACCGAGTTGGTGGCTGATTGGGCTTTTTCCTAGATCAAAGCGGATCAGCTCGCCTTCTTGTTATCCAAAAGTCGGTCGAATCGGGCGGGCCCCCGCCCCGGAACGTCGAATGAAATAGACCCCCCTCTCCCTCTTCCTCACGCCTATTTGTTCTCCTGGCCTCGGAGAGATGCAGAACTCTTTTTTTTTTTTTTTTAATAAAAAGATGAATAGATAGGGCCATGATACATTCCGACATGCATGCCAACCGACTGGCCAAGAAAATAGGGAGAAAATACTTTTGCAAACAACTACAGTTCTCAAATATAACCCTATTTTTGCAAACGTTTCTCAAATTTTATAAACAAGAGACTAGACCAGCTATCAAACAAGTCAGTTTCTTAAAGAATAAAAAATAGAAACAAGAAACAAGAAATGTTTGGATTGTGATTGGATTAAATAGGCCCCCACCTTCTCACTGGCTCAAAAGTGACTTGGTTTGTGATTGGATTATAAATAGATTGTTTATTAGAGGATCAATGTACTTAAGGAGCAAGAGGTAATTATAAGGGTAAAACGGTAATTTGATCCAGCTGTAATTACGAAACATTTATGAATGATCGACTTACTTTTGTTGGTTATATCACTAGACACAAAAATATTCTACAGTTCATAAGAGTGTAGCTATGGGTCTTTAGTGAAGTATCCCATAATTAATGAATGTTGATTAATTTAATTAAAAAGTTTAATTACTTAATTTCGAATCATTAGAGCTTATAAATGTAGGTTCATTAGGTTCTCTGCTAGCTCACAATAGACTCCTTTGCATTTTTTAGGTCTATTTCTGAAACTTTTTTATATTTGTAAATAATTTGATATTTTTTCTGTTTATAATAATTTTTCTTATTTAATTTAATTTAATTAAATTAAGAACTCCCTTACATTTTTGCAAGAGAGTGTGAGAGTGGAGAGAGAAGTTACTGTTGAGATTTATGTCCAAAATCTCATAGTTTGTAAATTATAAACAAATTATTGAGTAAATAAAAGTTTTATGTATTTTTCAAATAAATAAAGTATTATTTATTATTTGCATGACTCAAATTAAATAAACTAAGATCCAATGATGTTAATGTAACTTGAACAGTATGTAGTAGACATACAAGAGGATCTTGTACGAGTAATAACCTGAAAGGTCTGTAGTATCTAGATAAGGTTGGGTGCCCTATCCTGGTGACACTACAAATACGACCCACTTTGTAAATGTTACAAGAGTTGTAAGTGTTACAAACAATTTGATCCAAATTGTTCATGTATTGACATGGAAGTTAGGGTATCCTATACAATGAGATTATATAAGACTGGACCATAAAATATATAATCTCTCAGTGTAATATTGTTAATTTAAGAGACTAATATTTCAAAGAATGACCTTAAGTAACTCAATCTCAATCCTGAGTGAATTATGAACTCCTATCCATAATGGTCATTCTTTTATTTATATGAGTGAGAGTGACCCTTGTTGCCAACTCAATAAGCCTACCATTTTGGGAACAATACCGAGTAGGGAGTTGGGAACATAACTATAGAAGATGGAATTCACTCATACCCACTTTAGGGTAAGTAGATAGGTTGTTCCCTTAAGTGCTAACTCCGTGACTTGAACAACGAGACCTCGCTCTTTCACTAGTCGAAGAGGAATTTTGTTTATGGCTGGACCATAAATAGATTATTCACTAGAGAGATTAGTGATACTTAAGAAGCAAGAGATAATTACAGTGGTGAAACAATTATTTCACCCAGCTGTAATTACGAACAACTTGTCTAAGGGTTGACTTATGTGTAATGTTAATTCAATGGACACAAAAAATATTCAGTTCATAATACTAAAACTATGGGTTTTTAGTGGTATGCCCTATAGTTAATGAAGGTTGATTAATATAATTGAAGTGTTTAATTGATTAATCTCAAATCATTGGAGCTTATAGCTGTAGGTCCATAAGGTCCCTATGCTAGCTCATAACAGATGAAAATAAAAAAATTGAGTGTTGAAAGGATTTGAAGTATTCAAATTGTTTGAGGGAATTAATTAAAATAATGTATAAGACACATTACAATATAAAGTTAATTTTGAATCAGATTCAAAATTAAAACTTTGTAATATGAGAGTATTCGAATAAGATTCAAAAGTTAAATTAATATCAATTGGATTCACATTAAAACTATTGGTTAAAATTAATATGAATTAGATTTATATTAAAATTATGGTATCGCTCGGTACATCTTTCCACTTAGAGTAGCGCACTGAAATTGTGTCCCGCGTCGCGGTCCCAATGGCATTGCTAAACTTCGTAGCGAAGACGCTTACTGGTTTCCAACATTCTCGTCAATGGTAATTGGGATCCGCCCATGACGTTGCACATATGAATCCAAATTAATATTTCGGCTATGTCCTCGCCCACGCTTCCTTTTTGATCCTATACAAGAACAACAAGTGTGCTACTTCAATTATATGTTACAATCATATTCAGATGTACAACTACAACCTTAGACATATTATTATCACCTAATGCGGGGGTCGTGCTTGCCTCTACTGCGGGATAGCCAAAGTGTTAGCTTCCTGAACTAATTCATCTGCTAGACGATTTTGACTTGTCCCCACCATATTCTACAATAACTCTAAACATGTTTTGTATGAATACCATCAAAACATGCAATTATTCACTATCTTGATCATCAGAATCTAGATATTGATTTGAACTAGAACTCTTCTCAGTGGATGCTTCTACATCTTTGGGTCCATCATTTATAAATTTGTCATCTAAATATGGTACACTTTGATTCAATTGTTGTAGATTAACTTGATGTTCTACAATAGTAGGATCAACGTCATCTCGACATAATATGGCATCCTGGATAGATTCATCAACCTCAATCCTTTCAACTACTTTCAACAACTCTAAATCGTCAGTTTCTTGTCTGTCTACTTCTGGAACATCCCAAATGGATGTATTTTGCACAATTTGCACAACTTTCCAATTATTGCCAAGTTTATCGTTGTTTATGTAAAAAACTTGCTTGGCTTGAGTAGCAAATATGAAGGGCTCATCTATATACCAATAATGAAATGTATTTATTGACATGAACCCTAAATCATGTCGTACTTTATTTTTTCTAGGGTCTGTGTCAAACCACTTACATTTGAAAAGGATCACACGTCTTCCATTGCTATATTCTAAGTCTAAGACATCAACTAGTATACCATAGTAATTCATTTCAACTCCTTCCGTTTCTCCAGGCACCATGATTCCACTATTCTGAGTAGATCGTTTTTCGTCGCAATCAATACAATGAAACCGGATTCCATTGACAATGCAACCATTGTAAGATCAACTTGACTAGAAGGACCAAGTGATATCAAGTAAAGATCATGAGATGTTTCTCCTCTTTGACGTAGTGAGTAAACCTATTATTAATGGATAATTACAAATCAAATTTTTAACTCATTATTGATGTTCAAATTTCAACTCGGAGAAGTAGACTTACATGGTCTTTAAACCAATTAGGGAATTGTGATCAGTGTCTTTGAGATAATTAGGATGTTGTGTCTACTCGAGTATGAATCAGTCTCAAATGTTCCTTATTTATAAATATTTTTGAGATTAGAACTAATATCGAATTTGAAAACCAAAGATATTAACTAAATTTATAGAATCTGAAACATACCTACAATGAGACGTTATCTCAGAACTGTTGTTCAATACATACCAATATGCCATTCGTTTCTCATTTTCAGTTAGCATCTTCACATTTGACCTTTTTAATGGTCGTACATTTTGCATGAACACCTCAAAATCTCTAGAACTTGAGTCATCATTACATGGCTCCCTATTAAATCTTGTTTCTATTCCAGATAGATACATCGAACAAAAAGTTAAAGATTCTTTCATGATAAATCCTTCTGCTATTGAACCCTCGGGACGTGCTTTGTTTCTTACATATTGTTTCAAAGTTCGCAAGCTTCTCTCAATAGGGTACATCCAACTATACGTAACCAGACCAACGACCTTTGCTTCATAAGGCAAGTGAACAGCAAGATGAACCATTGCATAAAAAAAAAAAGCCTACGGAAAGATCTTTTCTAACTTACATAATATGAGTACAATATCTGACTGCAATCGGTCCAAATCCGTAACACAGATTACTTTCGCACATAAATCACAAAAAACTTACATAACTCCACAATAGGTGTATGCACATCCTTTCGTAAGTATGCTCGAATACCAATAGGAATAAGTCATTGGAGTAGAATATGAAAGTCGTGTGTCTTCAATCCCCATAATTTTCCATCATTCACACTAACACACCGTGATATATTTGAGACAAACCCATCAGGAAATTTAACTGATTTCAAAAACTTACAAAAAGTTATCTTCTCACTTGTAGTAAAAGTATATGTAGCATGTGGTTTTACAAATCTAGTTCCTTCTTTTTTTAGGTGTAAGTCCTTTTGTATGTTCAAATCTTCAAGGTCCAAACGGGCATTTGTCGTGTCTTTTGTTTTTCCTTCAATATTCATCAAAGTCCCAAGCAAGCTATCGCATATATTCTCTTCAATATGCATGACATCTAACTTATGTCGTAACATTAGCTTAGACCAATATGAGAGCTCAAAAAATATACTTTTTTTTGTCCAGTTAATGGTTCGCTTTCTTTTCTTATCTCGTTTGGATGGATGCTTACTTAGTACTGGAAAGTCTATTGCATTCACTTGTTCTAGGATCTCCAATTACAATGGGTGGAGATCTATGTCCCAATTTACCATCATGTTGCTTACTCCTACGCCAACTGTGGTTATTTGGAAGATAACGTTGATGTCCCATAAAAGAGATTTTTCTTCTGATCTTAAATGACGATCTATCTTCTTTACAAGTGGGACATGCTTGATAACCATTGGTACTCCATCCTGACAAGTCCCCGTATGCAGGAAAGTCATTAATGGTCCACAACAAACATGCATGTAATTGAAAATACTACCCACTCATGCAGTCATAAGTACGAACGCCAGGAGTCCACAATTCTTTCAACTCTTCAATCAACGGTTGTAAGTACACATCAATTTCTTTTCCAGGAGACTTTGGTCCTGGTATAAGTAAAGACATGAAAAAAGTAGATTCCTTCATGCACTTCCACGGTGGCAAATTGTAAGGAACAAGAACCACGGGCCACATGCTGTACGCAGTACTCATATTCCCAAATGGATTAGAGCCATTTGAAGCTATGGCTAATCAAACATTCCTTGGGTCTGAAAGCAAATAGAGGAAACTCTCTATCAAAACTTTTCCACCCTTCAGCATCAGCTAGATGTCTCAACACACCATCAGTTTCAACCCGCTTATCCTTATGCCATCGCATCTCAGTAGTAATGTGTTTTGATGAAAACAATCGCTTCAACCTCGGTATTAATGGAAAATGACGTAAAATTTTGTTTGGAATCTTTTTACTGATGGAAAAATGAGCATGCAGCAGAAGTTAATTTGATCAATTTTCACTCTAAGATGCTCAATTTAGATGATTAAACATGCAATTAAGAAGAAAAACCAAAGTTTCAAGAACACTTACCCTTGAAGCTCCAAATTCTCCTTCAATTCTTGATGAATTTCAGCACCACTTGGTTGTAAACTACCACAAGAGTCTTCTCTACTATTCTCTAGGCTTAGATTGGATGGTCGGATCCAAATTTGTGGTGAATTTGAGAAAGAATGAAGGTTGGGAAGAAGATGAACAATGTAAAGTGATTGGTAGATGCATGTCTGGAACAATTTCCAGATCGTTGAGGAACTTCCTAAGCCATACTGCTTCTTTGGCTGCCTCGCATGCAGCAACATATTCCGCTTCCATTGTGGAGTCGGCAATGCAACTTTGCTTAATACTTCTCCACACTACTGCTCCTCCGTTAAGAGTGAATACCGATCCCGAAGTAGATCTCCTTAAGTCTATATCGGTTTGAAAATCGGAATCAATGTATCCGGTAAGGATCAAATCCTTATTTCCATACACAAGCACGTAGTTCCTCGTTCTCCTTAGTACTTGAGGATATTCTTAACGGCAATCCAATGTGCAAACCCAGGATTAGACTGATACCTACTAACAATTCCTACTGCAAAACATATGTCTGGTCGTGTACATAGCATTACATACATCAGACTCCCGACAGCTGATGCGTAGGGAACTCGTCTCATATCCTCAACCTCTTGAGGTGTTTTAGGACATTGTTCCTTCGACAAATGTATTCCATACCTGAAAGGTAGAAGACCTCTCTTGGAATCTTGCATCTTAAACCTAGACAACACTTTGTCTATATAAGATGCTTGAGACATAGCTAGCGTTCTATTCTTACGGTTCCGAACTATTTGGATCCCGAGAACATATTGAGCTTCTCCCATATCTTTCATTTGAAATTGAGTTGCTAGCCAATTCTTAATGTCAGTAAGATATCCTACATTATTCCTAATAAGTAAGATATCATCTACATATAGAACAAGAAATGCTACAGTGGAATTGATGATCCTTTTATATACACAAGGTTCATCAACGTTTTGTTCAAAGCCATAAGATTTGACTGCAGTATCAAATCTCATATTCCAAGATCTGGATGCTTGTTTTAATCCATAAATGGATCTATTCAGCTTGCAAACTTTTTGCTCCTGACCTTGTTCTATGAACCCTTCTGGTTGGACCATGTAGATGTTCTCTTCAAGATTGCCATTTAGGAAGGCAGTCTTGACATCCATTTGCCAAATTTCATAATTATAAAAAGTGGCAATGGATAAGAGTATCCTTATTGATTTTATCATAGCAACAGGTGAAAAGGTTTCTTCATAATCTACCCCCTCTACCTGGGTATAACCTTTTGCTACTAACCGGGCTTTATAGGTCTGTACCTTCCCTATATGGTCTCGTTTACGTTTGTAAATCCATTTACAACCGATAGGTCTTACCTCATCAGGTTGATCTATAAGTTCCCAGACTGAATTGAAGTACATAGACTCCATTTCGAGGTTCATGGCTTTGATCCACTGATCTCGATCAACATCATTCATTGCCTGTTTATAGGTCAATGGATCCTCTAAGCCATCATCAAGTATGGTGACTTCGGTTTCAGCTAAACCTAAATAGCGGTCGGGCTGTGTAACAACCCTCCCACTACGTCGAGGCTCTCTCAACTCTTGAGATGGACGTGACAGACTAGATGTGCTTGGTCTATCAACAACTCTTGTTGATTGGCCAGTTTGATCAGCAATTTTTTGTGATTTATCTATAGCATCTTTTGAAATCTCTTCCAATACTAGTTTACTACGTGGTTTATGATCACGTATGTGGTCTTCCTCTAGGAATGTGGCATTTGTCGATACAATTACCTTTTCATCTTAAGGATCATAAAATAGACCACCTCTCGTTTCTTTAGGGTATCCTATAAATAGGCATAATTTTGAACGACGTTCCAATTTTTTAGGATTTTGTACCAACACATGTGCTGGGCAACCCCAGATCCGGAAGTGACGTAAACTAGCTTTATGCTCTGTCCATAACTCATAGGGTGTTTCTGAAACACTCTTAGAAGGAACATTATTCAAAATATAAACCGCGGACTCCACTGCGAATCCCCAAAACGAGTTAGGTAACGATGCGTAACTCATCATCGAACGAACCATGTTCAACAAGGTTCTGTTTCTCCTTTCAGATACTCCGTTCTGCTGTGGCGTACTAGGTGCAGAGAGTTGAGAATTAATTCCATGTTCTATCATATAGTCCTGGAATTTTAAGTCCATATATTCTCCACCTCGATCAGATTGAAGTGTTTTAATAGTTTTACCTAATTGGTTCTCAACCTCGGTCTTAAATTCCTTGAACTTTTCAACGATTTCAGATTTATGATGCATTAGGTAAATATAACCATACCTTGAATAATCATCAATAAAGTTGATGAAATATTCATACCCTCCTCGAGCCCTTACATTCATTGGTCCACAAAGGTCCGAATGCACGAGTTCTAAGGGTTCTTTGGCTCGAAGACCTTTTCCAGTAAAAGATCTCTTTGTCATTTTTCCCTCGAGACAAGACTCACATGGTGGTAGAGAGTTATCTTCTAACTTGTTTAGAAGTTCGCTCTTAACCAATCTCTCAATCCTATTGAGATTAATATGGCCAAGTCTTAAGTGCCAAAGATAGGTACTTTGAGAAACACGTCGTCGTTTTGTTTGAGTTTCGGCTGTTTTAAATATTTCAGTATTGTAAATAGCCTTAACTCTGGTTGGTTTTAACTTATATAAATTATTATTTAAGTTTGCAGAACAAATTTGTACACCTCTTTTAGTAATGAACGCTTCATTAATTTCAAAAGAAACTTTGTACATATGTTCAATCAAACAAGAAATAGATATTAAATTCCTTTTGCAAGAGGGTACATACAGAACAATTTCTAAGTATATATCTATTTCCAAAAAATAACTTTACATCTCCCACTGCCAAAGCTGAGATGAGCTCTCCTGATCCAACCCGGAGAGTTTTCTCACCATATTCTAGTTGTTTCCAGGAACTAGTTTCCTGAAAAGAAGAACAAACATGATTAGTGGCCCCTGAATCTAGTATCCAAGTAGAATCATTCTTCTCCACTATACATGTTTCTAGAACCATTAAATCGTATTTACCTTGATTCTCTTTTCCAGCCTTCTTATCGGCAAGGTACTTTGGGCAGTTTCTTTTCCAGTGCCCATCACGTAGAAACATTTTCCTTTCTCTACAACGGACTTTTTGCCTTTTGCAGTAGTAGTAGGAGGTGTTTTCCCTTTCCCTTTTCCTTTCTTCTTCTGAATACCTTTATTCTTTAGTACAGATTTATTTCCAGAGGTAGAGCCCTTTTGGAATCTCCTTTTTGAGGTAGTAGCAACATTTGCCTCTGCCTCAGAACCCTTATTTTTCAATAAGGACTGGTAAATCTGTAACTCATTAAGAAGGGTGGTAAGATTATAATCTATTTTGTTCATCATGGCGTTAGTTCTGAACTGGAAAAAACTCTTCGGAAGAAACTCCATGATGAATCCTACTTGGCTCTTCTCGTTCATGACAACCCCGTTTACTTCCGCGATGTTGAAGTGGACCATCATGTCCAGAACATGTTCCCTAACATTCGTTCCTTCTTTCATCCGGCAATTGTAAACATATTTGATAGCATCATGCATAGCTGAGGAGGACGGTTGTCCAAACAGAGCTTGCAGTGAGTCCATGATCTCCTTAGCAGTGACCATTTTTTCATGCTTTTTGGATAGTATATCTGATATACTTGCCAAAATATAGACTTTGGCTTTTTCATTAGCTTTGGTCCATCTGCCATGAACGTCCCGAACAGTTCGGTTCGCATTTTGAGCAGGAACTGAAGGACATTCCTTCGTTAAAACAAACCTCAGATCGTCGATAACTAGTATAGTGTTTAAATTAGATTTCCAAGTTCCATAGTTATCGCCATTAAGTTTTTCCGAAGCTAATAGTTGAACTATAGATGTATTCATTGTTGGAAAAAAAGAACAAGTTTAATTAGTGAATGTACTCTAAATTTTAATCCAATTTATTTAGCAAGTAATAATGTACCCATATTTCATTATTTTATTTTGCAACGATACTTCAGTGAGTCAGAATGGCCCCTACCGAAGGGTAGTCGACCACTCCTTCACTGAATCAAGATACTCTTGACTAAATACTAATACCAAAATAACTCTTATTCTTATAGTATTTAGTTACCGTTTCTTTGGTCAAGAACTTTACTAACACTTAGTAAGTTTTGTAAGTGTATACCCTCCATTTTCGAATCACAAAGATCGGAATCAAACAAGCCCTCGAAGGAGAAACAATTGCTTGAAAACGGACCTATGTAATTTTATCCATTTCTGGAGTTCACGGAGTTTCGAATCCCATGTTACAAACTCTCCGAAGGGATATGCGCCTATAAACGCCAAGCAGGTGCAACATAGGAATCTCACGGTGTGACCTAATGGAAGAGACCACAGGACATGTTGACACACACCCTTCACCCACTTACTATGAACTACTTCCCCTATTCACCTTGCTATTGACCCATGCAAACACTTTCCGAAGGGAGGTTGCCCAAATAGCAACTCGAAGCCGAGCATGGGATCTCACGTTGTGAACTCTTAGGGACGTGAGAGCTAATGATAACGTATCGTATACATTATTAATCTCCCACTGAAGTATTGTAATTTTAATTGGGTATTTACTTGGTTATATTCCGGCTAAATATATACAACCAAGTCTAGGTAAACAAACCCCATCCTCTCACTGGCTCGAGAGGGAATGGATTTAGTGATTAGATCCTAAATTAATTATTCATTAGAGGGACAATGGTACTTAAAGAGAAAAGATGTAACTCAGAGGTAAATCGGTATTTGACCTAGCTGAAGTTATGAACAACCTGTGAAGGATTGACTTATCGATGACGGTTATATCAAATGGACACAAATATATCTACAGTGAGGAGAGTGCAACTACGGGCTTTAGTGGAGTGTCCCGTTAGTTAACGAATGTTGGTTAACTAGGTTAAAGAGTTTGGCCAGTTAATCTCGGATCGTTGGAGCTCATGATCTGTAGGTCCATTAGGTCCCTTTACTAGCTCATAAATGGACTAAAATCTTAGATAATGTGGTGAATAAGTTTGAATCGTTCAAATCTTGGCTTAAGGAATGAAAGTTAGATATATATGATATATCGACGTTTAATTACGAATTAAACGTACAAATAGAGTTAATTATAATATTTAAATATAATTTAAATATTAATCATATGAATAGGGATTCATATCGGTTTTTTTTTAGAAAAAAATAATAAAATAATATTAATTTTCCCACTTGTCCCGATTTTTCTAAAAAAAAAATCGATATGAATCCCTATTCATATGATTAATATTTAAATTATATTTAAATATTATAATTAACTCTATTTGTACGTTTAATTCGTAATTAAACGTCGATATATCGTATATATCTAACTTTCATTCCTTAAGCCAAGATTTGAACGATTCAAACTTATTCACCACATTATCTAAGATTTTAGTCTATTTATGAGCTAGTAGAGGGACCTAATGGACCTACAGATCATGAGCTCCAACGATCCGAGATTAACTGGCCAAACTCTTTAACCTAGTTAACCAACATTCGTTAACTAACGGGACACTCCACTAAAGCCCGTAGTTGCACTCTCCTCACTGTAGATATATTTGTGTCCATTTGATATAACCGTCATCAATAAGTCAATCCTTCACAGGTTGTTCATAACTTCAGCTAGGTCAAATACTGATTTACCTCTGAGTTACATCTTTTCTCCTTAAGTACCATTGTCCCTCTAATGAATAATTAATTTAGGATCTAATCACTAAATCCATTCCCTCTCAGGCCAGTGAGAGGATGGGGCCCCTTGTTCAAGTCCTGGGAATAACATTTAAGAGAACAACCTTTCTTCTATCCCTAAGTTGGGTAGGAGTGAATTCCGTTTTGCAAATTCTATGTTCCCAACTATCTACCCAGTCTTATCCCTGAAATAAGAGGAATGTTGAGCAGCACTATTGAGCTTACTCTTACCTATGTAGATCAAGGGATAATTCTGAATAAATAGGAGTTCATAGATAGCTCAAGATTCTGATCAAGTTATCTAGGTCATCGATAAGTGAAATTAATCAGTGTTAATCGTAAACGGTGTTAATACGTAACAGTAATTATTTCAGGGTCAGTCTTACACAATCTCATTATGTAGAATACCCCCGCTCACATGTCTCTACATGATCAAATCAGAATCACTTCATTTATGACACTTTACAATATTTGTAACAATCATGAAGCGGGTCATATTCAATAGTGTCTCCAAGAAGAGGTACCCAACCTAATCCATGTACTATAGACTATTGAGGCTACTTACTCGAACTTGATCCTGTTTATGTCTCCACATAAAGTCCAAGTACTCATGATAGTAGCCAAGGGTTCGTAGTTTAATTGGATTTAGAGTTGATAAATAATTAATTCACTTGAATAACTTTATATGTACTAAAAATCACCTATTTACAAAAACTACGAGTTTTAGGACATACAACCCAACACTTACTTGTTCCATCCTTCATTTTGTATCGAGACTCGCCACACACTGGACAACTTTGACAATTAGAATATCCTTTCCAAAATAAAATGCAGTCATATTTGCAAGCATGAATAGACTCGTATCCTAGTCCTAAGTCACGTAATTTTCTTTTGGCTTCATAAAAAGAACTAGGTATATAGGATCCAACTGGAAAGGCATCTTTCAACAGGTCTAGTAGCATATCAAAGGATTTGTTACTCCAATTATTGAGAACCTTAATATGCATCAACCTCACCAAGAAGTTCAATGAGGAAAATTTTGTACAACCAAGGTACAACAGGTTACGTGCTTCATCCATCAACTCCTCAAAAATGTTTGAAGTATCACTTTGTTCAATGTTATTAGGCATTTCATCCCCAAATTCTTCTTCATCTTCATCATATTCCATTTCTCTCATCGGTCCTTGCAAATCATTTAAAAGATCTAACAACTCATTGTCATCATTCTGAGCAATAGGTTCTTCCCTTAATCCATCATCTACTAAATGAGCTAAATGAGTCATGACTCTTTGAAATCGAGATAGATTTGCTGGTTCTCCATGATAAATCCATTAACTATATGAAGAAGATATTCCATTAGCAAATAAGTGTCGTTCTACTCCATCTAATGTTTGAAACATTGAATTTTGGCAATTTTTACATGGACATCTCATTTTTCCTTCTCCATTTACATGACACTTTACCACTTCCATAAATTGTGCAACACCATCAATGTACTCTCTTGAGAATCTATCTCTAAGTTTAATCCAATCCTTATTCATATTTGGATAAAGTGGAC
This sequence comes from Citrullus mucosospermus, assembly GCA_030954485.1. Lineage (NCBI taxonomy): Eukaryota > Viridiplantae > Streptophyta > Magnoliopsida > Cucurbitales > Cucurbitaceae > Citrullus > Citrullus mucosospermus. Next base: position 21,502,121 of record CM062057.1, read on the forward strand.
AAATTTTAATCCTGTAGGAGCAAGGACAAAAAGTTTAAACCTAAGGATATATACTTTAACAAGAGTCAATTTCACTCTCCAATTCAAACTAAAAAACTCCTAAAAAGTGTCCAAGTGATAACTTTGACTCCCAAAACAGCCACAAAGTTCTTCCTAGAATGTGTTAAAGTTCCAATTTGAGTATTTGACTCCAAATAATAGTGACTCAACAATGAAAGAGATTGATGCTACACATATATCCACCACCATACATAATGCAACGATTTACACATATGATCCTAGCATAACAAACCCAATACGATTGAAAGACAAAGGAAATAGAAAATAAAACAAACAATCTACACATATGACCCTAGCTCCCAACAGCAAATGGAAATTTCATTGTTGAACATAAAAAATATGGAATAGAATCATCAAAAACAACCTTCCAATAATGACAATTTCATTTCAGAACAACAAAAATAGACAGAAAAAATTAGCGGTTGCAAAACCCAACAATCAACACACACACTAAACAGAATACCAAGAGTTTTCCTTGTCGAACATCAAGATTAGGAGCAATAGATTTACCCACAATGATAGGTCAAAGAAGCCGGCGACGATGTCTACTAGGGAGAAGACGGCGACTTGCAAAATTAGAAGGGAGGAGGGTAGAGAGCTCGACGGCGCGGGTGGAGAACAGATTCGCCAGCGATAGCTGTTGGGAGCAGTAGACTATGGGTGGAGAGTTGCTGGGGAGAAAGAAAATCTACCGATTTCGCCGGTGGCTTGCAAAATTAAAGAGCTGCTGTGGGGCGTCCTTCGTAAAAAGAGAAGGGGAAGAGGGAAGGTGCAAGTCACGAAAAGAGAAGGGGAAGAAGAGGGAAAAAAAGGGGGGGGGGGGGAAGGATTTTTTTAATTCAACATTTCCCTCCGCAAAGATGCGTCGACATATGACCCACAATGCGTCAGACTAAAATACAAAAAAACGCCTATTTTCGGTCAGCTTTTGCCGACACCTCCTTCCGTCAGCAATCATCATACATTGCGTCGGCATATAAACTGTTGAAAAAAAAAATGCGGTCTTTTGTTCTATATTGACCTTTCCCGCCGCAACGCTGCGTCGCAAATAACCCCCAATGCGTCGGCCTATAACACTAATCATAAGCCTACGTTCAGCTTTGGCCGACGCCTCCTTCCGTCTGCAATCATCCGATATTGCGTCGGTATATATTTGGAAAAAAAGAGGCGTTCTATATTGACCTTTCCCACCACAATGCTGCGTCACAAATAACCCCCAACGCGTTGGCTTACAACACTAAAATAAGCCTATTTTCATTCAGGTTTGGCCGACGCCTCCTTCCATCGGCAATCATCCGACATTGCGTCGGCATGTATTTGGAAAAAAAGAGGCGTTCTATATTGACCTTTCTCGGCTCAACGCTTGTCGCAAATAACCCGTGTCGCCTAAAACTCTAAAAATAAGCCTATTTTCGGTCAGCTTTGGCCGACGCCTCCTTCCATTGGCAACCATCCGACATTGCGTCGGCATATATTTGGAAAAAAATAGGCGTTCTATATTGACCTTTCTTGCAGCAACGTTGCGTCTCAAATAACCCCCAATGTGTTGCCCTAAAACTCTAAAAATAAGCCTATTTTCGGTCAGTTTTTGCCGACGCCTCCTTCGTCGGCAATCATTCGACATTTCGTTGGCATATATTTGGAAAAAAAGGCGTTCTATGTTGACCTTTCCCGCCGCAACGCTGCGTCGGCAGATGGCCCCCAATGCGTCGGCCTAAAACTAAAAATAAGCCTATTTTCGGTCAGCTTTTGCCGACGCCTATATTCGTCGGCAAGCATCCGACATTGCGTCGGCATAAATTTGGAAAAAAGAGGTGGTCTTTTGTTCTATATTGACCTTTCCCGTCGCAACGTTGCGTCGGCAGATGACCCCCAATGCGTCGCACTAAAACACTAAAGATAAGCCTTTTCGGTCACCTTTTGCCAACGCCGCCTTCCATCAGCAATCATCCAACATTGCGTCGACATATATTTGGAAAAAAAGGCAGTCTTTTGTTCTAAATTGACCTTTCCCGCCGAAACGCTGCGTCGGCAAATGACCCCCAATGCGTCGCACTAAAACACTAAAAATAAGCCTATTTTCGGTTCGCTTTTGCCGACGCCGCCTTCCATTAGCAATCATCCAACATTGCGTCGGCATATATTTGGAAAAATAAAGGCCTTCTTTTGTTTTATATTGAACTTTCCCGACGCCACGCTGCGTTGGCAGATGACCCTTAATGCGTCGGCCTAAAACACTCAAAATAAGCCTATTTTCAGTCGGCTTTTGCCAACGCCTCCTTCCGTCGGCAAGCATCCCACATTGCGTCGCATATATTTGGAAAAAAGTTGGTCTTTTCTTCTATATTGACCTTTCCCGACGCCACAATGCGTCGGCATATGACCCATATTGCGCCGGCAGATATACGAAGAAAAAAATGTCTTCAATTGTATATTTTAGACGACGCAATGACGTGGCGTCGCGAAAAAGGTCATCTGTGCTGACGAAAATACATATGTCGGGAAAAAAAATGTTGGAACAGGTTAAAATTCTTGTAATGAAAGAAGGCTCATATATTAAAATATGATTCATATATACATTAAATTAAATATTTGATATTTAATAAATTAAATAATTAAATTGGATTTAATTAATTAATAAAGTAAATTAATTAAAATATTTATATTTAATTAATAAATATATTATTAAATGTGACATATTTAATATATTTATTTTAAGTACTTATTAATTAAAAGAAAGAAAAATAACTCCCCTGCAATGCAAGGGAGTAGTGAGTGGGAAGGGAAGTGTACTTACGTTTCTTCTTAAGTGAAAAGATCTCTCGGTAGAGTGCAATAACGTTTTTTCCTGAAGGACAAAAGAAAAAATTACTCACCTACTCGCTGTCAAAATCTCTCTGCAGAAGAAAATAGAGAAAGTTCTATGTGAATACTTCCCCTACTCTTTAACAAAGGATCTCACAATCCCTCCTTGTTCCAAGAGAATAGTGGAGAAGATCATATTGGTGGTGTCTACATCACAATTGGTCCAAGCAGTTGCAATGTCAAAATGGGGTGAAGTTTTGAACAAGAGTTCTTCAGAAGGTATTTTAATCTTTTGCCCTAATATTTCTGTAAAATTTGCTTAACCCTTTTATTGAATCTCTATCCTATTTAAATTATTATGTAATAAAATTGGGGCAAAGGCAGTCACATGCTTCTGCAAATGAATTCAATTCTTTCAATTACAACTTCCCTCCTTCCTTCCTTGTATTTTTAACATGCTTAATCTTCTGTATTTACTTTATGTGTTTCTAATTCATGAAATTAAATTGAAGTAAAGCGATCATACGCTTCCACTCAAGATTCAATCCTTGTCAGATGGATGGTCTCCAAACAAGATTTTAAAGTTGAATTTCGATGCAATGGAAAGAATTTGAATTGGTATTTTATACTTTTGTTTCAAAATGATGTTCCATACTTCAAAGACCTTTTGTTGGACATTTTGTTATACAAATGTGTGATGCTAGTGTTAATAATAATTTTGTTTATCTTTTACTTGATGTAACTTGGTAATTATAACTTAAATTGATATTACTTGAACTCACTTATTAGAAAATTATCGAAGTTGGTTGACATAACTTGTCATGCAAACTTGTGTCTAAGTTGCTATTATTTCATTTTGTTTCAATGATAGTATATGATATTGGAAATGTGTATCTTTCCTTATAATTTTTGATTTAAATATAAATTGATTAGATGGTTCTTAACTCGTTCAAAAGATTATTATATTTTAAATTTTATAACAAGTTTATATATATTAAATTGGATATTATTTTTTAATTAATGAAATACTTTTATTGTCGTTTTATATAACGTTAGTAAATCATAGTTTTAAAAATGTAGCTTGAAATCGGTAGTGACCACAAATTTACTTTTAGCAACAGTCTTACATGTTGCTAGAACTTAACTTTCAAAGACAAACCTTCAACGTCACTGTATAAGATAAATAGTGACAAAGTATGTGTTGCTAAAAGTATGCATTTAGTAATGTGAACGCATCAGTAAAACTCATCATTTAGCGATGCTCAGTAAATATATCACTAAAACCTTTAGCTATGCGGCTACTGCGACGTACATGGCAATGTGCGTCTAAGCGTTGCTAATACCTTTAGTGGCATTTTTCAACTTCGTTTTATGCGTCACTAAAAGTTACTTTTCTCGTAGTGTCTCTTGGTGGAATCTAATTGTTTAGAGGTGATTAACCCACTAAATAACATTGTGGATGATACCACTGAGGTCTCTTTCTTTATTGAGGTGGCAAAGACTTAGGGTAGCATTTTGGGGCCTATTTCTTTCTCTTATGTTTGTTGGTGTCATAATGGTCCAATGCACCCCGAAAAAGGGTAAAAAAATGTGATGGGGAAGTCTCTACTTAGTCTCATTTCATTTTAAAATGAAACTAATCTATCTATCAAAGCCAGGTTTCGATCTTGGGACCTGTGGGTTATGGGCCCACCACGCTTCCGCTGCGCCACTCTGATTTATTGTTCCTTCAACATATGAATCAAACTCTATTAGGCTTAATTTTCAATCATTTCTCAATTTGAGTATAACTGAACTGATTTAGCCAAATTCTCTCAACTAAAGTCCCGTTTGGTAATCATTTGGTTTTTGGTTTTTAGTTTTTATTTTGAAAATTAAGCCTATAGAGACTACTTACATCTCCAAATTTCTTCCTTTGTTATCTGCTTTTTACCAACAGTTAAAAAACCAAGCAAAATTTTGAAAACTAAAAAAAGTAGCTTTTAAAAACTTGTTTTTGTTTTCATAATTTGGTTAAGAATTCAACCATTGTATTTAAGGAATATGCAAATCATTATTAAAAAAATGGGGAGAAAATAAACTTAATTTTTAAAAACCAAAAATAAAAAAGGAAATGCTTACCAAATAAGACATAAGTGATTGGAACGATTTGAATCTATCAATGCAATTATAAAAGGAAAGCCTATGTTTTTAGGATATGAGATTAAAAAATTTCTTCAATTTGCTCTTCATTTCTCAGTTTGTAGCATTCGCAGTAGCTTCATCGATGTTAAAAAAGAATAAAGAAAACAACAACAAACAAACCCGCAGCTAATTTCCAACCATTCATTAATCTAAACATCTTTTCATTGGCATTTGTCCCTAATTCCCATTATGCTTTTAATTTTCTGAATATCCAAGGATTCTTGTAATTAAGACATGGCAATCAATGTAACAACTAAGATGTTGGCTCAACTTCCAAAATTTATTGCTATCATAACCTTTAAAAAGATTGAACCAAAAACGTTTTCTACTTTAAGAAGGCATTTATATATGGGAAAATCCCAAAGCCCTAACACACCAATGCAATTAGCTATTTCCTTCCATATGCACAGTTGTCTCTTCAAGTCTTATCATATCATCATGAATTGAATTGACCCACCAATCAAGAGATTTGTTATTTCATTTCATTCTAGCCACTAAATTAATGTTTGGATTTAAAATTTTTTGAATAAGATTTAATGTTGATATAGAGGGTGAATCAATTTTTATTATCTTGTAGACCAAAACATCATGAAATATTATGAAATTATCAATAATGTGTATCTAATGTAGAACTAATATGAATTATAAGAAGTTTAAACTTATTTAAAATGTAGAAAAATTTGAAAAGTGTTTGATTTGCATGTCCACCTGAATATTTTTGAAGTTATTTTAATATACTTTTTCTTTTGAATGATGGATCGACAAGACATCAACATTTTATCGATATTTTTATTAACATTTTCATAAAATTGAGACATTGATATTTCCATCTTAGAAGACCTATAAGAGAGTCTAGAGAAAACATAGAGGATTCATGAATGAGCCTAGAGTGAGTGTAAAGGATTCATGAAGAGCCTTGTGGAAGCCGAGTGGTAGCAGTGTGAAGTCATGACAGATAATCCATGAAAGAGTTAAGTTGAACAAACCAAGTGTAGGTGGCCATTTCGGTGATAGAGTTGTAACCGTCTAAAGTGTAACGGATGGGTGGTTTCATGGATTAACGAGGTGTCATTATGAGACTCAGTGTCCATTACCACTATAAGAATTTTTTCTTTTGCCGACGCAAACAAACGTCAGTATAAGTCCCAATTTCGTCGGCAAAACTTATGCTGAGAAAAAATTTTGCGTCGGTAAAAACATCGGCATATCCACATTGGGAGAAGTTGCTCCAGACGCAAAATCAATTGCGTCGGCATAAGTCTACTTCTGCCGACGCATTGTGTTGCATCAGCAGAAACTTTGTCCCGACAAAAGTAGAAGCGTCGGCATAAATACCCTTATCTCGATGCGACATAAGTCTACTTTTGTCGATGCATTATGTTGCGTCGGCAAAAACTTTGTCCCGACGAAAGTAGAAGCGTCAGCATAAATACCCTTATCTCGACGCAATTCGATGCATCGACATATATTTTACCCCAACGAAATAGAGTTGCGTCGGCAAAAAACTAATTTTGAGAAAATGGAAATTTCACGATTTTGTTTGATTTTTGCCGACGCTTTATTACGTGTCGGCATAAGTTTTTTACAATTTTTTATAAATTATAAATTTTAATAATTAAATAACGAAAGTTTTATTTCTTTATTATTTAATAACTCTATACAAACAAAATTTAATATTCAAACAAATATAATAAAAATAAACTTATATATTAAAAAGAACATTAATGTTCAATACAGTTACTGAACTTCTAAAAATAAGAACATTATATATGTTTTACTAGCCTTCATACAAATACTTTGAACAACAAAAGTTTAACATTCCTTAAGCCAAAATATAAATGGGATTCTAAAGCAAAATAACTTCTTAGCAATCCCCTATACAAAAAAAAAAAAAAAAAAAAGTTTGACAATCTTAAGCCAAAATATATACTTGAGATGTTAGACCAAAAGATTAATCAACTCAAAATCTGCTTGCAGTCTCAAAAAAACAATATTTGAGAATTCACCCGTACAGCCTAAAATAGCAAAAAAACAAATATTATGAAGAAATATATAAAGAAAAATGAATTTAAATAGTTATAAGACATGACCAAACATGCAAGCTAGGAATATGTTAAAACATGAACACCACAAACAACCATTTTACTATCTAAACGGTGATTAAAATGACGTGGCTATCATACAGTTATGGTAGCTCAAAGAAAATTCCTAAATCCACTAAAATACACATATTTAAATGTGGCTATCATAACTGCAGGATAGCCACACAACCAAAGTACAATCCTAAAATTCACTAAAGCACACATATTTGAATGTGACTATCATAAGTGCAGAATAGCCACACAACTAAAGTACAATCCTAAATCCACTAAAACACACATTTGAATGTGGCTACCATAACTGCAGGATACTCACACAACCATTTACATTATGAGGCTAAAGTGTAACAGATGGGTGGTTTCATGGATTAACGAGGTGTCATTATGAGGTTCAGTGTCCGTTACATAATATTAACTCTATAAAGCCATTAGCATGGTATGTGTTGAAAACACTCCATACTACTTTCTTCTGCCAATTCACCTATCAGCTCCTTACTACTTTGAGCATCAAGTGTCGGTGGTTAGACATAATAACAATGTTCAATTTCTTCATTTTGCAGGAGACTTGGACTATTTTTTGATAAATTAAAAATTTACCGTTAGATGCCTTTTTCGACATTTCCATTTGCATTAACATTTACAGCGTTTTAAACTTTTATCTAAAAAGTAATTGTCGTAATGTAACAATCATCAATTACCTAATTATAATAGTTACTGGTATTCAATTTCTATTATTTTTAAAAATTATAAAAGTCATCTCTGGGAATTGCGTTAACAATTAGGTAATTTTCAATTTCATCCATCACTCTCTTAAATTTGCAAAAGTATTGCAATTAAAATTATAAAAAGCACAAACCTTTTTTTCTCTCGGTTTTTTTTAGTTTAAGCAACGACATTTCAATTATAAGGGTTGTTCCCATCTAACTTTCAAACTATAGTATTGATATAAATCAAATCTCAAAGCTAGACAGATTATTTTCTATTTAGAATAATTACTATATCCACATTTTTTTTTAAAAAAAAACAACTTTAACAATAATGCATAATGTCTATTATTTGGAATCTAAATTCAACACCTAATCATATGACATTCTTTTACATTTACATGATCTATTCATGTTACATTATTGCACATCATGCAACGAATGATTACTCAAAGTTAAACACACTTAAATTTAAAATTCATATGGTTGATCGAGTCAACAAATAAAAAGTTACATCTGGTTGGTATTAGATAATAGCTATGAATTATTTTAAACATTATATTTCTTAAATATATACTTGTATATTCTCAAGATCTCTCTTTTAGATGGTTTATTCATGTATCTCTCTTCTATTTAGATGGCATATTAACTATTTAAAAGAAAAGACATGTAGGTAAAATGTAGTTAAACATTTATTATTATTATAATATAGAAAAATTATTATAGATAGAAAAAAATATCAAACTATTTACAAATATAGAAAAAATTCACTGTCTATTAGTGATAGAAGTCTATCAGAGGCCTATCACTAATAGACAATGAAATTTTTTTATATTTATAAATAGTTTGACTCATTTTGTTATATTTGAAAACAACCCTTATTATTATTATTTTTTTAAAACGGAAGCCAAACATTTCCTTGAAAATTTATTTTAAAAAGTAGAGAATGATTTCTCATTATAAAACAGCTCCCAAACAAAATAGTTCTTTAGAGTTCATTTCTTAATAATTATTTGAAAAGCAATTGCCAACCAATTGCATATAAAAGAAATTGGTTGTTGTTAAAAAAGAAAAATATTAAAAGAAGCAAAGTGCCATCATTTTCATTGAAGAAAAAAGTTGTATAATCGTAAAGATAATACAACAATACCCAACATTGCCCAACTTCTGTTAGGACATACAAAATCAAATCCTCAATCCAAAGCAATAATCAAAGAATTTTATGTATATAATAAGATATATGGAAATGTGAGATGCCCTTTTCGCTTCCCCTTTTTGAAGTAATACATTTTTCTTCAAACTCATTTATTCTTGACGGTGATTGGCTTTAAAGGAAACAAAAGGAGGTGGGTTTCAAATAGTGACCAATCCAATAAATTTCTCATTATCATTTTCACCTAACACAAATGCTTTTTTTTTTTTTTTTTTATTTGATTTTATTTTAATAATCTCTCTCTTTTTTTTAAATACAATTTTAATTTTTTATTTTCAAATGTCAAAATTTAGTATCTACTATTTCCATAGATCTTAAAGTTAGTTTTATTGTTAGCTTCAAGTTAAACTTTTATTTTTTATTTTTATTTTTATTTTTTTTTTTACTAATGTACTTGATAAAATAATATTCATACTTTTCCATGACTTAACATGAATATGCTTTAAAAATTTATAGAAAAAAACAGATAGAGATTATTTTTTTTTTTTGGAAATTAATAACATACTAAAACTACAATCTAATTTTAAGATTCATTGAAATAATGGTGATTAATTTCTAACATTTGAAAATAAAAGGATTAATATAGAACAAAATATAGAGACAAAAATGTGTCAAGTCAAAAACTAACTCAACTAATATATTGTATTTGTTAGTGACAAATAAGTATGTAGTTTAAATCTACTCCTATTATATTAAAAAGAAAAAAAAAAAGAAAGTACAAAGAGACAGAAATAATATTTTAGCCTTTATTTTCTATCACTGAATGCCTATTTAGTTTTGTTCGGTGTATTGGATTTTGTGAACATTAACGGCTAAGGTAAGGGAATGGAAGTAAAGACTAAAACAATACAACCAATTATTAGTTAACTTTTTTTTTTTTTTAATTTTTTATTATTATTTTTTATTATTTTTTCCCTTATATCACTTAACCCTTTTTTTTTTCCGTACCCGCCATAGGAATGGAATGATTTTGTTCACTTTTTCGCCTCCTTTAATTTTGAGGTAAAAAAATTAGTCCTTTTTAAATAGAGAGAGAAAAAAAAAATTCCCATTACATATATGGGTCTTATTTATATGAATGGGTTGGTTGGAAACATTTAATATAGGCTACTTTTAATTTTGTTTGTAATTCTGAATTAGGGGGGAGTGTAAGTTGAAAATTACAATTTTGATGCCATTGGCTAAACCAATTTAGTTCTACTTTCTTTTCAAAAATCAATATGTTGGTTTTGACTTTTGACCAAAACCTTAATTGACACGTGAAATTTACGGCCTCTTTGTAATACTTTTAGGTTAAAAAAAAAAAAAAAATCAAAAATTTATTTTTATTTAAATACCTAGAATAAAAATGATTTAAAATAAAAATACTAATGTGATAACTTTTTCTCAAAAAGTATTTTTAATATAAGTTTGTTTGATTTGTCATATATTAAAAGTATTATTATTAATATTAAATTACTATAAAGGACCCTTTAAAATACTATGAACTAATAATTTAAAATATTGGTTGCTGGAATTGGTCGTTTGAGGTAGTCGCTAGAGGTAGCAAAAGTTGGTTAGCGATGGTGGTCAGAGTTCACAGGCAGTGGCAGTGGCCAGAGGTGGCGAGCAGAGTTGGGCGGCAGAAGTGATCGGAGTTTGTACCTAGAGGTGGCATCTAGAGTTGTCCAGTGGTGGTCGCCGAAGGTGGCAGTTGGAGTTGGTTGTCAATGGTGGTTGTCAAAGTTGGCCAGAGGTGGTGGCTGGCCGTGGTGGTTGAGGCAATGGCTAAAGGTGGCTGATGAAAGGCAATGGTAACCACAACAACATAATGTAAGTGAGGTAGATGACTTTGGGGCGTTTTGATAATTTTAAGAATTATACAAATTAGGAAGAGATTAACTATTAAACACTTAAAAGCCATTTTTCTAAAAGTTGATTCAAGTGTTTATTGTAAACTAACTTATGCTATAAATTCATTTTTCTAAAATTTATTTTGAGTAGTTGTCAAACACTTGGATTTTTTTCTAAAATGACTTATTTTTTAAATTAAACACTTGAAAATGTATTTCAAACACACACTTATACTCTTTCGACCTTTTGTGTGGAAGGGTTGGACTTAGATGAGTTAAGCATCCTAAGGCTAACCCTCCTTTAGGATAAGGATTTCAGATGGCCAAATATTTTCTCTTGGAGTTGAACAATAAACACTATTTAACACCGTGGGCTATCGGTTGTTTTTTTTACAATAATAATCTATTAAAATATTTTTTTTTCTTCCATCTATTCTCACCCTTGCTTTCTTTCCTATTTATAAAATCATTATTTTTATTTTTTTAATGCATTTTTTTTAATCAATTGGATGCTTTTAGTTAAGGAGAGTAGAATAACCCAAATGATAACATTTATCCCATGAAGTTCAAAACAACAAATCAACCTAACACATTTAGATGCAATGCGTCCTAAATATGTCAATCAATGACATTACGTTCTTGGGCTAAAGCTAAGATGCATGACAAGTAGGTAATGCCTCACGAGTCAAATGGTACTATATTCAATTAAGTCAAATAATCAATACTTATTAATTGAACGCCAAACAACTTCCTAAGTTTAATTTAACTTTGCTATCGTGCGAATAAAGATCTTAATGATTACTGATTAAGAGTTAACCTATAGTAGTAAATCATTTAACTTTGTAAAAAATACTGATAGCACCCAAAAGGTGCTATTTTTCTCAGTTCAATTGGGGCTTGTTCCATGATTTTACATGTTTATTTTATGATTTTATAAGAAGTAGAATTGATCATTGGAGTTGAAACGGAGCCAAAACAAACCGAAATGGAGCTCTAGGCTTCAAACGGGGAAAAGAAGAAGAAATTGTGAAATTGCCCGCGGCACCAGCTCAACACTTTTTCTCGAGAGGGGTATGCACGCGATGGCACCGTAGAGCTACCCATGTGCTGTGGCACCTTGGATTTTGATGAAAAATCAACGCGCGTGTGTATAGCTTGCGTCGCAGTGCTGCACTAGCCTTTGCTATAGAAATGTTATTTGGCTGAATTACGTCATTGAACCCTCGATTTGATTGCCTCTAGCCTTCAATTCTCTGTATTTCTCATTCCCAACCTTATGTTTCTTGTATTTATCATTTATTTCAACATTAGACTTCATCTTAGCATATTATGAGTGGCTAAGGTAAGTATTTTCTAGTTTTGGCAGGATTGAAACCGATTCAACTTGGTTATGAGACTTGGTTTTGAAGGAATTAGTAACATAATAGCGGAAGCAATTAGGATCTAAAGCACTCTAATTACATCAATTTAAAAGATTAAACATGCTTGTTCTAAAAACCGAAAAACATGGGAAAAACACTTACTCGTGTAGCTCAAAATTGAATCAAATTCCTTTGAGATTCTGATCACGAACACTTTGTGGACTACCACAAGAGCCTTCCTTATTATACTCAGGCCTTATAATGGATTGTGGGATCCAAAATTGAGTTCAATTTGGAGCAAAACGCTGAAGAACATACTAGTTTTCTGCTTTTGAGTACGAGAAAGTTTTTGCACAATTTAGCTTAAAAAGGTCAACCATTTCTTCAATTCTTCTCCTCTATTTAAAGAAGAGAACATGCAGATCTCATCAGCATGCATGAAGGCAACAAATTGACTGATTAAATCAACCAATTTGGAGGTGGAAGAAAAAGAAGAAGAAGAAGACGAAGGTGGTTGTATGGTAAACACCACCTACTTCTCATGCATAGTGGAATTTCCCAAAATCCATTTTTAAATTGAATTTTGATTTTTCAATTTCATAAATTGAAATTTGATTTTTCAATTTCACAAATTGAATTTTAATTTAAAATTAATTTTCAAAAAATTAATTATATTAAAATAATATTAAATTAATCACATTTAAATATTTCTAACTCTCTAATTTCGTCTAATTCATAATTAAATGAAAAAACCATATACATTGCTACTCAACTGAATTTGAACATTTCAAATTCACTCAGTATAATGTTATAAGGTTTAATCTATGAGCTAACAAGGGGACCTAATGGACCTACAAGTCATGAGCACCAATAATTTGAAATTAACCAACTAAACTCTTTAACCTAGTTAATTAATATTCGTTAACTACCGAGACACTCCACTAAAGCCGAGTAGTTGGACTCTCCTCACTGTAGATATATTTCTATCCACTTGATATAACAATAATAAGTAAGTCGATCATTCACAAGTTGTTCGTAATTATAGTTGGGTCAAAATTACAATTTTACCCCGGTAATTACCTCTTGTTTCTTAAGTCCCACTAATCCTCTAATGAACAATTGGTTTGTGGTCCAACCAAAAAATAGAGTCCCTTTCAGGCCAATGAGAGGGTGGGGCCCCTTGTTCAACTCCTAGGGTCGGTACTTAAGGGAACAACATATCTACTAACCTTGAAATAGGTAAGAGTGACTTCTATCTTGCAAGACTATGTCCCCAACTATTTGCCTGGTCTTATCCCTAAAATGGGAGGCATATTGAGTCGGCGAACACGGGCCACTCTCACCTATGTAGATTAAATGATAATTTCAAACAGACAGAAGTTCATAGTTAACTCAGGATTAAAATCGAGTTACCTAGGTCATCAGGTTGAAATAATAAGTTTTAATAGTAAACGGTGTTATAAAGTAAAAGTAATTATTTCATGGTCCAGTCTTATGCAAACTCATTGCATAGGATACCTCCACTCACATGTCTCCACATGAACAATTTAGGATCACATCGTTTGTATCAAATACAAAGTGGGTCGCATCCATAGTGTCCCCAGGATAAGGTACTCATCCTTTATCCCTATACTATAGATCGTTTTGGCTATTATCTAAACTTTATCCACTTTTATGCCACCACATAAAGTCTAAGTATTCACTATATAGCTAGGGGTTTTTTTTTTATTGGATTTGATAAATGCAATTCATATATTCAATAACAGCTTTACTGAATAAATCTTGAAGCAACTTTATTTAGAATAAGTTCCAAGAATTACAAACAACGAGTTTTATGACATAAAACCCAACAAGTTTTCAGTTCATTAATGTACTTTTGCTGATATTGTACTGTTCTTGAATTAGGAATTAATTTCTATGCTTTGAATTTATGAGTTTTTGGCCATCTCTCATTGACTCATTAAATACTTGTGTACAATCTTCGTATTTCATCATCTTAAGGGCAAATGGGTTAAAGCATGCTTGGTCTAGATTTTGGTTGTTTAGAACAATCCTTTCACAACATATTGCATGATTAACCGATTTCAAGAACGAATATATAGTAACTAAGGCTATTCGGTTCATTCATCAACTTAGCTTGATTACCTTTCTTAATGCAGGTGTTTAATCAATATGACACTATTTAACCCAATTAATTGAGCATCTAGGTTGTTTAAGAAATTAATCAATGCATTAGGGCATGTATCTCGGGTGTTTTTGAGTACATGGACTACAAATTAAATTGGCAAATATTGCATGTTTTTAGTAGTTCTATGATCAACCAAGTGAGTGGGTGGATTTCGCATCCCTAGGTTGGATCTTTTTATTAAATTAACTTCATTTCAATTCTCGCTTTACTTTTATGAACTCTAAATTCAAGTCTTTACATTCCTTGCAAACACAATAGAATTTAATGATCATATGCATGTTACTTTTGAAAAATTTTAAAAATTTTGGAGCTTCCAAAGTTAATGGGAATGTTGTTTATGGTCGTGTGCCTTGATGTTGATTGCCCATGATGAGATTCGATTTTGCATGATAGATGACTTATTGTGGAAATAGAATAGCACTATCTTGAGTTAAATTCATTTAAATCCCTCTTAAAATCTCTCATATTCTTGAGCACGTAGTCACTTTAATTTAGAATTTTTAACTGAAAAAAGGATTAAGTTGGGTGTATTTGGTTGTCACATCGAAAGGCCCCATCAGTTAGAAAGTGGAAATGCATGCTAGTTTGTAATCTTAGACTAAGGAAAAAGAAAAATAGTATACATGCCGTGAGAAAAGAAAAATTGTACACAAAATGTATGAGCATTATTTGTCTATCTTTTTAAATGTTAAACTTGTAATGAGTATGCATGGATAGGGGTAAAAGAATGCAAGTTTAGGGCACATGAAAACAATATGATTGAAAGGCACCTTAGTGGACATATTACTCACTTGAAATGTATGAAAGCTTGAAGATTGGTGCATGAGCTAGAGTAGGGGGAAAACTAAAGAAACTCTCTTAAGTCCTAATTTGAGTTCTAGCATTTTAAATTGAAGGAGGCTTGCACACACACACATAGGAGATAGCAAGATTTGGCCTTGAATGATTATAACGATATAGATATGCTTGCATGTTTCTACTTAAGCTCTAAATGCTATTCTCTGAGACATGAGTCCATTACATACTTCTTCATCTAAACTCCTTATTATTTGATTCTATTTTGTGCTCGGGACTAGCAAATCTTTAAGTTTAGGGTGTTGATAAGCACTTGAAAAGTGCTTTCTATTCTCTCAAATTAAGGGAGTTTATATTAGATTTCACTTGTTTGCTAGTGGTTTTCAGGTTAAAATGAGGAAAATTAGAAGAAAAGACCAAAAGATCAAAACCGAGCAAGAATACGGCGAAAAAAAGAAGAAAACAACAAAGTTGCCAAAATTGGGGTAGCGCCGTGGCACCGAGACGGCGCTGCCGCAGTGTTAAAACCTGAGAGCAGGGTCTGTGCAACACAGTCGCAGTGCCGCGGCGCTCTCTTTCCTTAAATGGCAGCTACAATGCTATAAACCAGCGCCTCGGCGCAAGTTTCCATATTTGAAAAAAATGTATTTTTGAAAAGTTTTCTTGGGCGGATTACTCTTTAACTTTGGGGGTTTCCAGCAGCCCTAATTATCATTCAGAGCATGAATTGCAGACTAAAAGAGCCACAAGAAGAAGAGATTGAGTGAGAGTTCATAAAAGAGTTCAAAGAGTGAGTTAGTTGCAAAGAAGAGGAAAAGAGTTCGAGATAGTTGATAAGCACTTGAAAAGTGCTTTCTATTCTCTCAAATTAAGAGAGTTTATATTAGATTTCACTTGTTTGCTAGTGATTTTCAGGTTAAAACGAGGAAAATTAGAAGAAACGACTAGAAGATCAAAACCGAGCAAGAATACGATGAAAAAGAGCTGAAAAACTGAAAAGGGCGAATTTTAAGATAGTGTCGTGGCGCTAAAACATAAATGCATCGTTTTGGACGCATAGTAGCATCGCGGCACCGAGATGGCGCTGCCTCAACGTAACCTTGTTGAACGCATGACAACGTCACAGCGCTTGGACGGTTTTGCCGCGGCGCTAATGCCTGAGAACAATATTTCTAAAACGCATCACAGTGTCGCGGCGCTATGGACCAGCGCCGCGGCGCCAGCTTTCCTTAAATGAAAAATTGTTATTTTTGGTAAATTTTTGGGCAGCCAAACTCTATAAATTTGGGGGTTTCCAGCAGCCCAAATCATCAAAGAAAATCAAAGCAAAGCAAGGAAGTTACAGACCTAAAGAGGCACAAAAAGAAGAGAATTAAGTGAGAGTTCAAAGAGTGAGTGAGTTGCAAAGAAGAGGAAAAGAGTTCGAGATAGTCTTGGTGCCCTTCGAATTCCGACGTGAGAGCCAAGGAGATCGTGACGGTGCTTTCTCAATCAAGAGCCTCTTTTCAGTAGATTTTCCCTTTCTTTACACTCTTTCTTTGTTTATTTTGCTTAAACATGTTGCTTCAAGCTATGAGTGGCTAAACTCTTTAGTTTTAGAGTTTTGATGATTTGTTTATGAATTTATGTTGATTTTGTAGACTTTCATGGTTTTGTTGGAATGATTATGCTTTTCATTGTTATTGTGTTTAATTCTTGTGGATTGGCCATCCTCACATGTTAGGTTAGATGTATGATTGAGAGATTGTATGTTTAACTTGATCTATAACAATGAATTGTTGTTAATCTATCACGAGAGTAGTTAGGTTGACAATAAAAGTTGCTAAAGACTATTTTTAATGCCATGTAATTTGTATTGGTTTTAAGAGATTAATAATCAATCGAGTTGCATGAGAAAGGGTTGTTTTTGAGAGAAAATAACTTGGAATTAAGTTTCTAGACTTAGGCATATGAATGACAATAAAATCCATGAAATCTATTATATTGCATGATGAAATAAACAAGGATTCATTACCCTAGAACTCTCTTTGACTCTTGTGTTTCTCACTTTAATACTTTCCTTATTTGATTTGTATTTTCCGTAACTTATAATATTCAATTTCAATCCTCAAATAAAATTGATTCAACTCTAGAATAGCTAAGTAACTTAAACCTTCCCAATTGGATCTCTAGTGGAACGATATTCGGACTTAACCGTCTTATATTATAACTTAACCATCAAGTTTTTGGCGCCGTTGCCGGGGATCCAAAGAATGGTTTTTGTTATTTAATATTCATTAGAATTGATAGATCTTAATTTGAGGTGTATATTATTTGATCGTTTTTTATATTTTTATATTTTTATTTTATTTTATATTATTTTTTTCCTTTTTTGTTTTATCTTATTTTATATTATTTTTTTCCTTTTTTATTTTATTTTATTTTATTTTTTTAATTTTTAATTTTCCTTATTGATTATTTTGTCGGTTTATGCCTCGAGATAATACTAATATTCTCCCTCTTGATCCCGAGATTGAAAGGACATGTAGAAAAAACCTAAGGGTTCAACACAATCACATCGAAGAGATGGCAGAGGAGATACCAAAGGCAATTCGGGACTACTTCCAACCGACATTACCGGAAAATCAGCCCGGCATTATGAATGTACCCATCAATGTCAACAACTTTGAGTTGAAATCGGGGTTGATCCACATGGCTAGAGAGCTAGCCTTTAGAGGAAGAACCAATAAAGATCCTCACAAGCACTTACGATCTTTCGTAGAAATATGCGGAACGGTAAAGATAAATGGTGTTTCTAATGATGCAATTAAACTAAGACTTTTTCCTTTCTCTTTACAGGACCGTGCTAAGGATTGGTTGGAAACCATACCTTCGGATAGCATCACAACGTGGGAGATCTTAGTTCAAGCTTTCTTGAACAAATATTTTCCACCGGCTAAATCTCAAAGACTAAGGACGGAGATTGGAACATTCCGCCAACTTGAGGATGAACAATTATATGAGGCTTGGGAGAGGTATAAGAATCTCTTGAGAAGGTGCCCTCAACATGGTTACCCGGATTGGTTGCAAATTCAACTCATCTACAATGGATTAGCAAGCTCAACCAAATCCATACTAGATGCAACCGCCGGAGGGTCAATTTTTTCAAAGAATGCTCAAGAGGCCTATACCATACTAGAAGACTTGGCCACTACATCATACAATTGGCCATGTGAACGGTCTTCTCCAATCATCCCAAAAGCCACCGAACGATATGAGATGGACGAGGTAAGTTCTTTAAAAGCTCAATTGGCTTCTCTTACTAATGCTTTATCTAAATTTTCTCAAGGAAGCCAAGTCCAAGCAAGTCAAACATCCATAGCTTCCCTTGCGGCCATGGCAAGTCAACAAGAGCCTAATGAGTTAGAAGTAGCCAATTATGTGGATAGAGGACAACACCGAGGTCAACAACAACTTCCAACTCACTATCATCCCAACTTGAGGAATCATGAGAATTTTTCATATGCTAACAACAAGAATGTGTTGCAAGCACCTCAAGGATTCAATGGAGCGGGGAATGCAAAGACATCATCACTAGAGGACATAATGCTTGACTTTGTCAAAGAGTCAAGATCAAGGACAACCACATTGGAGAATTCGGTCCAAGCAATTGCAAGCACCATTCAAAACCAAGGTAAGGCACTTCAAAACTTGGAGGTCAACTTAGTCAAATGGCAACTTCCCTCCAAACAATGCAAAAGGGTAAGTTCCCTAGTTGTCCCGAGATAAACCCAAGGGAGGAGTGCAAGGCCGTGACTTTGAGGAGTGGGAAAAAGCTATCCACTCCCTTGATTAATGATGAAGATGATGAGCTTCCACAAGAAGAAGATGAAGCCATCATAGAGGATGTTCAACAAAAAGAGAGTGCATTTAAGGAAAAGGAGAAATCAAAGTCCAACATAGGGAGTACTTCTAACTTTACTTCTTTTATCCCTAATACTTTACCTTTTCCTCAAAGATTTCAAAAGAAAAAGATTTATGCTCAATTTTCAAAGTTCTTAGACATATTCAAAAAGTTAGAAATTAACCTTCCTTTTGCAGAGGCATTAGAACAAATGCCTAAGTATGCCAAATTCATGAAGGATGTATTGTCTAAGAAGAAAAAGTATGGAGATTATGAAATGGTTGCACTAACCGAAGAATGTAGTGCGGCACTACAAAAGAAATTGCCTCCAAAACTAAAGGATCCAGGGAGTTTCTCTATCCCTTGTCATTTAGGCAACAATAAAGTTACTAAAGCACTTTGTGATCTTGGAGCTTCCATTAATTTAATGCCTTTATCCATGTTTAGGAAGCTCAATGGAGGAGAGGTGCAACCAACTACCATATCTTTGCTTTTGGCCGATCAATGATTTGTTCACCCCTACGGCATTGTGGAAGACGTCTTGGTGAAGGTAGACAAGTTTATCTTCCTGGTGGACTTTGTGATATTAGACATGGAGGAAGATGCCGAAGTCTCCATAATCCTTGGGAGACCATTCTTGGCCACTGGAAGGGCCCTCATCGATGTGCAAGATGGAAAGCTCACATTCCGCCTTAACAATGAGGAGGTAACATTCAACATTTATAAAACCCTTAAGCATCCAGATGTAGAAAGGTATGAGCATCATGAGCCAAGCACAAAGGTAACATCGCCTCTCTCTTCAAATAAAAACTCTATGCATTATGAGCCCCCTTTGAATGGTAAGACTAATGACATGCTTGATGTTAAAGTAGAAAATTCTATGAAGCATGATTCTAGTTGTGATATTTCTCCTAGTTCTTCATACATGCCTCCCAAACCTATAATGAATTATGAACAAATTATGGAGAAGCATGTTAAAAATGAAGTGGTGAGTCCGTTAAAATCTAAGCATGATGATTCTTTAATAAGTCTTGACTACATTAGTAAAGATGATGTCCAACGTAATAATGATTTATTGACTAACTCACTAAATGCTAATGAATATGTTTGTGAGTGTCAATGTGGGCGAATACTAAAAGTTGTAGGTGATCCAAAGCATGAAAGGAAGAAACCACCTTGGGATCCACCGTAATTCGTGAGCCCCGTCTAGCTAGAAAACGTTAAACCAAGCGATTATTGGGAGGCAACCCAATTTTATTGCTTTCTTTACTTTTCTTTTTTTTATTTTCAATAAATCTTGGAGTCACTCATATGCTTTATCTCTCAGGAACGTGGTTTATCACACAAAATACTCCTTACACCAAGCCTGTTTGGTGGATTCCCGCTTGCTCCCAGGCTTGCTCTTTCCTTGTTAGATGCTCTTATGCATTAAGGACAATGCATGATTCTAAGTTTGGGGTGGGAGGTGTCTTTCGTACTTTTGTGTGTTTTCTTATCCTGCTATGCATGTTAGTGAAGGTTTTAATGATCATATGCATGTCAATTTTTGAAAAATTTTGAAAATCTTGGAACTTTCAAAGTTAATGGGAATGTTGTTTATGGTTGTGTGCCTTGATGTTGATTGCCCATGGTGAGATTCAAATTTGCATGATAGATGACTTATTATGAAAATAGAATAGCACTATCTTGAGTTAAATTCATTTAAGTCCCTCTTAAAATCTCTCATATTCTTGAGCACGTAGCCACTTTAAAATAAAATCTTTAACTGAAAAAAAGATTAAGTTGGGTGTATTTGGTTGTCACTCCGAAAGGCCCCACCAGTTAGAGAGTAGAAATGCATGATAGCTTGTAATCTTAGACTAAGGAAAAAGAAAAGAGTATATATGCCTTGAGAAAAGAAAAAGTGTACACAAAATATATGAGCTTTATTTGTCTATCTTTTTAAATGATAAACTTGTAATGAGTATGCATGGATAGGGGTAAAAAGAGCTGCCTTTGCTGTGATCAGTAAGGACGCCTGGGAATTGACTAGGTACGAGTCCCTACAGTGAATGTGTGAAAGCTAGTGCCTCTAGGTAAAAGAATGCAAGTTTGAGCCATGAAAAAAAAAATGATTGAAAGGCACCTTAGTGGACATATTACTCACTTGAAATGTATGAAAGCTTGAAGATTGATGCATGAGCTAGAGTAGGGGGAAAACTAAAGAAACTCTCTTAAGTCCTAATTTGAGTTCTAGTATTTTAAATTGAAGGAGGCTTGCACACACACACATGGGAGATAGCAAGATTTGGCCTTGAATGATTATAACAATATAGATATGCTTGCATGTTTCTACTTAAGCTCTAAATGCTATTCTTTGAGACATGAGTCAATAGTCGTGGTGCCATTCCAATTCCGACGTGAGAGCCAAGGAGATCGTGACGGTGCTACCTCAATCAAGAGCCTCTTTTCAGTAGAGTTTCCCTTTCTTTACACTCTTTTTTTGTTTATTTTGTTTAAACATGTTGCTTCAAGCTATGAGTGGCTGAACTCTTTAGTTTTAGGGTCTTGATGATTTGTTTATGAATTCATGTTGATATTGTAGACTTTCATGGTTTTGTAGGAATGGATATGCTTTTCCTTGTTATTGTGTTTAATTCTTGTGGATTGGCCATCTTCACATGTTAGGTTAGATGTATGATTGAGAGATTGTATGTTTAACTTGATCTATAGCAATGAATTGTTGTTAATTTATCACGAGAGTAGTTAGGTTGACAATAAAAGTTGCCAAAGACTATTCTTAATGCCATGTAATTTGTATTAGTTTTAAGAGATTAGTAATCAATCGAGTTGCATGAGAAAAGGTTGTGTTTTAGAGAAAATAACTTGGAATTAAGTTTCTAGACTTAGGCATATGAATTACAATAAAATCCATGAAATCTATAATATTGCATGATGAAATAAACAAGGATTCATTATCCTAGAACTCTCTTTGACTCTCTTTATTACTTTCCTTATTTGGTTTATATTTTCCTTAACTCACAATATTAATTCCAATCCTCAAATAAAATTGATTCAACTCTATAATAGTTAAGTAACTTAAACCTTCATAATTGGATCTCTAGTGGAACGATATTCGGACTTAACCGTCTTATATTATAACTTGACCCATACACTTGCAGTTAACACTTAAAGTGGCACAATCAACAACACATGTCTTTTATACAAATATTTACAATGTACACACACACTAGAGGCAGGCCCAAACGAGTTGTCGTGTAGGCTAAGTACCCCGGATTCGTTTGCTACCTGGAAAACAGAAAAACGAAGGAAAACATGAGCTAGGTTGCCAAGTGAGTGACAAGTTCAAAAAATCCTTACTTAACTTAGGAATATAACGAAATTATGCTAAAAAATTAATGATAAACAGTGAATAGCTCATCTCCAAATCAGGAAAAAACATGCTCGAGAAACTAGATTAAAACCATATACATTTCATCCTCGAAAACCATAAAAATTCAACATACATCTAGAAGATTTTCCTTAGTTGAGGCGGAGTGAAGCTCAACGCTACTCAACGTCGAAAACAACCTTAGTTCGGGTGGAGTAATCTCGACACGCCCAACATCGAATAACCTTAGCTGTTTGGAGTAATCTCAACACAACAGCGTCGAGTAAACCTCTATGTGCACATACAAATCATAACTTGGGTTGCCCGTATACCTTCTCAAATCCTTCAATACCAGGTCCCATATACAAGATTTAAGCCACCCATATGCCTTCTCTGTGTCCTTTAGCATTGGGGACCTTTTCTATATTCAGGTTACCCATATGCCTTCTCCGAGTCCTTCGAAATTTGGGCCTTTTAAAAACATAATCCAAAATAACATGCTTTTGGAAATAACATGATATTAATCACGAGTTTATGATGTCTCATAACTTCACAACTTCACTATCAAACATCATGCTTTGATAAAATTGAGAATTACAAATAGCATGCCTTTCGAGAAATTTCCAGTGCAAAACACATAGTATACACATGCCAGAAAACACATGCTTACTTCAAAGCAAGTAGTCATAGTTGCACAGTAAAACTTGTGAAAGTATAAACATTAAAACATGCTTACAAACATATTAAGGCATCATGAAATCTTTGTATAAAATAAGCATAGTTTGAATAAAATTTGTCACTCATTACTTGTCTTGAGTCCTTATTGGATTATAAGTCTTTCCTAGCTCTTCTCGACCTGAAATGACATAATTCCTTTTGTAGATTCCTTAAGATTCCCCTTACGGTGTAACAAATATGCCTTAAGCATTAATGTAAAGCTTACTAGCGAGACCAAACTACTTAACAAAACCAAACAACCAGCAAGACCCATACTGGCGAGACTAGCTAAATCAACGAGATCTGTACCAGCAAAACCAGGCGACCTTCGAGATTTACCTGACCAGCGAGACCAACGAGACTAGCGACACTAGCAAGACCAATAAGATTTGTGAGAGAAAATCGATCAGCAAGACTTAGCGAGATAGGTCTCGCTCCTCACCTTCACGCCTTCAGGTTGCTGCCTTTTCTAATGAAACCTGTCACACCAAAGCTTCTATCTTTGCTTCCAACTACTAAAAGTAGTATTGCTAGCCCGAATTAGAATTTTCTTCCTCATACAAACTTGTAAAGAAATGAGTTTTATAGCTTACCTCTAAATTTCACCTATTTCCCTTCACATTTAGCTAAACCATCCTTCACAAAAGTTGTTAAGGAATAAATTAACTTACTAACCTCAAATTTCCATCCCGAAACTCGATCTGTACAGCTCATTGTCCTCCAAATATCAGACCCTGTGTAGATTGTTCGAATTCCTAAACAACTTCAGTTCTTCTTCGAATTTCACCAAGTTTCTCCTCAAAATTCTACTCGAAATCTACCTGAATCTTCTTCTTCCTCTCCCTTTCGATGCCAAGCTGAAAACTCTTGAGTTGGTTGAGGTTTGGATGAGAAATGAAAGTCGGGAAAAATGAAACACTCGGCTTCACCATCAACACCCCCCACCGACTTAGTCTCCACTTCCATTCTTTTCTTTTCTTTCTTTTTTTTTTCCTTCATTATCCCACAAATTTAAACATTTTATTTCTTTTCTTTTTTTTTTCTTTTCTTTTTAATAATAAATACACAATGCTAATAATAATTCTAATAATAATTAAACTCCTTAATTACATCCTTTCACCTTGGTTCAAATGATGACGTCCTTTTTAAGTCTTTTATATTCTAGTTGACATGTCAAAATAAATTCCAAGCTCGACACACTCAATGTTGAATTCAGAATAACCTTAGTTGAGGTGGAGCAAGGTCAACACACTCAACGTTGAAAACAAACCTTAACTGATGTGGAGTAGTCTCAACACAACAACGTCAATTTTCTCTATGTGCACATAGAAATATGTATCACGATTTGCCCAAGTACCTTCTCAATGTCCTTCAGTACTAGGTCTTGAAGACACTCAAATGCCTTCTTAATGTCCTTCAGCATTGAGTTCCTCCATAAACTCAGGATTGCCCAAATGCCTTCTCAGTGTCTTTCAACATTGGGTCCCTTATGTAGCATTTTAAGAAATACAAGCATGCTTAAAACAAACATTTTATCGTATAACATTTCATAGAAAACCTTGAAATTTCCTAAAAAAAAACTAGCATCAATTAATCATGCATCATCAAAACTTAAGAAAACAGGTAAAGGAATGCTCTTCAAGCTATAAAAATCAAGTATAAATCATATTTTCCAAATATATACTTCAAAATGAAAACATCCGAGAATAAGAAAGCATATAATTTCCTTTTTAAGCTAACACGTGTCACTCACAGTTCGAGCCTAATCCTTGAGGGTTATAGGCTTTTCTAACTTCAATTTGACCTGAAATATCAATTAAGGGACATTAGATCATCTCCTTGAAGTTCTCACAATCCTCGTTTTAACTAAACTTCATTCACATTGCCCATATTAAGCTTAGTTTTCACCTATTCCATCATTTTTGCCCTTTTGGGGACCTTTTTGCAAAAATTCTCAAAATTTCTTAAAATATCCATAAATCAGCTTAAAATTCAAAATTACCCATTTTAAGGCTAATAATTCAAGAAATATCAATAAGAGTAAAAAAAATGTCCAAAAATACCCAAAATGGGCAGCTGGTGGGCGTGTGGCGTAGGTAGGGGCGTGGGCGTGGGCTTGGGTGTGGGATCAGGCAGGGGTGTGGGCGTGGCTGCTGATGGCGTGGGCGGCAACTCCCACACAAGGGCGTCGTCTGCAGCATAGGAGTGCGGGTGAGAATGCTGGGGCGTGCGTGTGTGGGTTAAGGGTGAGCAGGCATGGGCAACAACCCTGGGCAATCACCAACAGACTTTGACCAACAGCCCCTGTTTTCAACTCGATTTTTCAGAGCTCAAAAACACATTTTCCTTTCAAATAAACTTCAAATAAATTTTATGGAACTTAGCCTGACACCCATGGGGTCTCAACTTCCTTGAAGCATAAGCTATCACCTTCCTATTCTGCAAATCATTCCGACAGCCCTAGGTTATGATGCCTATGTGCACATAGAGGGAAATTCAACGTTGTTGTGTTGAGATTACTCCACACAGCTAAGGTCATTCGACGTTGAGTAATGTTGAGTTTTGCTCCACCTCAACTAAGGAAATTTATCAGGCATAAACAAATGTTTATAAGTTTTCTTTGTTGAACTATTTGCTGATTTACTACTTGGTTATTGAGCATGATTTGATTGAACGTTTAAGCTAAACCTAGTTTTCTAAACTTGTCACTCATTGGGAAACCTAGCTCATAGTTTTCCTTGGTTTTCTGTTTTCCAGGTAACGAGCGAAACCGAGGTACTTAGCCTACATCAACTCGTCTGGGCTTGCTACTGAGTCTGTAATATTGTAAATATTTGTACTTAAGACTCAACTTTGTACATAAAGGGGTTCGAGGAGTGGAAGTTTGTAAATATATATATCTATCGTATGTTAGTTTTCCTTAAGATCTGAGCATGTTGTCTGAATGAGAATTATAAACTGTTAATCAGGTGCTTTTGTCATGTATTAAGGTCAGTATAGGTTGACAGTAGATGTCATAAAAGGATCAATGTCTGTTGTCCTCACACCTTTTCCTAGGTTAAGAGGGTAACTTGGGAGGGGGTGTGACACCAATAGTCCATGCATACTCTCCAACCTAAATTACCCACTTTTTTTTGGTACACATTGTACATTGCTAACTCGGTAATGTCTGCAATGAGATAAATTACTCTTGCATCAAGCCATTTGATGATTTCTTTTTTGAAAAATTCCTTCATAATTAGATTCTACCATCGTTGATTCTAATTAGAGTTTTTGACCCCCTTTTCCAGATTAATTGGGCGAATGCAAAATGACAGGTTACTGCCTCTAATGTTAGCAATTGTCCATCCTATTGCTTGTTTGTGTTTCTCCAAAACCTACAATAGAGATGTTTCATTCTTCTTAGATAGCTCCGCTGCAATGATTATTGGAAGGTTTTTTTCTCGCCAAGGTATGCATATTTTAAGTGATACGACAACAGCTTTAGCCCAATTCTAGTGGCTAATTGACTATTGGTTTCAATGGCTTTGGGATTTCATGCTTTGTCTTTGTTTGTTCTGTAACCGATATTGATGCAAATTCTTTAGTAATTTCATTTTTTCGTCTCTTTCCAAGAATATTTCGTCTAAGTTCTCAATTAATATTTCTTGCATGCTAGGGAACAAAGTGTTAGTTTCCTCAACAAAGGAGCATTCCTCAATATCTCCTTGGAATTTATGCGCGTTCAAAAGGTTGAATGTGATTAATCAATTGGGTTAACCAATTAACTTGATCACACAATGGAACCCTTAAACTTAATACAAATGGTTTAGCTTTGTATGGCCGCTATCAAACCCAATAGGATTAAATCATTTAGTTTAATTAAGAATCGATTAGGATAGATGCATGGTTTTTATGGATGCTATCGACCCCAATTAATCAAGCATCTAATTTAATTGTATGATTAATTAATAGTTAGGGCGCTTGCTCAGTTTAATTCGATAATTCGACTGCCTGTAATGTCGATGAGTTTGATTACATCGAGTAGGTCATTGTGCACACATAAATCAAATGCATGTTCAACCAACAAAGATCGATGATTGAAATTGCATAAGGTCCCATCTTGCTTTCAAAACTAGGTTTTGCATATCTTTAGTTACATTTACCCATTGCCTTCACTCTCTCGCCTTTAATTTTCCATGCCTTAATTGTATGCCACAAACAACCCCCATTCACCACTCCACTTCCTGCAGATCGACCGGACTTGTCACTATTGCTATGTCATCATAGTAGTAGGAGTAGAGTTCGGTATTATAAATCTTTTTTGATCGGATCCCTTTGGGAACTAAACGACACCTGAAGGGACTCACAAAATGACATTATTGCTGGGGAGACCATTTTTGTTTCATTTAGTTAAGTCCCTAGTTAGAGCTTTATTTTCCTTTCGATTACTTTTTTTTTTTTCTTGTGTTAGTGTTCTAAGCATGACAGTTTATCATCATCAAGGATGGGGACGATCTAGTGGAGCAACTCAGCCTTGTAACAAGGTTAGTGACCTTAGTGGGCAACCTTCTTTGTTAACTTCTTTGGTTAGTCAAATGGTTGTAGAGAGATTGCAACAACTATAAGCAAGGGGGATTTTCTCATTCATGGGCCATCCTGAGCAAGCATGCCCAAGGTTGCACTAGAGCCTGATGCCACGAGACTACCCAATGGAAAAATTTTATTGTTTTTTGTTTTCGAAATGGGATAAGAAATTTTACAGAATTAAAACAGAACAATATAGGCTAAGAATGTGAAGTAAGGTACGAGAAAATATACCTTTGATGAAGAATGGTTCTTCAGATTCTCCAAAACTTCTCTGGTACAATTCTCCAAGAACGTGAACACAAAGACACCACCATTAGGTTTCCTCGCTATATCTCCGACAAGAAAAAATAGAATTGTGGGATCCAACTTGTTTTTGGAAGAATTAAGGGAAGGAGATGGAAAATTAATTTCTCTATGAATTTCTTTTCAAGAGAACTTGAGAGATTTTGAGAGACTAAAAAGGAAATTGTTTTTTTATGTAATATATCTTTGTATCTCATACAGGATATCACAAGAAACAAATACTTCATGGGAGTTAACTCCCTTCACCCTACTAAGCACTCCCTTACAACTGCAACAGAGTTAATTCCTTTTCCTTTTTAATTAATTAATTATTATTTTTATTTATTTAATGTTAAAAAATTGATTCTAATTTAATTCAACTAAATAAAATAAATAACTAAATAATCAAATTAATATTTATCTATTTTTAATTAAATATCATATATTTAATTAATTTAATAACTGAATCATATTCAAATATACTTTTATCTCATAACCTATAGTTTTAATAAGAATCTCATTCACATTAATTTTACTCTATAGTTTTAATATGAATCCAATCATATTAATTTAATATTTGAATCTTATTCAAATATTATTATTTTATATTATATAGTTTTAATTATAAATCACATTTATAATTAACTATATATATATATATATATATATATATATATATATATTATAATGTATCAATATACATTATACTTTATATTAATCATATCATATATGATCAATATATCCATATATTTATTTCCCTTAAATAATTTTAACAATTCAAATTATTCCAAAACTACTTACTCCTTGTTTAACCCTTAGTGAGCTAGAATGGAGACCTAATGGCCTACATATTAGAAGTTCAAATGATTCGAAATTTAATTAATTAAACTCTTTAATTAAATTAATCAACATTCATTAATTGTGAGCCACTCCACTAGAGACTCACAACTGCACTTTTCGTACTATACATATATTTTTGTGTCCATGGATATAACCAATTATCAGTAAGTCGGCATTTCACAAATTCCTCGTAATCACAACTAGGTCAAATTACCGTTTTACCTTTGTAATTGCCTCTTACTCCTTAAGTCCCACTGATCCTCTAAAGAACAACCTATTTATGGTCCTACTAAAAATAAACCCTCTAGGGTCAATGTGTCACATCCCCTCCCGGATTACCTACCTATCCTGAAAGGGAATGTGAAGACAATAAACATCACCCCTCTTGTGATGCATATTGTCCCTTCTTACCATCCTTTTCTGTCATACATTTACTTATATACAAACAAAGAACTCAGTCATACTACACATGCTTATGATTTGATACAATTCCCCGTATAGGGTACGCTTTTATTACATAGCATACTTTCACTTCCATATCCATCATACAATGTTCACAACTTTTACCAACACTCCCCACTCAAAACTACATGATCTACATGACATTTACATATAACATATGCGACGTACAACTCTCAGACTGGACTGTATCTTGAGAACTCGAGACTTAGGCAGGGTGAGCTGAAGTAGGCTAAGCACCGGGAACGTCCTTGCTACCTGGGGGAAGAAAAGGAAAACATTCGAAAACATAAGCTAATAGCTCAGTGAGTGACAAATCTTTGTAAAACGAACATTCATTGAAAACAGGCATGTTACGTATAACGAGTAAATAAGAGTTTAACATTTATTCAAATTAAACATGCTTTCCATAAAATCCATTAATCTCAATAAATCAATTCTTAAATCATACAAGAGTGTTTTCCAAGGAGTTTGTCAATCACAGTATAGTTTTTCAAACTTTTGCCTTAGTTGAGGCGGAGCAACGCTTCTACGAACTCAACGTCGAAAACAACCTTAGTTGGGGTGGAGCAAGGCTCAACACTCCAAACGTCGAAATCGTCCCTGGCTCAATGCGGAGCAAACTCGACGCACCAGCCAAATCAACCTCTATGTGCACATAGGAATATAACGGGTTGCCCATGTACCTTCTCATGTCCTTGAGTACTGGGTCTCGGGGAAACTCACGTGCCTTCTCGTGTCCTTGAGCACTGAGCCTCCTCTAAAACGTTTTAGAATTTTGTTCACACAATAGTTCATATGAAAATCCTTTCATAGAAATCATACAAAACTTCATTCAATAAAATTTCATAAGAATGCTTCTTATCAACTTTAGAAATATGTAACATGCCTTATAAGTAACGCAATCAACATTATACATAATAAACAGTTTATTGCAAATCATACTTCATACAACATTTTAATAAAATAGAATTGAAGAATAAAATAGTCACTCACAACTCTTTTTAGGCTTTACATGGGTTATACACTTTCCCTATTTCTTCTCGGCCTGCAAGAGACATAATCCTTGCGTTATTCAACATTAAATCTTCTTCCTTTTCTCTACTGACTTATAAACGAGAATCCTAGCGATACCAACCAATAAGAGTTGCTACTAGCGATACTCGATGGAGCAACACTAGCGTTACCTTACCTTAGTAGCGATACCCAGCGATATCTAGCGAGTTTCGTGAGACGGACAACTCCTTTGCGTCTCAGCGGCACTCGTCTCGCTACTAGCACTTAGACAACGCACCGATACTTGGTTTTAGCAGCATCCTGCACTGTGATTCTTTCTTTCCTCCTGTTCTTACTTCAATCTATTAAAAATCACAATTCCATACGGATTCAGGACTTCTTCTCTTCTACAAACTTATAGGAAATCAAGTTCTATAGTTTACCTCAAAATTTCACGGCTTAACTCCTCATCGATCACACAGTATTCTGAAATCACCTCTTGCAGTTCTGGATTGCATAACAATCTCGTAAGCTCTGTTTTTCCTAAGTATTCACATAGTAAAGCTTCAATTCAGCATTACCATCCTTCACAAAAGTTGTTAGAAATTATGTTAACTTACGAACCTCCAAGTTTCAGCTCTAAACTCGACTTCCTCTACACGTTCTACTCTGATTATCAGTCACTGCTCGAACGGTGTGACTTCAGTTATTCCTCTGTTCCAGCTTCGTTTTCAACATCAATATGAGTCGAATTTCGTCCAAAATCCTCAAGAACACCTTCCTCAATCTTCTTCTGAAGTCTATTTGAAATATGGAACCGACTTAAGCTCTCGAAATGTCTTAAAAATGATTAAACATTTAATTAATCCAACTATATATACCACTGACTTAGCCTTCACAAACACCAAGATTAATGTTGCCGACTTACCCCTCACCCGCAGGCTGGCGCGGGGTTCTCACTTCGACGAGAGGCGCTTATGTTAAAGTTCTCCTCCAACGCCTTCAGCAACTAGCCACACCCAACGCATGGCGTCGTCCTCAACGCCTCCTACTTTTGACGCATACAACTCGGTCATACACCACTATCTTCATCGCGTCAAGACCACTCTGTCTTCGACGCGGAGCGACTTCAACTCATGTCTGTCTTCAACGCATCGACTTCAGCGCATGGCTGTCCTCAACGCAGAGTGAATTCAGCACATGACTGTCCTCAACGCAGAATGGCTTTAGCGCATGGTTCAAGCACGTTTCTTTCCCCCGCCAGAATTACTTATCCTTCAACGCGGGTAGCTACCTCAGCTCACTAACCTCCATGAATCAACCACAAACGCATGGACTTAGTCAATACTTAGCCACCATTTTCTTTTCGAAAATTCTTACTCTCGCTCCCGACCACTTCTTCCTTTGAAACGCATAGTCACAAACGCATGGCCGCACCCCAATGCTTGGCAACGCAAATCAGTGCTTACACAATGAGAGGGAAGGGTCGCATTGTTCAAGACTCGAAGTCAGCACTTACGGAAACAATTCATCTACTTTCCTTGACGGCGAGAAGAAATGAACTCCATGTTGTATAGCTATGTTCCAAGCTCCCTAATCGAAAAATTCTCAAAATGATAGGCTTATTGAGTCGGCAACATAAGCCACTCTCACCCATACAAATCAAAGGAATGCATTCATAAACAGGAGTCCATAACTCACTTAAGATTGAGATTGAGTTACCTATGTCATCCTATGAAATGTTAGTCTCTTTAATCAACGATATTATAAAGAGAGACTAATCATTTCTGAAGGAAATTGAATCCCGATGGAAGCCTGTGATCGCATTCTTTGATTTCTTGAAAGAATTAAAATACAAAAAGTTAAGAAAAGGTTAAACAACGTACCTTTGTCGATCCATAATTTCAGCAAAATCTCTCCTCGAACCGATAGTCTTCTCCTTGTAGTCTTCCTTTTTCAAGAGATCTTTCTTGCTATGACTCTGGCGAGAATTCGGTTTGTGGGAACCACTTCTTGAAAGAATGAGAAGAATTTTTTTAGAACTTTTCTAAGAAAATTGGGAGATGGGAGAATTTCTAGAGAGGGAGAGTTTTAGAGTAATCGTAGAGATTATTCTTGTAGAGTGTGTGTGTGTTCTATGAGGGCTCCCAATGACGCTACTTATAGTAATCATAGAGATTATTCTTGTATAACACTTATTAACTCTTGGTGGATTTACTTAAAACCAAAGTATCAACACTATCTAACCTTAGTAAAGGTTATGGTCTTTTATTCGACATTCCTTATAAAATTACTATTTGTCATACAAATATATATTTTTTTTAATTTAGGATTGCATAAAAGATCATTCTCTTCCTCCATGAAGGCAGTCTACTCTTAGGCATATCCGTAAACATATATAATTCTTTAGGTTTGTTTCAGCATGTGCATCTTAATATACCCATATCTGAAATGTTGTAAACTAGTTTACTACACTTCTATAATCCAAAATTGTTTCCCAAATAGTTTTTGAGGAAATAATGTGCATAGTGCAATCTCTATTGCATGACCTAACCAAAGTATGACAATGATGTGTGAGTTATTAATGATGTGACAATGTCTAATAAAGTACTCATCATTAACATGACCAAGTCCAACAAGGTCAACTTTCTCCTTTTAAAGCATAATTTCATTCAAATTGTATCTAATGCTTAAGGTTGAGATATAATCCCATTTTCTATCAATTAGGCTTAGTACTGAGATTTCTGTACTTTTATGATCTGATCATAATGTCTTGATAGACTTGCTTGATTGATTTAAACTTTAGTCTAACTTCTTTGAACTTCTTCAAGGAATAGACTTAAGTTGCATTAGATAAAGATACGGATACACTAAATATTCATCAATCCCAATTGATGAGATATTTACGATGATTGTTTGACTTTTACATTAACTAGACCTCTTAGGTCAAAATGTGTAAGTCAAATGAGTTCTTTGGTCTTTTGGCTTATCCAATAAGATCTACTGACTATCTTGCATAAAAGGCAAGATCTTCATATAGATAAAGTAATTTAACTCTAACTCTTAGAGAATTACCTGTACTAGTCATTTTAATAAAATTAATGATAATCAATTTGAATTGCCAAAGCTAAGTATCTTTTAGGAGAAAATAATTTTTCTTTCCATTCTGGAATAAATAATCACAAATTTCTCAATGTAGTATTCATATATGTTAAAGATTTTAACACATACTAATTGTATTTATTTAGTTCTGAAAATATTTTCAAACAACTTTTGCAAATATGCTTTATTTCATAAAACATTCATACTTTTGAATTAATTAGTAATAAAGTTTTAAGAAATTGAATTTCTCTTATGGTGATGACATTGCCACATTCAACATAAGTATCAAATATGACATCTCATGTCTCCCACTACACTAACTGAGATGGACTTCCTAGTGCCAAACATGTAGAAACCATTCTACATTATTAAGTATTTTCCAAGAATTACAATCTAATTGTAATGAAGAAAAACTTGTTAGTGAATTCTTATTCAACTATCTAGGTGCGAATCTTAATTTTCCACCAAGAATCCAATAAACCAAATTTACTTTCATTCTTATTTTTCTTCCCATTGTGGTATTTCCAAAATTCCTCTTTGTGTGACTCCCCATGCTAATTTGGAACAGTTTCCTTACAACTTTAGTCACATGATTTATTTTCTTGGAACATAATACTTAATCTTGAGATTATTTAGATAATTATCTAAATTAAGCTTATATCAACTGCAACATCTCATATGTTGTTGTCTTGTGCTTTATCTTCCATGTTTGACATCAAGTATGTCAATTAGAAGATAAATATAAGCTATCTCTCCAATTGTGATTCATCATTCACATGGTTCATGAACAATTCATGAAGTGGCTATAAGATTTTGATACAAATTTTGTTCTAAACTATGAGAAGTGTCATTTCATGGCTAGTCATGGCATTGTATTAGGGCATCTTGTTTCTGCTAAAGGCATTGAGGTTGATAAAACCAAAGTAGATATTATTTTTAACATTCCCTATCCCACAAACATAAGGGAAGTGCGCTCCTTTCTTGGTAGTGTAGGTTTTTACACGCGTTTTATCAAGGAATTTTTAAAGATTGCATTGCCTCTTTCATCCCTGCTTTAGAAAGATGTTTCGTTTGAGTTTGATGCTAAATGTAGAAAGGCTTTCAACATGTTGAAAGATCCACTGACTTTTGCCCCCATTCTCCAACCCTCTTAGTGGGACATGTCATTTGAGATAATGTGCGATACCAATAACCTTGCTGTTGGAGCTGTGTTTGGGCAGAAGATTGAATTTCCTCAACTTTATATTAAACTCCTCCACACGGGCAGTCCTAGATGAATTCTCGGAACAGATCCATTTCCTACCAAATAAGGGATAGTTTGTTAAAATATGATGTCACATCCATAGTTCCTTGGTTGCAGTCATGAATCTGCTTCCTTAAGGTGTAAAGTCGCGATGTATTTTGTCGTTTGAAATATAGCTTCTGAACTGCATCCTAGATGTCCGAAGCAATAGTGGCATACAACAGAGGTTTTCCGATTTGAGGTTCCATGTTGTGAATCAACAGAGAACGAAGTAAGGAGTCCTCTCCCTTCCATATGCGCTCTTGTGGATCTCCGGGTCTGGGTTTCAGTATTTCACTCATTAGATATTCAAACTTGTGGCGTCCCTCAAGCACCATTCTAACTAACTAAGACCAGGAGAAATAGTTCTGACCATTCAACTTTTCATAAACAATTAGCTCTGTGGAGTTACCGATTAGTCCAGACAAATAAGGTGCAGTGGTTAAGGTTGGGAATGCAGTTACCGTATTCTCTATATACATCAGTAGATCTGATTTGATACCTAAATTTTCTGCACTTTGATCGAGGTTGGTCGAAACACTAAGGGCTGCCCCAAGAGCAACTATTTGTTGTTGAAAGCTTGCTTGGAGGTTTGCAAGTTGTTGTTGAATCATATTTGAAGAGAACCCACCAAATACGGCGGTAGTAGCAGCGGTCGAAATCAAGTAAAAGCCACCAGATCTGGCGGTAGCCACGGTGGTCGAAAATGAAGAATGGGCGCCAGCGACTTCGGGATAGAGGGCGGCACTGGCAATAGCAGCTAGCAGACAACTAGACCTCGGCTGGCCACCAAACCTCGACAACAAAGATGAGGAACCCGCGACGAAAAAGGGAGCAGGCGTGCAAGACTTTGACGACTGTATCTGTTCTGACAACCTAGAAGCAGCGGTGGTGGTGTTCTGAATGGCGGGAGTTGTGGCTACCATTGGTGGCGTGGCATTAAGGTTTTGACTTCCCACAACCTTGAAGGTCGTCGACGGCGCTAGTAAGTGGAAGAAGACAACTGCTTCACTCGGGTTGAGGGATCTAACATACCTGTCGATAGCTTCTTGGACGATGGATTCGGCAGCGGTAGCAGACTCCATCGGCGACGACGGCAATCGCGGTGATGGTGACAGATCTTCCTGATATTCGTTTTCGTCAATGACAGCTAGGGTTTCTAGGGTTCGTCACCACGCTCTGATACCATGTTAAAATTAGGAGAAAAAAAAATAATAGGTTGACGTGAAAAACCCTAGAAAAGGAGAAACTTCACATTTTAATTTTTCTCTTATTATTTGATACTCTACAATGTTACAAGAGGAAAAATAAATAGAGACTCTACAGAGCCCTAAAAAAATACAAGAAAAGAATATTGGGGAACAGAAAACGAAAAAATACACAACATAAAATCTACAAAAATCCCAAAATATCATTCCTTATTTTCAACATTTACTAATCCATTATTTTTATGAAGATTTGCTACCCCAAGAGCAAGGGACGATACGTGCCGCAGCGGTGGTGCTCTTATTAATAAGACACCAAGTGAGGCTAGGAAGTTGGTTTCAATTATGGTGGACAACTCGCAACAATTGGGGACTCGAGGACTAGGAAATGCCAACTCTTCTTTCAAGAAGGTAAATGATTTAAAATCTCAAATATCTGACTTGGTTTCTGTTGTCAAGCAGATGGCCATGGGTAAAGGGAAGCCAGTGCCCGTTTGCAGAGTAGGGCAAGATACCTAAAGTTAATGTCGTTGGTGATTTCAATGACTATGGTCAAAATAGAAGGTGAGACCCCTTTGCCCCAACATACAATCTAGGATGGAGAGATCACCCTAGTTTTGATGGATAAATGAGCATGTAGCAGAAGTTAATTTGATAAATTTTCACTCTAAGATGCTCAATTTAGAGGATTAAACATGCAATTAAAAAGAAAAACAAAAGTTTCAAGAACACTTACCCTTGAAGCTCCAAATTCTTCTTCAATTATTGATGTATTTTAGCACCACTTGGTTGTAGACCACCACAAGAGTCTTCTCTACTATTCTCTAGGCTTAGATTGGATGGTGGGATCCAAACTTGTGGTGAATTTGAGAAGGAATGAAGGTTATGAAGAAGATGAACAATTGATAGAATTTTGCAAAATTAACCCATAATTTCACAAAATTTTTAACCATTTTTATGTCAAAATCAATTCTATTTATTAAAGAATAACATGCAATCCAATTGCATCAAATTTGACAATACAAAATGGTTAATTTGTTGGTTAATTGTGAAGAAGACAACCAACCTCCTAGCTTAGTTAGTGGGAAAATCCAATCTTCAAAAATCAATTTTAAAATCAATTTTCAACTAATTTCCAAAAATTGAATTAAAATTGATTTTTAAATTCAAAAAATAAATAATTAAATAATTAAATAAATAAAAATAATTTAATATTTAATTAATTAAATATAATATTATCTTAATATTAAATAATAAAATAATATTATTTTTCCCACTGGTCCTGATTTTTCTAAAAAAAAAAAAAAACCCGATATGAATCCCTATTCATATGATTAATATTTAAATCATATTTAAATATTATAATTAACTCTATTTGTTCGTTTAATTCGTAATTAAACGTCGACATATCGTATATTTCTGACTTTCATTCCTTAAGCCAAGATTTGAACGGTTCAAACTTATTCACCACACTATATAAGATTTAAGTCCATTTATGAGCTAGTAGAGGGACCTAATGGACCTATAGATCATGAGCTCCAACGATCCGAGATTAATCGGCCAAACTCTTTAACCTAGTTAACCAACATTTGTTAACTAACGGAACACTCCACTAAAGCCTGTAGCTGCACTCTTCTCACTGTAGATATATTTGTGTCCATTTGATATAACCATCATCGATAAGTCAATCCTTCACAGGTCGTTCATAACTTCAGCTAGGTCAATTACCGATTTACCTCTAAGTTACATCTTTTCTCCTTAAGTACCACTGTCCCTCTAATCAACAATTGATTTAGAATCTAATCACTAAATCCATTCCCTCTCGGGCTAGTGAGAGGATGGGGCCCCTTGTTCAAGACTTGGGAATAACACTTAAGAGAACAACCTCTCTACTATACCTAAGTTGGGTAGGAGTGAATTCTGTCTTGCAAATTCTATGTCCCCAGCTATCTACCCGGTCTTATCCCTGAAATGAGAGGAATGTTGAGCAGCGCTACTGAGCTTACTCTCACCTAGGCAGATCAAGGGATAATTCTGAATAAACAGGAGTTCATAGATAGCTCAAGATTTAGATCAAGTTATCTAGGTCATCGATAAGTGAAATTAATCAGTGTTATTCGTAAACGGTGTTAATACGTAACAGTGATTATTTTAGGGTCAATCTTACACAATCTTATTATGTAGAATACCCCCCTCCCCTCCCCCCCCCCCCCCCCCCCCCCCCTCCCAGCTCATGTAATCCCTACACTTAGCTTTGGAAGTTGGCAAGCTTAAGGTGGTGATGTATTATGTGTTGGTGAAGAGAAAGGTGGGCCGAGAACGACAGTATGAGAGCTAGCATGTGTTGAAAGCTATATTACACATTCAAGAGCAATGCTATGCGTTTATAGGCAATACCATGCGTTCATGAGCAAAGTTTATTCGCTCATAAGCTATATTATGAGTTGGTGGGCTAAGGCTATGCATTAGTGAGGTTGAGAAGAGGTGTTATGTGTTGGTCAACTCGTTTATAAAGGGAAAAATGAGTAGCGGTTAAGTTGGCGGCCTATATAAGTGAGTAAGCTGAGAGATTAATCATTCTAAACATGACCAAAAGCTCAAATCGGTTCTATTTTATGGCTAAGAGACGAAGAAAGGTAGGAAAAGGTGCCTAGGGCAAAGTTGTAGAGAATTCGAGTCGTTTCCATGGTGAAACCGAAGTTGGAATAGAGAGCTTGGCTACTGTCGCGCAATCCGAGCATGGTCTGGTTTTTGGAGAAGAGTGAGCTGAGGCGATCGAGCTTCAAGCTGAAATTTTGAGGTTATTAAGTTAACTAAATTTCTAACAACTCTTATGAAGGATGATTGAGTTGAAAATGAGAAGAAACATGTAAACTTTTAGGTGGAAGTGACTGATACAGAATTACTGTGCAATTTGGAGTAGTGCAAAGAAATTTTGGAATATCTGACGAATGAGAAAGAGTTAAGCCACGAAAATTTAAGGTAAGCTAGAAAACATATTTCTCCACAATTTTGTAGAAGGAAAGAAGTTCTAAATTTGGTTGGAAATATGACTTTTAACAGATAGAAATGAGAACAAAAAGGAAAGGAGGAAACTCTGCTGTCGAGTGTCGCTAGGAAGCGGGTGTTGCTGAGTAATTGAAGTGTAAGTAGCGAGACGAGTGTCGCTGGAGCGCAAGGGGGTTTTTCGTCTCACAAATCTCGCTGGGTCTCGCTAGGTCTCGTTCCTCAGGTAAATCTCGCTAGTCTCGCTCATCCTGGTGTCGCTGGTGCCGTGTTCTGTTGTGTGTTTTCGCTAGTAATCTCGCTAGAAATGTGGAATCTCGTTGGTAATCTCGCTAGTGACACAAAATCTCATTTATTATGATTACTTTGGGAAAAAGGAGAGTCTCGGTGATGAAACATGATTAGAGTTTAATTATGCACACTTAATGATCATGGAAAGAAAGTTTAAGGAAAGCTTAACGGTAGAAATGTGTATTTATAGGCCAAAAAGAGCTCGAAAAGGCATATAATCCACTCAGGGCCTAGGACAAGTTGTGAGTGACTTTCTATTTTATATAATGATTACTCTTAGCATGTTTTATTAGAAATGTGTGAGTGGAAACTATCATATTCTATGGAATCCTAATATTTACGCATGATAGGGATTATGAGCTATAAAAATGGCTAAGTGCATGAGAAATCGTGTTTACGTATATCTCCTTTTGAATATTAAGCTGTGCAACATACATATGGTGTATTCATTGAATATCTTGTGTTGTGCTGTGAAGTTTAAAGAATGTTATACATAATATCTAAATGCAACCCATGGCCGAGGGACCATGTGTGAAGGCATATGGGGAACACGATATATGATACTCAGTGTTGAGGGACCACGTGTGAAGGCACTTGAGTAGTTGATTGAAATGGATTCTAATGCCGAGGGACCTTGTGAGAAGGCATATGGAAATCCAATACATGATAGCTCAGTGTTGAGGGACCACGAGTGAAGGCACTTGAGCAGTGGATTGATATGGAACCCAGTGTCGAGGGACCACATGAGAAGGCATATGGGAACTCTGATATAGTGAAACTTAGTGCCGAGGGACAATATGAGAAGGCACTTAAGGGTTTGAAATGCTGAGGGACGATATGTGAAGGCATTGGTGCCGAGGGACTCGTGTGAAGGCATTTGAATATGTGAATGATGAGTATTGATACACGAGGTTGAGTGCGTTGAGCTTCACTCCGCCACAGCTAGAAAAGGATAATTGTATCACTTATGTTCTTATGGTATTGTTGACTTAGG
The DNA here is from genome assembly GCA_030954485.1 of Citrullus mucosospermus. Classification (NCBI taxonomy): domain Eukaryota; kingdom Viridiplantae; phylum Streptophyta; class Magnoliopsida; order Cucurbitales; family Cucurbitaceae; genus Citrullus; species Citrullus mucosospermus. Next base: position 21,542,358 of record CM062057.1, read on the forward strand.
AATTATTATATATATATATACATATGGTAGTTTTATGACAATCCATGTTAACTCAAGGAAGTTTATTAGTAATTAGTTAAATTCAGTCACTCACTGGGCATTAGGCTCACGCTTTCTTGCTTGTTTGTTTGCTTGTTTCAGGTAGCGAGCGTGTCCGGGACGCCTAGCCTACAAAAGATTCTCGTCTAGGCCTGCTTCGGATCAGTTCCCTGGGATAGTTGTAAATACACAGTTTATGTACATGTTTTTGTCATGCATATTCCTTGGGGTATAGTGAAAGTTGGTTTTTGTGGTGTATATAATGAATACTTGTTATGATGAGTTATGATTTAAGCATCTGGCTTGAGCGGTTATGTTTAACTTATGGTGTTCTGCTGGCATATAGTTAAGTATAATTGATCTGGTGTTGATTAATGTTATAAGTTATGCGGGAACGAGTGTATACAGGTTCACACTCACTTCTAGGTTAGGAAGCGAATCTGGGAGGGGGTGTGACAGCTCACATGTCTCTACATGAACAAATCAGGATCACTTCACTTATCCATGTATTATAGACTATTTAGGCTACTTAACAATCATGAAGCGAGCCGTATTCAATAGTGTCTCCAAGAAGAGGTACCCAACCTGATCCATGTACTATACACTATTTAGGCTACTTACTCGAACTTGATCCTGTTTATGTCTCCATATAAAGTCCAAGTACTCATGATAATAGCCAAGGGTTCGTAGTTTAATTGAATTTAGAGTTAATAAATAATTAATTCACTTGAATAACTTCATATGTACTAAAATTCATTTATTTACAAAAACTACGAGTTTTAGGACATACAACCCAACAAACTCCACTTGGACTAAAACTCCTAGTGGGTTACAACAAAGTTGAGTACAGTAAGAGAAATCTAAATACAATAAACTAGGGCATCCCATACCCACAATTTTTCCCACTTGCCCTATTTATTCTATTCATAGTCCTAAACTCTTCAGGTGGCTCTCAAAAACAGTAGCCGGGAGGGCCTTTGTAAATGGATCAGCAATGTTGTGCTCAGATGCTATTTGTTTCACAATAACATCTCCTCTCTGCACAATTTCTCTGATGAGATGGTATTTGTGCTCAATATGCTTTCCGCACTTATGGCTTCTTGGTTCTTTGGAGTTTGATACTGCCCCACTATTATTACAATGTAAAGTGATTGGCAGATGCATGTCTGGAACAACTTCCAGATCATTCAAGAACTTCTTAAGCAACACTACTTCTTTGGGTGCCTCGCATGCAGCAACATATTCTGCTTCCATTGTGGAGTCGGCAATGTAGCTCTACTTAATACTTCTCCACACCACTGCTCCTCCTTTAAAAGTGAATACTGATCCTAAAGTAGATCTCCTTGAGTCTATATCAGTTTGAAAATCGAAATCAGTGTATCCGGTAAGGATCATATCCTTATTTCCATACACAAGCATGTAGTTCCTCATTCTCCTTAGATACTTGAGGATATTCTTAACGACAGTCCAATGTGCAAACCCGGGATTGGACTAATACCTACTGCAAAATATATGTCTGGTCGTGTATATAGCATTGCATACATCAGACTCCCGACAATTGATGCGTAGGGAACTCGTCTCATATCCTCAACCTCTTGAGGTGTTTTAGGACATTGTTCCTTTGACAAATGTATTTCATACTTGAAAGGTAGAAGAACTTTCTTGGAATCTTGCATCTTAAACCTAGACAACACTTTGTATATATAAGACGCTTGAGACATAGCTAGCGTTCTGTTCTTGCAGTTCCGAACTATTTGGATCCCGAGAGCATACTGAGCTTCTTCCATATCTTTCATTTGAAATTGAGTTGCTAGCTATTTCTTAATGTCAGTAAGGTATCCTACATTATTCCCAATAAGTACGCTATCATCTACATATAAAATAAGAAATGCTATAGTGGAGTTGATGATCCTTTTGAATACACAAGGTTCATCAACGTTTTGTTCAAAGCCATAAGATTTGACTGCAGTATCAAATCTCATATTCCAGGATCTAGATGTTTGCTTTAATGCATAAATGGATTTATTTAGCCTGCAAACTTTTTGCTCCTGACCCTGTTCTATGAACCCTTCTGGTTGGACCACGTAGATGTTCTTTTCAAGATTGTCATTTAGGAAGGCAGTCTTGACATCCATTTGCCAAATTTCATATTATAAAACATGGCAATGGATAAGAGTATCCTTGTTGATTTTATCATAGCAACAGGTGAGAAGGTTTCTTTATAATCTACCCCCTCTACCTGAGTATAACCATTTACTACTAACCAGGCTTTATAGGTCTGTACCTTTCCCATATGGTCTCGTTTACATTTGTAAATCCATTTACAACCAATAGGTCTTACCTTATCAGGTTGATCTACAAGTTCCCAGACTGAATTAAAGTATATAGACTCCATTTCGAGGTCCATGGCTTTGATCCCCTGATCTCGATCAACATCATTCATTGCCTGTTTATAGGTCAATGGATCCTCTAAGCCATTATCAGGTATGGTGACTTCGGTTTCAGCTAAACCTATATAGAAGTCGGGCTGTCTAACAACCCTCCCACTATGTCGAGGCTCTCTCAACTCTTGAGATGGACATGACGGACTTGATGTGCTTGGTTTATCAACAACTCTTGTTGATTGGCCAGCTTGATCAGCAACTTTTGTTGATCTATCTGTAGCAACTTTTGAAATCTCTTCCAATACTAGTTTACTGCGTGGTTTATGATCACGTATGTGGTTTTCCTCTAGGAATGTGGCATTTGTTGATACAATTACCTTTTTTATCTTGAGGATCATAAAATAGACCACCTCTCGTTTCTTTAGGGTATCCTATAAATAGGCATAATTTTGAACGACGTTCCAATTTTTTAGGATTTTGCACCAACACGTGTGCTAGCAACCCCATATCCAGAAGTGACATAAACTAGCTTTATGCCCTATCCATAACTCATAGGGTGTTTCTGAAACACTCTTAGAGGGAACATTCTTCAAAATATAAACTACAGTCTCCACTGCGAATCCCCAAAACGAGTTAGGCAATGATGCGTAACTCATCATCGAACGAACCATGTCCAATAAGGTTCTGTTTCTCCTTTTAGATACTCAGTTCTGCTGTGACGTATTAGGTGCAAAGAGTTGAAACTTAATTCTATGTTCTATCATATAGTCCTAGAATTTTAAGTCCATATACTTTCCACCTCGATCAGATTAGAGTGTTTTAATAGTTTTACCTAACTGGTTCTCAACCTCGGTCTAAAATTCCTTGAACTTTCAAGGGTTTCAAATTTATGATGCATTAGGTAAATATAATTGTACCTTGAATAATCATCAATAAAGTTGATGAAATATTCATACCCTCCTCGAGCCCTTACATTCATTGGTCCACAAAGGTCTGAATGCACGGGTTTTAAGGGTTCTTTGGCTCGAAGACCTTTTCCAGTAAAATATCTCTTTGTCATTTTTCCCTCGAGACAAGACTCACATGGTGGTAGAGAGTCATCTTCTAACTTGTTTAGAAGTCTACTCTTGACCAATCTCTCAATCCTATTGAGATTAATGTTGTCAAGTCTTAAGTGCCAAAGATAGGTACTTTGAGAAATGCGTCGTCATTTTGTTTGAGTTTCGGTTGTTTTAAATATTTCAATATTGTAAATAACCTTAACTCTGGTTGGTTTTAACTTATATAAATTATTATTTAAGTTTATAGAACAAATTTGTACACCTCTTTTAGTAATGAACTCTTCATTAATTTCAAAGAAACTTTTTACATATGTTCAATCAAACAAGAAATAGATATTAAATTCCTCTTGCAAGAGGGTACATATAGAACATTTTCTAAGTATATATATCTATTTCCAAAAAATAACTTTACATCTCTCACTGCCAAAGCTGAGATGACCTCTCCTGATCCAATCCAGAGAGTTTCTCACCATCTTCTAGTTGTTTCCAGGAACTAGTTTCCTGAAAAGAAGAACAAACATGATCAGTGGCCCCTGAATCCAGTATCCAAGTAGAATCATTATTCTCCACTATGCATGTTTCTAGAACCATTAAATTGTATTTACCTTGATTCTCTTTTCCAGCCTTCTTATCGGCAAGGTACTTTAGGCAGTTCCTTTTCCAGTGCCCATCACCGTTGCAATAGAAACATTTTCCTTTCTCTACAACGGGCTTTTTGCCTTTTGCAGTAGTAGTAGGAGGTGTTTTCCCTTTCCCTTTTCCTTTCTTCTTCTGAATACCTTTATTCTTTGGGACAGATTTATTTCCAGAGGTAGATCCTTTTTGGAATCTCCTTTTTGAGGTAGTAGCAACATTTGCCTCTGCCTTAGAACCCTTATTTTTCAATAAGGACTGGTAAATTTGTAACTCATTGAGAAGAGTGGTAAGATTATAATCCATTTTGTTCATCATGGCGCTAGTTCTGAACTGGAAAAAACTCTTCGGAAGAGACTCCATGATGAATCCTACTTGGCTCTTCTCGTTCATGACAGCCCCGTTTACTTCTACGATGTTGAAGTGGACTATCATGTCTAGAACATGTTCCCTAACATTTGTTCCTTCTTTCATCCGGCAATTGTAAACATATTTGATAGCATCATGCATAGCCGAGGAGGACGGTTGTCCAAACAGAGTTTGCAATGAGTCCACGATCTCCTTAGCGGTGACCATTTTTTCATGCTTCTTGGATAGTATATCTGATATACTTGCCAAAATATAGACTTTGGCTTTTTCATTAGCCTTGGTCCATTTGTCATGAGTGTCCCGAATAGTTTGGTTCGGGTTCTGATTTCCACCCCCAAGCATTTTATTTATTTCCCATTTATAAAAAAAAATCCCATTATTTGCTTATTCATCATAAAATGGACAGGGACTGGAGAACATTCCTCCGTTAAAACAAACCTCAGATCCTCAATAACTAGTATAGTGTTTAAATTAGATTTTCAAGTTCCATAGTTATCGCCGTTAAGTTTTTTGGAAGCTAATAGTTGAACTATAGATGTATTCATTGCTAGAAAAAATGAACAAGTTTAATTAGTGAATGTACTCTAAATTTTAATCCAATTTATTTAGCAAGTAATAATGTACCGATATTTCATTATCTATTTTGCAACGATACTTCAATGAGTCAGAATGGCCCCTACCGAAGGGCAGTCGACCACTCCTTCACTAAATCAAGATACTCTTGACTAAATACTAATACCAAAATAACTTTTATTCTTATAGTATTTAGTTACCGTTTCTTTAGTCAAAAGCTTTACTAACACTTAGTAAGTCTTGTAAGTGTATACCCTCCATTTTCAAATTACAAATATCAGAATCAAACAAGCCCTCAAAGGAGAAACAATTGCTTGAAAACGGACCTAAGTAACTTTATCCATTTCTAGAGTTCACGGAGTTCCGAATCCAATGTTACAAACCCTCCGAAGGGATAGGCGCCTATAAACACCAAGCAGATGCAACATAGGAATCTCACGGTGTGACCTAATGGAAGAGATCGTAGGACGTGTTGACACATACCCTTCACCCACTTACTATGAACTATTTCCCCCATTCACTTTGCTATTGAACCATGCAAACACTTTTCGAAGGGAGGTTTCCCAAATAGCAACTCAAAGCAGAGCATAGGATCTCACGTTGTGAAGTCTTAGGGACGTAAAAGCTAATGATATTGTATCGTATACATTATTAATCTCCCACTGAAGTGTTATAAATTAATTGGGTATTTACTTGGTTATAATCCAGCTAAATATAACACAACCTAAGGCTAGGTGAACAATCCAAGTATAACGTTTATACTGGTTTGTTTTAACCTATGATGTCTAAGTAATTTAAACCATTTTAACTCACCTTACACCGCTCTTACATGCTCATAAAATCGGGTTAACTCAACTCAGACACCAACTTGATCCCCAGGTAGGAGGTGTTCCATAAACCGTCAACTTAAATACCTCCAGCCTTAGACAGGATTTTGTTGGGTGAGTTTTGTAAACACAATTTTACAAGATATTGACCTAATTTTAACTATTAAAGATGTTGATTTGAGTTGCACCGATTTTATCCTAGGTTTGCATGCAATTATCTTTATTATAGATTTTAAAATTCTAATTTATTTTATAACAATTATAAAATAAACAATTCAAAAAACCATAACATACATATATATTTCATCAATTAATCTAACTAATTATATTAACACTTATGAAATTAAGATAATCATGCATACTACATATTATAACATTTATAACATACATAAAATGCATGAAACATGCTTATCCTATGGTGGGGATTTAAATCTATATGGCATACTATATGCATAAATAATTAAAACACACTAAATTGGACCAGTTTTGGCATTTTTTGCAAGCAAAAAACTAAATTAATACAATAATAATTTAAAAAATTGCTCGAACAAGTCCCGAACACTTCGAACCAAATTGAACCAGCTTGAAACACCTCCAAAACAAATTGAACGGCCTGAAATAAGGTTGAACCAGTCAAACTTTGACTGAATCGGTCAAAGTTTGACCAATCAACTTCATCTTCTTCTTCCTCCCGTGAGTTCAACCAGAGAAAAAAAAACTGCTGCTACTCTGGTACCGATTGATGGATAAATAAGCATGTAGTGGAAGTTAATTTAATTAATTTTTACTCTAAGATGCTCAATTTAGAGGATTAAACATGCAATTAAAAAGAAAAACCGAAGTTTCAAGAACACTTACCATTGAAGCTCCAACTTCTCCTTCAATTCTTGATGAATTTCAACACCACTTGGTTGTAGACCACCACAAGAGTCTTCTCTACTATTCTCTAGGCTTAGATTGGATGGTGGGATCCAAATTTGTGGTGAATTTGAGAAGGAATGAAGGTTAGGAAGAAGATGAACAATGGATGAAATTTTGCAAAATTAACCCTTAATTTCACAAAATTCTTAACCATTTTTATGTCAAAATCATCTCTATTTATTAAAAAATAACATTCATTCTAATTACATCAAAATTTGACAACACAAAATGGTTAATTTGTTGGTTAATTGTGAAGAAGACAACCAAGCTCCTAACTTAGTTAGTGGGAAAATACAATCTTCAAAAATCAATTTTAAAATCAATTTTCAATGAATTTCCAAAAATTGAATTAAAATTGATTTTTACTTTCAAAAAATAAATAATTAAATAATTAAATAAATAAAAATAATTTAATATTTAATTAATTGAATATAATATTATTTTAATATTAACTAATAAAATAATATTATTTTTTCCCACTTGCCCGATTTTTCTAAAAAAAAATCCGATATGAATCCCTATTCATATGATTAATATTTAAATCGTATTTAAATATTATAATTAACTCTATTTGTCCGTTTAATTCGTAATTAAACGTCGATATATCGTATATTTCTTACTTTCATTCCTTAAGCCAAGATTTGAACGGTTCAAACTTATTCACCACACTATCTAAGATTTTAGTCCATTTATGAGCTAGTAGAGGGATAATCAATTCCATGAGTGGCAGTAAACTGAGAGAAAGCTGATGAGACATATTCCCCCCTGAATCTTAGTGCAAAACTGGCTAATGGACCTACAGATCATGAGCTCCAACGATCCGAGATTAACCAGCCAAACTTTTTAACCTAGTTAACCCACATTCGTTAACTAACGTGACACTCCAGTAAAGCCCATGGCTACACTCAACTCATTGTAGATATATTTGTGTCCATTTGATATAACCGTCATCGATAAGTCAATCCTTCAGAGGTCGTTCATAACTTCAGCTAGGTCAATTACCGATTTACCTCTGAGTTACATCTTTTCTCCTTAAGTACCACTGCCCCTCTAATGAACAATTGATTTAGGATCTAATCACTAAATACATTCCCTCTCGAGCCAGTGAAAGGATGAGACCCCTTGTTCAAGACTTGGGAACAACACTTAAGAGAACAACTTCTCTACTATCCCTAAGTTGAGTAGAAGTGAATTCCGTCTTGCAAATTTTATGTCTCCAGCTATCTACCCAGTCTTATCCTTGAATGGGAGGAATGTTGAGCAGCGCTATTGAGCTTACTTTCACCTATGTAGATCAAGGGATAATTCTAAATAAACAGGAGTTCATAGATAGTTCAAGATTCAGATCAAGTTATCTAGGTCATCAATAAGTGAAATTAATCAGTGTTAATCGTAAATTGTGTTAATACGTAACAGTTATTATTTCACGGTCAGTCTTACACAATCTCATTATGTAGAATACCCCTGCTCACATGTCTCTACATGAACAAATCAAGATCACTTCATTTATGACACCTTACAACATTTGTAACAATCATGAAGCGAGTCGTATTCTATAGTGTCTCTAGGAAAAGGTACCCAACCTGATCCATGTACTATAGGCTATTTAGGCTACTTACTCGAACTTGATCCTGTTTATGTCTCCATATAAAGTCTAAGTACTCATGATAATAGCAAATGGTTCGTAGTTAAATTGGATTTAGAGTTAATAAATAATTAATTCACTTGAATAACTTCATATGTACTAAAATTCATTTATTTACAAAAACTACGAGTTTTAGGACATACAACCCAACAAGTTTTAAATGGGAAGACAGAACGATCAAGGCAATGATCAAGGGGGCCCGTCAAGCTCAAGTATGTCCCTTGAAAACATGGTAAAGAGTTTAGCTGACAGCAATATGAAATTTCAACAGGAGACTAGGAGTGGCATGGAGAGCTTGGGAAACCAAATTTCCCAATTGGCCACCACAGTAAGCAGGTTGGAGAAGAAACCTCGTAAGCTTCCCTCACAACAGGAGAAGAACCCGAGGGAGAACGTCGGTGCATTCACTTTAAGGAGTAGGAAGGAGCTCCCACCACCAATCATGTCTGTGGATGCCCTTACAGAGGTGGATTCTTCACCTTCTGAGCCAGTTGAAATATGAGGACCATCTCCTAAACCTAAAAAGGGAGTAAAATTCAATCTTCCTCCCACTGTAAATTCTAATTTAAGAAGTATTTTTCAATGTGTGAAGTGAAGGGTTGCTAATTTATTAATCCAATGTACTATAAAATTTTAAAACCTAGTATACAAGTGTAAGATACTATACTAAGGGAAAAAGTGATAACAAAATTTAAATATGATAAAAAATTTTAGTAATATGAAACATAAATATGAGACGTGATAAATCCCACTTGACTGTGTTTTGTCCTCATATGCAAAATTAATTCCAAAAGGAAACAAGATTTCTTTTATACTGATTTAGGGTAGCACTTTACCAGGCCAAGTTGAAGCAATAATGGGAGTGAGCCCTTGAAGATGGTGACCTGAAAGAGAATGATAAAAAGAGTCTGCAACTTCACTAGTTGCAAAGATGGATAGAAGGAAACGTGAATGACGGACGATGTGACTAAACGGTGGAGGATGCAAGTGCCACGACGACGACTTATAATGGAGGAGGTCGACGGCTTGGAGGACGAACAAACTTAAGGATGCCTTGTGCAAGAACGGACGACAACGAATCAGATGGCTGACGCTTAATCGAAGGAGACGAAAAAGAGGGAGACGAAGGAGCTGACGATTCGAAGGAGAGGAAGGGAAAGAGTGAAACCCTTTTTGCACGTGAATCCAAGGGATTCAACATTTTTATTAAAAATCATATATTTTATTAAATACATAAATAATTAAATTTATTTAATGAAAATTAATAATTGTCATAAATTTGTGACTTTTAAAAACGGTCACGAAAAATCTACTATTTGAATATAGAGTTTTTTCCCACCAAAAATGCATTTTTATCATTTAATGACACTTTTTATTTCCTTCAAATCCAATTTAAGTTCACTCTTGTGTTGTGGCATATTTGTAGTAATGATTTTACGAGAGGGGAGGGTTTGGGGATCGGTGAGAAGGCTGGAGGCCACCGGAGGGGAGGGTTTGGGGTTAGGGCTTTGTCATTTTACACAAGTGGAGGGGGAGAAGTGAGAGGGAGGGAGAGGAAAGGAAGATGGAAAAGTTGAGGGTTTCAAATTTTCGATTCTCTCTTTTTTTTCGGTCCAATTTGTTTTAGCATGTATTTTTTATTATATTATTTTAAACTTAAACCATCCTTTACATCTACATCAACTTAGTATTAATTTATCAAACACACTAAATAATTTTTTTAAGTTAAAATTAAAATTTATCAAGCACTATTTTACTTTCTTTTATGACTTTCCCAACGCCTAAAAAAAAAAGATTATTTTTCCTGACGGTTTTTTTGGCGTCGGGAAAAAATAGCTATGCTGACCCCTTCTTTTATTTTCATTGAGAAAATTATGCCTATCCCGACGAAATTTAGTTAGCGTCGAGAGAGATTAGTTCTCCTGACGCTTAGCGCCACTGTCGGGATGCAAAGAAGAAGGGAAATTTTGATACTTCCTTATCTCTCGACGGTATTATAATGACTACCGGGAGATAAAAAGAATGAATTTTTTCAAATTTTTTCGGGAAATGGGTTTTCCCGACAGTAATAAAAATACCGTCGAGAAATGTTGCTTTTCCCGACGTTATTTTTATTACTGTCGGGAAAATCCATTTCTCCTGACGGTCATTAAAATACCGTCGGGAGATAAGGAAGTAGGGATTTTTTCGAAGTCATCTCCAGACGGTGTTTTAATTACTGTCGGGAAAAGCAGCTTTTTGTGACAGTAATTAAGTCACTGTTGGGATATGTTTTTAAAAACTCTCCCATCCCCGATTTTCTACCCATTTTCTCCCCTATTTACTTCTTCTCTTTCATCCTAGCCAGTGCCCACCACCAACCCAAAACCCCTGATCTGCTCCAGCTGCCCCAGACTTCTGCCACCGCCGCAGATCTGCTCCCAGCGCCGCACACACGTCACCGTCGATCTTCTCCAGCCTCTACTGCCCCAGCTTCTGCCACCGCCGCACTCCCAGACTCCAGCCTCTGCCGCCAAGCTCGCCATTCTACTCTAGCCGATCTACCGCCCCTAAGTTCAATATCTTCAAGTTCTTGTTGATTTTGACTGTAGGTTCTAATCGAGCGAACGTTTTTTTGTTCATTGAATGATATTTTTTTTACTAATTGTGTCAATTTTCTCTTTCTAATGATCTAAATGCATCTGTTTACCCTCTTCTTGACTTCATCATAAACAGATCAAGGGGATAATACATATGCAAATATCGAAAGGTTGGCTTACCAGCCCATTTCATATTTGATCTTTGTCTTGGCGTCATATATGTGAATGTTTTCTTCTTTTTAATGGCAAATGATGAATACTTTATTTCCGCTTATTGATATACTAATGTTCTGTGCTGACTCAAAACTCCGCTTATTATCTGATGCCATAAACTTTTGTTCTTTTGTTGGTTCTTCTTCTAGTTTCTTTTAGATTGTTTTTCTTTGATTAATTACTTTTTGTCGTTTAATATCAATGAAAGGCAGACAAATGATGGAGAAAAAATCTTATCCTACACACTGAAGTAAATGTAGAGTACAACTCCTCTTATTATCTGATGCCTTGCCAAATTTTTGGAATAAAACTTCGATTCTTTGCTGATTAGAAACTAAATTTACTTTTTCTCAATGAATTTCTCCTATATCGCTGAGTATCGCTGAGTAATTACATAATTTGTTCCTTGTTTCAACTTAACAGTGTTTTTGCTTTGTTTCAACGAGACTTTTTTCGTTTTATTAGAGAGTGGCGAAAACTAATCAAAATAATCGATCGGCTCTGAAGTTTATTCATACAACTGGGTCCAAGACCTTCATAAAATACGAGAAACCACGGTAGAAATAAAAATCTTTATTTATTTGATTTGTAAGAAAGTGATATAAATATCTTTCTTAGATTGAGCATCTAGTTTTAAAGTTTGTATAAGAGTAAGTGCATAGTTATATTTAAGTTTGAACTGAATTTTATTGAATTTGAGATTAGGTTGGAGATTGGTATATGTTATAATGTTACTAAATTTAAGTTTAAGTTTTATATTGAATTTGAGATTAGTATGTGAATAAGTGCATAGTTATGTTTAAGTTTTATCATTGTTGATATTAGTGTATGGGTAAATGTATAATGTTTAAGTTTGTATTTGTAGGTAACTCGAAGGACTAGCTTCAAGATGGATCTCTTGGAAAAGCAAAGTTTAGGTTGTAGACATGTAATTTGTAGATATGTAATGTTATTTGGTTTTAATGTTTTATAGATATTATGTAATGTTTAAGATAAAGATAATATATAATGTTGAAGATAATTTTAAATGTCATTCTGGTGTTTATGTTTTAATTATGTAATTTTTAAAATACTATGTATTGTTATTTTAGTGTTAATGTTATGGAAGAAAATTAATTAAACATTGAATTTAAACAGGTTTGATATTTGATAAATTATAAACCGGCTTGATATTTAATAAATTTTAAATAGGTTTGATATTTAATAAATTATAAAAAATTTAATATAAAAAAATACCTCTCCCAATGCCACGTTCAAATTTTGTCGGGAAAGATAGCCTCTCTCGACGCCCAAACACATTTTAGCGTCAAGAGAATTAATTTCTCCCAATGCCAACAAATGAGCGTCGGGAGAAATAGCTTTTTTCGACGCTAAAATGTGTTGGATTGTGTCGGGAGAAAGCATTTCTCCCGACGTCCGATAAAATGGCATCAGGAGAAAGCATTTCTCCCGACGCCCAACCAACTTTTAGCATCGGGAGAAGTGATTTTTTCCGACACTAACTTATGAGCATCAGGAGAAATCACTGTTTTCCCGACGCTAATTGTGTTGCATTGTGTTGGGAGAAAGCATTTCTCCTGACTTCTTGATGCCATAAAGCAATCTTTTGGTGTCGGAAGAAGTCACTTTTCCCAATGCTAGCTTATGAGCATCGGGAGAAAACCGGTTGGAGTTTTTCGTCGGAAAATTATTGATTCTCACCGGACATTATAGAGTACACCTACAATGTCAATTTAAAATCGACATTAAATATCTGCTTTTTGTTTTTTTTTTTAAGAAACCGATATTGTACATCTATTTTTATTTTTTTTCCAACTGACATTGAAGGCCAGATTTCTGTAGTAAATAAAAAAAATCAGTTAAAAGTAAATATTAAAAAATTGTAGTCAACATATGTCAACTTGCACATCATTATTCTGTGAGGACAAATGATAGTCATCGACGAGGATTTTCTAAATACAAATTCACACTATAAGAAATAAACTTGTTTCTTTTAAAACTTCAATTGTGTAACTGATAAACAAAATATATAACATATGTCTAATATACTTCTAATATACGTGCTGATAGAGAAACTATGGTAAGAATTGAATATTAAAAAACATACCTAAGAGTTTGTTTTTTCTACAATATTCAGAATTTAAAAAAAAAAAATCCTTGCTAAATTGGAATTTAAGAGTGTCTTTTTCCTATTCTTGCAATTGTCCCTAATATTAATTTAGACCAATTGATCTACATTGACACCATTTTGACATTACTCTTTAAAGTTATGAAACTACTCCCTAAATTTAGATTTACAATTCCCTCTACCCTTCTCGCACATTAGTTTCCTTCGTATATTGAAATATTATTGGTTGATTATTTATTTACTCAAAAGACACGTAAGAAATAGTTTCGATTTTCATTAAAATGAAAATGAAAATGAAAACTTAGTATTGCATGAGTATAACTTTTTTTATTTATACATTAAATAAGAGTTCAAAATTTTAACAAATTACTTTCTTTTTACTAAAAATAGAATGCATTTTTTTAGATTTATATTTAACATAAGACATCCGCTTATGGATTGTTTTGTCGTTATTCTTGTACAACACTTTGACCTCTCAACAATAACATACCAACTTATTTACCATCTACCTATTTTAGGTCCTCTCTCTCTAGCTTCATTCAACGTACCTCAATCATTATGAAACCTATAAATGAGAAGGAAACACCAAAGAGAAATCATAAAAAAGGAATCAAAAGTAACGAAGAAGAGCTTGTGACAGGAAAGAAAGATGATGAAGTCGTGGTTGATATGTTTGGTTTTTATTAGCATGTTGGCGGTGGGCCAAGAAGTAGTAGCTGAGACAAAGCATCTTACGTTTCTTGATCCTTGCAATCAACCTACTCCCCCTCCAAGTTGTTTTAAGATACTTGAAGGTGAAGCTATTGCAAACCCCTATGACAGAGGCTGCTCTGCAATCAATCAATGTCGTGGAGGATGATGCCAATCTATATTTGAAACTTTATTTACCTCTAATTCTGTAAAGATCAGAAAAACAAAATTGTTGTTTAACAAAAACTCAACTATATGACATTTTGGTTCTGAAAGTTTTTTCATGCAAGGAAAGTAAAAGTATAAGAATTAAAGTATAAGAAATCAAGCCTCAATACTTATTCTAAAAATTCCAATCAATTTCCTATATCTTATTCATGCTGCAAAAAAGTACTAAGTTTTACACACAAAAAAAAAAAAAAAACTAATCAACGAATGGAAAATTGAATTTATAAACATTTTTTGTGCCAATTACTTTCTTTTCTTCTTATCTACTCGTTAAAAGTGTTTAAAAATTTGAAGCAAATTTGTGAAGATAAAAACATTCATTTAACCATTAAACTTTTTTTTTTTTTTTTTTTTTATGAATTGGACAAAAAATTCAAGCGATGAAAAACGCATCAAAGAATATGTGTGAAAACATGCTTTAAAGTTGAAAAAAAAAAAAGAAAAAAAAAAAGAGAGAAAAAACCTAAGTCAATACCAAAGGAAGACCTTAGAAAGTTGTTTATGAATTTTGTGTACAAATTAAAAAAAGAAAAATTGGTTAAAAATAAATATTAGAAAATTTTAGTAAACATAGGTCAACTTATACATCATTATTGTGCTAGGACAAATGGCAGGCATCAACTACGATTTTTTTAATTACAAATTAATACTATAAGGATCAAACTTGTCACTTTCAAAACTTCAATTGTGTAACTGATAAAAAAAATATATAACATATATTTAATATACTTGCTGATACACAAATTATGGTAAGATTTGAATATTAAAAAACATATATAAGATTTTGTTTTTTCTATACGGTTTGGAATTTGAAAAAATCATCCCTAAATTGGACAATTTAAGCGTGTCTTTTTTCTTACTCTTGCAATTGTCCCTAATATTAACTTAGGCTAGTTGACCTACATCGACGCAATTTTGACTTTGACTCTTTAAAGTTATGAAACTACTCCCTAAATTTAGATTTACAATTCCCTTTTCTCTTCTCACACATTACTTTCTCCATATATTGAAATATGTTGATTATTTCATATTTTGTTAATAACTCCATTGTATTATTGTATTATATTTACTATATTTATCTTTTTTCTTATTTGTAATGGTGTTTTTCTTCTATTTAAGAAACCCATTTTTCTTTTGAGAAATAAGAGAAAAAAAAATACATTTTTAGTATGATATCAGAGTATCTTAAAAAAAAAAAAAAACCTTTTCTAAAATCCTAAAAACCCCTAATTTTTCTTCTTCTTCTCGCGCCGCTCACCCCTCCAGCCCCGATCCATGAACTGCTACCTTAATCTAGCCAAATCCTCCATCACACAGGTTCAACTCTATCTTTCGCCGCTATCAAATGCTCGAGCAACGTAATCTCTGCCGGACGTCGCATCTCTGTAGTGGGTCACAACTGGTTTTGTGCGATTGGCTTGTCCTTACTAGAGTTTACGTATCGTTTCTGAGCCTCCTCCATCAGTCGTTCCTGTCTACATCAATGACCGTTGCTGCACTGTCACACATCGTTGCCCACAACCGCCGTCTGTCATTGTAGCTGCTGCCGGATTTTTGGTTCGATTGGAATGCTTGTTTCTTTTTCAGATCTGTCTCTCTATGGCTATTTTTTTTTACCTTTTTTGGATCTATATTTGCAACATGACAAACATAAAGTTCACTGTTACCAAAGGCGTAGACAGTCTCATCCATTCCAATAGTCCAACTATTCAACTTAGTGGGGATAAATTTCTTTATTGATCTCAATATGTCGGAATGTATATTTGTGGACAAATGAAGATTGGTTGTATCACTGGAGAAAAAACCGCTCCTAGCTCAGATAACCCTTCATTTGGTGGGATGCTGAAAACTCCATCGTTATGACTTGGCTTGTAAACTTTATGGTTGAAGACATCAACTGTAACTACATGTGTTACTCTACTGCGAATTATGGGATTATGTGACTCAAATATATTTTGACTTAGGCAAGTGTTTGAGTTGAATCTTAAATTGGGTGGTATACAACAAGAGATAGCTAAGTTACTCAATACTTTCACTCCCTAAAAAGGATTTGGCAAGACCTTGACATATTTGACACATATGAGTGGAAGTCTATAGAGGACCAAAAGCACTCTAGATACAAATTCCTTGCCGGCCTCAAGGTTGAGTTTGATGAGTTTAGAGGTAGGATACTTGGGAAAACTCCTCTTCCAACTATTAATGATGTTTTTTATTGAAGTTTGTAGGAAGAAAGTTGCATGAATGTTATAATTGGCAAAAAGATTGTTAATTCAATTGAATGCGACATTGGTGGTTGAAAATATTGCAATGAAGGCTTCTAATCAATAGAACAAGCTAGATGAAAAGTCTCGTATCTGGTGCGACTATTGCAATAAACCTCGACATATGTGTGAAACTTGTTAGAAACTACATGGAAAACCTGGAAATTGGAAAAGTTCTAAACAAGGTGAAAAAAATTCCCATCAACATACCTCTAATGCTAATGTTGTTGACTTCAGCCTGCTTAAAGAGCAAATTGATCAAATTTTTTAAGCCGCTAAAGACCAATTCATCATCTGGTAATCCTAGTGTTTCCTTGGCATAATCAGGTACTTGTCCCCAAACCCTTTCTTGTCTCAATTCATCTCCGTGGATTATAGATTTATTTGACTCATACTCTCCCGTGTATTACAATGAAAAAATTTGCATTGTCGATGGTAGCTTCACCTCTTTTGCAAGAAAAGGAAATATTCCTTTGACTACAAAAGTTATGTTACGTTTTGTTCTTCATGTGCCAAATTAGCTTGCAATTTATTATCTGTCTCTAAGGAAGCTAACTATTGTGTTATCTTTTGTAAAAACCCATCATATCTTTTAAGATCAGGACTCGGGAGAGACAATTAAACATGTTAAGATGACTAATGGTCTCTATTACTTTGAGGAAGTGTCAACTAGTCAGAAAAAAGTTCAGGGTCTGAGTAGTGTTTGTTCTTCTTCTGCTAAAGAAACTATCATGCTGTAGCATCATAGATTAGTGCATCCATATTTTTTTTAACTTAGTATCTGTTTCCCAATTTATTTAAAGGATTTGATTATTCAGGTTTTCAATGTGAAAGTTGAATTTTTGCCAAACACCATCAATCCTCTTATGTGCCTAAACCTTCCTAGGCATCATCACCTTCTTTCTTGATTCATACTGATGTTTGTGGTCCGTCTAAAGTCTTGACTCATAATGGTAAGCATTAGTTTGTTACCTTTATAGATGACCGCACTCATTTAACTTGGCTTTATTTGTTAACAAAAAACTCAGAAGTAAAAAA
This sequence comes from Citrullus mucosospermus, assembly GCA_030954485.1. Classification (NCBI taxonomy): domain Eukaryota; kingdom Viridiplantae; phylum Streptophyta; class Magnoliopsida; order Cucurbitales; family Cucurbitaceae; genus Citrullus; species Citrullus mucosospermus. Next base: position 21,559,947 of record CM062057.1, read on the forward strand.
GGTTTTTGTTCATTTTTGCAATATGATTGAAACACAATTTCAAACTAAATTAGCATTCATCACTCAAACAATAACACTGAATATTTCAATGAACAATTAACCACTTTTTTTTTCTTTTTGCAAGATAGAGGTATTTTTCATCAAGCTAAGCGTCGCGATACTCCTCAGCAGAATGGTATTGCTGAGCAAAAAAATACACTTACTAGAAGTTGCTCGTGCTCTTATATTTTTTATGCATGTTCCAAAATATTTATGGAGTGATGTAAACCTTACCGCTGCATAGCTGACTAATCGAATAACATCTAAGGTTTTGAATTTTAAAACTCCTCTAAATCATTTTAAAGAGTTTTTTTTTTTTTCATATTGTTTGTCTGTTTTCTAATTTACTAATGAAAATATTGGGTGTATTGTTATGTCCATACTCCTATGCTATCTCGAACCAAACTTGAACCTCGAGCCATTAAATCCATTTTTGTTTGCCATGCCTATCATAAGAAGCCTTAAAAATGTTTTGATCATTCGACCAACAAGTATTTTGAGAGTATAGATGTGTCTTTTTTGAAAAATCAATCATTCTTTCACCAAAATTTTCTTCAGGGGGAGACATCTAACCTTGAAGATAATTTTTGGGACACCTCACATTTCCCAAACCTTATTGGTTATGAAATTGTCCTTCGATGCCACGTGTGGAAAATTCTTCTCAGGGGGGAGAAAACTACAAACTGACTCAACTAGTTGAAATCCTGATCTTCGGCTTTATACTACTAGAAGCTTGACTCAAAGGATCGAGATCAAACAATTGACTTATCATAGGACCAATCTAATGCTTTGATGAATGATTCAAAAAATCCAATTATTAGACACTTTACCCTTGTTTCTTTTAGCTCTTCATTCCTTCATATTTCTTTACCTGAGGTCTTTGACCTTGATATTCTAATTTCCATAGGAAAGGTACCTGTAGATGTACCAAATATCTCATTGCTAACTATCTCTCTTATCATAGATTGTCTAACTGTCATGAAGTCTTCACTTCCAAAATAACCAACCTATTAGTTCCAAAAAATATACAAGAGGCCCTAAATGATTTGAATTGGAAATTAGCAGTGATGCAGTGATGGAAAACATTAATGCGCTGAAACAAAATAGCACATGGGACATAGTTGAACTATTAGAAGATAAGAAAACAGTGGGATGTAAATGAGTGTCACTATAAAATGTAACGCTGATGGTAGTGCTAAAAGGTATAAGGCCAATTGGTTGTCAAGGATTTCACTTAGACCTATGAAATTGATTAGCTGGAAACATTTTGCTCCAGCTTCTAAAATTAACTCTCTTAGGATTCTATTATTTACTGCAATTAATTTTGATCGTCCTTTGTATCAACTTGATGTTAAGAATGTCTTTCTCAATGGGGATCTTGAAGAAGAGGTATTTATGGATTTACCACATGGTTTTAAGGTAGATCTTAGGATTAACAAAGTGTGTAAGTTAAATAAATTGTTATATGGCTTTAAACAGTCTCCTAGAGCATGGTTTTAACATTTCGGAAAGGTTGTCATAAGCTATGGATTCAATTCAAGTCAAGCTGATCATACTATGTGTTAATATACTGGAAATGGCAAGATTGTTGTTTTGATAGTGGACGTTGATGACATCATACTTATAGGTAATGATGAGATAGGTCTCAATATCTTGAAGAAAAAGCTAACTAATGATTTCCAGATCAAGGGCTTCGGAACCTTAAAGTACTTTCTACGCATGGAGTTTGCTAGGTCAAAAAATGGCATTCTCGTCAACCAAAGGAAATATATTCTTGACCTACTGAACGAGATAGGTTTGTTGGGATTGCAAGATATTAGAAACTCCCATTGAGCAGAATTTAAAATTGGTGGCTGCAACTGAAAAAGAGGTAAAAGAAAAAGAAAAGTACTAGAGACTTGTGGGGAGACTCATATACCTCTCTCATACACGCCCTAACATTACTTTTGTAGTTAGTATGGTAAGCTAATTCATGCATGTTCCTAAGCCAACTCACTTTTGAAGCAATTAATTATAGAATCTTGAGATATCTAAAAGGTACTCCAAGAAAAGGTATATTGTTTAAGAAGCATGGCCATATACATGTTGAGGCTTACACAAATGTTGATTGGGTAGGCAACACGATTGATAGAAGATTTACTTTGTATTATTGCTCCTTTATTGGAGGAAACCTTGTTACTTGGCGAAGTAAAAAACAAAGTGTGGTTGAAGTAATGCTAAAGCAGAATTTAGGGCACTAGCCCATTATATTTGCGAGGCTATATGGATAAGAAGACTATTGGAAGAATTAAAGTTCTCTCACACGACGCCCATGCACATTTCTTATGATAACAAGTTGGCAACTTCCATTGCCCATAATCCAATCCTTCACGATAGGACGAAACATATTGAAGTTAATAAACAATTCATAAAGGAGAAGATTGATACAAGAATAATATGCATTCCCTACCTTCTGACAACAGAGCAAATTGCAAATGTGTTAACTGAAGGCCTACCAAAGTGGCAATTCAACTATTTGATTGACAAGCTGACCATGATTAATATCTTCAAACCAACTTGATGGGGAGTGTTCGTTATTTCCTATTTTGTTAATATCTCCATTGTTTTTATTGTATTATATTTGTTGTATTTATCTTTTTCTCATTGGTAATGGAGTATTTATGTATTTCTGTTATTTAAGAAACCCCTTTGTCTTGTGAGAAATAAGAAAAAAAATATTTTTTAGCAAAATATTATTGGTTGATTATTCGTTTACTCAAAAGGTACGCCTAGGAAATAGTTTCTATTTTGATGAAAATGAAAATGAAAAGTTAGTATTGGATGAGCTAAAATCTACTGTTCCAAAGCGATTTACATTATATTCTAAAAGATTTAAGTATATAATAACTTTATTTATTTATTTATACATCAAATCAGAGTTCAAAATTTTAACAAATTGATTCCTTTTTACAAAAAATAGATTAATTAGTTCCTTTTTACTAAAAATAGAATGCATCTTTTTTAGATTTATATTTAACATAAGACATCTTTTTTAGATTTATATTTAACATAAGACATCAACTTATGGATTGTTTCGTCGTTATTCTTGTACAACACTTTGACCTCTCAACAATAACATACCAACTTATTTACCATCTACCTATTTTAGGTCCTTTCCCTCTAGCTTCATTCAACGTACCTCAATCATTATGAAACCTATAAATGAGAAGGAAACACCGAAGAGAAATCATAACAAAGGAATCAAAAGTAACGAAGAAGAGCTTGTGACAGGAAAGAAAGATGATGAAGTCGTGGTTGATATGTTTGGTTTTTATTAGCATGTTGGTGGTGGGTCAAGAAGTAGCAGCTAAGACGAAGCATCTTACGTTTCTTGATCCTTGCAATCAACCTACTCCCCCTCCAAGTTGTTCTAAAATACTTGAAGGTAAAGTTATTGCAAACCCCTATGACAGAGGCTGCTCTGCAATCAATCAATGTCGTGGAGGATGATGCCAATCTATATTTGAAACTTTATTTGCCTCTAATTCTATAAAGAGAAAAACAAAATTGTTGTTTAACAAAAACTCAATTAACATTCTGATTCCGCAACTTTTTCCATGGAAGGAAAGTAAAAATGTAAGAATTAAAGCATGAGAAATCAAGCCTCAATACTTATCCTAAAAATTCCAATAAATTTTCAATATCTTATTCATGCAGTTAAAAAGTACTAAGTTATATATAAAACTAATTAACGAATGCAATCATTAATTCTTTCATGATTGAGTCGAGAATTAATGATTGAGTCGGGCAACATTATTATAAATGGTTGGTGTTTATTATTATTTTTTTTTATTTTTTTTGAAAAATTGAATTTATAAACACTATTTGCATGAATTACTTCATTTTTTGTTACCTACTTTTTAAGAGTGTCTAAAAATTTGAAGCAAATTTTGGAAGGTGAATTGGACTAAAAATTCAAGTATTTCTTCAACAAAGGTGAAAAACACATCAAAGAATATGTGTGAAAACATGCTTAACTAAAAATAGGGGAAAAAAAAGCAAAAACCTATCATTACGGAAGCTGGAACTTAGAAAGTTGTTTTTGAATTTTGTGTGCAAAGAAAAAAATTTAAAAAAATAGTTAAAAATAAATATTAGAAAATAAATATTAAAAAATTCTAGTCAACATGTGTCAACTTGCACATCATTATTGTGTTGTATAACTGATAAACAAAATATATAACATATATTAGATATACTATTAATATACTAGTACTCCAATGACGGTAAAATCTGAATAATAAAAAAGCGTAAATCAGAGTTAGTGTTTGTAGGACCTTCTTTCATCTTATAGTAATTGGGCAAATATGATATGTTGGTGAATTAAGTTTGGAAAGTTCATGGAAAAGATAGTTTGGATAAATATAACATATATTACACATGAGTTTAGGTGTTCATGAACCAACGTGAGTTGTTGAGTTCGTAGTTCTTAGAGTTTTCATGTAGTTTTTAGATTATTACAGTCTCATTTAATTTATTCTTAGTTTGATTAATGCATTGACTATTTTAGCATGTTTGTGATTAATGCTATTTAATTTCTTGTTAATGTTTGATTGATCTTTATCTAATTTCTTGCTTGAAAGAAAGAGTATTAGATTAGACACATCATGTTAGGCTATTATTCAAATATGCACGAAGGTGATAAGCGAATAATAGAGATAGATAATGAAGGGATTTATTACTGCATCCAATTAATTGGTTCCATGATATAATGAATTGATGGTTAGGTGTTAGAAAAGGTTGAGCTTAAAAAAGAATATCTGGATATTAGACTTCTAGTTATATGATTAGCATTAAATCAATTCAAGGGTTAAACAATGAATTCGATTAATCCATTAACAAAATCAAGCACTAGAACGTGTTTTTGTCTAGTTTTTGTCTTGTTTGTTGCTGTTTATTTACTTTTGTAGGTTTAGATTAGATTAGTTCTTATCACAAATTTGTCTCCTAGATAAAATTTGAACGATCTCTTAGTAGTTAAAGGAATTGAAAGTACATTCTTTAAGGTCAATACTCAATCAATGTCGTTTTAAACTATATTATTATTCAACGAGTATGCTTACACGTATCAATGGGTCCTTTTTTAGTAATTTTTGAATTAGCTCAAATAAAAGGAAGATAGGAAATAGTAGGCTATCAATTGCCAACTTGAGATGAGCAAAGAGAAAAGTTGGAGCAACGATATTTGGTTTTTAGAGAAGGGAAAAAAAAAAGGAGTTTTTAAATTCGTTTTTTGGAAACAAGACCCTTAATTATTTGGTTGATTAAAGTTAAACTCAAGAAATTTTTCGTTAACCCATGAAATATGGAGAAGTTAATTAGTGTTATTTTCTCTTTTGAGTGATTCAAGTGATATTAATACTTCAACAGATTTATTATTTTAGGCCCATCAAAGATCAGAATAACTTAGTGTGATTGATCCCGAGCGGAAGCGTATGATTGCTTTGCTTCAATTTAATTTCATGAATTAGAAACACATAAAGTAAATACAAATGATTAAACATATGATAAATACTGATGGATAATGAGCATACAACGGAAGTTAATTTAATCAATTTTCACTCTAAGATGCTCAATTTAGAGGATTAAACATGCAATCAAAAAGAAAAACCAAAGTTTCAAGAACACTTATCCTTGAAGCTCCAAATTCTCCTTCAATTCTTGATGAATTTTAGCACTACTTGGTTGTAGACCACCACAAGAGTCTTCTCTTCTATTCTCTAGGCTTAGATTGGATGGTGGGATCCAAATTTGTAGTGAATTTGAGAAAGAATGAAGGTTGGGAAGAATATGAACAATGGATGAAATTTTGCAAAATTAACCCTTAATTTCACAAAATTCTTAACCATTTTTTATGCCAAAATCATCTCTATTTATTAAAGATTAACATGCAATCCAATTGCATCAAAATTTGACAACACAAAATGGTTAATTTGTTGGTTAATTGTGAAGAAGACAATCAAGCTCCTAGCTTAGTTAGTGGGAAAATCCAATCTTCAAAAATTAATTTTAAAATCAATTTTCAATGAATTTCCAAAAATTGAATTAAAATTGATTTTTAATTTCAAAAAATAATTAAATAATTAAATAAAAAATAATTTAATATTTTTAATTAAATATTATTTTAATATTAAATAATAAAATATTATTTTAATATTAAATAGTAAAATAATATTATTTTCCCCACTTGTCCCAATTTTTCTAAAAAATCAATATGAATCCCTATTCATATGATTAATATTTAAATCATATTTAAATATTATAATTAACTCTATTTGTCCGTTTAATTCATAATTAAACGTCAATATATCGTATATTTCTGACTTTCATTCCTTAAGCCAAGATTTGAACGGTTCAAACTTATTCACCACACTATCTAAGATTTTAGTCCATTTATGAGCTAGTAGAGGGACCTAATGAACCTACAGATTATGAGCTCTAACGATCCGAGATTAACTGGCCAAACTCTTTAACATAGTTAACCAACATTCGTTAACTAACTGGACACTCCACTAAAGCCCGTAGCTGTACTCTCCTCACGGTAGATATATTTGTGTCCCTTTGATATAATCGTCATCGATAAGTCAATCCTTCACAGGTTGTTCATAACTTCAGCTAGGTCAAATACCGATTTACCTCTGAGTTACATCTTTTCTCCTTAAGTACCATTGTCTCTCTAATGAACAATTGATTTAGGATCTAATCACTAAATCCATTCCCTCTCGGGCCAATGAGAGGATGGGGCCCTTTGTTCAAGGCATGGTATTTGCGCTTAATATGCTTTCTGCACTTATGGCTTCTTAGTTCTTTGGAGTTCACTACTACCCCACTATTATCACAACGTAAAGTGATTGGTAGATGCATGTCTGGAACAATTTCCAGATCTTTGAGGAACTTCCTAAGCCATACTGCATCTTTAGCCGCCTCACATGCAGCAACATATTCCGCTTCCATTGTGGAGTCGGCAATGCAGCTCTGCTTAATACTTCTCCACACTACTGCTCCTCCATTAAGAGTGAATACCGATCCCGAAGTGAATCTCCTTGAGTTTTTATCAGTTTCAAAATCAGAATCAGTGTATCCAGTAAGGATCAGATCCTTATTTCCATACACAAGCACGTAGTTCTTCGTTCTCTTTAGATACTTGAGAATATTTTTAACGGCAGTCCAATGTGAAAACCCGGGATTGGACTGATACCTACTGACAATTCCTACTGCAAAACATATGTCTGGTCGTGTACATAGCATTGCATACATCAGACTCCCAACAGCTGATGCTTAGGGAACTCGTCTCATATCCTCAACCTCTTGAGGTGTTTTAGGACAGTATTTCTTTGACAAATGTATTCCATACCTAAAAGGTAGAAGACCTCTCTTGGAATCTTGCATCTTAAACCTAGACAACACTTTGTCTATATAAGATGCTTGAGACATAGCTAGCGTTCTATCTTGCGGTTCCGAACTATTTGGATCCCGAGAACATACTGAGCTTCTCCCATGTCTTTCATCTGAAATTGAGTTGCTAGCCAATTCTTAATGTCAGTAAGATAACCTATAGTTTTAAGGGAAAAACTCACCTACTTACCCTGAATACGAGAAGTAGTGAATTCCATCTTGTGTTGCTATGTTCTCAGCTCCCCACTTGGTCTTGTTCCCAAAATGGTAGGCATATTGAGACATTGATTAGGTCTGTAAGCACCTAATTTGTAAGCACATTCAAAAAAAAAAAAAAAAAAAAAGAAAGAAGAGAAGATAAGGATGGGAGAAGTCGGTTATAGCTTTTATTGAAAGGAAAACTTTTGCTGACTTATTTCTCTTCATTTCCAAACTCATTTCTATGCTATCTTTCAACTGTACATCGTGGAGAGATTGAAGAAGAGTCCTAGGGCAAATTCGTGCAAAGTTTTGGACGGTTTCATGGTAAAACTGAAGCTGAAACAGAAGCTTCATCTGTTGTCACATAGTTTAAACCAGGTTTGGTGTTCGGTAAATATCGAGCTGAAGAGATTGAATTTTGGGCTGAAATTTTAAGGTTAGTAATTTAACTCAATTTTGAACAACTTTTATGAAGGATGCCGGAGTTGAATGGAATAGAAACATGTAAAATTTTAGCTGGAAGTTACTGATACAAAATTTTTGTGCAATTTGGAGTAGCGCGAAGAAAACTTGCAATATCTGACGAACCAGGACGAGTTAAGCCACGAAAATTTGAGGTAAGCTAGAAAACATGTTTTTCTACAATTTTGCAGAAGCAAAGAAGTTCTAAATCTGGCTGGAAATGTGACTTTGAACTGACAGAAGTGAGAACAAAGAGAAAAGGGGGAAACTCTGCTGTCGGGTGTCGTCAGGAAGCTGGTATCACTGAGAAATTGGAGCGTGAGTAGCGACACGAATCTCGCTAGTAGTGCAGAGGAGGTTTTTGTCTCACAAATCTCGCTGACTCTCGCTCGGTGTCGCTCCTCAGGTAATCTCGCTAGTCTCGCTTATTCTGGTGTCGCTAGTGTCGTGTATCGATTGCGTAATTTCGCTAGTAATCTCGCTAGTAAGGTGAAATCTCGTTGGTAATCTCGCTAGTGACATAGAATCTCACTTATTATGTTTATTTTAGAAAAGAAAGGGAGTCTCGGTGGTGAATCATGATCAGAGTTTAAGTATGCACATTTAATGATCATGTAAAGGAAGTTTAAGGGAAGCGTAACGTGAGGAATGTGTATTTACAGGCCAAGAAGAGCTCGGATAGGCACATAATCCGGTCAGGGCCTAAGGACAAGTTGTGAGTTACACTTTTCTCTTTTTGAAAACGAAATTTATTATAAATGTTTAGTTTGGTTTTTCTTATGAGATATGGCTTTGAGATGAACTGTTTTCTTGAAAAGCATGATGTTTGATGATATTGTTCACAAGGCATGTTTTATCCGTTTTCTATAAGATGTTGAATGGCATGTTGTGAAATGTTGTTTATCGTGTTATATCTGATTTTTCATGAAAGACTTTCATGTGAACTATTTACGTATAATACTTGTTTCTAAAATGTTTTAGAGGAGGCTCAGTGCTGAAGGACATGAGAAGGCATGTGAGTTTCCCCGAGACCCAGTACTGAAGGACTCGTAGAAGGTACTTGGGCAACCCGCGATATTCCTATGTGCACATAGAGGTTGTGACGTTGGGTGTGTTGAGTATTGCTCCACCCCAACTAAGGTTGTTATTGACGTTGAGTGCGTTGAGTGTTACTCCGCCTCAACTAAGGATGTTTTCGACGTCGGGTGTGTTGAGTCTTGCTCTGCCCTGACTAAGGGAAAGTTTTGAGAACGAACTGATTTTCGTGTACGATCATTTTGGTATAAACATATGTGATTTGATTACGTTGTTTTCAAATTATGATTTTACAGAAATGATTATTTGATTCACGTTTACGTATATGGTGTTTTAACGATTTTAACATGCCTATTTTCGAACAAAAGATGGTTTTACAAAATTAGTCACTCACGGGGCTTTTAGCTCACGCTTTCCATGTTTTCTTTTCCTCCCAGGTAGCAAGGACGTTCCTGGTGCATTGCCTACTCCAACTCGCCTTGTTTAAGCTTCGAGTTTCCAGAAAATTGTCCTGTTTTGCAAAGTTGCTTGTATGTGAAACTTTATATAGGTGGCATGTAGACCTAGTTGCACATTTATTGGGAATTGAAACATGGTTTTGTATAAGGGCTTTATGGAAGAGTTGTATTCTGAATTATCGTTATGTATATAATTTCCTATACGTTATGGTTGATATATATTAAGGAGTGTTATGTATGTTGTAAACAGTATAGGACAAGTGTGTTAGTGGATAGTATGCGTCACAAAAAGAGGTGATGTATGCTTTCCTCACATCTCCTTTCAGGTTATGTAAGTAATTTGGGAGGGGGTGTGACAAGGTCTCTCTCACCCATACAAAGCAAAGGACGATCCCTCATAGGTAGGAGTCTATAACTGACTCAGGATTGAGATCGAGTTACATATGATCATCTTTTGAAATATTAATTTCTTCAGTCATCAATGTTACAAAGAGTGATTGTATATTTCATGGTCTGGTCTTATACAAACTCATTGTATATGATACCCCCACTCACATGTCTCTACATGAACGATTTGGATCAAACCGTTTGTAACGTTTACAAAGTGGGTCGTATCCATAGTGTTATCAGGATAAGGTGCCCAACCTTATCCATATATTATAGACCTTTTAGGTTATTACTTGAACATAATCCACCTGTATGTCAACGACATACTGTTCAAGTTACATTAAACAACCTCAAATCTTAGTTTACTGGATTTGAGTTATGCAAGTCTAAATATCAAAATAAATAACACTTTATTCATTAAATAAACAAATTGTTTACAAAGTACAAACCACAAGTTTAGGGCTAAACTCCAACAAAAATATGATATGTTAATAATGAATGATGTAATAAAATTCATTACAATAAATCATTGACTGATAATAAACTGACAATAATGATCATATGTTCATAATGAATGATCAAATTAAAATTAATCACAATTTCACAATATATAATTGTTTGACTATAAAAAATAAGTAATCAATTATCATTATTGAAAAATGAATTTTTGTACTAACTAAATTTAAGTATCTTAATTAACTAATTAAATATATTTAAGATATTGTTGGCTAATTAATTAATAATTTATGTAAATAAGTATTGCATTAATTTAATAAACTTTTATTTGTAAAAATATATTAAACAATATTTTAATAGATCTTCATTTATTTATCAAAACAAATAATTATATTAATTTTTTAAAATTAATATTAATTAATTAACTACATTCAAAATGAAATTATATATAAAATAAAAAACAGAAAAAGAGGGAGAAAAGAAAAAAACCCCCAATTTTGGATGAGAAAAGAGAACCCTTGACCGTGGAAAATGATGTTTGGGAATTAGATATTCTCAAGTAATGTGTTAAAAACTTTGTAACCAACATGTGTTTTGGATGCCAATGTCAATTCCTATCTAGAAAACTCTCCAACCAAATGATCCATTAAGGGTTATGATTTTCTTGTATGTTTTTCATTGAATTTGATGGAAAATTTTGATAAATTCTGAAAAATTGTTGAATCTTTGGAATTATAGAAATTTGAAAATCTGAAAATTTTAAATATTAGAAATCTTGAAATTTTGCTGAAACTTTTATTTGTTTTATAATTTTAAAATGTTGGCCAAACTTTAATGTACAAAACAAATTTAGTCCATTGTCTCTCTTAAAAAATCATTTGTATTATAGAAATTCACATACACTTATATAATTACAAATTACGACCAGTATTATTAATTTTTTAACATATAACAAATTAGCTTTTGCTAAGTTAAACTTAATTTATGGATCTTTTATAAGATTCCATTATTAATTCAATTTACCTATATACGGTTGGATTTTATGTCCTAAAACTTGTAGATTGTAAATGTAATAATTTGACCCTAATTAAATCATTAATAAAGAGTTATTGATGTATTACTTCAATAAGCGTTATTGATTGTTTTTATCTGTTTTGTCTTAATAATCCTAAATCCAATAAACTAACATCCTAGGTTGTTTTATGAGTCTTGAACTATATGTAGGGACATATGGAGATCAATGTTCAAGATACAGTCTAAAGAGTCTATAGTATAGGGATAAGGTTGTGTACCTTATCTTGGTGACACTATGGATACATCCCACTTTGTATTTGATACAAACGCAATGATCTAACGCGTTCGTGTAGGTGAGATGTGAGTGAGGGTATCCTATGCAATGAGTTTGCATAAGACCGAACCACGAAATAGTAATCACTAGACGTAACCCCATTGACTGGTTAGGTTTCTATTTCAATAGGATGACCTAGGCAACTTAGTCTTAATCCTAAGTATATTATGAACTCCTGATCACTAGGGATTTTCCTTTGATTTGTATGGGTGAGAGTTGCCGTTTGCCGACTCAATATGCCTACCATATTGGGAACAAGACCGAGTGGGGAGCTGGGGACATAATTATACAAGATGGAATTCACTCATTCCCATTTTTAGGGTAAGTAGATAAGTGTTCTGTTAAGTGGTGTCTTCGGGACTTGAACAAAGAGCCCTACCCTCTCACTAGCCTGAGAGGGGTTTTTGTTTAATGGTTGGACCATAAACAAGTTGTTCATTAGAGAAGCATTGGTACTTAAGGATTTAGAAGTAACCTAGGGGTAAAACGGTAATTTGACCCAGCTGGTGTTACGAACACTTGTAAAGGACTAATTTGCTATTACAGGTCTATATGTGGACACAGAAATATATCTATAGTGAGAATAGTGCAGCTGTGGGTCTTTAGTGGAGTGTACCCACAGTTAACGAATATTGATTAATGTGGTTAATGAGTTTAGCCGATTAATCTCATATCATTGGAGCTTCTGATCTATACGTCCATAAGGTCCCCTTGCTAGCTCACTACGAACTAACAAGGATCAACTATGTTGAAAGAAAAATTTGAAATGTTCAAATTTATGAGGGAAAGTATTAATAGAATTAATTGCATGATTTATTATAAATTTTAATTGAATGTGATTCAAATTATAACTTTATAATATGGTGAATTAATTTATTTGAATATGATTCAAATAATTAATTATTTATTTGGATAAAATTCATATAAATAAATAGAGGGAGAAATAATTAATTAATTTGAATTGGATTCAAATAATTAATTATTTAATTTGGATGAGATCCAAATGAGGGAGAATTAATTAATTGATTTGAATTGGATTCAAATAATTAATTATTTAATTTGGATGAGATCCAAATTAAAGATTTTGCAAAAAATAAATATTTAAATAAGATCTAAATATTTTAAACCATTTAATATGAGATATTATTAAGTAGATATTCATTAATATTGGATATTATTAAATATTTGATTTAAAATCTCTGCAGAGGGGTTATCCTAATAGGATTAGGAGTAACCCATAGAGTTCTATAAAATAGGGCATTTGGGAGCCTTCATAGAACACACTCTCTAAGAGAATAATCTTTATGATTACTCTAAAAATCTTACTTTACTAATTCTCCCAATTTTCTTAGAAAAATTCTAAGAAAATTCTTCTTCCCATTCTTTCAAAGAAGCAGTTCCCACAAACCGGATCCTTACCAGAGTCATAGCGAGGAAGATCTCTTGGAAAAGGAAGACTATAAGGAAAAGACTATCGGTTCGATAGATTGGCAAAGATATGAAGTTTAACCTTTTCTTTACTTTTTGTATTTTTCATTCTTTCAATAAATCGAAGAACAAGATCACACGCTTTCGCCGGGATGCAATTCCTTTCATATACAACTTTATTTTTAAAAAAAAAAAATAAAAAGTAAAAAGATCCTACCTGGAAACTGACATAGAAGTTGAATTAGTCAAACTTTTATTAAAGCATGCTATAATGTGACTAGTTTATTAAAAAAGTTTAATAAACTTAGGAATCCACATTATGAGAAACTAACCAACATAAGTGTTATGTTTGGGCAAGCAAATTAACCCTTTGGTAAATAATTTAGCCTAAGTTTGTCTAAGTAATAGAAAACCCTTTTTGAAAATACTTTGTGGTAGAAAAATATATATCATATGTTGTTTCTCCTACGTGTTATCTGGATAAATTCACAAGGTGAGTTCAATATCAAGATGTCTTGGAGAAAGTAGTTATAGTAAATGGGAGTAGGACATGTGATAACTTGTAGAAATACAAGTTATTATATGTCTTTCTCCTAGAAAAATAGAGTTTAAATAGAGAATCATGCGGTAGTTGATGCTAAATTCTATTGATAAATCTTCCTATGCATTCTACTCTTGTAAATTGATGAAGATAATTGTTTTGAACCTTTTTTAGCCTTAAACTCATGTTTTAACGCAGGAACGCGAGCAACCTGTAGATGCGTTGGCAACCTCTTGACGTAGGAGTATGTGTTGGCAACCTGTAGACGCGTTGACAACACTTCAACGTAGGTTAATGCGTTAGCAACCTATTTGATGCGTTCGAATACTTGAACGCATGAACCCAAGTTATCTGTGGACACATATCAACAAGGCAGCGGAGAATCAAATAAGAATCTTGAGAGATTGTTGGGAGATTGATATGCTTGATATGCGGCGAGGGTTGTAAATCGAAATTAAACCGAAAATCATGCGATTAGGCGAGATGGACGCAAGACAGAAATTAAGCCTCCAATCATGCAGATTTGCCAGCGATTGCAACGCAACATCTATAAAAGAGCAGACCTGAAGACGAAAATATTGTTGAACCTCTCGGAAGAATTCCTAAGTGACAGCAGATTCTCTCTAGACGACAACCGGAGACAAATAGCTTGAAAGAGAAGAGTCTTCATTCTGCTTGACCATTTCACAGTAGAATTCATGCTACCATCCCGATGAGCTCAAGACATTGAGAAGCCATTCCATGCTTTCTATCTCACTTTTGTTTTAGTCTATTTGCAAGGAATTGTATTTTCTAAAACAGTTATTCTGTTAATCAATCTATACATCTTCCATGGCTATTCATTTCTCATCACTTTCCATTTGCTCTTTATCATCCATGTGTAACTAACTCTCTAAAGGGTAACGGATTGCGTTAGCATCTAAATAGAGAACCTAGAAGACTATTTCATCTTGTCAATTATATTTTTAATCAAATGCTTATGTCCATCTAGCTAATTGATATAAGTAGCAATAATCAGACTGCTTAGGAGGGTAAGTGATTATAGAACTCAGTTGACAAGGCTAAGAAGTGTTACCTAGGGATAGGAATAACCTTAGTACTTAACACTTTCCTATGCATTATAAACATATAACGCATAGCGGCTGACAACCGGGAGAAGAGTCGCTGGTATGAAATAGACCTATCTATGCGTTTCCGACTTTAGATGATAACCAACCCTAGCCCTGCATTTTACCATTTATACAATTCAATTAGCTGATTTTGCTGTGTCGTATACCTCTCCATCACCCACATTAGCTTAGGTTTATTGCTTTCTAGTTAGTTAGACGCATCACTTCTCATCACCTTCTGTAAACGCATGACTCAAATAATTCAATTAATTAGAGAATCTGCATAGTCCTTGTGTTCAACGTCGGACTCACCGAGAAAACCTCATTCTTTGCTTATACTTGGGTGAAGGATAGGAAAACTTGACAGATCAGTAACGCATAGTATTAAGCATGTTAAACGCATAATATGTTGAACGCATGATAGTAAGCTTAATAAAGATAAATGCACAACATGTTTTTGGCGCCATTGCCGGGGACTTTAGATCTATTAACAACAAATTTTTGGCGCCGTTGCCGGGGATTTTTGTATTGATTTATTTTTTTTGGATTATTTTTGTTGTAGGAATTCCTCAGTCAAAGGAGTATTGTGACATTCTCTTCTACCAGAAGCTCGAAACAGTATCTGAGTGACGAGAGCAATCCAGAACTTGATATTGACCCTGAGATTGAGAGGACCTTCGGACGAAAGACAAGGCAGAATCGAAGAAGGACCAATCGTAGCTTGGACCTGATTCAAACGGCTACTGAGGAATTGTCCGCATAAGCAAGAAGATTAATGGATATGACCTACACGCATGCCGAAGATATTATCGATAGAATTTCGAGGAATACTAATGAGTGGACAACGGATATGGATTCCGCTCTACCGATATAAGGTGAACGCAAGCTGGAATGCTTGAAGCTGATGTTGCCACCAATCTTTCAGCGCAGATGATAACCATGACATCTTATTGAAGACGATAGCCTTGAATAATTAAGGTGGATTAGTTGCTGCGATGAACACGATAAACGCAGTGAATCCGACAACGTCTGTAAGTTGCGTGCAGTGTGGTGCTGAGCACATGTATGATATGTGTCCCTACAACCCCCAGTCAGTTTTTGATGTTCAAAACAACCCCTACGGTGAGACATACAATCCGGGTTGGAGGAACCACCTTAACTTTAGATGGGGTGGAAATCAACAACAAACGCAGAGGGCTGAGCAACAGCCACAGAGAGGCAACCCTCCTGGTTTCAACCAAGGGTATCAAGGCCAGTATCATCAATTTCAGAGGGATCCGCAAGCGCCCGCATCATCATCATCGTCTTCCATGGAATCTCTTTTATGAGAATTCATTTATAAAAATGAAGCGAGGCTCCAGAATCAAGCCACTGCAATCAGGAATTTAAAAGTTCAATTGGGTCAAATTGCAGATGAGCTCAAGAATCGAACACAAGGAGCATTACTAAGTATAAATGAAGTTCTAAGAGGGAACTTAAAAGAACAATGTCAAGATGTGACATTGATACGTGGGAAAACTAATCCCATTGTTATGCAAGATCATAGGACGTTAGGAAACTTGCAACCTCTAAATGCTCCAACAACGAGTCAACCGATGGAGAGTACTATGCATAAAGTCAACCAACCATCATCTTCCACTGAATCACAAGAGGAAAATAGAGAGGAGAGAAAAAGCAACGGAGGCAGAACCTGCGTCTATATATAAAGATACCACTCTTGGACGCGTCCTGATTGACGTCCAAGAAGGAATATCAACGATCCGCGTGGGTGATCAACAGGTAAAATTTAATGTGGTTAACGCACTAAAAGATCCTGATGACTTCCAATCTTGTCAGATAATTGTTGATATCAAGGAGAAGACAAGACCCACGAACGCAGCGTTGAAAGATGAAATCCTCAAAGACAATGAAGATGGTGAAGAGGAAGAAATCAAATTACTCTCTGATCATATATTTGAGCAATCAAACCGGAGCAACATATCCACAGTAAAGATCGAGCCGTTATTAGAAGAGCCTTCAATGCATGAGCAAGAAACCAGACCAACGCATCCCAAGTACGCGCACTTGAGGGAGAGCATACTGCAATTCATTATCTCCTCTGCGTTGAACCCTGAACGCGATAAAGGCTCCAATGACCCACGCAAGCATAACTGAGCTTGTTGAAAGGTCCCTGCATTGCTGAACGCCTAATTTTCTAGGGATGCTTTCTTTTACTCTTGCTTACTTTCTTTTATTCGTACTTTGTTTTTAGTATTTATTTTTCTTTCTTTAAATTCAATTTTAGGAGTAGTGTAAATTAACTAAGCATGAAATTATGCATTGAGCTTCCATGCAAATTATTTGATTTCACCGCATACTCTGGCATTCATGTCTGCGTCCAACACATAATTGAACTGAGAACGCTGCGTTCACCAGTCATGCGTTTATCAATAAAATTCACTGCGTTTTAGAAAAGGGCAATCCGGGGAACGCATACGTCTTTTGAGTTTATGCGTTTTTCCCAGAAGCACTCGAGTGCTTGATTTACGTCAGTCAGCCACCTACCACGCACCCTGGGTGTGAGGCTCAAGGAAATTTTCCTAGATCAGTGGGATATTGAATAATGAGTATCTCCATTTAATGCCAATTGCATCATTCACGCCTACATAAACGCAATTCGATTTCATAAGTCGTTCTGTTTTCCCACTTTTCAAACTCACCGACGATTCGAATCTCCCAAAAGCTCTAAACATTGGGTTATGTCTAGTCCTTCCAACTCACAAAACCAAGACAATCTCATCGGAGATGTTTCACCTGTATCTTCCTACAGCACTAAATATTTTACTCCATCATCATCTTCATCTCCGAGTGCACCGCAACCTGCTCAAGAGGTATTTCCTAACCCTTGAGCTCCATTTTCACCTGTTTCTTTCCGACCTTCTTATACTCGACCTGTGCGGCCTTTCGCCTCACCGGTCTGCCTTCTGCCACTGAATGATTTTTTCCCTGTCTTTCGCCTATTCTTCCAACCAGCCACTGTTACTCCACCCAACCTGTAAGCACCTAAGTGGTAAGCACGTTCAAAAGCTTTAAGCGAATTAATATTAATAATCTTATTTTGTAAAAAAAAAAAAAGAAAAAGAAAAGGAAACCAAAAGGGAAAGAAGACAAAGAGAAGAAAAAGGAAAAAAAAAAAGAAAAGAAAAGGAAAAAAAGATAAGGATGGAAAAGTCGGTTGTGATTTTATTTGAAGGGAAAATGTTGCCGACTTCTTTCTACTCATTTCCAAACTGATTTCTATGCTATCTTTCAGCTGCACGTCGGGGTGAGGTTGAAGAGTCCTAGGGCAATTTCGTGCAAGGTTTTGGACGATTTCATGGTAAAACTGAAGCTGAAACAGAAGCTTCATCTGCTGTCGCACAGCTCGAACCAGGTCTGGTGTTTGGTGAATATCGAGCTGAAGAGATTGAATTTTGGGCTAAAATTTTAAGGTTAGTAAGTTAACTCAATTATGAACAACTTTTATGAAGGATGCCTGAGTTGAAATGGAATAAAAACATGTGAACTTCTAGCTGGAAGTTACTGATACGAATTTTCTGTGCAATCTGGAGTAGCGCGGAGAAAACTTGCAATATCTGACGAGTTAGGCCATGAAATTTTGAGATAAGCTAGAAAACATGTTTTTCTACAAGTTTGTAGAAGGAAAAAAGTTCTAAATCTGGCTAGAAATATGACTTTGAATTGACAGAAGTGAGAACAAACAGGAAAGGAGGAAACTCTGCTGTCGGATGTCATTTGGAAGCAGGTAACACTGAGGAATTGGTGTGAGTAGCGACACTAGTCTCGCTGGTCGGGCAAAGAAGGTTTTTCTCTCACAAATCTCGCTGGCTCTCACTCAGTAACGCTCCTCAGGTAGTCTCACTGGTTTCGCTTATGCTAGTGTCGCTAGTGCCGTGACCTGTTGTGTAATTTCGTTAGTAAACTCGCTAGTAAGGTGAAATCTCGTTGGTAATCTCGCTAATGACATAGAATCTCGCTTATTATGTGTCCCTTAGGAAAGAAAGGGAGTCTCGGTGGTGAATCATGATTAGAGTTTAAGTATGCACATTTAATAATCATGTAAAGGAAGTTAAGGAAAACGTAACATGAGGAATTTATATTTACAGGCCAAGAAGAGCTCGGAAAGGCATATAATCCGTTCAGGGCCTAAGGACAAGTTGTGAGTGACACTTTTCTTTCTTTGAAACAAAATTTATTGAAAATGTTTAGTTTGGTTTTTCTTATGAGATATGGCTTTGAGATGAACTGTTTTCTTGAAAAGCGTGATGTTTGATGATATTGTTCACAAGACATGTTTTATACGTTTCTGTAAGATGTTGAATGGCATGTTTTGAAATGTTGTTTATCGTGATATATTGATTTTCATGAAAGATTTTCATGTGAACTATTTATGTATAATACTGGTTTCTAAAATGTTTTAGAGGAGGCTCAATGCTGAAGGACATGAGAAGGCATGTGAGTTTCCCCGAGACCCAGTACGTACTGAAGGACTCGTAGAAGGTACTTGGGTAACCCGCGATATTCCTATGTGCACATAGAGGTTGTGACGTTGGGTGTGTTGAGTCTTGCTCCACCCCAACTAAGGATTGTTATCGACGTTGAGTGCGTTGAGTATTACTCCGCCTCAGCTAAGGATGTTTTCGACGTCGGGTGCGTTGAGTCTTGCTCCGCCTTGACTAAGGGAAAGTTATGAGAACGAATTGTTTTTCGTATACGATCATTTTGGCATGAACATATGTGATTTGTTACATTGTTGAAATTATGACTTTACAGAAATGATTATTTGAATCACGTTTACGTTTATGGCGTTATTATGATTTAAACATGCCTGTTTTTGAACAAATGATAGTTTTACAAATTAGTAACTCACGGGGCTTTTAGCTCACATTTTCGATGTTTTCTTTTCCCCCCAGGTAGCAAGGACGTTCCCGGTGCTTAGCCTACTTCAGCTCACCCTGCCTAAGTCTCGAGTTCTCGAAATTCAGTCAAGTCTGAGAGTTGTATGTTGTATATGACTTTATGTAGATGGCATATAGACCTAGTAGTTTCGAGTGGGGATTGTAGTGGAGTTTTGTACGTTGTATGATGGATATGGAAGTTAAATTATGTTATGTAATAAAAGTGTACTCTATACAGGGAAAAATAGTATGTTATAAGCATGTGTAGTATGACTGAGTTCTATGTATGTATTTGAGTAAATGTATGCACAGGAAGGAATATAAAATGGGACAATATGTGTCACACGAGGGGTGATGTTTATTGTCTTCACATTCCTTTTCAGGTTAGGTAGGTAATCTGGGAGGGGGTGTGACACAACCACCCTCCAGTCATCGAGGTAACATCTATCTTCAACTATTGTGTAGAAGTGCTCAACATCCAACCATTAAGCCAAATCTTCCCATCACATTCCTCATGCCCTACCAAACGAGTGAAATCCCGCATTTCTAAACCATCAATGAAGAACTTCACAGAATTCTCAGCTGAGAACTTCGTTGAAGGAAATTAGAGGATAAGCACAGAGAACTTAGAAGCTGAGCGACCTGTTCCTGAAACGCAGGTTTGTAATGAAGCTAGCACACTGTATGGAAGCAGTGAAGTCCGCCACAAAGACGAGCGAAATGTCTTCGGCAACATCCTCGAGAGGATTGCCCAAGAGGAAAGAGACGCAAAGGCGAGGGAGGATGACGTGGAGGTCAACCAGCTTTTGCCTTCATTAAGACACCCCAGCACAAGAGGGACTGATGAAGTTGGCGGAGGCGTTCAGAATGAGGTGGTGGTGGAAGAAGGGGAAGTGAACTCTGCACGTTCCCCAGACGAATGGGTTGGATACATTTTGAGTGGCCTGCGAGACCCATTTGAAGCATGCGTATCAGACGCAAGATGGGAGTCACCCTCGCCGATAAAAGACATCCAAAGTCAGCTAGAGGAGACTTGGGAGGGTGAGGAAGAAGAAAGAAGAAATAAGGGGGAGAGTGCTGCTTGCGGCAAGGAGAACGCAAGCGAGACTGGTGAAACGCAAGGATCAGTCCCTGCGTTCATCAGTCCTGAGGAGCAAGCTGTTAGCACCTTGAGAAAGAAGAAGAAGAAAGAAAAAGAGAAGGGGGAGTCAGTCACCAAACTCCTAGGCATTCATCGAGAGAAACGCAAAGGGAAGGAGAAGGTGACTGAGGCACCAGCTGAAATAGCCAAGGGAAAGAGAAGGTGGCAGATGCAAAGAAGAAGGATACAAAAGGGAGATGCAAGATGTTCCTAGACATACTGATGGAGGTTGCATTTTTCCCAGAGGAAGCCCCACTGTGTAAGCACTGATTGCGTTACCAAGCGTTGGGGTGCGGCCATGCGATTGTGGCTATGCGTTTCAAAGGGAGAAGTGGTCGTGAGCGAGAGCAAGAATTTTTGGAAAGTAAAATTTTGGCTAAGTGTTGGCCAAGTCCATGCGTTATTGGTTGATTCACGGAGAGTAGTGAGCTGAAGTAGCTACCCGCGTTGAAGGATAAGTAATTCTGGCGGGGGAAGAAATGTGCTTGAACCATGCGTTTAAGTCACTTTGCGTCAAAGACAGAATGGTCTTGACGTGACGAAAATAGTACTGTATGACGGAAATGTATGCGTCAAAAATAGGAGGCGTTGAGGACGACACCATGCGTTGGGTGTGGTCAGTTGTTGGAGGCGTTGGAGGAGAAGTTAACATGAGTACCTCGAGTTGAGATAAGAACCCTGCGCTAGTCTGCGGGTAAAGGGTAAGTTGGCAACATAAGTCCTAGTGTTTTTAAAGGCTAAGTCGGTAGTATATATAGCTGGATTAATTAAATGTTTAATCATTTTTAAGACATTTCGAGAGCTTAAGTCGGTTTCATATTTCAGACAAACTTCAGAAGAAGATTGAGGAAGGTGTTCTTGCGGATTTTGGACGAAATTCGACCCATATTGATGTTGAAAACGAAGCTAGAATAGAGGAATGACTGAAGTCGCACAGTTTGAGCAGTGATTGATATTCAGAGTAGAACGTGTAGAGGAAGCCGAGTTTAGAGCTGAAACTTGGAGGAAAAGCAGAGCTTACAAGATTGATAAGCAATCCGGAACAACATGAGGTGATTCCGGAATACCGAGAGAACGAGGAGGAGTTAAGCCTTGAAACTTTGAGGTAAGCTATAGAACTCAATTTTCTATAAGTTTGTAGAAGAGAAGAAGTCCTGAATCCGTATGGAATTGTGACTTTTAATAGATTGAAGTAAGAACCAGAAGAAAGAAAGGAATTACAGTGCAGAGTGCCGCTGAAAATCAAGTATCGGCACACTGTCTGGGTACTGATAGCGAGACGGGTGTCGCTGAGACGTAAAGGAGTCTTCCATCTCACAGATCTCGCTAGATAACGTTGAGTGTCGCTGCTAAGGTAAGGTAATGCTAGTGTCGCTCCATCAAGTATCGCTAGTAACAGCTCCTGTTGTTTGGTATCGCTAGGTTTCTCGCTTATAATGTTAGTTTAGAAAAGGAGGAAGGTTTAATGTAAGTAACGCAAGGTAAATGTCTCTTGCAGGCCAAGAAGAAATAGGGAAAGCGTGTAACCCACGTAAAGCCTAGAAAGAGTTGTGAGTGACTATTTTATTCTTCAATTCTATTTTATTAAAAATGTTCTTATGAAGTATGATTTACAATGAACTGCTTAATATGCATAATGTTGATTGTATTACTCATAAGGCATGTTATATGTTTCTAAAGTTGATAGAAAGCATTTTTATGAAATTTTATTGAATAAAGATTTGTATGATTTCTATGAAAAGATTTTCATATGAACTATTATGTGAACGAAATTCTAAAACGTTTTAGAGGAGGCTCAGTGCTCAAGGACACGAGAAGGCACGTGAGTTTCCCCGGGACCCAATACTGAAGGACATGAGAAGGTACTTGGGCAACCCGTCATATTCCTATGTGCACATAGAGGTTGATTTGGCTGGTGCGTTGAGTTTGCTCCGCATTGAGCCAGAGACGATATCGATGTTGGGAGTGTTGAGCCTTGCTCCACCCCAACTAAGGTAGTTTTCGACGTTGAGTGCGTAAAAGCGTTGCCCCACCTCAGCTAAGGGAAAAGTTTGAAAACTAAATTGATTTTGATAAACTCCTTGGAAAACACTCATGTATGATTTGAGATTTGCTTTATGAGATTAATGGATTTTATGGAAAGTATGTTTCAATTGAACAAAATGTTAAACTTTTACTTATTCGTTTTACGTAACATGCCTGTTTTCAATGAATGCTTGTTTTTCAAAGATTTGTCACTCACTGGGCTGTTAACTTCACCCAAGTATAAGCAAAGAATGAGGTATTCTCGGTGAGTCCAAGGTTGAACACAGGGACTATGTAGATTCTCTAATTAATTGGATTATTTCAGTCATGCGTTTACAGAAGGTGATGAGAAGTGATGCATCTAACTAACTAGAAAGCAGTAAACCTAAGCTAAAGTGGGTGATGGAGAGGTATGCGACACAGCAAAGTCAGCTAATTGAATTGTATGAATGATAAAAAACAGGGCTGGGGTTGGTTATCATCTAAAGTCAGAAACGCATAGTTGGGTCTATTTCATACTTACGACTCTTCTCCCGGTTGTCAGCCGCTATGTGTTATATGTCTATAACGCATAGGAGAGTGTTAAGTACCAAGGTTATTCCTATGTCTAGGTAATACTTCTTAGCCTTGTCAATTGAGTTACACAATTATTTACCTTCTTGAGCAGTCTAATTGTTACTACTTATATCGATTTGCTAGATGGACATAAGCATCAGATTAAGATCAATTGACAAGATGAAATAGTTACACTATGATTCTTATTTAGATGCTAACGCAACCCGTGACCCTTGAAAGATTAGCTACTCATAGATTCAAAGTAATAAGCGGAAAGTGTAGAGAAATGGATAAACACGGAAGAATTGTAGATTAATGAACGAAATACAATCTTAGACAGTTCAATGTCTTGATAACAAATCTAAAATCAAAGCTATAAAAAGATAGAAAGCAGGAAGGCGTTTCAATGTCTTGAGTCGCCGGAATGGAAGCATGTAAGCTGCTGTGAAGTGGTCAAGCAGATGGAAGACTGTTCTCTCTCGAGCTATTCGTCTCCGGTTATCGTCTAGAAGGGATTTTGCTGTCACTTAGGAATTCTTCCGAGAATCAACAACAACTTTTTGCTTGCAGAACTGCCCTTTTATAGAAGTTACGTTCGTAATCAGTGGCAAATCTGCGTGATTGGAGGCACAATTGATGTTTTGCATCTATCTCGCCTAATTACATAATTCTCGGTTCAATTTAGATCCACCACTCTCACCGCAGATCAAGCGTATCAATATCCTGACAATCTCTCAAGATTATTATCTAATTCTCCGCTGCCTTGTTGATACGCGTCCACGAATAACTTTGGGTTCATGCGTTCAAGTATGCCAATGCATCAACCTGCGTTGAAGAGTTGTCAACGCGTCCAGAGGTTGCCAACGCATAGTCCTGCGTTAAGAAGTTGCCAACGCATCCACAGGTTGTTTGCGTTCCTGCGTCAAAGCATGCGTTTTAGTCTCAAAAAGCTATAAAATAATTATCTTCATCAATTTACAAGAGTAGAACACATATGAAGATTTATCAATAGAATTTAACATCAACTACCGCATGATTCTCTATTTAAACTCTATTTTTCTAGGAAAAAGACATATAATAACTTGTATTTCTACAAGTTATCAAGGGGCAAAGTGGGAATGTAAATTCTCCCTATTTTTACCCCTTTTATACATAGTAGAGATGAGTAGTTAAATTTTTCAAGGGATGGGTTAAGTTATCATCTTTTCGGCAAAAATACCTAGAACTCAGTCTATTTTGCTTAATGTGCTTGAACTTATTGCTTGTTTTCATTTAGCTAATAGAAACAAGTAGCAATAATAAATTGCTTGACAGAGTAAGTGTAACACCCCCACCCTAGATAATATATATATACTTCTATATCCTTACCTAAGAGTGAGTGTTACCTAGTCTGTATTCTATTATACCCTGTTAAATATGCATTTTATATCATGACTAGCCAATGAAATGCTCAGCCTTATAACAGTTATACAAAATTTCATAATAAGATCACATCATAAGTTTTAAAAGATTATGTTTAGAGTTTACAAATATGCCTGGTGAAGCTCACATATGCCACTCAAAATAAGTTCAACTTCTACAAAGGAATGGGGTTTACAGGTTTCCAAATTACAAAATTCTATTTTGGCACAGACGGGTCTTGATGGTAGGCTAGGCACCCCGAACACGCTTGCTACCTGGAAAGGAAACATCAGAGAAACAAAAATCCATGAGCTACAATGCTCAGTGAGTAACTACTAAAATATAAACTCAATAAAATTATAACTACAATCTTGGGTATAAATTGCTTAATTATGCCTCATATCACGCTTCATAAACTTGTAAACAACTATAACCTGTAAATCACTGTCATTACATAAATGATTGTCTTTTCATTAAATCTTTGTTGAGGCGGAGCGAAATCAACGCACCCAACGTCAATAAGCCTTAGCTGTGTGGAGTAATCTCAACACATCAGCGTCAAATACCTTCTATTATGCTCATAAATCTATCTGATCTCGGGCTGCCCATGTACCTTCTCATGTCCTTCAGTACCAGGGTCCTAGGGAATTACTCACTCACCGTCTTTAAATCCTTAGGTGAGAGTTCCATATAAATTAAATACTATGGCTGCCCATATGCCTTCACCTAACCTTCAGCATTGGGTCCCATTCGATTCTCTCTAATGCATAGGCACGTATAATACATTTAACAGAAATTAACTGTAATCATAATATCTCAGAATTCTTGAACATTCATCTGGTAACTATCTTGATAAAACCTAGAACGTTATCTGATACGTTTCAAGCTTAATCTCATATTTTGTAAGAGATGTGCAAGTTCATATACAAAAATACACTTCGACTCATACTTTAAAGATAGTATTAAACATATAGGAAATAATACTGAATTTAAGCTTATCTCAAGTCATAAGTCACTCACGACTTATTCCGGGCTCCGAACGGGTTATACGCTTTCGCTAGCTCCTCTTGACCTATAAACATACCTTTTTCGTGTTAGACATTTCTAACATTCTTCCTTATATTCTTTACGTTTGCTTAGATATCTTAGATATGGCTTTTCATCATTAATTTTTCTCTCGTTTTTAACTTCCTATAATGAGCGAGATTTTAGACTATGCTCCTAACCATGCGGCATCAGCGATACCCAGCTTTGCTAGACTAGCGATATTACCTTAATAAGCGATACTCAGCGAGAGTCAGCGAGAGTTGTGAGACGCAAGGCTCCTTTGCGTTACCAGCGACACTTATCTCGCTAATCACCCTCCAATTCTTTAACGATACTCCTATCCTAGCGACCCCCGATGGTTATTGTTCTTCTTCTTCCTTCTCTAACCTGTTCTTAAACTGTTAAACATCGAAATCCAGCCAAAATCAGATCTATCTTTCTCCTACAAACTTGTAAAGAAGTAAGCTTTCTAACTTACCACGAGATTTCTAACTCTATCCTTTCTTCGCTAAGGAAACCATCTTTGAATAACTTCAATTGCTTCGTATCAGCTAACAGCTTTTACAGTAGCACAATTTCGAATGTTTCTTCCTTTAAAACTTTGCGGTAGCTTCAACTTCCCAGCTCACTCTTCTTCAAAACACCATATGATGTCTAGATTTTCGTCAACCGTCAAGCCTTTGGTTTCAGCTTCAATTTCACCATGGAAACGATCTGGTTCCTACCTAACTCCGACATAAACAGTTTCTTCGACCTCTCCTCGTTGTTCTTCTGTGAAAAGGGGTAAATCTGGGTTCGAAATATGTTTAGAAGTGTTGATTGAGTCGGCGTACTTTCTTATATATACATACCACCGACTCACCAATACGACCATCACCTGCTTACTTAGGTTGGCCGACGCAACCTTCCACGCAATGCTTCAGCAACGCATAGCTTACACTTGTTTTACAATTGTTCAGCGCCCAGTCGCCGAATAGCTACTTAACGCATGATTCTCTCGGCCCTTCTTCTAATGTACCAATACATACCAACCTTCAATGCATAGTGACTTCCAACACCTTGTGGCCTTCAACGCCTCATGGCCGTCAACGCCTAATGACCTTCAACAAATTCTCAACGCATAGCTCCACTAACGCATGGCCAACACTCAGCCACTTTTGCCGCATACTATTTAGCCCACTTTTCTAACTACCGCCCATTTCATAGTTTCTTCTCAACTTGCCAACTTCCCAAATGTCAGGTAAGGCTTGCCGCGTTTTTCTACCGCATACTACCATACGTCTGCCTTAATTATGTGCAGCCAAGCGTTTCTACCATGCGCCCAACATGGTTTCCACTAAGCATGCATCCAACTTCACTTACTTCTCAACTATTCCTTTTAACCCTGCCCATCACTTGATGAGATTTCCTTCCTTCCAAAGGTCTTAGTTCTAAGCTTAAAATCAGGGTTGCGTTCTCCTGATCTGTTTATCCTACAAAGAATAATTCTCAACTTCAAAAATTACTTTGATTTCAAGATTCAAGATTCGTTCAACTCAACCTTTCTATCAAATCCTTCTAATTCAAATTCCATCTACTGCCTATGTGACTAACATTTGAGCACAACCGCTCTTGTCCTACTTCTTTCCTTTATAAGCTCTTCCATGAAAATGGTAGGCATATTGAGTCGGCAGCTAATGCCACTCTCACCCATACAAATCAAAGAACGATCCTCATGAACAGGTGTTCAATAATTCACTCGGGATTGAGATCAAGTTACATCATTCTCATTTTAAATATAAAACTCTTCAACTAATGAAGTTATAAAGAGAGATTTAATTTCGTGGTCCAGTCTTATACAGACTCACTGTATAGGATACCCCCACTTACATGTCATTACACAAACGATTTGAATCAAACCGTTTGTAACACTTACAAAATTTGTACACTTACAAAGTGGACCATATCCATAGTATTACCAGGATGAGACACCCAACCTCACACATATACTATAGACTTTTTAGGTTATTTCTTGAACATGATCCACTGATATGTCAACCACATATCGTTCAAGTTACATTAAATAACGTAGGATCTTAGTTTATTGGATTTTGAGTTATGGAAACAAATAACAATTAAAAAATACTTTATTTATTAATTTATTTACAAATTTACACAAACTACAAAACATAGGACATAAACCCCAACAGGCGTAGCAATAGTGGCAAGTCCAGGTCGAACCACAGGGACTATTGTCTTTGTTTTTTTTAGCTAATTTCCTAATTAAAGCGATAAATATGAGGGTTTGGTGTGAATTAGACCTAGGCATGCAAAGGAAATTAAAAACAATGGATAACGATAACCAAGGATAAGAAGATCAAGTTCTCGAGAGCAAATGGATTCCTATGTAATGTCTATAACCGACTTACTTTTGTTTAAACACATATTTGATTGCTTACACACTGACTTAACTTATTTAGATTCGCCGATGCTACAAGCAGCCAACTAATCGAATTAATGGTAAATAAACATCCTAATTATCAACTAAAGCCTAAGCCTTAAGTAAACTACAAGTGTTGGATCCTAATTGGATACGATAACAATCAATTAAAACCAAGAGCAAATTTTCGAAGATAAAAACATTGGTTTAACAATCAAACTTTTTTTTTTTTTAATGAATTGGAAGAAAAAATTCAAGCATTTCTTTGACAAAGATGAAAAGCACATCAAAGACTATGTGTGAAAACATTCTTTAAAGTTAAAAAAAAAAAAAAAAAAAAAAAAAAAAAAAAAAAAAACCTAATTGATCAAAGAAAGACCTTAGAAGGTTGTTTTTGAATTTTGTGTACAAAGTAAGAAAAGAAAAATCGGTTAAAAATAAATATTAGAAAAGTTTAGTAAACATATGTCAACTTATACATCATTATTGTGCCAAGACAAATGGCAGTCATCAACTACGATTTTTTTAATTACAAAATTAACACTATAAGAATTAAGCTTGTCACTTTTAAAACTTCGATCGGGTAACTGATAAACAAAATATATAACATATATCTAATATACTACTAATATAGTTTCTAATACAAAAATTATGGTAAGACTTGAATATTAAAAAAACATAAATAAGAGTTTGTTTTTTCTACACTATTTGGATTTTGAAAAAATCATTCCTAAATTGGACAATTTAAGAGTTTTTTTCCTACTTTTGCAATTGTCCCTAATATTAACTTAGGTTAGTCAACCTACATCGATGCAATTTTGACTTTGACTCTTTAAAGTGATGAAACTACTTCCTAAATTTAGATTTAGGATTCCCTTTTTCTCTTGTCATACATTTCTCCATATATTGAAATATGTTGATTATTTCATTTTTTTGTTAATATCTCCATTGTATTATTGTATTATATTTGCTATATTTATCTTTTATCTTATTTGCAATGGATATTTCTTCTATTTAGGAAAACTCTTTGTCTTTTGAGAAATAAGAGAAAAAAATATATTTTTAGCATGGTATCAGAGTATCAAAAGGTGTAAAAGAAAAAAAAAACCACACTAATTTTTCTGAAACCCTAAAAAAT
The DNA here is from genome assembly GCA_030954485.1 of Citrullus mucosospermus. NCBI lineage: Eukaryota > Viridiplantae > Streptophyta > Magnoliopsida > Cucurbitales > Cucurbitaceae > Citrullus > Citrullus mucosospermus. The sequence continues at coordinate 21,589,508 of CM062057.1, forward strand.
CCTAATTTTTCTTCGTCTTCTTGTGCCCCTCAACCCTCTAGCCTTGATCCATGAACTACTACCTTGATCTACCCAAATCCTCCGTCACATAGGTTCGTCTCTATGTTTTGCCATTGTCGTACGCTCAAGCAAGTAGTCGATTGTGATCTCTACTAGACATCGTGTCTCTGTGGTGGATCACAACTGGTTTTGCACTATTGGCTCGTCCTTTCTAGAGCTTGTCGATCGTTTTCGAGCCTCCTCCATCAGTCGTTCCCGTCTGCATCAATGGTCATTGTTGCACTATCGCACATCATCGCCGTCAGTCACTGTAGCTGCTGTGGGATTTTTAGTCCGATTGGAGTGCTTTTTTTTTTTTTTTTTTTCCAGATATATTTCTCTATGTTTATTTTTTACTTTGTTGGATCTGTATTTGCAACGTGAAAGACACAAAGTCCACTGTTATCAAAGGCGTAAACACGCATCCATTCCAATAGTCTAAATATTCAAATCACCACCATTCGACTTAAAAGGGATAACTTTCTTTTTTGGTCTCAATGTGTTAGAATCTATATTCGTGGACAAGGGAAGATTGGTTGCGTCATTGGAGAAAAAACCGCCCCCAGCTTAGATAACCCTTCATTTGCTAGGTGGGACGCTGAAAACTCCATGGTTGTGACTTGGCTTGTAAATTTCATGGTTGAAGACATCAATTGTAACTACATGTGTTACTCTACTGCCAAGAAATTATGGGATAATGTCACTTAAATATATTTTGACTTGGGCAACCAGTCCACAAGTGTTTGAGTTGAATCTTAAATTGGGTGATATACGACAACAGATAACTAAGTTACTCAAGACTTTCACTCCCTAAAAAGGATTTGGCAAGACCTTGACCTATTTGACACATATGAGTGCGAGTCTACTGAGGACCAAAAGCACTATAGAAAAATTGTCGAATATGATCGTATTTACTAATTGATTACCAGCCTCAAGGTTGAGTTTGATGAGTTTAGAGGTAGGATACTTGGGAAAACTCCTCTTCCAACTATTAATGATGTTTTTTTCTGATGTTTGCAGGAAAAACTGTTGATCAATTGTATGTGACATTGGTGACTGAAAAATATTGCAATGAAAACTTCTGATCAATCCAACAAGCCACATGAAAAGTCTCGTGTCTGGTGCGACTATTGCAATAAACCTCGACATATGTGTGAAACATGTTGGAAACTACATGGAAAACCTGGAAATTGGACAAGTTCTAAACAAGGTGATAAAAATTCTCATCAACATACCTCAAATGCTAATGTTGTTGACTTTAGGCCGATTAAAGAGCAAATTGATCAAATTCATCATCTGGTAATCCTAGTATTTCCTTCGCATAATCAGGTACCTGTCCCCAAACCCTTTCTTGTCTCAATTTATCTCCATGGATTATAGATTTCGGAATCACAAATCATATGACTAGTTCCTCTTGTTTATTTGATTCATACTCTCCCGTGTATTACAATGAAAAAATTTGCCTTGTCGATGGTAGCTTCACCTCTATTGCAGGAAAAGGAAATATTCCTTTGACTACAAAACTTATGTTACCTCATGTTCTTCATGTTCCAAAATTAGCTTGCAATTTATTATCTGTCTCTAAGGAAGCTAACTGTTGTGTTATCTTTTGTGAAATCCATTGTATCTTTTAGGATCAGGACTCGAGGGAAACGATTGAACATGCTAGGATGATTGATGGTCTCTACTACTTTGAGGAAGTGTCAACTAGTCATAAAAAAATTCAGGGTCTGAGTAGTGTTTGTTCTCCTTCTGTTAAAGAAACTATCATGCTGTGGGATCATAGATTAGTGCATCCAAATATTTTTTTTTACTTAAAGTATTTGTTTCCTAATTTATTTAAAGGATTTGATTATTCAGGTTTTCAATGTGAAAGTTGCATTTTTTGCCAAACACCATCAATCCTCTTGTGTGCCTAAACCTTACCAAGTCTTATCACCTTTTTTCATAATTCATATTGATGTCTGTGGTCTGTCTAAAGTCTTGACTCGTAATGGTAAGCACTATAGATAATCGTACTCGTTTAACATGGATTTATTTGTTAACAAAAAGTTCATAAGTAAAAGTGATTTTTGTTCGTTTTTACAATATGATTGAAACACAAATTCAAACTAAATTCGTGTTCTTCACTCTAATAATTTTTTTGCGAGATAGAGGCATTTTTCATCAAGTTACGTGTCGTGATACTCCTCAGCAGAATGGTATTGTTGAGCGAAAAAATACACTTACTAGAAGTTGCTCGTGCTCTTATATTTTTATGCATGTTCCAAAATATTTATGAAGTGATGCAAACCTTATCGCTGCATAGCTGATCAATCGAATGACGTCTAAGGTTTTGAATTGTAAAACTCCTCTGAGTCACTTCAAAGAATTTTTTCATATTGTTTGTCTGCTTTCTGATTTACTAATGAAAATATTTGGGTGTACTATTATGACCATACTTCTATGCAATCTCGAACCAAACTTGACCCTTGAGCCATTAAATGCATTTTTGTCGACCATGCCTCTCATAAGAAGGCTAACAAATGTTTTGATCATTCGACCAAAAAGTATTTTCAGAGTATGGATGTATCTTTTTTGAAAAATTAATCATTCTTTTGCCAAAATTCTCTTCAGTGGGAGGCATTAAAATTCTCTTCAGTGGGAGGCATTTAACCTTGAATATAATTTTTGGGACACTTCACCTCTCCCAAACCTTATTGGTTCCAAAATTATGAGTACTAATCCTTCAATGCTAAGTGTGGAAAATTCTTCCTCAGGAGGAGAAACACTACAAACTTACTCGACAAGTCGAAATTCTGATCTTCAACTGTATACTAGAAGAAACTTGACTCAAAATGATCGAGATCAAATAATTGACTTATCATAGGACCAATCTAATGCTTTAAAGAATGATTCCGAAAATCCAAGTATTAGATAGTCTACCCTTCTTTCTAGCTCTTCATCCCCTCGTATTTCTTTACCTGATGTCTCTAACCTTGATATTCTAATTGCCCATAGGAAAGGTACCCGTAGATGTACTAAATATCCCATTGCTAAATATCTCTCTTATCATAGATTGTCTAACTGTCATGAAGTCTTCACTTCCAAAATAACCAACCTATTTGTTCCAAGGAATATACAGAAGCCCCTAAATAATTTGAATTGGAAATTAGCTGTGATGGAAGAGACTAATGCGCTGAAACAAAATAGCACATGGGACATAGTTGAGTTATCAAAAGATAAGAAAACAGTGAGATGTAAATGAGTGTTCACTATAAAATGTAACGCTGATGGTAGTGTTGAAAGGTATAAGGCCAGTTGGTTTCCAAGGGGTTGATTCAAATCTACGGAATTGATTATCAAGAAACATTTTGCTCTAGTTGCTAAAATTAACTCTTCAGGATTCTATTATTTATTGCAGTTCATTTTGATTGGCCTCTATATCAACTTGATGTTAAGAATGCCTTTTTAAATAGGGATCTTGAATAAGAGGTGTTTATGGATTTTCCACATGGTTTTGAGGTAGATCTCGGGATTAACAAAGTGTGTAAGTTAAAGAAATCATTATATGACTTTAAACAGTCTCCTAAAGCATGGTTTTAACATTTTGGAAAGGTTGTCACAAGCTATGGAGTAAGCTAAAGTCAAGTTGATCATACTATGTTTAACATACTGGAAATTGCAACGTTGTTGTTTTGATAGTGTACGTTGATGACATCATATTTACAGGTAATGATGAGATAGATCTCAACATCTTGAAGAAAAAGCTAGCTAATGATTTCAAAATCAAGGGCCTGGGAACCGTAAAAGTATTTTCTAAGCTTGGAGTTTGCTAGGTAAAAATGGCATTCTCGTTAACCAAAGGAAGTATATTCTTGACCTACTGAACAAGATAGTTTACTAGGATTGCAAGGTAGTAAAAATTCCCATTGAGCAAAATTTAAAATTGGTGACTACAACTGAAAAAGAGGTAAAAGAAAAAGAAAAGTACTAGAGACTTGTGGGGAGACTCATATACCTCTCTCATACACGCCCTGACATTTCTTTTGTAGTTAGTATGGTAAGCAAATTCATGCATGCTCTTGGGCAGCTCAATTTGAAGCAATTAATTATAGAATATTGAGATATCTAAAAGGTACTCCAATAAAAGGTATATTGTTTAAGAAGCATGACCATATACATTTTGAGGATTACACAGATGCTGATTGGGCAGGCAATAGGACTGATAGAAGATCCACTTCGAGTTATTGCTCCTTTGTTGGAGCAAACCTTGTTACTTGGCGAACTAAAGAACAAAGTATGGTTGCAAAAAGTAGTGCTGAGATAGAATTTAGGGCACTAGCCCATGGTATTTGTGAGGCTATATGGATAAGAAGACTATTGGAAGAATTAAAGTTCTCTAACACGATGCCCATGCACATTTATTATGATAACAAATTAGCAATTTTCATTGCCCACAATCCAGCCCTTCACGATAGGACGAAGCATATTGAAATTGATAAACAATTCATAAAGGAGAAGATCGATACAAGAATAATATGCATTCCCTACCTTCCGACAACAGAGCAAATAAAAATGTGTTAACTAAAGGCCTTCCAAAGTGGCAATTCAACTATTTGATTGACAATCTGGTCATGATTGATATCTTCAAACTAACTTGATGGGGAGTGTTGGTTATTTCCTATTTTGTTAATATCTCCATTGTATTTATTGTGTTATATTTGTTGTATTTATCTTTTTCTCATTGGTAATGAGGTATTTCTGCTACTTGAGAAACTCCTTTGTCTTATGAGAAATAAGAGGAAAAAAATACCTTTTTTAGCAAAATATTATCGGTTGATTATTCGTTTACTCAAAATGTATGCCTAGGAAATAGTTTCCATTTCGGTGAAAATGAAAATGAAAAGTTAGTATTGCATGAGCTAAAATATACTGTTACAAAGCGATTTACATTATATTCTAAAAGGTTTAAGTATATAATAACTTTTTGTTTTTATTTATACATTAAATCAGAGTTCAAAATGTTAACAAATTGGTTATTTTTACTAAAAATAGAATGCATCTTTTTTAGATGGGAAATTATCTTAAATGACAAAACTGCTGAAAATATTTACAATTAATAGCAAAATACAATGTCTATCTGCGATAGACCGTGATGGACCATTATCCGTGTCTATCGTGATTCAGATAATAGTCTATCGCAATATATCGTGGTCTCTTGCAGATAGACAGTGAAATTTTGCTATATTTGTAAATAATTTGGTTCATTTTTCTATATTTAAAAAGAGACTTTTTTAGATTTATATTTAACATAATACATCAACTTATGATTGTTTGTTTGTTATTCTTGTACAACACTTTAACCATTCAACAATAACATACCAACTTATTTACCATCTACCTATTTTGGGTCCTCTCTCTCTAGCTTCATTCAATGTACCTCAATCATTATGAAACCTATAAATGAGAAGGAAACACCAAAAATAAATCATAAAAAGAAGAAATCAAAAGCAACAAAGAAGAGCTTTTGATAAAAAGGAAAGACGATGAAGTCGTGCTTGATTTGTTTGGTCTTTATTACCATGTTGGTGGTCGGCCAAGAAGTAGCAGCTGAGACAAAGCATCTTACATTTCTTGATCCTTGCGATCAACCTACTCCTCCTCCAAGTTGTTCTAAAATACTTGAAGGTGAAGTTATTGCAAACCCCTATGACAGAGGCTGCTCTGCAATCAATCAATGTCGTGGAGGATGATGCCAATCTATATTTAAAACTTTATTTGCCTCTAATTCTGTAAAGGTAAAAACAAAATTGTTATTTAACAAAAACTCAATTAACATTCTGATTCCACAACTTTTTACATGGAAGGAAAGTAAAAATGTAAGAATTAAAGCATGAGAAATCAAGCCTCAATGCTTATCCTAAAAATTCCAATCAATTTTCAATATCTTATTCATGCAGTTAAAAAGTATTGACTTATATATAAAACTAATCAACGAATGTAATCATTAATTCTTTAATGATTGAGTCGGGCCAGGTTCTTATAAATGTTTGGTGTTTGATTCTTTTTATTTTTGGAAAATTGAATTTATAAACACTATTTGCATCAATATTTCCTTTTTTGTTATCTACTTTTAAAAGTGTTCAAAAATTTGAAGCAACTTTTTGAAGTTAAAAAGGTTGATCTAACAATTAAACTTGTGTTTGTTTTATGAATTAGACTAAAAATTCGTGTTTGTTTTATGAATTGGACTAAAAATTCAAGCATTTCTTCAACAAAGGTGAAAAGCACATCAAAGAATATGTGTGAAAACATGCTTAACTAAAGAAAAAACCTGAGTCATCCTCATAGAGTTGTTTGTGAATTTTGTGTATAAAGTAAAATAAAAATAGTTAAAAATAAATAGTAGAAAATTCTAGTCAACATATGTAACTTCACATTATTATTTTGTTAGGTCAAATGGTAATCATCAACTAGGATTTTTTTAAATACAAATTAACACTATAAAGACCAAACATGTCAGTTTTAAAACTTCAATTGTGTAACTGATAAACAAAATATATAACATATATTAGACATACTATTAATATACTGGTACTCCAATGATGGTAAAATCTGAATAATAAAAAAAGCATAAATTAGAGTTAGTGTTTGTAGGACCCTCTTTCATTTTATAGTAATTGGGCAAATATGATATGTTGGTGAATTAAAACAAAATAATAACAACAACACGTGCAAGAAACTTTCATGAGTAGCTTTTTGTTTAAACATGAAAAAAAAAAAGAAAAAAGAAAATATTTTCTTCGACTTCATGTGAACCACACAAATGAGAGGAACCAACCCCCTCCCCCATCTCACTCCACCTACAGTCGTTCTTCTTTTATCTCTATTTTAGCTATTTTACACATGAGTTTAGCTGTTGATCAACCTAACATGAGTTGTTGAGTTCGTGGTTCTTTGGATTTTGGTGTAGTTTTTAGATTGTTACAGTCTCATTTAATTTATTTTTTGTTTGATATATGCATGGACTATTCTAGCATGTTTGTGATTAATGTTATTCAACTTCTTGTCAATGTTTGATTGATTTTTATCCAATTTCTTGCTTGAGAGGAAGAGTATTAGATAAGATCTAACATGTTAGGCTATTATTCAAATATGCATGAAGGTGATGCAAATAATAGAGATCAAAAATGAAAGGATTTACTATTGCATCTAATTAATTGATTTCATGATAATAAATTGATGGTTAGGCATTAGAAAAGGTTGAGCTTGAAAAAGAATACCTCGATATTTGACTTCTAGTTCTATGGTTAGATTAAATCAATTCAAGGGTTAAACAATGAAATAGATTAATCCATTAACAAAATCATGCACTAGAACGTGTTTTTGTCTAGTTTTTGTCCAGTTTGTCACTGTTTATTTGCTTGTAGGTTTAGATAAGATTAGTTATTATCACAGTTTAGTCTCCCAGATAAAATTGGAAGGATCATTTAGTAGCTAAAAGAATTGAAAGTACATTCCCTAAGGTCAATACTCAATCAAGGTCGTTTTAAACTATATTATTACTCGACGCGTACGCTTGCGCGTATCAATGTATCATTTTTTTAGTACTTTTTTAATTAACAAAAATAAAAAGAAGATACAAAATAATAGGCTATCAATAGTCAACATATGAGATGAGCAAAGAGGAAAGTTGGAGCAACGGTATTTGGTTCTTGGAGAAGGAAAAAAGGAGTTTTGAATTTTTTTTTTTCCTTCGAAACAAAGCCCTTGATTATTTGGTTGATTAAAGGTAAACTCAAGAAATTTTTCGTTAACTCATGAAATATGGAGAAGTTAATTAGTGTTATTTTTTGTTTTGAGTGATTCAAGTGATATTAATACTTGAACAGATTTATTATTTTAGGCAAATCAAAGATCAAAATAACTTAGTGTGATTGAATCCCGAGTGGAAACATAGCTCACTTTGCTTTAATTTAATTTTATGAATTAAAAACACATATAGAAAATACAAATGATTAAGCATACTAAAAATACAAGAGAAGAAGGTCACTTTTGAAGACTTTTTTTCAAACTTCTCTAAATCTTGAATCGATTTCATGAACTCTTCACTCATGAGCAAGATACCACCAAAAGGGTTTCCTCGCTATTCTCTTGGCAAGGAAAGGTTTGTGGAAACCCTTTGAAAAATAGGAATACATATTTGACAAAGAACTCTTCACGGTTTGTACTTGAGAGAAAATTTGAGAGAGAGAAATATTATTTTTCACATTAAAAACACTCTATTTGTATCGAAGATCTTTTACATCTTAAAAGAGAGTGGAGGACTCTCCACTCTCCCATTCCTTTAAAAAAATGAAGGGAGTTATTAATTAAATTAAATTAAATTAATAAAACTAATTATTAGCCAATTTAATTAATTAAACATTTGAATCATATTCAAATGCACATTTCTCTCTTATAACCTATAGGTTATTATTTGAACATAAGCCACATTTGAATCGTATCCAAATTATTACCAAGATAAGGTATCCAACCTTATCCATATATTATATACCTTTTAGGTTATTATTTGAACATAAGCCACCTGTATTTCAACCACATACTGTTCAAGTTACATTAAATAATCTTGGATCTTAGTTTATTAAATTTGAGTTATGCAAGCCTAAATGTCAAAATAAAATAACACTTTATTTATTAGATAAACAAATTGTTTACAAAGTACAAACCACAAGTTTAGGGCATAAACTCCAACAAAAATATGATATGTTAATAATAATTGATGTAATAAAAATTAATTACAATAAATCATTAACAGTAAAAAACAGACAATAATCATCCTATGTTCATGATGAATGATCAAATTAAAATTAATCACAATATCAATATATATAATTGTTTGACTATAAAAAATAAGTAATCAATTATCATTATTTAAAAATGAACTTTTGTACTGACTGAATTTAAGTATCTTAATTTACTAATTAAATATATTTAAGATGTTGTTGGCTAATAAATTAATAATTTATGTAAATAAGTAATTAAATTCATTTAATAAATTTTTATTTGTAGAAATATATTAAACAATATTTTAATAGATCTTTATTGATTTATCAAAACAAATAATTATATTAATTTTTGAAACTTAATATTAATTAATTAACTACATTCAAAATGGAATTATATAGAAAATAAAAAACAGAAAAATATGGAGAAAATAAAAGGCCCCTATTTTGGATGAGAAAAGAGAATCCTTGAATGTGTGGAAATGAGGATGCCTGGGAATCAGATATTCTCAGGCAATGTGTTAAAAACTGTGTAACCAAAATGTATTTTGGATCCCAGTGTCAATTCTCATAAAAAGAACAATCCAACCAAACGATCTGTTAAGGATTAGAATTTTCTTGTATGTTTTTCATTAAATTTTAATTTGATAAATTCTAGAAAATTGTTAAATTTTTTAAATTAGAGAAATTTGAAAATCCAGAAATTTTAAATATTGGATATCTTGAAATTTTGGTCTTGTACGTGTATGCGTCATTAAAGCGCCTTGAGAAACTTGTAAGGTTGTAGTCAAACTTTTATTTGTTTTATGGTTTTAAAATGTTGGCCAAACTTTGATGTACAAAATAAAATTTGGTCCAATGTCTCTCTTAAAAATCATTTGTAATATAGAAATTCACATGCACTTATATAATTACAAATTACCACCAGTATTATTAATTTATTAACATATAACAAATTAGCTTTTGCTGAGTTAAAATTAATTTCTGGATTTTTTTAAGATTCCATTATTAATACAATTCACTTTGCAAAACTTAAATTTTTTCAAAAATAAAAAGTAAAAAGATCCTACTTAGAAATTTGACTTAGGAATTTAATTAGTCAAACTTTTATTAAAGCATGTTATAATGCGACTAGTTTATTAAAAAAACTTAAGAAACTTAGGAATTCATATTATGAGAAACTATCCAACATAAGTGTTATGTTTGGGCAAGTAAATTAACACTTGGATAAATAATTTAGTCTAAGTTTGTCTAAGTAATAGAAAACCCTCTTTGAAAATACTTCATGGTAGAAAAATATATATCATATGTTCTTTCTCCTATGCATTCTCGGGATAAATTCACAAGGTGAGTTCATGTTTGGTCTCGTAGCGGCTTAGGATCATTCCTTACAAACGGTGGTTGCATGAGTCAATATCAGGATGACATAGAGAAAGTATTTATAGTAAATGGGAATAGGACATGTGTCAACATATCCTGGGATCTCCATCATTGGTTGATAAGGTAAGATTCATGTTTGGCCTCATGGTGAGTTAGGACCGTACCTTACAAAAAAGGTGTTTCCATGAATCAATATTAGAGTTAACTCTTGGAAAAGATATGATTGTTCTTCCCTACGAGAGGCTTGTTCGAGCATAACTATAAATTCGAAAATGATGGTTTACACTTACAAGAAAGTCATAAGGTGGTTAATGGAGTTATGACCGAATAAATGGTAACTAAGTGTTATGGGAATAAGATTTAATCCAGTGAATGAACACTTGACCTAGCCTACAATGCTATTTGCTCTAAATCACTAGAGTATCATAGTATCATTACTACAAAATCTATGTTACTCAACACTTGTAACATTTAATTACTTTACGCTTATACATGAAAATATCAAGTAATGTGTTTTTCAAAAGAAAAACATTAAGAGGAAAAGCATAAAAATGAAGATTTGCTGGAAGTTTTCAGTTTTTTTCTAGTTTTTTAACCTTGATGTTTTACAATGTCAAATTTGGAATGTTTTAACTTGACATTAGTTGAATATCAAGAATAATATTTATTTTTTCAATTTTTGATGGACACATTTTAACTCTCAAATTTAGTATTAATTTTCATTTAAAAGGTAGAATAAAATATAATAGAAGAAAAAAGCCCTAGTCTCTTTGCAAAAGAAAATCATAGGCTCCATTTATCTCTAACTCTCCCCCATTTTGTGTGTTTTGCACTTCAACCTTCCAAAACCACTTTATTTTTTGTTTTTTCTTGTGCCAAGTACCAATCTAAGACCATTCAACCTTCTCACCCAGTCACCTATTTGCCTTCTTCTCCAGCGGAATGAAGCAACTCTAGCAAACCATTGCACGTGTAGTAACGCCCAAAATTGCGAGCAGATCTAATCGCATCGTTGCTTGTTCTCGTCGGATCTGATTTAAGTGCAACTTAATCTTGCAAGATCTGACCAAAGTTTAGCTTGATCTGCCCAATATGATTGACGAACAGCTCAATCTTACCATTTCAGCTTAGATCCAGGTCTATCTCTTTCTTTACCCTTTTCAAGGCATTCATTAACTTACCATTTTTTTTCTTTGTTTATGTATAAGAAAAGCATTCAAAAGTGCTTTCTTAGACTTAGCTTTTGTTTAGTTTTAGGCTTAATTGGTGATCGTTGATGCTTGTTATGTTTAATTGTAGGAATTGAACATTTGGATCAAAACGAGCTAATTTGAGTGCACTATGACAAAAATTTCCCCAAAAAAGGTCAAACTTTGACCTAGGGCAAGAAAAGATGTGAAGATAGGCCAAAGGGGGTGAAAATACTTGGAAAAATGTGTGCACGGTGTATTACAGCACCATGCTCGATGTTGCAGACAAAAGCAGCAAAACACAGTAGTGCTGCGATAATGTCCTATAGTGCTGCTCTGTTATGACCTTTCCAGCATGCATGCTATGCATTTTGTTTTTGGACAGCGCCGCGATGTTGCCTTAAAGCGCCTACGATGCTATCTCAATTTTTATTAAAAAAAAAGTTGTGTTGTCAATTTTAGGGAGGTTGGTTCTTAGGTTTTTTTCAAAGCTTTTGTCAAGGCCTCCACGAGGAGTTGATTTCTGGGCAAATGCGACATCTTGGAGTTTAGAAAAGTTGATGATCGAGGAGATCATTGGAGGGTGATCCCAAGCTTGAGGACGACAATCGAGAGGCTGACTTGCTCTCTTTCCCTTCTCTAATGTTAATTTTTCTATATTTGGAACATCATGAATTGTCTATGTTTGTGCTACTGCCATGAGTGACAAAGTTTTTAGTTCTTAGGGATTTTGATTTTGTTATGGATTGTTGCAAAATTTGTTGTTTCTTGGAATTAATTTATGTATAATCTATTTTAGCATATTCAATCTTAATACTTTTGAACATTTGACTGATGTTTAAATGATTATTATTTAATGTCTTGATTGAGAGAGGGAATTGATGGATAAATGAGCATGCAGCAGAAGTTAATTTGATCAATTTTCACTCTAAGATGCTCAATTTAAAGGATTAAACATGCAATTAAGAAGAAAAACCAAAGTTTCAAGAACACATACCCTTGAAGCTCCAAATTCTCCTTCAATTCTTGATGAATTTCAGCACCACTTGGTTGTAGACCACCACAAGAGTCTTCTCTACTATTCTCTAGGCTTAGATTGGATGGTGGGATCCAAATTTGTGGTGAATTTGAGAAAGAATGAAGGTTGGGAAGAAGATGAACAATGGATGGAATTTTGCAAAATTAACCCTTAATTTCACAAAATTCTTAACCATTTTTATGTCAAAATCATCTCTATTTATTAAAGAATAACATGCAATCCAATTGCATCAAAATTTGACAACACAAAATGGTTAATTTGTTGGTTAATTGTGAAGAAGACAACCAAGCTCCTAGCTTAGTTAGTGGAAAAATCCAATCTTCAAAAATCAATTTTAAAATCAATTTTCAATGAATTTCCAAATTTGAATTAAAATTGATTTTTAATTTCAAAAAGATAATTAAGTAATTAAATAAAAAATAATTTAATATTTAATTAATTAAATATTATTTAATATTAAAATAATATTATTTTTCCCACTTGTCCCAATTTTTTTTTTAAAAAAAAAACCGATATGAATCTCTATTCATATGATTAATATTTAAATCATATTTAAATATTATAATTAACTCTATTTGTACGTTTAATTCGTAAGTAAATGTCGATATATCGTATATATCTGACTTTCATTCCTTAAGCCAAGATTTGAATAGTTCAAACTTATTTACCACATTATCTAAGATTTTCGTCCATTTATGAGCTAGTAGAGGGACCTAATGGACCTACAGATCATGAGCTCCAATGATCCGAGATTAATCGGCCAAACTCTTTAACCTAGTTAACCAACATTCGTTAACTAACGGGACACTCCACTAAAGCTCGTAGCTGCACTCTCCTCACTGTAGGTATATTTGGGTCCATTTGATATAACCGTCATCGATAAGTCAATCCTTCATAGGTTGTTCATAACTTCAGCTAGGTCAAATACCGATTTACCTCTAAGTTACATCTTTTCTTCTTAAGTACAATTTTCCTTCTAATGAACAATTGTTTTATGATCTAATCACTAAATCCATTCCCTCTCGGGCCAATGAGAGGATGGGGCCCCTTGTTCAAGTCCTGGGAACAACACTTAAGAGAACAACCTCTCTTCTATCCCTAAGTTGGGTAGGAGTGAATTCCGTCTTGCAAATTCTATGTTCCCAACTATCTACCCAGTCTTATCCCTGAAATAGGAGGAATGTTGAGCAGCGCTATGGAGCTTACTCTTACCTATGTAGATCAAGGGATAATTCTAAATAAACAGGAGTTCATAGATAGCTCAAGATTCAGATCAAGTTATCTAGGTCATTGATAAGTAAAATTAATCAGAATGGTGTTAATACGTAACAGTAATTATTTTAGGGTCAGTCTTACACAATCTCATTATGTAGAATAACCCTGCTCACATGTCTCTACATGAGCAAATCATAATCACTTTATTTATGACACTTTACAACATTTGTAACAATCATGAAACGGGCCGTATTCAATAGTGTCTCCAGGAAGAGGTACACAACCTGATCCATGTACTATAGACTATTGAGGCTACTTACTCGAACTTGATCCTGTTTATGTCTCCACATAAAGTCCAAATACTCATGATAGTAGCCAAGGGTTCGTAGTTTAATTGGATTTAGAGTTGATAAATAATTAATTCACTTGAATAACTTCATATGTACTAAAAATCACCTATTTACAAAAACTACGAGTTTTAGGACATACAACCCAACAGGAATTATGTTAGATCTAATATGGTAGACTATTAACCAATTATGCACGAAAGTGATAGGAGATTAATAGAGATCAACATGTAGAAACTTAATGTTGTAGCTAATGATAAGGACAACGAACCTCCACATATCTTCACCATGGTATGATATTGTCCATTTTGGGTATATTAACCAAAAGGTCTCATACCAATGGAGATAATTATCCTCACTTATATACTCATGATCATTCCCTTCCCTAACCCTGTTTTTGTCTTTGAAAGTTATGTTCAACGAAAAAAAATGTATACCTAAAATCTTGTAGGTTTAATTGTACCTAAAGAGTTTCTAGTTTTTGTTCAAAATTTATTTATGTCATAAATAGATATTATTTAAACCTTGTTTTTATAAACCCAATTTTAATTGTATTTTAAATCATTTCAAACAAATCTTCTTTGAAAATGAAGGGATAATGAGTATAATATAATTAAATCACAGTCAGATTTTTTTCTCACACATTCCAACAAACTCTTTCTTCCTTATATCTCTTAATATTCTCTATCCATTTATTTAGAAAAAAAAAACTCTAATTAATGTATACAACCAAATAACACATACATTTTTTAGAAATTTAAAATGTAAATTTTATTGGAGAAGGAGGAGAGGAAAAAAAGAACTGTAATACCCTATCTCCAAAAACCTAAGTATTCATATGACTAGTAAGAATAAAAGGATAAAAGTATAAAAGTATGTGGATTAGCGGAACTTTTAAACGAAAAAGTTAAGATTGTGTAATTACTAAATTATGGCCAATAAATTCTGTGCGTTGAAATGAATTGTATTAAGAAAAGAGTAGAAATATTTCTGGAAATCAGGTTGATGCATAGATGGATAAGCTATAACGCATGTAATAGTTAATATTGAGGATTTAAAAAGGGGCACAAGAATTAGGAGGAAGAGGAAAACGTATGATTATACTTAATTTCAGAAATTGTTAAGCTATGAGAATAGTTTTAGAAGGTGGTAGGTTAAATGGGGTGATGTACCCTGCGTTGACGAAGCAAGGTTGGTCAGAACCACCAGATGTGGGAAAGTACCTTACGTAGGAAAAGTTAGCGTGCGCGGGAGAAATAGTTATTTAAGGAAAGTAATGCGTTGAGTGTTGTATAGAGCAATAGTGAATGGAGGTGAAGGAACAAGAACTGAGTATGGATTACGGCTATGCGTTGGTAAGCCTAGCATGGGAAGCTAGTGTAAAAAGAAGGAAGTAGACTGTTACCGTTGAAAGATGGAAGAGTCGTTATTTTGATAGGTATGTTAGGCATTTAAAGGTGTTATTATGCATTTGGAAGTAAAGATGGAGCCTGACCAAAGATTGTATTCAACTTACGTAACGTTGAGAAGAATACCTTGAATTGGAGAATAGTTGTATGCGACAGGCTAAAGGTTAATAATAAATTGATAAGCCATGAAATGGACAACAACTATGCGCTGAAGGTTACTATAAAGGATCATTGTGCTGATCGGGAAGTTCTTTAGTGCAGCAAGTGCAAAAGGGATCGCTAAGCGTTAAAGTGCGATGAGATGTTAAACGTTAAAGGATTATTATATGCTAGTAGGACTTCAACGATCAGTAAGGTCTTACTATGCGTTGAGGAAGTTATGTGGTGAGAAACTATTAGCTATGCGTTGAGGAGTTTTGTGTTAAGGACAGCTATTAGCTATACGTCGAGGGGTTTATGAGTTGAAGGTGGCTACCATTGGTTATTAAGTTACACGCCGAAGAGCTTAACTTCATGATAAATGGAAAATGTTACCACGATCTTGGGTAAACGCATAGGAAGAAGTTAAAGAAGGAAATGGTTAAAGGAATAACCTTGGTATATGACTCAAGGACGCATAGAGGGAAAACCAAGGGACCTTAAAGGAAGATGGTCATGGACGCGGGATGAAGTAAAAATGAATGAAAGAGGGTAAACGCATAAAGAAAGAACTTGAGTTGGATGTGGTAGTCAAGGATAAACCACATTGTCAGAAAGGTATAATTGTACAAAAGAGGGATTTGTAGCTAAGAATGAATATACGAAAAGGGAGTCGAATGCATATAGTATGCGATTAAGGAAGATGTATGATATTTTATGGTAAGCTGAAACGCATAGTAGTATGCGTTTAGAATTTGTACACCTACTTGAATGTGAAGGAGAAATGGAAATAAAGGTAGTAAAGCTGAGAGTAGTAAAAGGGAGTAAAGAAGTTAAATCTGGAAGAAGGTTCCATGAACGTATAGGGACATAGAGTTGATTGGGTAGTTGTGTATTGGAACATAATGGACGCATAAGGTAAGCCTATATGCCAGGTGGCTACACATAGTTGTGACACCTTATCAAGTAGGAGGTGTTAGAAGGCATGCTAAGTATTTCATGCAAGGTGACACTTGGACTAATGCATGATTAATTAAGCATGCAACATGACATGTGGCAAACAAGTGGCAGCAAAAGAAGAGAGGTAGGATGACAAGCCCTCTATAAATAGGACCTTGAGGGAAAAGTAATGACTGATGATTCAGTGGTAAGAATCCTTGAGAGAAAGAGAGAAAGAAGGCTGAAGAAAGAAACCCTTACGTCTGTAAGAGGAAGTCTGCGGTCAAGGAAGAAGACATCCTTGACACTTAAGTCATCTGGTGTTACAGAAGTTGGCTTGCGTCAAGAAGGGTGAGCCTTGCGTTTTACACGAATTCAACATTTAAGGTGAACACCGCGATGCGTTCGAGTTAGACCTTGCGTCCAAGGAAGGTCAACGCATCCTGAAGAGTAAGAAGAGTTAGTCTGCACCTTTCGTTTAAGGGCAGGGTTGCGTCCAACAGGTTACCAGAGACAGTTTGCGGGCTAGGAGCTCAAACCTTGCGTTCAAGAAGCTCGGGAAGACAGGGATTTGAAGGAAAAGAGGAAATCTCTTAAGTATTTGTGAGTGACTCTCTTCTTCTTTCAAAACTGAACTTTGTTGAAAATGTTCTTATGTGATATGGTTTTGTGATAACTGATTTCATGAAACGCATAATGTTTGATCATATTGTTTAAAAGACATGTTTTATCTAATTGTTTTACTATATTGAAAGGCATGTTGCAAGATATGGTTTATCAAGAAACATCCTGTTTTCTATAAAAGGTTTCATATGAATGATTTATTCAAACTGATTGATAAAATGTTTAAGAGGAGGCTCAATGCTCATCTACTTGAGAAGGCTCGTGAGTTTCCCCCGGACCCAGTACTCAAGGACATGAGAAGGTACATGGGCAACTCGCCATATTCCTACGTGCACATAGAGGTTAGTCTGGCTAGTGCGTCGAGTTTGCTCCGCATCGAGCCAGGGATGATTTAGACGTTGGGTGTGTTGAGCCTTGCTCCACCCCCAACTAAGGTTTTTTCCGACGTTGAGAGCGTTGAGCCTTGCTCCGCCTCAACTAAGGGAAAAGATTGAAAAACCAAACGGTTTTCTGTTAAATCATTCTAGAAAACGATTCTATTGATTTGAAACAGATTTACGAGATTGATAAAGTTTTGTGGAAAATCTGTTTCTATTGAACTATCGAGTTAAATCCTTGTTTTAATGCGTATTACTGTAACATACCTGATTTCGAATAAAAGATAGTTTTACAAAACCAGTCACTCACGGGGCTTTAGCTCACGTTTTCCTATGTTTTTCTAATTTTCTAGGTAGCAAGCGAGTTCGGGATGCTTTGCCTATGCAAGAACCTCGTCTGGGCCGTCTTTGGTAAAAATGGTTGGACAGTGAACCTTACAGAGGAGTCAAGGTTGCTGTCTTCACATCTCCTCTCGGGTTATGGAGGATAATCCGGGAGGGGGTGTGACAAGAACTCACCTTAAAAGTACAAGGAGAATGAATATAATAATTGAATTAACAATGCGATAAAATGATATATGGTTTACTATTTAAAATTATTGAAATCAAAACAAAATAGCTTCCCATTTGCCAACTCATCCCACACATTAATGGTAGTTACCTTTATATCTCATTCTTTCCTCTTTATTCTTTCGTATTTTCTCTCCATTTTTAGCAAACATATCAAATCAAAATAAAGCCCATAAAAAGCACTTACAATATTGTTGAGAATGCAAGGAAGAAACGTAAAAACAAAAGAAAGTAATAAAAAAATAGTACACACATTAATGGTAGTTACATTTATATTGGAGAAAGAGATTGCCATAAACATAATCAATCAAAATAAAAGCCCCTAAAAAGCAAATCTTTTTTGGAAATGTTACTAGGAAAAACTGGGAAAAAAAAAACAAAAGCAAAAAAAACACGTAAACATGCATCAATGAGGATTGCCTTTGTTTTTTGAGAAGGAAGAATTGAAAAGAAAAAAAAAACAAAAAGGAAAACACACACTCATCAATAGTAGTTGTCTTCCTTTTGGATCAAAATAAAGCCCATAAAAAACCACAAACACTTACAATATTTGATTGAGAACGCTTCTATGGAGATGTTACCGCTGAAAGCGGAATTAGAATGGAAGATCTTAAGAAAAAAAAAAAAGCATCAAAGATGATTACCTTTGTTTTGGAGAAGAGAGGGCTAAATCTCTAATCTTCCTCTTCACACTAATTAGATACATAAAGAATAATAGATCTTTTGGTGAAAAGTTGTATTCTACTGAAAACATGTTTTGTTAAAAAGGTGGGAAGGTATTGAAAGTTTGTGATCATACGTTTAAATAGATTTGTTAACTACTATCCATTAAAGCCAGGGGTATAATAGCCATATGCTTAAAAATGAGGGAAAAGTGGGAATGTAAAAATTCTCCTCATTTTACCCATTTTATACATAGTAGAGATGAGTAGTTAAATCTTTCAAAGTTGGGGTTACGTTATTATCTTTCCGGCAAACAAACCTTATAACTTAGTCTATTTTGCTTAATGTGCTTGAATTTACTGCTTGTTTCCATTTAGCTAATTGGAACAAGTGGCAATAGTCAATTGCTTGAGAGAGTAAGTGATTATGCTTCTCATTAAGCGCCAAGTACGTATGTTTTTACAAATAAAAATAACCTTATGTTCGATCAATCTCTAGACATGCATCATAGAAACATAATTTATGTGGCTTACCCATCGAGAGGTGAGATTCAAATGTGATTGAGAACATGGAATAAATTCTAAGTAAAATTCAAACGATAGATAATAACCCCCATTTTCCCGTTCATATGTCAGTTTTGCTGTTGAACTACTCTGCACCACATGTCCATCACCATTTACTATTTTCACTGCACTTTTATGGTTTTACACTAAAAAATCTCACTACTTTAAGTTAGACAAGAAATCACTCACTAATCACACAAGAAATATTCTCAGTCAAAATCCCTCTGTTCGACCTAGAACCCACCATGATAACCTTGTGTTTAATTTATACTTGGGCTAAATATAGGAACAGTTGTATGAAAATTGAGCATATGCATCACAATCCTAGCACAACAACATAAGTGTTGTGTCTAGGAGAATGGGTGTCATAAACCTTTCTCCAAAAATTAAATAAAATTTATATCACTGATCATACAATTACTACCACTAAACTCAGTATAATGATAAGAAAGGGGTCGAACCATAGGAAATTTATGACTTATCTAACACAATTATTGAATTCGATTTAACAGGGGGGTGTTGGCAATCATGCAAAAATTTTAAAGGCGTGAAAGTAAATGCAAGGAAATTAAATGAGAGCAAACGATTTTAAGAGAGTTCCAATTAAAGAAATACTAGGGGATAAGAACAAATTCAGCTAATCTTCTATCATTGAACACTAACGATCAGGGTTAATTATAGTAAATGCACAATTAACTGATTCAATTATCACTAAATGCCCCTAATTATCAAAGTAAGCATATGCAATTTGAACTAATTTTGATTTCTTTATTTAGAACGATAGCGCCTTCAACAACGATCTAAATTTGCATTAAGCATAGCAAGGCTTAATTGTGACAAATGAAAGGTCGGAAAGCCTAGTCTAACATTTAATTTGTCATTTGAATTCGATTAACTCATAAGAGCAAAATTGATGGAAAAGTCCTCAATCAAGCATCCATTAATTAATCATGCAACTTAATTCATTAATAATGCTTAAAGCCAAACAAATTTTGCAATCAAATAGGGCAGTTGCGTGTAAAGCTGAGCGTAAAC
Source organism: Citrullus mucosospermus (assembly GCA_030954485.1). NCBI lineage: Eukaryota > Viridiplantae > Streptophyta > Magnoliopsida > Cucurbitales > Cucurbitaceae > Citrullus > Citrullus mucosospermus. The sequence goes on from CM062057.1 coordinate 21,609,804, forward strand.
CGCAAGACAGCTGCGCTCCCAGGGGTATTTTGGTCATTTGGACCCTTTCATTTGGTCTATGCTTCTGGAGCTTCGTTTTGACACGTTTTGGTACCCAATTGACCCCGATGGTCCATCTCACTACCTTAATCATCAAAGCCTGCAAATTTCAGGAAATAACATGATAAAATTACAAAACGAGCCTAAATAAAGTCGGGAGAGATAACTCTTTTCAGTAGCTGTAAACCTTGTTTTCACTTGTAAGTACTAAACTTAAATACGTAGTATTGTTGTGAATTTATTTGTTTTCTCTTTTGTAGATTGAAGGAAGGGGTGGTGGAAATCGAGCTTAAGATCTACTTTGAACAATATTTAGAGCACAAACGTGGATTTTAAAATTAAAGGTAAGAAGAAGGAAGAAAAGAAAGGAAGAAGGAAAAATAAAAATAATAACAATAATAATAATAAATAAAATATATGGAGGAAGTGGAGAGGAATTGTCGGTTGAAGTTTTTAGCAAAGGTGCTGACTGATTTTCCATTCTTCAAGCTCATAAATCTACTCAAATCTTAGCTGCATGTCGAAGGGAGAAAGAAGAAGTTGTTTAGGGCAAATTGGTGTGGAACTCAGGTCGAATTCGTGGTGAAATTGAAGCTGGAATTGAAGGCTTGTCTGTTGTCGCGAAACCTGAACAAGGTTTGGTGTTTGGTGAATAGCAAATGGAAGAAATCAAGTTTGAAGCTCAGAATTTGAGGTTAGTAATTTAATTCAATTCTTAACAACTTTTGTGAAGGATAGTTGAGCTGAATATGAAGAGAAATGAGTTTAATTATAGGTGGAAGTGACTGATACCGATTTTTTGAGTGATCTAGAGCAACGCGGAGTAAATTTAGATTATCGGACAAACGAAGAGAAGTTAAGTTCTGAAATTTTGAGGTAAGCAAGAACACACATTTTTCTATAAGTTTGCAGAAGAGAAGAAATTCTAAGTCGAGCTGGAAATGCAACTTTTAACAGTTAGAAGTGCGGACAGTAGCGAAGACAGTAGCATAGTGAGACAGGTTTTGCTGGAAAATCAGCGACACTGAAGGCGTGAGGGTGAGCAGCGAGATCAGTCTCGCTAGGTATCGCTAATCGATTTTTATCTCACAAATCTCACTAATCTTGCTAGTGTCGTTATTCTCGCTAGTCTCGCTGGTCAAGTAAGTCTTGCTGATTTTTGCTTAGTCTCGCTAGTGCATATCTTGCTGATTTTTGCTTAGTCTCTCTAGACTCGCTAGAGCAAATCTCATTGGTTTGAACAAGTCTTGCTAGTTCTATAATTTTGTTAGTAGTTGGTCTCCCTAGTGAGCCTTATCTTAATGTTTAATACATATTTGCTACACTTTAACGGGAATTCTAAGGAATCTAACAAAGGAAATTAAACCATTTCAGGCCGAGAGGAGCTATGAAAGACATATAATCCTTTAAGGGCTGAGACTAGTTGTGAGTGACAATTTTATTTAAAATGAGCTTACTTTAAACAATGTTTTCATGATATATGATTATGTTTAGCAACCTGGTTATATGTTTATATTTTTACGAGTTCTAAATGTGCTGTAACGAGTACTGGTTTGAAGAAAGCATGTGTTTTCATGTAAATACATACTATGGTTTTGCATTTGAATTATTTGAAGCATGTCAGCGGTTACCGAGTCTTTATGAAAGGCATGTTATTTATTAATCTATGATTTAAAGGAAGCCTGATGGTTGTTAATGAATTTGTGTAAGTTTGAAATGTTTAAACTCATGAATATTTATTATGTTTTTCCAAAGCATGCTGGTTTTGAATATTGTTTTTTGAAAAAGGCTCCCAATGCTGAATGACTCAGAGAAGACATTTGGGTGGCCTAAATCTTGTATGTGGGACCCGATACTGAAGGACTTGAGAAGATATTCGGGTAACCCTAGATATGATATCTATGTGCACGTAGATGTATGATAGACGCTGTTGTGTTGAGATTACTCCACATAGCTAAGGATATTCAACATTGGGTGTGTCGAGATTACTCCGCCCCAACTAAGGATGTTTTCGACGTTGAGTAGCGTTGAGCTTCGCTCTGCCTCAACTTAGGAAATGTGTGAAAAATGTATAGTATTTTCATGGTTTTCAGAAATGATACATATATGGTTTGATAGCATTACCTAAGCATGATTTACCTGGACATGAGAATGATTTATCACTGCTTATTTATTATTATAAATTGAATATAGTTCTAAATTGTAATACCTTGTCTCCAAAAACCTAAGTATTCATATAACTAGTAAGGATAAAAGGATAAAAGTGTGTGGATTAGCGGAACTTTTTAATGAAAAGTTAAGATTGTATAACTACTGAATTATGGCCAATAAATTCTGTGCGTTGAGATGAATGGTATTAAGAAAAGAATAGACATATCTCGGAGATTAGGTTGACGCGTAGATGGTTAAGCTCAAACGCATGGTATTTAATACTGAAGAGTTATCAACCAAGCTGTGAGATTAGGTTTTAATGAGGGCAAGTTTGAATGGGGTGAAGTACTATGTGTCGATGATGTAAAACGAAATAGAACCATCACGTAGGAAAAGTGCCTTGCGTTGGAAAGGTTGACAACGCGTCGGGAAGTGAAACTAAGGAAAGTAATGCATTGAGTATTGTACAGAGAAATAGTAAATGGAGTTTAAGGAACAAGAATTGAGTATGGATTACGGCTATGCGTTGGTAAGCTTAGTAGAGGAAGCTAGTGTACAGGGAAGAAGTAGACTGTTACCATAGCGCTGATCGGGAAGTTCTTTAGTGCAACAAGTGCACAAGGGGTCGCTAAGCGTTAAAATGCTATGAAATGTTAAACGAAAGGCTTATTATATGCTAGTAGAACTTCAGCAATTAGTAGGGTCTTACTATGCGTTGAGAAAGTTATGTGGTGAGAAAATATTAGCTATGCGTTGAGGAATTCTGTGTTAAGGACAGCTATTAGCTATGCGACAAGGGGTTGAGGAGTCGATGATGGTTACCATCGAGTAAATGCATAGAGGAAAATCAAGGGACTTAAAGGAAGGTCATGAACGCGGGATGAAACAAAGGTGAATGCAAGAGGGTAAACGCAGGAAGAAAGAATTTGAGTTGGATGTGGTGGTCAAAGGTAAACCACATGGTCAGAAGGGTACAATTGTATAAAGAAGGAATTGTAGCTGTGAACGAATATAAGAAAGGGAGTTGAATGCATATAATATGCAATGAGAATTGATGTATGACTAAAGCGCATAGTAGTATGCGTTTAGAATTTATACACCTAAATGAAGGAGAAGGGGAATAAAGGTAGTAAAGTTGGGGTAGTAAAAGGAAGCAAAGGAGTTGAATCTGGAAGATAGTTCCATAAACGCATAGGAGCAAGGAGTTGGTTGGGTAGTTATGTATAGGAATATAATGAACCCATAAGGTAAGCCTATAGGCCAGGTGGCTACATATGATCGTGACACCTTATCAAGTAGGAGGTGTGAGAAAGCATGATAAGTATTTCATGCAAGGTGACACTTGGACTAATGCATGATTAATTAAGCATGCAACATGACATGTGGCAAACAAGTGGCAGCAGAAGAGGAGAGGTAGAATGACAAGCTCTCTATAAATAGGACCTTGAATGAAAAGTAATGACTGATGATTCGGTGGTAAGAATCCTTGAGAGAAGGAAAGAAAGAGAGTTGAAGGAAGAAAACCTTGCGTTTGAAGGAGGAAGTCTGCGACCAAGGAGGAAGACAACCTTGACACTTAAGTCATCTGGTGTTAAGAAGTTGGCTTGCGTCGGGAAGGGTGAGCCTTGAGTTTAAGAGCTTGGGAAGCAGAGATTTAAAGGGAAATCTCTTAAGTAATTGTGAGTGACTCTTTTCTTTCTTCAAAACTGAACTTGCTGAAGTATTCTTATGTACTATGGTTTTGTAATAACTGATTTCATGAAACGCATGGTGTTGATCATAGTGTTTAAAAAGGCATGTTTTATCTGATTGTTTTACTATATCGAAAGGCATGTTGCAAGATATAGTTTATCGAAAGACATCTTGATTTCAATGAAAGGTTTCATATGAATGATCTATTCAAACTGATTGATAAAATGTTTAAGAGGAGGCTCAGTGTTTATCTCTTGAGAAGGCTCGTGAGTTTCCCCGGGACCCAGTACTCAAGGACATGAGAAGGTACATGGGCAACCCGTCATATTCCTATGTGCACATAGAAGTTAATCTGGCTAGTGCATTGACCTTGCTCTGCTTTGACCCAGGGATGATTTCGACGTTGGGTGTGTTGAGCCTTGCTTCACCACGACTAAGGATGGTTTCGACGTTGAGAGCGTTGAGTCTTGCTTCGCCTCAACTAAGGGAAAAGATTGAGAAACCAAACGGTTTTCTATTAAATTCTTGTTTGATGCGTTATTACCGTAACATGCCTGTTTTTGAATGAATGATAGTTTTACAAAACCAGTCACTCACGGGGTTTTATCTCACATTTTCCTATGTTTTTTTTTTATTTTCCAGGTAGCAGCGAGTTCGGGTTGCTTTGCCTATGCAAGAACCTCGTCTGGGCCGTTTTTGGTAAAAATGGTTGGTCAGTGAACCTTACAGAGGAGTCAAGATTGCTGACTTCACATCTTCTTTCGGGTTATGGAGGACAATCCGGGAGGGGGTGTGACATAAATTGTTTTTGAGTTAACGAAAGGTTTTTACTAAATTGGTCACTCACTGGGCGACCTAACTCATGTTTTTCCCTATTTTTTATTTTCAGGTAGCGAGCAAGTCCTGAGTGCTTAGCCTACACAGTAACTCGTCTGGGCCCACCATCAGTATCTGGAATTTTGAGCATTGTAAATATTTGATCTTAAACCTGTGTTGTACATATAAAGGGTTAAGGGGCAGAAGTTAGTGAACTTATGTAAATTAAAGGTTGATTGTAAATCTGTATTATTATGATAGTTTAACTCTGGTTAAAGATTGATGTTCAATTTTGTATATATATCTGCTTATTAGGTTGTTGGTCATGGTATAAAGTTGACAGTAAATGCCGTAAGAGGGTCGGTGTCTGCTGTCCTCACACTTTCTCCTAGGTTAAGAGGGTACCTGGGAGGGGGTGTGACAGGAGCTATCAAATCATCCCCAACTTGATTCTTGATCATCCCTAAGCAAGGTAGAAATACACATATTCATGCAATAACATACTCGCTAGATTACATAGCTCGCGACTCAAGTTTTAACAGTTCTCAAGGTAGGCTTACAATTACTTTGGAAATCCGACTACAAACAATCAATTGAGATCCAATATTAAAAAAAAAAAACCTTTCAAGTTAAATCATGTACGAGTGAATGCAAAACATCATTATTTTGACTCTAGGCATACTCGAAAAGGTTTTATCAAGCTCCCAATTTGTTTTCCCCTTACTGTGGCTTGGTTATTGGTCTTTGAGTAACCTAAACTCATAAAGGTTCAATACGTCGACAAGGTGCCTAACACACGCACAATTTAAAGTAAATGGTTCATTTTTACCTAGAGGCGCTAGCTTTCACACACCTATTGTAGGGACTCGTACCCACTTTTTTCTCGCAGGTGTCCTAACTGATCACAACGAGGGTAGCTCTTTTTTGCCCCTATCCGTGCCCTCACACACACCTTTTTCTTTTCTCTCTTATTCTTTTTCTCATTCATTTTTTTTCTTCTTCTCTTTCCCCCCCCCCCCCCCCCCCCCTTTTTTTCTCAATCACTTTTCTTTTTATTCTTTTTGCTTTAATTTTTTCCTTTTTTTTCTTTATGACATATAGGCTTATTACTCTTTTTACTCTCCTAGTCTAACACTGCACTCATTTGAGAAAGGCTACTCTGTAGCCAATCGTTCAAGGTGGCAACATACATCAGATCATGATAACCCATTTCTAAGCATCTAAGATTCAGAATAAATCAACAAAACATTTAAGTATACATGAGATGCATAGAAAGAAAATTTTAAAATTGGGCTCAAAATCATGAATGCTTCTTCAACCTAAGGTCATGCAAACATAAACAAAAGAGGTGCATCATCAACTTCTCATAGAAACTAGCATAGCAACAATGAACAATACATCATGCAATTCATTCAATCCATGCAAAACCCGAGCTTAGATGCTTAAAGGTTCACCAGACTAAAAACAAAATCAAATCATAGATCAATAATACCAAATGACAAAGAAATGTGCAAGCATGCTAACCAGACCACCTCCAACTTTTGAATCATGCATTGTCCCCAATGTGTACATATATATATATATAACAATAGTGCATAGGGACAAAGGAGAAGGGAGGGAAATAAAGGATTTCCCTGAATTTGGGTATGTGCAGGGTTAAGTATGCTTCACGTCATCAATGCATGAAATTCTCTACCATTATAGAAAAACATCATCAAGACCCTCGATTAATCCAAACCAAACAAAAAAAAAAATAACGCAAAAAGGAAAGCATTTAAAGTTGACGCCTAGCTGCCTCTAGGAAGCGCAAATGTTTAACGTTGGTTGCTTGACAGTTGGCGAATACGCGCTTAGAAATACGAGGGAAGCGCCAAATCCACACTTAAGCAAGCTAGGTTAGTCTCCCCTTTGTTGAAGATCTTTAGACGGTGCCCATTCCCTTAATACCTTCCCACTGTCAAAACTCCTGACTTCAACTGCACCATGATGAAAAATATTCGTAATTTCAAACGAACCTAACCACTTTGACTTCAATTTACCAGGCATAAACTGAAGGTGAGAATTGAAAAGAAGAACTTTCTGACCAACTGTCAATTCTTTCCTAATGAGTGTCCAGTCATGAAATAGTTTCGTCTTTTCCTTATAGATTCTTGAATTCTCATCAGCATCCACCCTTAACTCTTCAAGCTCTTGAAGCTTAAGCAGTCTCTGCTCACCAGCTTGGGCTAAATCCATGTTGCATTTCTTAATTGTCGAACAAGCCTTGTGCTCTATCACGACTGGCAGATGAAAAGCCTTACCATAAATAAGCCGGAATGGAGAGGTCCCAATCGGTGTTTTATAGGCTTTCTTATATGCCGAGAGTGTAAGACCTACTTTCATTCTCAACATTCTAGGGAGAGATGGCTAGTAATTGGCTTGGCGGGTAGTAAGATGGAGGTGGCCAAGAGTCCTTGACATGGAGTAGTTGGGTAGTATGTAGCCGGCAAGAAAGAAGGCTAAATGTTGAAGCATATGTGGGAGACCTTGAGTAGCCAAGCCACCAAAAGTTTGTGTAATGCGTCTTGCTTGGTGAGGTATGCGTCCATGATGGTGAGCTTGGTTGAAGGTTTGATGCGTTGCTTGTTAGGCAAGTGGGCTATGTGTCACACCCCCTCCCAGATTACCCTACTCAACCTGAGAGGAGATGTGAGGACAGTAAACATTACCTCTCTTGTGACGTATACTGCCCATCTGTACCTGAATAATCATGACAAAACATAACATACATATCCTCTCATACATCCAAAACTATAAGAACTTATGTTTATATAATTAAACTTTCAACATATTCACAATATACTTATACAACAACCCATCTCACATCCCAAAATATGTACAACTAGGTCTACATGCCACTTGTATAAGGTTATTTACACATACAACACCTCAAATATGTCTATTTTCTAATAACTCGAAGCTTAGGCAAAGCGAGCTGGAGTAGACTAAGCACTGGGAACGTCCTCGCTACCTAGATGAAAAAGAAAACATGGAAAGCATGAGCTAAAAGCCCCGTGAGTGACTAGTTTTGTAAAACTGTCTTTGGTTTGGAAACCAACATGGTAAAACGTTATCACAATACGTATAAAACATGGAATCAAATCATAAGTTAACCCATGCCATAGAACAATAGTAGTACAATTATTCTTTCCTAGCTGTGGCGGAGCGAAGCTCAATGCACTCAACCTCGTATACCAATTCTCATCATTCTCATATTCAAACGCATCCACACTTCCGTCCCTCGGTATTTCAATCCCTTAAGTGCCTTCACGTATTGTCCCTCAGCACTGAGTTTTACTATGTCGGAGTTCCCATGTGCCTTCACACGTGATCCCTCAGCACTGGGTTCCCTATCAATCCACTGCTCAAGTGCCTTCACTTGTGATCCCTCAGCACTTGGCTCTCATATATTGGATTCCCTGAGCACTGAGTTCCCATATGCCTTCACACAAGGTCCCTGAGCATAGGAATCCATTTCAACCAACTACTTAAGTGCCTTCACACATGGTCCCTTAGCACGAAATATCATATATCATTCTTTAAACCTTACAACACAACACAAATATCCAATAATTTCACCATATGACAGTTTCCACTCACCCAATACTAATAAAACATACTAAGGGTATTCGTTATATTAAACAGGAAGTCACTCACTACTTGTGTTGGCTCTGAGCGGATTATATGCCTTCCCGAGCTCTTCTTGGCCTGTAAATACACATTTCTCACATTAAGTTTTCCTTGAACTTCCTTTCCATGATCATTAAGTATGCATAATTAGACTCTATTCTCGCTCCATTACCAAGACTCTCCTTTTTCCCAAAATATTCATAATTAGCGTTACTCTATGTCCCTAGCGAGATTACCAGCGAAAACACCCAACAGGACACTGCACTAGCGATACCGGAATGAACGAGACTAGCGAGATTACCTGAGGAGCGACACCCAGCGAGACTTCAGCGAGAGTTGTGAGACGCAAAGTCCTTTGTGTTACCAGCGACACTCGTTTCGCTGCTCACTCTCCAGCTCTTTTAGCGATAACACTGTCTTAACGTCACCCGATGGCCACTACTTTCTTCTTTCCCTTCTAACTCTTTCTTTAACCTGCTAAACATCGCATTCCTGCCAAATTCAGAACTTCCTTTCTTCTACTAACTTGTAAAGGAGTGAGCTTTCTAACTTACTCAAAATTTCAAACCATAACTCTTCTTCGTTTGAGAACTATTCTCAAATAACTCCGGCTGCTTTGAATCATCTAGCAGTTCAACTCCGATTACTTCCTCCTAGAATTTAACATATTTTTGCTCAAATTCAGCCCTAGCTTCAACTTCCTCAGCTCACTCTTCTTCAAATACCGAATGGTGTTCAGATTTATTGACAACAATCAAGCTTCTGGTTCCAGCTTCAATTGAAATGATTTGGATTCTACTTAAATTCGATATAAACACCTTTTTCCACCTCTCCTCGTTATTCGTCTGTGAAATGGGATCAATCTGAGTTCGAAAATATGTCTAAAGTGTTTAATTTTTCGATACACTTAGTTATATAAAAATATAGACCACCGACTCACCAGCACTGCCATCACCTTCCTACTTAGGTTGGCCAACGCAAACCTTCCATGCATGGCTTCAGCAACGCATAGCCTTAACTTACTGTGCTACTAATTGCCCAACGCCCCATCGCCGGATAGCCGACTAACACATGGTCCTCTCGGCCACTTTCTATGCACCAACACATACCAACCTTCAACGCATAGTGGCCATCAACGCATAGTGACCTTCCTTCACATCTGCGTCCATGCCAAGCTACCTTCTTCAACGCATAGCTACTAATGGTCTCGTTAAGCCTCAGACATACTCTCAATGCATAGCCCCACCAACGCATGGCCAACACTTAGCCACTTTTCTCCCACACAACTCGACCAACTTTCTCTACTCAATGCCTGTCTCATAGTCTCTTCTTAACTTGCCATCTCCCAATGTTAGGTACGGGGCTTACACTAGTGCTTACCATTGTGAGTCAAGACTTTAGACGAACCACAAACATCAGTATGAATCAAGAAAAAAGGTGATGAGGCCTGGTAAGGTTTAGGCACATAAGAGGATTGATGGTGTTTGGCAAAAATGCAACTTTCACATTGAAAACCTGAATAATCAAATCCTTTAAATAAATTGGGAAATAGATACTTTAAGTTAAAAAAAAAAAAAAAAAAGTTGGATGCACTAGTCTATGATTCCACAGCATGATAGTTTCTTTAACAGAAGGAGAACAAACATTACTTAAACCCTGAACTTTTTTATGACTAGTTGACGCTTCCTCAAAGTAAAAGAGACCATCTGTAAAGTATTCCTATGACTAGTAAGGATAAAAGGATAAAAGTGTGTGGATTAGCGAAACTTTTAAATAAAAAGTTAAGATTGTGTAACTACTGAATTATGGCCAATAAATTCTGTGCGTTGAGATGAATGGTATTAAGAAAAGAGTAGACATATCTCTGGAGTTTAGGTTGATGCGTGGAGGGTTAAGCTTGAACGCATGGTATTTAATACTGAGGAGTTATCAACCAAGCTGTGAGATTAGGTTCTAATGAGGGCAAGTTGAATGGGGTGAAGTACCATGTGTCGATGATGTAAAGTGAAGTAGAACCATCACGTAGGAAAAGTACCTTGCGTTGGAAAGGCTAACAACACGTTGGGAAGCGAAGCTAAGGAAAGTAATGCGTTGAGTGTTGTATAGAGTAATAGTGAATGGAGGTGAAGGAACAAGAATTGAGTATGGATTACGGCTATGCGTTGGTAAGCATAGTATGGGAAGCTAGTGTAAAGGGAAGAAAGTAGACTGTTACCATAGCCTTGATGGATGAGTCGTTATTTTGATAGGTATGTCAAGCATTGAAGGGTGTATTATGTGTTTGGAGGTAAAGATGGAGCCTGACCAAGGGTTGTATTCAACTTACATTACGTTGAAAAGAATACCTTGAATTGGAGAGTAGTTGTATGCGATAGGCTAAAGGTTAATAATAAATTGATAAGCCACGAAATGGACAATAACTATGTGCTGAAGGTTTACTATAAAAGATCATTGTGCTGATCGGGAAGTTCTTTAGTACAGCAAGTGCAAAGAGGTCGCTACGCGTTATAAGTGCTATGAGATGTTAAACGTTAAAGGATTATTATATGCTAGTAGGACTTCAGTGATTAGTAAGGTCTTACTATGCGTGGAGGAAGTTATGTGGTGAGAAACTATTAGCTATGCGTTGAGGAGTTCTGTGTTAAGGAGAGCTATTAGTTATGTAACAAAGAGTTTATGAGTCGATGGTGGTTACCATTGGTTATTAAATTATACGCTGAAGAGCTTAATTTCATGATAATGGAAAATGTTACCACGATCTCGGGTAAACGCATAGGAAGAAGCTAAAGAAGAAAATGGTTAAAGGTAAATCACATGGTCAGAAGGGTGCAATTGTACAAAAGAAGAAATAGTAGCTGTGAACGAATATAATAAAAGGGAGTTGAACGCATATAATATGCGATAAAAAAAAATTGATGAATGATGTTAAGCTGAAGCGTATAGTAGTATGCATTTAGAATTTGTACACCTACCTGAAAATGAAGGAGAAGTGGAATAAAGGTAGTAAAGCTGAGAGTAGTAAAAGGAAGCAAAGAAGTTAAATTCGGAAGATAGTTCCATGAACGCATAGGAGCACGGAGTTGGTTGGGTAGTTGTGTATTGGAACATAATGAACCCATAAGGTAAGCCTATAGGCCAGGTGGTTACACATGATCGTGACACCTTATCAAGTAGGAGGTGTTAGAAGGCATGATACGTACTTCATGCAAGGTGACACTTGGACTAATGCATGTTTAATTAAGTTGAACATAACATGTGGCAAACAAGTGGCAGCAGAAGAGGAGAGTTAGGATGACAAGCTCTTTATAAATAGGACTTTGAGGGAAAAGTAATGACTGATGATTTGGTGGTAAAAATCCTTGAGAGAAGGAGAGGAAGAGGGCTGAAGGAAAAAAACCTTGCATCTGAAAGAGGAAGTCTGCGGCCAAGGAAGAAGACATCCTTGACACTTAAGTCATCTGGTATTAAGAAGTTGGCTTGCGTCGAGAAGGGTGAACCTTGCGTTTTATCCGAATTCAACATAAAGGGTGAAAACCACGATGCGATAAAGTTAGGCTTTGCATTCGAAGAAGGTCGACGCGTCCAAAAGAATAAAGAGAGTTGGTCTGCATCTTGCAGGGTTACGTCCAACTAGACTACCAGAGGATGAAAGCAGACTAAAGAGTTCAAGCCTTGCGTTTAAGAGCTCGGGGAAGCAAAGATTTTAAGGGAAATCTCTTAAGTAATTGTGAGTGACTCTCTTCTTCTTTCAGAACTGAACTTTGTTGAAAGTGTTCTTATGTGTTATGGTTTTGTAATAACTAATTTCATGAAACGCATGATGTTGATCATATTGTTTAAAAGGCATGTTTTATCTGTTTGTTTTACTCTATTGAAAGGCATGTTGCAAGATATGGTTTATCGAGAAACATCTTGATTTCTATGAAAGGTTTCATATGAATGATCTACTCAAAGTGATTGATAAAATGTTTAAGAGGAGGCTCAGTGCTTATCTCCTTGAGAAGGCTCGTGAGTTTCCCCGGGACCCAGTACTCAAGGACATGAGAAGGTACATGGGCAACCCGTCATATTCCTATGTGCACATAGAGGTTAATCTGGCTAGTGCGTCGAGCTTGCTCTGTAAGCCAGGGATGATTTCAACGTTGGGTGTGTTGAGCCTTGCTCCACCCCGACTAAAGATGTTTTTTCGACGTTGAGAGCGTTGAGTCTTGCTCTGCCTCAACTAAGGGAAATGATTGAGAAACCAAATGAGTTTTTCGTATAATTGTTTTAAAACGACTCTATTGATTTGGAACGGTTTGATATGATTTAAAAGAGATGTTGAAAATACATTCCTGTTGTATTGATGTACTTATCTTTGTTTTATATGTAACATGCCTGTTTTTGAATAAAAGATAGTTTTACAAAACCAGTCACTCACGGGGCTTTAGCTCAAATTTTCCTATGTATTTTCTAATTTTCCAGGTAGCAAGCGAGTTCGGGATGCTTTGCCTATGCAAGAACCTCGTTTGGGCCGTCTTTGGTAAAAATGGTTGGTCAGTGAACCTTACAGAGGAGTCAAGGTTGCTGACTTCACATCTCTTTTTGGGTTATGGAGGATAATCTGGGAGGGGGTGTGACACCATCAATCATCTTAGCATGTTCAATTGAATCCCCCGAGCCTTTATCCTAAAAGATACAATGGGTTTCATAAAAGATAATACAACAGTTAGCTTCCTTAGAGACAGATAATAAATTGCAAGCTAATTTTGGAACATGAAGAACAGAATGTAACATAACTTTTGTGGTCAAAGGAATATTTCCTTTTCCTGCAATAGAGGTGAAGCTACCATCGACAATGCAAATTTTTTCATTGTAATACACGGGAGAGTATGAGTCAAATAAACAAGAGGAACTAGTCATATGAATTGTGACTCCGAAATCTATAATTCACAGAGATGAATTGAGACAAGAAAGGGTCTGGGGACAAGTACCTGATTATGCCAAGGAAGCACTAGGATTACCAGATGATGAATTTTTCTTTTGCAACTTTAAAATCTGATCAATTTGCTCTTTAAGCGAGCTGAAGTCAACAATATTAGCATTAGAGGTACGTTGATGGGAATTTTTATCACCTTGTTTAGAACTTGTCCAATTTCCAGGTTTTCCATGTAGTTTCCAACAAGTTTCACACGCATGTCGAGGTTTATTGCAATAGTCGCACCAGACATGAGACTTTTTGTAAGCCCCACACTTAGTTATCAAAAAAGTTATAAAGATTAGTTTTGGAAGATGACAAGCTAAAGAAGGTAAGTAAAGAGTGGCCAAGAGCCTTAAGGCATGAGTTATCATGCGTTAAAGGTGTTCTATGCGTTGGTGAAGGTGTGCTATGCATTGGTGAGGGTGTGCCATGCGTTGATGAAGGCTGCCATGCATTGGTGAGCTGAAGTTTTCATTGGCCAACTCATTTTTAAAGGAAAAAGAAAGTGGAGGTTAAGTTGGCAGCTTATTTAAGTGAGTGAGCTGAGTGCTTGATCATTTTTTAACATATAAAAAAGCTTAAATCAGTTTCATTTCATAGCTGAAAGTCGAAGAGAGGTAGGAGAAGGTGCCTAGGGCAAAGTTGTGGAGAATTTAAATCGGTTTCGTGATAAAACTAAAGCTGGAACAGTGGGTCTGGCTACTGTCGCGCAATCCGAGCATGGTCTGGTGTTTGGAGAAGAACGAGCTGAAGAGATCGAATTTAGGGCTGAAATTTTAAGGTCAGTAAGTTAACTCAATTCTTAACAACTTTTATTAAGGATGTTTGAGCTGAATTTGTAACACCCTACTTTTTAAACCTATGTGCTTAATGTGCTTAAGAGATTATAAGGAAAAGAAGTAAGACAAGAGAGGTGGAATTGGATCACAAGCTTGTGGAGTTGGCCAAGAAATGTTGACAAAATAGGAATAAGTATGCATTGAACTTAAAGGAACGAGGGGTTTGTGCTTAATTATTGGGTTAAGTTTAAGTCGTAGATAGGTTTGGAAGGTTGCATTGAGTGATCTCCGGATCTTGGACTTGAAGTAATTCTTAGAGTTAAGAATTCTTCTAAGTAGAATAACTAAACTAGGAGAACGCAACTATGCTTTTAAGCTTGGAGGCATGATCTAAGAAAAAGACAGGAAATCTCACCAAGTGATGGAAAGAGTTAAAAGCATAGTCGGGAGTTAGTTGAGTTGAACACATATTTGGTAAGTAAGAGACCATGTTGGACGCATGGTCAAGACTAAGGAAACACATGGTAATGGTAACCCTTACGAGAAAGAAAATGGTTTAGTGTTGAAGTATAGGAGGTAACCCGAGAGCTCGAGGGAAAAGAGGTAAACACATAAGAGGTAATTAAGGAAGAGATGTAACTTTAGCTTAAATAGGACATATGAGCAAGAGGACTAAAGTTGAGTAGTGGTGCGTTGGAAGGAAATCTAAGTCTCAAAAAGAAGGATAAAACGCATAAGGTGAAATCGAGGAAAGATGCTATCGTAATCTAAGGTAAACGCATGGACCTCCATCAAGAGAGTTTTCTTGAGTTTGGATAATTGAGAGGGTTGAGAAGTAAGCCTAAAGGAAGGAAGCAGGAGATGGACGCATGCTAGATTTATTGTGGAGGAAATGGCTAAGTATAAGGAAAAGATTGGAAGTATAACCTTGGAATACAACTCAAGAACGCATAGAGGGACAATCAAAAGATCCTTAAGGATAGAAGGAAGGTCATGGACAAATAGCAAAGTAGAGATAAACGCATGGTACAAATGCATGAAGAAGGTCTTGAGATGATTTTGGCTAACAGAGTAACAAGCATAGTCAGACGTTTATCACTCAAGAGAAGGGCTTGTAGCTAAGATATGGACATAAGGAAAGAAGTGATGGACGCATAACAAGAGGCACAGACGCATGGTAGTATGCTGGGTAGAAATCTGGTCAAAAGTAGGAAGGCCGGGAGGAAGAAAAGAGAACAAAGAAGCTAAAACCTTAAAAAGAGAATTAAATGGACGCATAGGGGCACTAAGTTGGATGCATGGTTCGTATCTCGGAACAAGTCAAACGCATAAGATGAGTTTATACAGGTTATGTGGCTTCATTTAGACTTAACACCTCATAAGGAGAAGATGTCGGGTTACATGTCGGATGTGCCATGCAGCGTGACAGTTGACTACCAAGTGGCAAATAGAGAGGAGAAGTTGGATGACCAATCTTCTATCCCAAAGTTATAAATAGGACCTTGAGGGAAGGGGAGCAGGTGATGATCCTTAAGTTTGAGTTCTTGAGAGAAAGGAGAGAGAGAAGGCTGAAAAGAGCAATCCTTGCGTCCATAGTGGTAGTCTGTGGCAAAGAGACAAGGTGTTCCTAATTATCTAGCAACCTTGTGTTCATCAGTTGTTGGTACGTAGGGAAACCGAATCTGCTTTGCGTCCAACAATGCTCCCAGAAGGAGGAATTATCTGTCTTGCGTTCAAGGTGAACCTTGCGTTCAAGATAGACCATGCGTTCAAGGTAGATCTGTGCGTCCAAGGGGTGAAGCCAGAAGAGCTTGTTGGAAGGTTGCACCTTGCATTCAAGTTATCAGCCTTGCGTCCAAGGTGTAGGGTTGCGTTCAACCTAGCTGTCAGAAGGAAAAATCAGTTGCTTTGCATTTCAGACTTGCAAACCCTGCATCCAAGAAGGTCAGGAAAAGACAGAATTAGAAGGGAGAAAAGGGAACTTCACTTAAGCAATTATTTAGCTCTGTGAGTAACACTAATGTTTTCAAGCGTTCTCTGTGAATAATATCAATGGTTTTGGAATATGATTATGCTTTCATGAGTTTTCAACGTGTATATCACGCGTTTATATTAAAAAGCATTTGAGCATGCTGGTTGTGTAATAAGTTTTATGAAAAACATGCTATTTGATATTATATGATTTTATGGAAGGTTTGGAAATGTTTAAGGTATGAATTTATGATATGATGTTTTCAAAACACGTTGTGTATTTTATAAAATCTTTGAAAAGGCTCCTAAAGCTCAAGGACTCGAAGAAGGCAAATGGGTAACCTGGATATAAAAATGGGACTCCAATGCTCAAGGATAAAAGGAAGGCATATGGGCAGCCCGGATTATGATATATATGTGCACATAGAGGAAAGTACGATGCTGATGTGTTGAGATTACTCCACACAGCTAAGGATAATCGACATTAAGTAGCATTGAGCTCCGCTCCGCCTCAACTAGAGGAAATGATGTAAAATGTTTTCGACGTTGGGTGCGTTGAGCTCCGCTCTGCCTCAACTAAGCGAAATGATGTAAAATGTTTTCGATGTTGAGTAGCGTTGAGCTCCGCTCTGCCTCAGGAAAATGATTTAAAATGTTTTTGACATTGCATTGAGCTCCGCTCTGCCTCAACTAAGGGAAATGATGTGAAACAAACGGAAGCTCTGAGTATTCTTTTTCTGAAATGAGCATGTATGATTTGACAATGACATTTGAGTATGTTTTGCATGAATATGACTTGAATCGATATTTTATACCCATTGTTTTAAATGTTTATATTATGATCAGTTTTATAGTTAAAGTAAGTATTGCCAAAACCGTTACTCACTGGGCTATTTAGCTCATCCTTTCATATGTTTTTCATTTTTTAGGTAGCATGACAGTTCCCATTGCCAGTCAAGGTTTGTCGAGAATTAACTGTATCATCGTCCTAGAAAGTGTGGTTAAATGGAAAGCTGAAGTAAGTTGGACAGTGGGGAGTCGACCAGGAAGTCGATGACTGCTGTCCTCATGCTCTTTCTCTGGATACGGGAGGGTAGTTCGGGATGGGGTGTGACAGAATTTGAAGAGAGATATGTAAACTTTTAGGTGGAAGTGACTGATACAGAATTGCTATGCGATCAGGAGTAGCGCGAGGTAATCTTGAAATATCTGATGAACGAGGAGGAGTTAAGCCTCGAAAATTTGAGGTAAGCTAGAAAACATAGTTATCTACAAGTTTGTAGAAGGAAAGAAGTTTTAATTCAGGATGGAACTGTGACTTTTAATAGATAGAAGTGAGAATAAGAGGAAAGGCAGAAACTAAGATAGTCGGGTATCGCTGGAATTGCAGTAACGCTAGGAATTTAAGCGTGAGTAGTGAGACGAGTGTCGTTGGTAAACCTAAAGGCTTTGCGTCTCACAACTCTCGCTAGGTATTGCTAAGTATTGCTGCTAAGGTGAGTCTCGCTGGTCTCGTCACCATGGTATCGCTAGTGTCGTTTACCTGTAGTTTAATCTCGCTAGTAGTCTCGCAAGTGGCTTGGAATCTCGTTAGTAGTCTCGCTAGTGGTGTGGAATCTCGCTTATTATGATTATTTTTGGATGAAGTTGGTCTCGGTGGTGAAACAAGAATAAAATACAAATGTATAAACTTAATGGTTTGTAAAAGGAACTTTAGGGAAGTCTAACACGAGAAACGTATTATTTCAGGCCGAGAGGAGCTAGGGAAGGTGTATAATCCGCTCAAGGCCTAGGACAAGTTGTGAGTGACACTCGATTTCTAAATGTTTAATTCAAGCATTGTTTCTTGATTGAATATATGTTTGAAACTTGATTATGTGAAACATCTTCATGAGTGTTACAAGTATGACATGTGCTATGTGATGAAAAGTATGTGATATATATACTGATTGAGTTGTGAGTTCTGTGAAAGGCCTGCATGGCTGTTTAATTAGCTAAGTAAAGTATGAAATGTATAATTGTGTGAGTAAACGAAAGCATGTAAGTATGTGATTAGTGAAGTGATGAATGAAATGTTTCAAATGCACGATTTATGCTATGTTATAGTTTTATTTAAATGACTCCCAATGCTGAAGGACTCGGAGAAGGCATGTGGGTAAATTATGTATGAATATGACGCACAATGTCGAAGGACTCGGAGAAGGCATATGGGTAAAATATGTATGAAAATGACTCCCTATGCTGAAGGACTCGGAGAAGGCATATGGGTGAATTATGTATGGAAATGGCCCCAATGTTGAAGGACTAGGAGAAGGCATGTGGGTGGCTGAAAATGTATTAAGGGACCAATACTGAAGGACTCAGAGAAGGTACTTGGGCGACCCTGGATATGTGTATGTGTAATTATGCTGATGTGTTTAGATTACTCCGCACAACTAAAGTTATTTCGACGTTGAGTAGCGTTGAGCCCTCTCCACCTCAACTAAGGAAAGGTTTCAGGAAAACCAGACTATGTATACCTTTTACTCGAATGCTTATGTATGTTTAAGCTATGAATTACTCATGATATTACTGTTATAGCTGGATTCTATGATGTAACTTACATTGTTTAAAGGAGAACTCTTAGCTAGTCACTCACTAGGCGTTTTAGGTCATGTTTTCCTTGTTTCTCTATTCTCCAAGTAGCGAGCGAGTCCGGGGTGCTTAGCCTACAGAAGATACTCATCTGGGCCCGTCTTCAGAGTCTAATAACTTGAAAAATTGTAAATATTGAACTTAAGTAAATGTTGTACATATAGTGAGGGTTGAGAGAGTCAAGTATAGTTGTTGTAATTA
Organism: Citrullus mucosospermus; assembly: GCA_030954485.1. Lineage (NCBI taxonomy): Eukaryota > Viridiplantae > Streptophyta > Magnoliopsida > Cucurbitales > Cucurbitaceae > Citrullus > Citrullus mucosospermus. Next base: position 21,628,716 of record CM062057.1, read on the forward strand.
TTAAACATCCTAAATTAGCTTGACTATGTTAATCGTTAAACCCTGGTGTTAGTTATGATATGAATTGATTATATAACTGTTTATCAGGTGATGGTTTTAAGTTAGGGTTAACAGTGGATGTCGTGAGAGGGTCGATGTCTACTGTCCTCACACTCACTCCTGGTTCAAGAGGATACCAAGGAGGGGGTGTGACACTTTTCATGTGGCTTGTTGGATTGATCAGAAGCCTTCATTGGAATATTTTCAATCACCAATGTCATATTCAATTGAACCATAGTCTTTTTGCCAATTATAACATTCATGCATCTTTTTTCCTGCAAACATAAAAAAAAAACATCACTAATAGTTGGAAGAGGAGTTTTCCCAAGTATCCTACCTCTAAACTCATCAAACTCAACCTTGAGGCTGACAAGGAATTTGTAATATGACCATCTTCAACAATTTTCTATAGTGCTTTTGGTCCTCTAGAGACTTTCACTCATATGTGTCAAATAGGTCAAGGTCTTGCCAAATCCTTTTTAGGGAGTGAAAGTGTTGAGTAACTAAGCGATCTCTTGTCGTATATCACCCAATTTAAGATTCAACTCAAACACTTGTGACTAGTTGCCCAAGTTAGAATATATTTAAGTCACATTATCCCATAATTCTTTGGTAGTAGAGTAACACATGTAGTTACAATTGATGTCTTTAACCATGAAATTTACAAGCCAAGTCATAACCATGGAGTTTTCAGCGTCGCACCTAGCAAATGAAGGGTTATTAGCTGGGGCCGATTTTTTCTCCAGTGATGCAACCAATCTTCCCTTGTCCACGAATATACATTTGGACACATTGAGACTAACAAAGAAAGTTATCCCCATTAAGTCAAATGGTGGTTATTTGAATAGTTGTACTATTGGAATGGATGCGACTGTCTACGCCTTTGATAATAATGGACTTTGTGTCTGTCATGTCACAAATACAAATCCAACAAAGGAAAAAATAATCATAGATAGACAGATCTGAAAAATAAAACAAGCAGTCTAATCGGACTAAAAATTTGTCAGCAGCTACGAGTGATAGACGGCGGTTGTGGGCGACAATGTGCGACAGTGCAGCAACGATCGTTGACACAGATGGGAATGGTTGATGGAGGAGGCTCGAAAATGACTGGTGAACTTTAGAAAGGACGAGTCAATTGCACAAAATCAGTTGTGACCAACCATAGAGATGCGGGGTTCGTTAGAGATTACGACGACTGGCGGCTTGCTCAAGCATTCGACAGCGGCGAAAAATAGGGCCAAACCTGCATGATGCAAGATTTGGGTTGATCAAGGTAGCAGTTCATGGATCGGGGCTGGAGGGATTAGCGGCGTGGGAAGAAGAAGAAAAATTAGGGTTTTTTAGGGTTTCAGAAAAATTAGTATTTTTTTTTTTTATAGCTTTTGGTACACTCTGATACCATGCTAAAAATGTATTTTTTTTCTCTTATTTCTCAAAAGACAAAGGAGTTTCTTAAATAGAAGAAATACTCCATTACAAATAAGATAAAAGATAAATATAGCAAATATAATACAATAATACAATTGAGATATTAACAAAATAAGAAATAATCAACATATTTCAATATATGGAGGAAACTAATGTGTGAGAATAGAAAAGGGAATTGTAAATCTAAATTTAGGGAGTAATTTCATAACTTTTCTCTTTGTAACACCGTTGACTGAAGAGATTAATATTTCAAAAGATGATCATATATAACTCAATCTCAATCTTGAACGAGTTATGAACCTTTGCCTATGAGGGCTCGTCCTTTGATTTGTATGGGTGAGAGTGGTCCGAGCTGCCCACTTAATAAATTTACCATTTTGGAGACTTGGCTAAGTGGGAAGCTTGGAACATAACTTCACAAATTGAAATTCACTCATTCCCGTGTGGGGGTAAGTAGATGAGTAGTTCCTTTAAGTGTTGACTATGGGTCTTGAAAAATGAGGCCCATAAACAAATTGTTCATTAAAGAATAAGTGGTACTTAAGGATAAAGAGGTAATTACAAGGATAAAACAGACATTTGATCCAGCTGTAATTACGAATGACTCATAAATGATCGACTTACGATAAATGATTATATCCATGGACACAACTGAAGGAGTTAGCAACGTAAAAGCGGAAGCAATTATTTTGATGATTAAACATGCTTGTTCTAAAACCGGAAAAACAGAGACAAGGACGCTTACTTATTGTAGCTCAAAATTGATCTAAAATCCTTCAAGTTTTAGATCATACTTTGTGAACCACCACAAGAGTTTTTCTTGTTATTCTCTCGCCTTAGAACGAATTGTAGGATCCAAATTGTGTTGAATTTGGAGCAAAAATGTGAAGAATATTGTGTTTTGAAGAGTATTTGAACTTGAAATAATTTCAGCAAATTCTTATTGATAGCCAACCCCTTTTCAATCTTCCTTTCTTTTATATAAAGAAGAATCCATGCATATCACATGTACCATGGATTTGCCACCTTAATTGATGATTTAGGAGGTAAATTAAGAGGTGGAAGATGGTGGTAATCAAGCTTTGAGGAAAGAACACCAAATGCTTCTTCATGCAAGAGGTTGGGAAAATTCACTTTGGAAAAATCCACTAAATTCAATTTAAATTTTACAAATTCAAAATGAATTTTGATTTCCAATTTTCACAAAATAATTCTAATAATTAATTTTTATTAATTTAATATAAAATTAATTTAAATACAAATTAATTATATTAAAATAATATTTAATATTAAATTAATAATTTTTCACATTTCCTGGCTATTTCAAAACTAATGAATCTCTATTCATTAGAAAAATATTTAAATCACATTTAAATATTTCTAACTCTCCAATTTCGTCTTAATTTGTAATTAAACTAACAAACCATAAATTTTGATCTTTACCGAATTCGAACATTTGAAATTCTTTTAACACAGTGTTCTAAGGTTTAGTCCCTGAGCTAACAAGGAGACCTATGGACCTAAAGATCATGAGCTCCAATGATCCGGAATTCATCGGTTAAACTCTTGAACTTAGTTAATTAAGATTTGTTAACTATTGGAACACTCCATTATAGCCCAGCAGCTTCACCTTCCTCACTGTAGATATATTTCTGTCCATTTGATATAACCATGATTAGTAAGTTGATCCTTCACTAGTTGTTTGTAATTACACCTACGTCAAAATTACCATTTTACTCCTATAATTACATTTGATTCCTTAAGTCCCATTGATCCTCTAATGAACTATTGGTTTGTGGTCCAACCAACAAACCAAGTCCTTCTCTGGCCAATGAGAAGGTGGGCCCCTTGTCAAGACTTAGAGTCAGCACTTAAGGGAACAACTTCTCTACTAACCTAGAATTTAGTAGGAGTGAATTCCATCCTGCAGGACTATGTCCCCAACTATTTGCTTAATCTTATCCTTAGAATGGGGGGTTTATTGAGTTGGTAAATTCGAGTCACTCTCACCCATGCAGATTAAAGGATAATCTCAAACAAACAGGAGTTCATAGTTAGCTTAGGATTAAGATTGAGTTACCTAAGTCACCAGGTTGAAATAATCAATTTTAATTCTAAACAGTGTTAATAAAGTAAAAGTGATTATTTCATGGTTCGGTCTTATGCGAACTCATTGCATAGGATGTCTCCACTCACATGTCTCTACATAGACGATATAGGATCACATCGTTTGTATCAAATACAAAGTGGGCCACATCCATAGTGTCCCCAAGATAAGATACCCAGCCTTATCCCCATACTATAAACCGTTTTGGCTATTACCTAAACTTGATCCACTTTTATGTCTACAACACATAAAGTCTAAGTATTCAATCTATAGCCAAGGGTTTTTAGTTTATTGGATTTAATAAATGTAATTCACATATTCAATAACAACTTTATTGAAGAAATCTCGATAACAACTTTATTGAGAATAAGTTCTAGAATTTACAAACAACGTGTTTTAGGACATAAAACCCAACAAACTCACACTTAGACTAAAATTCCAATGAGTATATCTAAATAATGTTGAGTTTACAGAGAAAAGCATATAAATATAATAAACTAGCGCATTGGATACCCAGTAGACTTACTAGGTGACTCTCAAACACTTTAGCCGTGAGAACCTTTGTAAATAGATTAGTAATGTTGTGCTCTGATGCAATCTGCTTGACTATTACGTCACCTCTATGTATAATTTCTCTGATGAGATGATATTTTTTCGTTTAATTTGTTTGTCACACTTATGGCTTCTAGGTTCTTAACAGAACTTCCAGATTTACTAAGAACTTTTTTAACAATATTGCTTCCTTTGCCGCTTCACATGCAGCTACGTACTCAGCTTCCATGGTGGAGTCGGCTATACAACCTTGTTTAATACTCCTCCATACTATTTCTCCTCCAATTAGAGTGAACATTGATCTTGACGTAGATTTCCTCGAATCTATGTCGGTTTGAAAATCAGAGTCAGTGTATCCTGTAAGGATCAGATCCTTAGCGCCATACACGAGCATATAGTCCCTCATTCTCCTTAAATACTCGAGGATCTTTTTAATGACAGTCCAATGATCATATCCTAGATTGGACTGATACCTGCTGACTATCCCTACTGCATAGCATATGTCAAGCCGTGTACACAGCATGACATACATTAAACTTCGACTGCTAATGCTTAGGGAATACGTCTCATATCCTCAACTTCTTGAGGTGTCTTATAACACTATTCCTTTGACCAATGAATTCCATGTCTAAATGGTAATAGATGTCTTTTGATTCTGCATCTTATATCTAAGGATGAACAACTATATGAGGCTTGGGAAAGGTATAAGGATCTCTTGAGAAGGGGCCTTCAACATGGCTACCCGGATTGGTTGCAGATTCAACTCTTCTACAATGGATTGTTAAGTTCAACCAAATCCATTCTAGATGCTCCTGCCGAAGGCTCAATTTTCTCCAAGAATGGTCAAGAGGCCTATACCATACTAGAAGACTTGGCCATTACATCGTACAATTTGTCATGTGAACGGCCTTCTCCAATCATCCCAAAAGCCACTGGATGATATGAGATGAACGAGGTAAGTTCTCTAAAAGCTCAATTAGCTTCTCTCACTAATGCTTTATCTAAATTGTCTTAAGGAAGCCAAGCCCAAGCAAGTCCACCATCCATAGCTTCCCTTGCGGCAATGGCAAATCAACAAGAGCCAAGTGAGTTAGAGGTAGCCAATTATATGGATAGAGGACAATACCGAGATTAACAACAACTCCCAACTCACTATCATCCCAACTTGAGGAATCGTGAGAATTTCTCATATGCTAACAACAAGAATGTCTTGAAAGCACCTCAAGGATTCAATGGAGCAAGGAATGCAAAGATATCATCATTGGAGGACATAATGCTTGACTTTGTCAAAGAATCAAGATCAAGAACGACCACATGGGAGAATTCATTCCAAGCCATAGCAAGCACCGTTCAAAGCCAAGGTAAGATAATTCAAAACTTGGAGGTTCAACTTATTCAAATGGCCACATCTCTCCACATAATACAAAAAGGTAAATTTCCAAGTTGTCCGGAGAATAACCCCAAGGAGGAATGCAATGCTATAACCCTAAAGAATGGCAAGGAGTTGAACAAGAACATCATAATAGATGATGATGAGCCTCCACAAGAAGAGGATGAAGCCATCATAGAGGATGTTTCACAAAAAGAGAGTGCATTTAAGGAAAAGGAGAAATCAAAGTCAAACATAGGGAGTACTTCTAACTCTACTTCTTTTATCCTTAACACTTTACCTTTTCCTCAAAGATTTCAAAAGTAAAAGATTGATGCACGATTCTCTAAATTCTTAGACATATTTAAAAAGTTGGAAATTAACCTTCCTTTTGTAAAGGCATTAGAACAAATGCCTTTGTATGCCAAGTTCATGAAGGAAGTGTTGTCTAAGAAGAAGTATGGAGATTATGAAATGGTTGCACTAACTGAAGAATGTAGCGCGACATTACAAAGAAAATTGCCTCCAAAATTAAAGGATCTAGGGAGTGTCTATCCTTGTCATTTAAGAAATAATTCGGTTACTAAAGCGCTTTGTGATCTTGGAGCTTCTATTAACTTAATGCCTTTATCCATGTTTAGGAAGCTCAATGGTGGTGAGGTGCAACCAACTACCATATCTTTGCTTTTGGCCGATCGATCATTTGTTCATCCCTACAACATTGTGGAGAACGTATTGGTCTAGGTGGGCAAGTTTATCTTCCCAACAGACTTTATGATACTAGACATGGAGGAAGATGCCAAAGTCCCCATAATTCTTGGGAGACCTTTCTTGGCCACCGCAAGGGCCCTCGTCGATGTGCAAGATGGAAAGCTCACATTCCGCCTTAACGATGAGGAAGTAACTTTTGACATCTATAAAGTCCTTAAGCATCCATATGTGAAAAAGTATGAGCATCATGAGCCAAGCACAAAGGTAACATTGCCCCCCACCTTTAATAAAAACTCTATGCATGATGATCCTCGTTTGAATGGTAAGATTAACGACATGGTTGAAGTTAAATTAGAAAACCTTATGAAGCATGTTTCTAGTTGAATTCTCCTAGTTCTTCTTGCATGCCTCCAAAACCTAAAACAAATTATGAACAAATCATGGAGAAGCATGTTAAAAATGAAGTGGTGAGTCCGGTAAAATCTCATAATGATGACTCCATAATGATACTTGACTACATTAGAAAGATGATGTTCAACTTGACAATGAATTTTTGACCAACTCACTAAATGATAATGAATATGTTTGTGAGTGTCAACGTGGGCGAAAACTAAAAGTTTTAGGTGATCCAACGCATGGAATGAAGAAACCACCTTGGGACCCGCCATGACTCGTGAGCCTCGTCTAGCTAAAGATGTTAAACCAAGCGCTTGTTTGGAGGCAACCCAATTTCATTGCTTTCTTTAGTTTGCTTTTTCTTTTTACTTTTATTTTCAATAATCTTTGAGTCACTCATATGCTTTATTAATTTTCAGGATCTTGGTTCATCAAAAAAAGTACACTTAACATCAAGCGTGTTTGGTGGCTTCTCGCTTGCTTCCAGGCTTGTTCTTTGTCTGTTTGATGCTCTTATGCATTAGGGACAATGCATGATTCTAAGTTTGGGGTGGGAGGCGTCACTAGTTGAAAAGCGCTTGAAAAGTGCTTCATATTCTCTCAAATTAAGGGAGTTTATATTAGATTTCACTTGTTTGCTAGTGGTTTTCAGGTTAAAATGAGGAAAATTAGAAGAGAAGACCAAAAGATCAAAACCGAGCCAGAATATAGTGAAAAAGAGATAAACAAAGTTGCCAAAAATAGGGCAACACCGCGACACTATTTACCGAGAGGTAATCTGTCGCGGCACTGTCTTTCCAAATTTGGTAGCGCCGCGACGCTATGGATCAGTGCTGCGGTGCCAGTTTCCATAAATAAAAAATCATGTATTTTTGAAAAGTTTTTGGGCAGCCAACTCTATAAATTGGGGGGTTTCTAGCAGCCCTAATCATCAATCGATCATCAATCTACAGACCAAAAGGGACACAAAAAGGAGAGAATTGAGTGAGAGTTCATAAAAGAGCCTCAAATAGTGAGTTAGTTGCAAGGAAGAGGAAAAGAGTTTAAGAGAGTTGTGGTGTCGTTCGAGTTCTGACATGAGAGCCACGGAGATTGTGACGGTGCTACCTCAATCAAGAGCCTCTTTTCAATAGAGTTTCCCTTTCTTTACACTCTTTCTTTGTTTATATTGTTTGAACATGTTGCTTCAAGCTATAAGTGACTAAACTCTTTAGTTTTAGGGTTTTGATGAATTGTTTATGAATTCATGTTGATATTGTAGATTTTCATGGTTTTGTTGGAATGATTATGCTTTTCATTGTTATTGTGTTTAATTCTTGTGGATTGGTCATCTTCACATTTTAGGTTAGATGTATGCTTGAGAGATTGTATGTTTAACTTGATCTATAATAATGAATTGTTGTTAATCTATCACGAGAGTAGTTAGGTTGACAATAAAGTTGCTAAAGACTATTCTTAATGCCATGTAATTTTGTATTGGTTTCAAGAGATTAGTAATCAATTGAGTTGCATGAGAAAGGGTTGTTTTTTAGAGAAAATAACTTGGAATTAAGTTTCTAGACTTAGGCATATGAATTACCATAAATTCCATGAATTCTATAATATTGCATGATGAAATAAACAAGGATTCATTACCCTAGAACTCTCTTTGACTCTTGTATTTCTCACTTTAATACTTTCCTTATGTGATTTATATTTTCCATAACTCATAATATTCAATTTCAATCCTCAAATAAACTTGATTCAACTCTAGAATAGCTAAGTAACTTAAACCTTCACAATTGGATCTCTAGTGGAACGATATTCGGACTTAACCATCTTATATTATAACTTGACCTGTACACTTGCGGTTAACACTAAAAGTGCGCATTAAATGCTTACAAATGTTTTGATCATTCGACCAACTAGTATTTTGAGAGTATGGATGTGTCTTTTTTGGAAAATCAATCATTCTTTCGCCAAAATTCTCTTCAGTGGAAGGCATCTAACCTTCAATATAATTTTTGGGACACTTGACCTCTCCCAAAGCTTATTGGTTATGAAATTATGAGTACTAGTCCTTCGTTGCTAAGTGTGGAGAATTCTTCCTCAAGGGAGAAACACTACAAACTTACCTAACAAGTTGAATCCTAATCTTCAGCTTTATGCTAGATGAAGCTTGACTCTAAAGGATCGAGATCAAACAATTGACTTATCATAGGACCAATCTAATGCTTTGAAGAATGATTCCTAAAATTCAAAGTATTAGACACTCTACCTTGTTTCTTCTAGGTCTTCATCCCCTCATATTTCTTTACTTGATGTTATTTACCTTGATATTTTAATTGCCCATAGGAAAGGTACCAAATATCCCATTGCTAACTATCTCTCTCATCATAGTGTAGGATCGGTATGGCAACCCTAGAGGGGGAGGGGGGGTGAATAGGGTTTATTAAAATGAATTTAAACTTTTTACTAATGTGTGCTCAATTAAGCGAATTAATAAACTCTTTGCAAATAAGTAGTTTAAACAATATTTTCTATGCAAATAAATTGATTTTGAATTAAACAAGAAATTAACAATCACACTTTAAAGCACCTTGTTTAATTCTAATAAAAAGATTGGTAATGAATATAGAAATTTAAGAACAACCAATATGAGCAATTAATTTGAAGAATTAAAAATTGCAATTAATTTCATGCAATAAAATATATTAACAAAAATTAATTGCAAAAATAAATTAGGAGAGGGATAGAGAAAATGACACCGTGAATTTTATAGTGGTTCGGCAAAATCGGCCTACGTCAACTTCCTAAGCTCCTCTTGGGTACTTCACTAGAAGTTTTTTACTCTTTCCACCGCTTAGAGTCGAACTGCTACAACGTTCTTTTTTTAGGTGCAAGAACAAACCCGATCCTTTCCACGGTTAAGGATCAAACCATTACAACAGCTCTTTTTCTTGGGATCAAGAGCCAACCTATACAAAAATTAGGAAAAACAAAGAGCACACTTGACAAACTCTCTAAATAGAGTGGATTTACAAGTTTAAGCACTTCACAAATAAATCCTCACAATACAATATATCTCTCTCAAGAATAAGATGAAAAGAAGAAAATTTAAACTTGGAGAGAGAGCAACAATGGTGGCTTGGTGAATTATGGAGGATTGAAAATAATAAGAGTTGTTGTAGAATTTTGGAGAAGATGAAGTGTTTAGAAAGAAATGAAGGTGGGTGAAGACCAAATTAATTTGGACCATTAGATCTTTGTAAAAGAAAATTGAATGGTGAAGATTTAAACTCAACTAGCCGTTAGACATAAACATATAATAATATTAAATTAATCTTTTTAAAAAGCAACTAGCCGTTAGACACAAACATATATAATAATATTAAATTCATCTTCTTTTTAAATTCATTTTCTTTTTAAAATCATTTTCTTTTTAAAATCATTTTCTTTTTAACATCAATCCAAAAATAAAAAACCCACCAATTGTCACTTCTCCATTGCTCCAAGTGGCACCTTTCAATTAGTCCAATTTGATTAAAAAAAATCTATCACGTTATCAGCTCGGGATTTTCCCATTAAGCTTGTTTTGGTCATATCTTCTTCGTTTGAACTCCGATTTGAGTGATTCAAATTGCATTGGAACCGTTGTTCCAAACTCCACGCATTAGATACTTTAAAACACTCAAATAGTTAATAAATAAAATTAGGTTTGTTATCATCAAAACACTAATTAATCAATCAATTAAAATAAATTAATTGGAGATTAAGGGCCAAAAAGCCAACACATAGATTGTCTAACTGTCATGAAGTCTTCACTTCCAAAATAACCAACCTATTTGTTCCAAGGAATATATAGAAGGCCCTAAATGATTTGAATTATAGAAAGATAACAAAACAGTGGGATGTAAATGAGTGTTCACTATAAAATGTAACTCTAAGGATAGTGTTAAAAGGTATAAGGCCAGTTGGTTGCCAAGTGTCACACCCCCTCCAGGTACCCTAACTTAAGAGAAAGTGTGAGGACAGCGGACACCAACCCTCTTACAGTATCCACTTTCAACCTTATCCCTTGACCAACACCTAATAAGCAGATATATACAATGATTGGACAACATACTTTAACCAAGGTTAAGCTATCATACATACATTGATTTTCACTCAAACCATATATTTACATAAGTTCATCAACATCCCTTAACCCTATATATGTCTAGACGAATTGCTGCGTAGGCTAAGCACCCCAGACTAGCTCGCTACCTGTAAAACAGAAAAACAAAGAAAACTTGAGCTAGGATACCCAATGAGTGACATATCTAGTAAAAACCTTCCTTTAACTCGAAAGCTGATTAAACTGTAATCATTCTATAACAATGCATAAATAACATCAATTCAAAGTCATATCCATGCAAAACATGCTCAAGTAGCATTGTCATACCATGTATGTTCATTTCAAAAAAAGATACACGGAAATTCGGTTTATTTCAAAAGCATCTTCCTTAGTTGAGGTAGAACATAGCTCAACGCTACTCAACGTCGAAAATATCCTTAGTTGGGGCGGAGTAATCTCGACACACCCTACGTCGGATATCCTTAGCTGTTTGGAGTAATCTCAACACAACAGCGTCTATCATCCCTCTATGTTCACATAGATATCATATCCTGGGTTACCCAAATACCTCCTCAAGTCCTCCAGTACCAGATCCCATAAACGAGATTTAGGCCACCCACATGCCTTCTCCGAGTCCTTCAGCATTGGGGGCTATCTCTATACTAAGGTAACCCATATGCCTTCTCTGAGTCCTTTAGAATTAGGAACCATTTCTATATCCCGGCTACCCACATGCCTTCTCTGTGTCCTTCAGCATTGGGAGCCTTTTCAAAAACATCATTAAAAAACCACATGCTTTGGAAATAACATATTAAAGATTCATGAGTTTATAAGATTTCAAATTCTCATAAACTGATTAACAATCATCAATGCTTTCCATGAAATAATAGGTTAATAAAAAGAATGCCTTTCATAAAACTCGTTGAACAACTAGCATGCCTCAAATGATTTCCAATGTAGAACACATAATATGCACACACTTGGAAACACATACATTTTTCAAGCAAATAATCCTCATAGCACGTAAAAACCTGCGAAAAGCATAAACATATAAATATGTTTCCAAACATAATCATACAACATAAAAACTTTGTTAAAAGTTGACTCATTTTAAATAAATTGTCACTCACTACTTGTCCCGGGCCCTTAGTGGGTTATACGCCTTTCCTAGCTCCTCTTGTCCTAAAATAATAGGTTTCCCTTTGTTAGATTTCCTTAAAATTCATTTTTACATAGGAAACAAGCCTTAAACATTCATATTATTCACCACCGAGACCCTACTACATAAATAAAACCATTGATAAGCACTTGAAAAGTGCTTTCTATTCTCTCAAATTAAGGGAGTTTATATTAGATTTCACTTGTTTGCTAGTGATTTTCAGGTTAAAACGAGGAAAATTAGAAGAAACGACTAAAAGATCAAAACCGAGCAAGAATACGGTGAAAAAGAGCTGAAAAACTCAAAAGGGCAAATTTTGGGATAGCGCCGCGGCGCCGAGACGGCACTACCGCGGCGCTGAAACATAAATGCATCGTTCTGGACGCATAGTAGCACCGCGGCGCTGAAACATAAACGCATCATTATGGACGCATAGTAGCACTGCAGCTCCGAGATGGTGCTGCCTAGACGCAACCTTGTTGAACGCATGACAGTGTCGCAGCGCTTGGACGGCCGCGGCGATCATGCCCGAGAACAATATTTCTGACGCATCACAGTGTCACGGCGCTTGGATGGCGCTACTGCGGCGCTAAAACCTGAGAGCAAACTTTTCTGATGCAACTTTAGCACCGCGGGGCTATTGAACAGCGCTGCGGCGCCAACTTTCCTTAAATGAAAAATTGTTTTTTTTGGTAAATTTTTGGGCGGCCAAACTCTATAAATTTGGGGGTTTCCAGCAGCCCAAGGGGATCAAAGAAAATCAAAGCAAAGCAAGGAAGTTACAGACCTAAAGAGCCACAAAAGGGAGAGAATTAAGTGAGAGTTCAAAGAGTGAGTTAGTTGCAAGGAAGAGGAAAAGAGTTCGAGATAGTTGTGGTGCCCTTCGAATTCCGACGTGAGAGCCAAGGAGATCGTGACGGTGCTACCTCAATCAAGAGCCTCTTTTGAGTAGAGTTTCACTTTCTTTACACTCTTTCTTTGTTTATTTTGCTTAAACATGTTGCTTCAAGCTATGAGTGGCTAAACTCTTTAGTTTTAGGGTTTTGATGATTTGTTTATGAATTTATGTTGATCTCGTAGACTTTCATGGTTTTGTTGGAATGATTATGCTTTTCATTATTATTGTGTTTAATTCTTGTGGATTGGCCATCCTCACATGTTAGGTTAGATGTATGATTGAGAGATTGTATGTTTAATTTGATCTATAACAATGAATTGGTGTAATCTATCACGAGAGTAGTTAGGTTGACAATAAGAGTTGTTTAAGACTATTCTTAATGCCATGTAATTTGTATCGGTTTCAAGAGATTAGTAAGCAATCGAGTTGCATGAGAAAGGGTTGTTTTTGAGAGAAAATAACTTGGAATTAAGTTTCTAGACTTAGGCATATGAATTACAATAAAATCCATGAAATCTATAATATTGCATGATGAAATAAACAAGGATTCATTACCCTAGAACTCTCTTTGACTCTTGAGTTTCTCACTTTAATACTTTCTTTATTTGATTTGTATTTTCCATAACTTATAATATTCAATTTCAATCCTCAAATAAAATTGATTCAACTCTAGAATAGCTAAGTAACTTAAACCTTCCCAATTGGATCTCTAGTGGAACGATATTCGGACTTAACCGTCTTATATTATAACTTGACTTATACACTTGCAGTTAACACTCAAAGTGCGCATCAAGTTTTTGGCACCGTTGCCGGGGATCCAAAGAACGATTTTTGTTATTTAATATTCATTAGAATTGATAGATCTTAATTTGAGATGTATATTATTTGATCATTTTTTATATTTTATATTTTTATTTTATTTTATTTTTTATTTTATTTTATTTTATATTATTTTTTTCCTTTTTTATTTTATTTTATTTTATATTATTTTTTTTCCTTTTTTTATTTTATTTTATTTTATTTTATTTTATTTTTTTTGATTATTTTGTCGGTTTATGCCTCGAGATAATACGAATATTCTTCCTCTTGATCCGAGATTGAAAGAACGTGTAGAAGAAACCTAAGGGTTCAACACAATCACATTGAAGAGATGGCAGAGGAGATACCAAAGGCAATTCGGGACTACTTCCAACCGACATTACCGAAAAATCAACCTGGCATTATGAATGTACCCATCAATGTCAACAATTTTGAGTTGAAACCGGGGTTGATCCACATGGCTAGAGAGCTAGCCTTTAGAGGAATAACCAATGAAGATCCTCACAAGCACTTACGATCTTTCTTAGAAATATGCGGAACGGTAAAGATGAATGGTGTTTCTAACGATGCAATTAAACTAAGACTTTTTCCTTTCTCTTTACAGGACCGTGCTAAGGATTGGTTGGAAACCATACCTCCGGATAGCATCACAACGTGGGAGATCTTAGCTCAAGCTTTCTTGAACAAATATTTTCCACCGGCTAAATCTCAAAGACTAAGGACGGAGATTGGAACATTCTGCCAACTTGAGGATGAACAATTATATGAGGCTTGGGAGAGGTATAAGGATCTCTTGAGAAGGTGCCCTCAACATGGTTACCCGGATTGGTTGCAAATTCAACTCTTTTACAATAGATTAGCAAGCTCAACCAAATCCATATTAGATGCAACCGCTGGAGGGTCAATTTTTTCAAAGAATGCTCAAGAGGCCTATACCATACTAGAAGACTTGGCCACTACATCGTACAATTGGCCATGTGAACGGTCTTCTCCAATCATCCCAAAAGCCACCGGACGATATGAGATGGACGAGGTAAGTTCTTTAAAAATTGGCTTCTCTTACTAATGCCTTATTTAAATTTTCTCAAGGAAGCCAAGTACAAGCAAGTCCATCATCCATAGCTTCCCTTGCGGCCATGGCAAATCAACAAGAGCCAAGTGAGTTGGAAGTCGCCAATTATGTAGATAGAGGACAATACCGAGGTCAAAAACAACTTCCAACTCACTATCATCCCAACTTGAGGAATCATGAGAATTTTTCATATGCTAACAACAAAAATGTGTTGCAAGCACCTCAAGGATTCAATGGAGCGAGGAATGCAAAGACATCATCACTAGAGGAGATAATGCTTGACTTTGTCAAAGAGTCAAGATCAAGGACAACCACATTGGAGAATTCGGTCCAAGCAATTGCAAGCACCGTTCAAAGCCAAGGTAAGGCACTTCAAAACTTGGAGGTTCAACTTAGTCAAATGGCAACTTCCCTCCAAACAATGCAAAAGGGTAAGTTCTCTAGTTGTCCCGAGATAAACCCAAGGGAGGAATGCAAGGCCGTGACGTTGAGGAGTGGGAAAAAGCTATCAACTCCCTTGATCAATGATGAAGATGATGAGCTTCCACAAGAAGAAGATGAAGCCATCATAGGGGATATTCAACAAAAAGAGAGTGCATCTAAGGAAAAGGAGAAATCAAAGTCCAACATAGGGAGTACTTCTAACTCTACTTCTTTTATCCCTAATACTTTACCTTTTCCTCAAAGATTTCAAAAGAAAAAGATTGATGCTCAATTTTCAAAATTCTTAGACATATTCAAAAAGTTAGAAATTAACCTTCCTTTTGCAGAAGCATTAGAACATATGCCTAAGTATGCCAAATTCATGAAGGATGTATTGTCTAAGAAGAAAGGGTATGGAGATTATGAAATGGTTGCACTAACCGAAGAATGTAGTGCAACACTACAAAAGATATTGCCTCCAAAACTAAAGGATCCAGAGAGTTTCTCTATCCCTTGTCATTTAGGCAACAATAAAGTTACTAAAGCACTTTGTAATCTTGGAGCTTCTATTAATTTAATGCCTTTATCCATGTTTAGGAAGCTCAATGGAGGAGAGGTGCAACCAACTACCATATCTTTGCTTTTGGCCGATCGATCATTTGTCCACCCCTACGGCATTGTGGAGGACGTCTTGGTGAAGGTAGACAAGTTTATCTTCCCGGCGGACTTTGTGATATTAGACATGGAGGAAGATGCCGAAGTCCCCATAATCCTTGGGAAACCATTCTTGGCCACTGGAAGGGCCCTCATCGATGTGCAAGATGGAAAGCTCACATTCTGCCTTAACGATGAGGAGGTAACATTTGACATTTATAAAACCCTCAAGCATCCGGATATAGAAAGGTATGAGCATCATGAGCCAAGCACAAAGGTAACATCACCTCTCTCTTCAAATAAAAACTCTATGCATGATAAGCCTCCTTTGAATGGTAAGACTAATAGCATGCTTTATGTTAAATTAGAAAATTCTATGGAGCATGTTTTTAGTTGTGATAATTCTCCTAGTTCTTCTTGCATGCCTCCCAAACCTATAATGAATTATGAACAAATTATGGAGAAGCATGATAAAAATGAAGTGGTGAGTCCAGTAAAATCTAAGCATGATGATTCTTTAATAAGTCTTGACTACATTAGTAAAGATGATGTTCAACTTAATAATGATTTATTGACTAACTCACTAAATGCTAATGAATATGTTTGTGAGTATCAATGTGGGCGAATACTAAAAGTTGTAGGTGATCTAAAGCATGAAAGGAAGAAACCACCTTGGGATCCACCGTGATTCGTGAGCCCCGTCTAGCTAGAAGACTTTAAACCAAGCGCTTATTAGGAGGCAACCCAATTTTATTGCTTTCTTTACTTTTTTTTTTTTATTTTTTTTTATTTTTAATAAATCTTGGAGTCACTCATATGCTTTATCTCTCAAGAACGTGGGTTATCACACAAAGTACTCCTTACACCAAGCCTGTTTGGTGGCTTCCCGTTTGTTCCTAGGCTTGCTCTTTCCTTGTTAGATGCTCTTATGCATTGGGGACAATGCATGATTCTAAGTTTGGGGTGGGAGGTGTCTTTCGTACTTTTGTGTGTTTTCTTATCCTGCTATGCATGTTAGTGAAGGTTCAAATGATCATATGCATGTCAATTTTTGAAAAACAAAAAATTTTGAAAATTTTAGAGCTTTTAAAGTTAATGAGAATGTTGTTTATGGTTGTGTGCCTTGATGTTGATTACCCATGATAAGATTCGAATTTGCATGATAGATGACTTATTATGGAAATAGAATAGCACTATCTTGAGTTAAATTCATTTAAGTCCCTCTTATAATTTCTCATATTCTTCAGCACGTAGCAACTTTAATTTAAAATCTTTAATTGAAAAAAAATTAAGTTGGGTGTATTTGGTTGTCACTCCGAAAGGCCCCACCGATTAGAGAGTAGAAATGCATGATAGCTTGTAATCTTAGACTAAGGAAAAAGAAAAGAGTATACATGCCTTGAGAAAAGAAAAGTGTACACAAAATATATGAGCATTATTTGTCTATCTTTTTAAATGTTAAACTTGTAACGAGTATGCATGGATAGGGGTAAAAAGAGCTGCCTTTGCTGTGATCAGTAAGGACGCCTGGGAATTGACTAGGTACGAGTCTCTACAGTAAATGTGTGAAAGTTAGTGCCTCTAGGTAAAAGAATGCAAGTTTGGGCCCATGAAAAAAATATATGATTGAAAGGCACCTTAGTGGACATATTACTCACTTAAAATGTATGAAAGCTTGAAGATTGGTGCATGAGCTAGAGTAGGGGAAAAACTAAAGAAACTCTCTTAAGTCCTAATTTGAGTTCTAGTATTTTAAATGGAAGGAGGCTTGCACACACACACATGGGAGATAGCAAGATTTGGCCTTGAATGATTATAACAATATAGATATGCTTGCATGTTTCTACTTAAGCTCTAAATGCTATTCTCTGAGACATAAGTCAATTGCACACTTCTTCATCTAAACTCCCTATTATTTGATTTTATTCTTTGCTCGGGACTAGCAAATCTCTATGTTTGGGGTGTTGATAGGCACTTGAAAAGTGCTTTCTATTCTCTCAAATTAAGGGAGTTTATATTATATTTCACTTATTTGCTAGTGATTTTCAGGCTAAAACGAGGAAAATTTGAAGAAACGACTAAAAGATCAAAATCGAGCAAGAATACAACGAAAAAGAGTTGAAAAACTCAAAAGGGCGAATTTGGGGATAGCGCCACGGCGCCAGACTATATTCCATGAATAAATGCTCAACTGAGGCTATATTTCATTTAAAGGTTCATTAACAAACGAGATTCAAGCCATTAGCGAGACTCAACCAGCGAAATCAACCAAAAACCAACTGTACCAACGAGACTTTGGACGAGTAAGACCAGCGAGAGCCGCGAGACTAGCTAGATTTGTGAGACAAAATCCACCAGCGAAACCAGCGAGACTCGTCTCACTCTTTCTGCTCCTATTCTCAATACTACCCAAACTTCTAACTGTTAAAAGTCGTATTTTCAGCCCAAATTAGAATTTCTTTCCTTCTACAAACTTGTAGAGAAATATGTTTTCTAGCTTACCTCAAAATTTCAAAGCTTAACTTTTCTTCGTTCGACAGATATTTTGAATTTACTAGGCCCTGCTCTAGATCACTCGAGAAATCCGTATCAGTTGCTTCCACCTAAACTTTAACATGTTTCTCTTCATATTTAGCTCAACAATCATTCACAAAGTTGTTAATAATTGTGTTAACTTACTAACCTCAAATTTTTAGCTTTAAACTCTATCTCTTCCGCTTGATATTCACCAAACACCAAACCTTGTTTAGAATGCACGACAGCAAGCAACCCGCCTGCTTCAACTTCAATTTCACCATGAAACCGACCAAAATCCTACACGAATCTGCCCCTGATATCTTCTTCTACCTCCCTTCGATGCCTGAAGAATAGAATCGGTTTGAGTTTTGAAATGGAAGAAAAACCAATCGGCAACTTCCCAATCTAAAAGTAAAACTCAACCAATTTCCTCCCACTATCTCTTTTCTTTCTTTCTTTTTTTTGTTTTTTAAATTTTTTTATTAATTTTCTTTTCTTTTCTTTTTCCTTTCCTTTCATTTCTTTTCCTTTCTTTTTCTTTCTTTTTAATTTAAGAGAGAAAAAAAACAAAAAGAAAATCCGTTTTTACATCCTAATTAATATTCAAAGTAAATTCTAACTTGGTTTCCTCTCAATGACTTAAATATTCAACTGACCAAAAATTACTTCCGGCTTCCTCCACTTCTTCCTTCGATCTACAAGAGGGAGAACAAGTAAATAAGTTCACAACGATACTACATACTTATGTTTAGCATTTACAAATGAAAGTAGGGTTTAGACCAAGGGGTTGACTTAGACCTATGGAATTGATTATCAAGAAACATTTTGCTCCAGTTGCTAAAATTAACTCTTCAAGATTCCATTATTTATTGTAGTTCATTTTGATTGACCTCTATATCAACTTGATGCTCAGAATGCCTTTCTCAATGGGGATCTTGAAGAAGAAGTATTTATGGATTTGCCACATGGTTTGGAGGTGGATCTCGGGATTAACAAAGAGTGTAAGTTAAAAAAATCGTGATATGGCTTTAAACAGTCTCTTATAGCATGGTTTTATTTGGAAAGGCTGTCACAAGCTATGGATTCAGTTAAAGTCAAGTTGATCATGCTATGATTAACATACTGAAAATGGTAAGGTTGTTGTTTTGATAGAGTACGTTGATGACATCATACTTACAAGTAATGATGAGATAGTTCTCAATATCTTGAAGAAAAAGCTAGCTAATGATTTCCAAATCAAGGACCTAGGAACCTTAGTACTTTCTAGGCATGGAGTTTGCAAGGTCAAAAAATGGCATTCTCATCAACCAAAGGAACCTACTGAATGAGACAGGTTTATTGGGATTGCAAGATAGTAGAAACTCCCATTGACTAGAATTTAAAATTGGTGGCTGCAACTGAAAAAGAGGTAAAAGAAAAAGAAAAGTACCAGAGACTTGTGAGGAGACTCATATACCTCTCTCATACACGTCCTGTCATTACTTTTGTAGTTAGTATGGTGAGCCAATTCATGCATGCTCCCGAGGCAGCTCACTTTGAAGTAGTTAATTATAGAATCTTGAGATATCTAAAAAGTACCCCAAGAAAAGGTATATTATTTAAGAAGCATGACCACATACATGTTGAGATTTACACAGATGCTGATTGGGCAGGCAACACAACTGATAGAAGATCCACTCTGGGTTATTGCTTCTTTGTTGGAGGAAACCTTCTTACTCAACACCCCAACTTCAAAAACAAATAAGGCTCGATACGGAGCAGAACTTAACGCACCAGCATATAACCTCTATGTGCACATAGAAACATGGCGGGTTGCCCAAGTACCTTCTCTATGTCCTTTAGTACTGGGTCCCGGGGAAACTCACGTGCCTTTTCATGTCCTTCAGCACTGAGCCTTCTCTAATACATTTTCCTTTAAGGAAAGCAATACTTTGTACAAACAGTTCATATGCAAATCTTCCATCAGAAAATAGGGCAACTCTTAAATCAATAACATTTCATAAACATACTTTTCAACACCTTTTTAGAAACATAAACTATGCTTTGTAAATTGATTGACCACCAAAACCAAAATAAATTGGAAAACCGAATTAACATGTACAAAAAAACCGTTTTGAAGCAAGAAAAGTGTCACTCACAACTTATCCTTAGGCCTTGAGTGGATTATACGCCTTCCCTACCTCCTCTTGGCCTGAAATAAACATTTTTCCAAAGTAAACCTAATAAGCAAGATTACCAACGAAAATCCCACCTTCCCAGCGAGATTCCTAGCGAAACTACCCAACAGGACACGATACTAGCAACACCAGGATAAGCGAGACTAGCGTGATTTACCTAAGGAGCAATACTTAGCGATACCCTGCGAGTTTTGTGAGATGGAAAGCCCCTTGCGTCCCAGCGACACTCGTCTCGCTACCTTTACTTTATGTACTTAGCGATACCCGACAGCAGAGATCTCCTCCTTTCCTTTTTGTTCTTCTTTTATCTGTTAAAAGTCATATCTCCAGACAGATTTAGAACTTCTTCCCTTCTACAAACTTGTAGAAAATTGAATTTCTCAGATTACCTTAAACTTTCAAGGCTTAACTCTCTTTCGTTCTCCATCTATTCCAAAATTACTCTGCGTTGCTCCAGATTGCACAGAAATTTTGTAACCGTTGCTTTTACCTAAAATTTCACATATTTATCTTCAATTTTAGCTCAGTTATCCTTCACAAGAATTGTTAAGAGTTATATTAACTCACTGACCTTAAAATTTCAACCCTAGACTCGATCTCCTCGATTCGCTCTACTCCAAACATCAGACACTGTCCAGCCCGTGCGTCCACAAACAACGTTCTGTTCCAGCTTAGATTTCAACACCAAAGCGAGTAGACTTCCGTCCAAAATCCACAAGAACACCCTCTTCTACCTCCCCTTGTAGTTCGTTTGAAAAATGGAACCGACTTAAGCTCTCGAAGTGTCTAAAAATGATTAAACATTTATTTCACTTCTATATATATACTGTCGACTTAACCCTCAAAAGCAAGCTAGCGCGCAGGGTTCTCATTCTTACTTCAACGCAAAGCACCCATAACGCAACCTACTCTAACGCCTTCAGCAATCATCCATACTCAATGCATGGCGCCCTCAACGCCTCCTACCTTCAACGCATACAACTCAACCATCCACACTCAACACATGGCGCCCTCAACGCCTCTTACCTTCGACGCATACGACAATCATCCACACTCAACGCATGGCACCCTCAACGCCTCCTACCTTTAACGCTTACAACTCAATCATCCAGTCTTAGACGCATAGGGACCACTCTGTCTTCGACGCATAGGGACCACTCTGTCTTCGACGTATAGGGACCATAACGCATGGCCACCTTACCAACGCATGGTAAGTCAAGTATGTTCCTTCCCCCTGCCAATGATCAACTTGTCCTCCAACGCGGCTTCAGCTCACAACAACCCTTCATGATTTCACCTTCAACGCATGGCCACTCAAAAGAAAATGCTAACTATTCTCTTCTTTCATCAACGCATAGTCTTGACCAACACTTAGCCAAACTTTTTGCTCTTTCACTCTCGGCTACTTGCCTCCTCCTAACACTTAGTATTATAAGCCAGTGCTTACACATGGCGCCGCAGTGGCGCCGCAGTGGCGCCACCTTTCAATGTCAGTCAGCGCTTCGACACCATCTTTCCTAATTTGAAAAATCTACATTTTTTGGAAAGAATTTTGGGCAGCAAACTCTATAAATTAGAGGGTTTCCAACAGCCCTAATCACCAATCTTGATACCAAGAGACACAAGAAGAAGAGAATTAAGAGAGAATTCATTAGAGAGTCTAAAGAGTGAGTTAGTTGCAAGGAAGAGAGAAGAGAGTTCGAGAGAGAGTTGTAGTGCCATTCGAGTTCCGACGTGAAGGCCAAGGAGATCTTGACGGTGATTCCTCATTCAAGAGCCTCTTTTCAATAGAATTTCCCTTTCTTTACACTCTTTCTTTGTTTATATTGTTTGAACATGTTGTTTAAAAGCTATGAGTGACTAAACTCTTTAGTTTTATGGTTTTGATGATTTGTTTATGAAGTTATGTTGATATTGTAGAATCTTCATGGTTTTGTTGCAATTTTTATGCTTTTCTTTGTTATTGTGCTTATATTCTTGATGAATGGCCATGTTTGAATGTTAGGTTAAATGTATGGTTGAAAGATTGTATGTCTAACTAGACCTATAACAAAGAATTGTTGTTAATCTCTCATGAAAATAGTTAGGTTAACAATAAAAGTTGCTAAAGATTATGCTTAATGCCAAGTAATTTGTATATGTTTCAAGAAATTAGTAATCAATTGAGTTGCATGAGAAGTTGTTTTTTAGAGAAAATAACTTGGATTTATATTTCTAGACTTAAGCTTAAGAATTGCAATAAAATCCATGAACCCTAGGGACATGATGAAGTAAACAAGGATTCAATACCCTAGAACTCTCTTTGGCTCTTGCGTTTCTTATTTACTTGCTTTCCTTTTTAGTTCTTCAAAATCACAACTTAAATTCTAACCCTCAAATAAAATTGATTAAATTCTAGAATAGCTAAGTAACTTAAACATTCCCCCAATTGGATCCTTAGTGGAACGATATTCAGACTTCACCGTCTCGTATTATAACTTGACCTGTACACTTATGGTTAACACAGAAACTGCGCATCAGTAGGCTTGTGGACTTA
Organism: Citrullus mucosospermus; assembly: GCA_030954485.1. Taxonomy (NCBI): domain Eukaryota; kingdom Viridiplantae; phylum Streptophyta; class Magnoliopsida; order Cucurbitales; family Cucurbitaceae; genus Citrullus; species Citrullus mucosospermus. Next base: position 21,651,672 of record CM062057.1, read on the forward strand.
GCCGAGAGTCCTTTTGGTAAGCCCTAATTTTAGACCCTTATGTGGTTTACCAAGCTTGGGATTTATTTTGAGATGCAAATTAGAATATAAAAAATTTAAGAGGGTTATCACCATTTAGACCAAGGTTGAAAGATGCTATTAAGGATTATGATTATCATCAATATTATTATCATTAGTATTACTATTACTATCATTATTGTTACTATCAGTTAAAAGAAAATCTATAAACTCAATTAAATTAGTGGGAGGAAAATAAAAAAAGAATAAAAAAAAGGAAAAAGAAAGGAAGTAGAAAGTGGGCGGTGGTGGAGTTAAAAAGGAAAAGGAAAAGGATTTATCATTTGGTTTTTGCCGACTTTTCTTCTCCTCCAAATCCAAACTTCGTGGTTCTTTAGCTAGGAACTTAAATGGAGAATAAAGTGAGGATTTGGAATTGATTGGAGTGGGATTTTGAAGGGAAACATGGTGGAACTCAAAGAGAAATTGAAGCTAGTTTGGAATTCGCGCAATCTGGACAGTTTATGATGTTCGAAGGATATCAAGCTGTAGAGAACGAATATGGAGCTGAAAGTTTGAGGTTAGCAAGTTAACTCATTTTGTAATAACTCTTGGGAATGATGTCTAAGCTAAATGTGAAGGGAAACAGGTGAAATTGTAAGTAGAAGCGACTTGTTTGGTGTTTCGAGTAGTCTGGAGTAGGGTGGAAGGATTTTGAGATACCTATTGGACGAAGAGGAATTAGACATTAAAATTTGGAGGTAAGCTAGTTAATTCAAATATATACAAGTTTGTAAGAGGAATTAAAGTCTAACTTGGGATGGAAATACTATTTTTGGCAATTGGATGTGAAGATAGTATCGTTGGAGCTGATAGGTGAAGTTTGGGTGAGAAAAATCTCACTAGTGAACAAACAGCGACATTATAGGCATGTAGGTGTGGAACGAGACAAGTCTCGCTAGTCTCACTAAGTCTCTTTAGTCGCATTAGTCTCACAGATCTCGCTAGTCGCATTAGCTTCATAGATCTAGCTAGTCACACAAGTCTCGCTAGTAAGTGATAACTTGTAGAAATACAAGTTATAGTCACTATTTGAATTAATTAGAGTAACTTTAGGGCTAAACGCATGATTTTGGCAATTGAATTGTGTAATATGTATTACCATGCGTTGACACCTTTTACAAAAGAATATACCTGAGAAAATACGAACTTTTCTGTTCTTTACGTAGGATTAAGTAGAAAAGAAGCACATATAACCCAAATATCAGAGAGGAAGCTGCTGCGAGAATAAAAAAAGTGAAAACTCAGGCGTTAAGATCGTGCGTTGAGAAGAAAAAGCAGATACAGACGCCTGGACAATAGTTGTCGTGTCAATATGCAAAAGGATTACACGTTATTAGATCATGGCAGAACCAATTGGCTGACAATGTGAAAAGTCTGCGCATCAGGGCATGGAATTTAATGCAAAGGTGTCAAATCATCATGAGTTCACCTTTTCGACACCTATAAATAGCCCAAAGCTTCTCAATTAAAAAAGGAGAGGAGTTCAAGAAGCGAAAGCTCTGCACAAATTCTCCCTCACCATAACCAGCCTCCATTTGAAGCTCTTCTGTGAGAAGGATTCTGAGAATTTTCAGAGTCATCTCTCAATGAGTGAAAACCTTCACCCTATGCCATTTATATATCTGATAGCAACCATCTCAAGCCTCCATGAAACAAGACATTGCCAGTGGCGGCTTGACGTCTTCCATTTTTGTTCTTTCTTCATTTTCCTCCTTCTTACTTATACTCTATTAATGACATTCGAGAGAATGGTTTATTTACTCAATATAAGTTCGATTGACGACTATCTCCCATTCATTTCTATATTAAATACTTTACACCATGTTGCTTGAATGATAGAATGAGTAGATGTTAGAAACTAGTTTTTCTTAAGTAATATTAAATATGTTTACATCTTGATTAATGCATATCATTAGCTTGCACAACTTTGTCTGACAAACAAATTTAACAAGCACGACTATCTAGCTCGAGAGAATAGATGGTTAATCTTTAGCATTTATCAAGACTAGATGAGTTTCAGAGATGTAGTTCATTTTTTGCTTACGCAAACTTACCATGCGTCTTTGAGATAAAATTAATGTGGTGTCGAAACATCGAAAGATGGTTTCTCAAACCCAAAGTTTGTAGGTATATAAATATACTTAGATATGCTTAAGTGACAACTAGCTACTGCGTTAACTCTATTATTATCACATGGTTCCATCGTCATTCTCAACACATGCTATCTGACTCTAAATGACATTTGACTAACATTCTTCGCTTCCACCTCACATTGTTAATTGTAGGAAATTTTATTTATTCTTTATGTATAGTTTTATGTACATAAAACTCTTGAATATAATACATGTATAGTCACCGCATAGTTTTTGTATCTAGTCTCAACGTCTAATTTATCACAAATCCTTGTGTTCGACCCTAGACTCACCAGGAAACCTATAGAAGCTTACACGTGGGCTTTTATAGAAAACCTTGCTGATTAATGATCATACTTGAGTAATTCTCGATGCAAATTTTGTACTAAAATTATAACATCTAATCCACTTTGTACGCAACAAGTTATGAGGCAACAGTAAGCTAAATTTCAATATTAAAGATCTATTTGGCATAAGCTATAGATTGAAGGGAATCTTAAGGAATCTAACAAAAGGATCTAAATTATTTCAGGTCGAAAAGAGCTAGGAGAAGCTTATAATCCATTAAGAGCCCGGGACAAGTTGTGAGTGACAAAATTTTATTTATAACGATTTATTCTCTCAATGTTTTTTGTATGTTCGATTATTCTTAAAACATGAGTTTTCTAGCATGAATTGAGTATGATAAAGTATGAGTTTCTTGAAATGACTTTGAGCATGTTTTTACATGATTTTGATGACAAAGCATGATGTTTTATGGTGCCAAATTTATGAAAAGCACGTTTGTGAAATAGTTTGAATTTCTGAGAATTTGCTAAACTTGTGTTTATGAATGAATAATTTATTATCAAAGCATGCCTTATTTCTAAAAGTATAATAGATGGTCCATGCCGAAGGACATGGAGAAGGCATATGGGACGCCTTAAAACAATAACATGGTCTCCAATGCTGAAGGACTCGGAGAAGGCATATGAGCAGCCTTAATATTGTAATATGGGACCCCAGTACTAAAGGACTCGAGAAGGTACTTGGACAGCCCAGGTTATGATTCCTAAGTGCACATAGAGGGAAATTCGACATTGTTGTGTTGAGATTACTTCACACAGCTAAGATTATTCGACGTTGGGTGTGTCGAGATACTTAACCCCAACTAAGGTTGTTTTCGACGTTGAGTAGCATTGAGCTTCGGTTTGCCTCACCTAAGGAAAATATTTTATGCATAAGCTATTATTTATGATGTTTTTGACGATGAGATGTTACTATCTTTATTACTGGTTTCCGAGCATGACTTTGTTGAATACTTGAGTTAAATATGATTGTTTTTAAAAAAAACTTGTCACTCATTGGGTAACCTAGCTCATGGTTTCCATTGTTTTTCTGTTTTCCAGGTAGTGAACGAAACCGGGGTGCTTAGCCTACACAACAAACTCGTTTGGGCCTGTTACTAGTTTGCATATTTTGTAAGTATGTGTACTTAAGACTCAACATTTGACATATGGGCTTTTAAGGAGTGGCAGTTTGTATACATGTATCTAATGTATGTTAGGCTGTTGAATGGAAGTTGGTAAATGTTGGTTTGTTTGAGTTTTTTAGTATGTTTTCTGAATGAGAAATATTAACTGTTAATGGATTAAAGATAGTAAGGTTGACAGTAGATGTCGTAAAAGGGTCGGTGTCTGCAGTCTTCATACATTCTCCTAGGTTAAGAGGGTAGCTTGGGAGGGGGTGTGACACCTATGGTATTTTTTAGGCTATATGGATAAGAAGATTATTGGAAGAATTAAAGTTCTATCACACGATGCCCATGCACATTTATTATGATAACAAGTTAGCAATTTTCATTGCCCACAATCCAGTCCTTCACAATAGGACAAAACATATTGAAGTTGATAAGCAATTCATAAATGAGAAGATTGATATAGGAATAATATGCATTCCTTACCTTCCGACAACAGAGCAAATTACGAATGTGTTAACTAAATGCCCTCCAAAGTGGCAATTCAACTATTTGATTGACAAGCTGACCATGATTGATATCTTTAAACCAACTTGATGGGGAGTGTTGGTTATTTCTTATTTTGTTAATAACTCCATTTTATTTATTGTATTATATTTGTTGTATTTATTTTTATCTCATTGGTAATGGGGTATTTCTACTATTTAAGAAACCCCTTTGTCTTGTGAGAAAAAAGAGAAAAAATATATTTTTTAGTAAAATATTATTGGTTGATTATTCGTTTACTCAAAAGGTATGCCTAGAAAATAGGTTCCATTTTGGTGAAAATGAAAATGAAAAGTTAGTATTGCATGAGCTAAAATATACTGTTACAAAGCGATTTTCATTATATTCTAAAAGGCTTGAGTATATAATAACTTTTTTTTTTATTTATACATTAAATCAGAGTTCAAAGTTTTAACAAATTGGTTCCTTTTTACTAAAAATAGAATGCATCTTTTTTAGATTTATATTTAACATAAGACATCAACTTGGAATTGTTTGTTCGTTATTCTTGTACAACACTTTAACCATTCAACAATAACATACCAACTTATTTACCATCTACCTATTTTAGGTCCCCTCTCTCTAGCTTCATTCAATGTACCTCAATCATTATGAAATCTATAAATGAGAAGGAAACACCAAAGAGAAATCATAAAAAAGGAATCAAAAGCAACAAAGAAGGGCTTGTGACAAGAAGGAAAGTCGATGAAGTCGTGGTTGATATGTTTGGTCTTTATTAGCATTTGGTGGTGGGCCAAGAAGTAGCAGCTGAGACAAAGCATCTTACATTTCTTGATCCTTGCAATCAACCTACTCCCGCTCCAAGTTGTTCTAAAATACTTGAAGTTGAAGCTGTTGCAAACTCCTATGACAGAGGCTGCTCTGCAATCAATCAATGTCGTGGAGGATGATGCAAATCTACATTTGAAACTTTATTTGCCTCTAATTTTGTAAAAGGAAAAATAAAATTGTTGTTTAACAAAAACTCAATTAACATTCTGATTCCGCAACTTTTTCCATGGAAGGAAAGTAAAATTGTAAGAATTAAAGCATGAGAAATCAAGCCTCAATACTTATCCTAAAAATTCCAATCAATTTTCAATATCTTATTCATGTAATTAAAAAGTACTAAGTTATATATAAAACTAATCAACGAATGCAATCATTAATTCTTTAACGATTTAGTCGGGCCACATTATTATAAATGTTTGGTGTTTATTTCTTTTTGTTTTTGGAAAATTGAATTTATAAAAAACTATTTGCATCAATTACTTCCTTTTTTGCTATCTACTTTTTAAAAGTATTTAAAAAGATTGATCTAACAACTATACTTATGTTTGTTTTATGAATTGGACTAAAATTCAAGCATTTCTTCAACAAAGGTGAAAAACACATAAGAGAATATATGTGAAAACATGCTTAACAAAAATAAAAGGAAAAAAAAAAAAAGAAGAAATATAAGTCATTACGAAAGGTGGATCTTAGAAAGTTGTTCTTGAATTTTGTGTGCAAAGAAAAAAATAAAATAAATTAGTTAAAAATAAATATTAGAAAATTCTAGTTAACATATGTCAAATTGTACATCATTATTGTGTTAGGTCAAATGGTAATCATTAACTAAGATTTTTTAAATACAAATTAGCACTATAAGGACCAAATATGTCAGTTTTAAAACTTCAATTGTATAAATGATAAACAAAATATATAACATATATTAGATATACTATTAATATACTAATGACGGTAAAATTTGAATAATAAAGAGTTAGTGTTTGTAGGACCCTCTTTCATCTTATAGTAATTGGGCAAATATGATATGTTGGTGAATTAAGTTTGGAAGGAGGAGGAGGAACTTTCATCATGAGGAGCTTTTTGTTTAAACAAAAATGAGAGGAACCCTTTCCTCCCCCCCGATTTCACCCCATCTGCTGTCATTCTTCTTCTTCATCTCTATTTTGAGTTTAGGTGTTGATCAACCAACATGAGTTGTTGAGTTTGTAGTTCTTAAGATTTTGATGTAGTTTTTGGATTGTTACAGTCTCATTTAATTTATTCTTCGTTTGATTAATGTATGGACTATTCTAGCATGTTTGTGATTAATGCTATTCAACTTCTTGTCAATGTTTGATTGATTTTTGTCTCACTTCTTGCTTGAGAGAAAGAGTATTAGATTAGATCTAACATGTTAGACTATTATTCAAATATGCACGAAGGTGATAAGCAAATAATAGAGATTGATAATGAAGGGATTTACTACTGCATTGTCCAATTAATTGATTCCATGATAATGAATTGATGGTTAGGTGTTAGAAAAGGTTGAGCTTGAAAAAGAATACCTGGATATTAGACTTCTAGTTCTATGGTTAGCATTAAATACATTGAAGAGTTAAACAATGAATTCGATTAATCCATTAACAAAATCATGCACTAGAACGTGTTTTTGTCTAGTTTTTGTCCTATTTGTCGCTGTTTATTTGCTTCCATAGGTTTAGATTAGATTAGTTCTTATCACAGTTTAGTCTCCAAGATAAAATTGGAACGATCTCTTAGTAGGTAAAAGAATTGAAGGTACATTCCCTAAGGTCAATACTCAATCAAAGTCGTTTTAAACTATATTATTACTCGAGTATACGCTTGCATGTATCATTGGGTCGTTGTTTTAGTAATTTTTTAATTAGCTCAAATAAAAGCAAGATAGGAAATAGTAGGCTATCAATTGTCAACTTGAGATGAGCAAAGAGGAAAGTTGGAGCAAAGGTATTTGGTTTTTGCTACGAAAAAAAAGGAGTTTTGAAATTCTATTTTTGGAAACAAGGCCCTTGATTATTTGGTCGATTGAAGTTAAATTCAAGATATTTTTCGTTAACCCATGAAATATGGAGAAGTTAATTAATATTATTTTCTGTTTTGAGTGATTCAAGTGTTATTAGTACTTCAACAAATTATTATTTTAGGCCAATCAAAGATCAAAATAACATAGTATGATCATCCTGAGCAGAAGCGTATGATCGTTTTGCTTCAATTTAATTTCATGAATTAGAAACACATAAAGTAAATACGAATGATTAAACATACTAAAAATACAAGTGAAGAAGAAGGTTACTTTTGAAGACCTTTCAAACTTCTCCAAATCTTGAATCGATTTCACAAACTCTTCACTCATGAGCAAGGCACCACTAAAAGGGCTTCCCCGCTATTCTCTTGGCAATGAAAGGTTTGTGCGAACCTTTTGAAAAATGGGAATACATATTTGACAGAGAACTCTTCTTTGTTTTTACTTGAGAGAAAAATTGATAGAAAGAAAGATATTATATTTCACGTTAAAAAAAAAAAAAAAAAACTCTATTTGTATTGAAGATCTTTTACAACTTAAAAAAACTCTCTCATTCCTCTATAAAATGCAGGGGAGTTATTAATTAAATTAAATTAATAAACTTATTTAATTAGCATATTTAATTAATTAAACATTTGAATCATATTCAAATGCAAATTTCTCTGTTATAACTTATAGTTTTAAGGGAAAAACTCACCTACTTACCCTAAATCCGAGAAGTAGTGAATTCCATCTTGCGTAGTTATGTTCCCAGCTTCCCATATTGTAGGCATATTGAGTCATTGACTCGAGCCACTCTCACCCATACAAAGCAAAGGATGACCTTTGTAGGTAGGAGTCCATAACTTACTCAAGATTGAGATCGAGTTGCATATTGTAATCTTTTCAAATATTAATCTCTTCAGTCATCGGTGTTACAAAGAGAGATTATATATTTCGTGGTTCGGTCTTATACAAACTCATTGTGTATGATACCACCACTCATATATCTCTACAAAAACGATTTGGATCAAATTGTTTGTAACGTTTACAAAGTGGGTCGTATCCATAGTGTTACCAGGATAAGGTACTCGACCTTATTCATATACTATAGATCTTGTAAGTTATTATTTGAACATAATCCACCTGTATGTCAACCACATACTGTTCAAGTTATATTAACCTTGGATCTTAATTTATTGGATTTGAGTTATGCAAGTCGAAATGTCAAAAATAAACAACACTTTATTTATTAAATAAACAAATTGTTTACAAAGTACAAACCACAAGTTTAGGGCATAAACCCCAACAAAAATATCATATGTTGATAATGAATGATGTAATAAAAATTAATTACAATAAATCATTAATTGATAATAAGCAAACAATAATGATCATAAGTTCATAATGAATGATCAAATTAAAATTAATCACAATATCACAATATATAATTGTTTAACTATAAAAAATAAATAATCAATTATCTTTATTGAAAAATGAATTTTTGTACTAACTAAATTTAAGTATCTTAATATACTAATTAAATATATGTAAGATATTGTTGGCTAATTAATTAATAATTTATGTAAATAAGTAATTACATTCATTTAATAAATTTTTATTTGTAAAAATATGTTAAACAATTAGATCTTTATTGATTTATTAAAACAAATAATTATATTAATCTTTTAAAATTAATATTAATTAATTAACTACATTCAAAATGGAATTATATACAAAATAAAAAACAGAAAAAGAGGGAGAAAAGAAAAACCCCCAATTTGGGATGAGAAAGGAGAACCCTTGAATGTGGGAAATGAGGATGAAGCAATGTGTTAAAAATTATGTAACCAACATGAATTTTGGATGCTAGTGTCAATTCCCATCTAAAAAACTCTCCAACCAATTTTCTTGTATATTTTTCATTGAATTTTTAATTGGGTAAGTTCTGAAAAATTGTCGAATCTTTGTAATTAGAGAAATCTAGAAATCTGAAAATTTTAAATATTGTAAATCTTGAAATTTTGCTGTTGTGCGTCATCGTGTATTCGTCTATCTTGTAAGGTTATAGTCAAACTTTTATTTGTTTTATAGTTTTAAAATGTTGGCCAAACTTTAATGTACAAAATAAAATTTTGGTCCAATGTCTCCCTTAAAAATCATTTGTAATATAGAAATTCACATGCACTTATATAATTACAAATTACGACCAGTGTTATTAATTTATTAACATATAACAAATTAGCTTTTGCTAAGTGAAAATTAATTTTTGGAGTTTTTTAAGATCCATTATTAATTCAATTCACCAATATACAACTTTATTTTTAAAAAAAAAAAATAAAAAGTAAAAAGATCCTACCTGAAAACTGACCTAAGAGTTGAATAAGTCAAACTTTTATTAAAGCATGCTATAATGTTACTAGTTTATTAAACAAGTTTAATAAACTTAGGAATTCACATTATGAGAAACTATTCAACGTAAGTGTTATGTTCGGGCAAGCAAATTAACACTTGGATAAATAATTTAGCATATGTTTGTCTAAGTAATAGAAAACCCTCTTTGAAAATACTTCGTGGTAGAAAAATATATATCATATGTTGTTTCTCCTATGCATTCTCTAGATAAATTCACAAGGTGAGTTCATGTTTGGCCTTGTGGCAGCTTAGGATCATTCCTTAAGAAAGGTGGTTGCATGAGTCAATATCAAGATGACTTGGAGAAAGTATTTATAGTAAATGGGAGTAGAATATGTGTCAACATATCATGTGGTCTCCATCATTGATTGACAAGGTAAGATTCATGTTTTGCCTCATGGCAGGTTAGGACCGTCCCTTATAGAAGGTGTTTTTATGGGTCAATATTTGAGTTAACTCTTGGAAAATATATGATTGTACTCTCTTGTTTCCAATATTGTTCTTCCCTATAAGAGGCTTATTCAGGCATTACTATAAATTCGAAAATGATAGTTTACACTTACAAAGAAGTCATAAGGTGGTTGATGGAGTTCTTACCGAATAAATGGTAACTAAATGTTATAGAAATAAGAGTTATTCTAGTGTAATGTTTGGTTGAGAATGTCTTAATTCAGTAAAGGAGCACTTGACCTAACCTACAACGACACCTGCTATAAATCGCTAGAGTATCATAGTAATCATTACTACAAAATCTATGTTACTTGACACTTGTAACATTTAATTACTTTACACTTATACATGAAAATATCAAGTAATATGCTTTTTTTAAAAAAATAAAGAGAAAAAGCATAAAAAATGAAGATTTGATGGAAGTTTTTCAGTTTTTTTTCTAATTTTTTAAACTTGATGTTTCATAGTGCCAAATTTGGAATATTTTAAACTTGGCACTAGTTGAATATCAAGAATAATATTTATTTTTTCAATTTTTGATGGACACATTTTAACTCTCAAATATAATATTAATTTTTATCTAAAAGGTAGTATAAAATATAATAGAAGAAAAAAGCCCTAGTATCTCTTTCTAAAAGAAAATCATAGCCTCCATCTATCTCTAACTCTCCCCCTTCTTGTGTGTTTCGCTCTTCAACCTTCCAAAACCACTTTATTTTCTGTTTTTTCTTGTTCCAAGTAGCAACCTCAAACCACACAACCTTCTCACCGAGTCAACTATTCGCCTTGATCTTCTCCAATGAAATGAAGCAACTCTAGCAAACCATTGCATGCATAGTAACACTCAAAATTGCGAACACATCTAACCGCATCGTTGCTTGTTTTTACCAGATCTGATTGAAGTGCAACTTAATCTCGTAGGACCTGACCAAAGCGCAGCTTGATCTTGCCAGATCTAACCGAGGAGTAGATCAATCTCACCATTTCAGCTCAGATCCATGTCTCTCTCTTTCTTTACCCTTTTCAAGGTATTCATTAACTTACCATTTTTTTCTTTGTATATGTGTGAGAAAAGCACTCAAAAAGTGCTTTCTTAGGCTTAGCTTTTGTTTAATTTTATTCCTAATTTGTGATCGTTGATGCGTGTTATGTTTAATTGTAGGAATTCAACATTTGGATAAGAACGAGCTAATTTGAGTGCACTATGACAAAAATACCCCCAAAGAGGGTCAAACTATGACCCAGGGAAAGAAAATATGTGAAAATAGGCCAAAGGGGGGGAAATACTTGGAAAAAGGTGTGCACAGTGTGCTACAATGCCATGCTCGACACTGTAGACAAAAGTAGCAAAACACAGTAGCATCACAACATTGTCCTATAGCACTGCACCGCTATGACTTTTCCAGCACGCATCCCACACATTTTGTTTTTGGACAACGGTCCGATGATGCCTTAAAGGGATACGATGCTATCTCAAATTTTATAAAAATAAAGTTGTGTCGTCAATTTTGGGGAGGTTGGTTCTTAGGTTGTTTTCATAACTTTTGTCGAACCTCCACGAAGAGTTGATTTCTAGGAAAAGACGACATCTTAGAGCTTATACAAACAACAGTTTTCTGAAGATCATTCAATTTCAAGTCTAAATAAACATGATAAAACATCACATTAATGGAAGCACCCAAATCAAGCATAGCATGCCATATCTTTTTGTCACCAATAACATAGGGTAAGGTGAACATACCTCGATCACGAAACTTTTCTGGCATGTTTTTCTTTAGAAGAGCAGAAACATTTTTACTTACTACCATATGATGTTTATCTTTTGCCTTCCTCTTGTTTCTGCAAAATTCCTTGAGAAACTTAGCATACCTTGGCACTTGTTGAACGATGTTAAGGAGAGGGATATTGACTTGCACCTTCTTGAACATCTCCATGACTTCCTCATTTTGTCCTCCACATTCGACTTGCCTAACCTACTAGGAAATAGAGCTTTAGCAATAGCTGAATCGATAGGAGGTAAAGATGATGTACTAACTTTAGAATTATAAGGCAATGGTAAGGCTTTTGCTAGAGTTTCTTCATCTTTATTTACCTTGTCTGGGGTATAAATAGGAGATAAGGTGGGTGGAGCAACAGGTGTAGAAATGACAGGAGGAAGCTCCTTACCACTTCTCAGGGTAATAACACTTACATTTTGATGGTCCTGTTGGGCAAGAAATGTTCTTGAAGTCTTGCTTTCCAACCTACTGGCTACAATTGCCAACTGGGTGATTTGAGTACCCATATTACTAAACCCAGTCCTCGTTTCCTACTGTAGGGACTTTGTTTCTTGAGAGAGCTGAATCGAATCCTCTAAAGTTGATGAATGTCCTGTTGAAATTTTAAAGAGTGATCAGCAAGAGATTTTACTATATCTTCAAGAGACATACCTGAAGCTGACGAGGATGGTTGAGCATGAGTTCTATTATCTCCTTGTCCTTTGTTTGTCACACCCCCTCCCAGATACCCCTTATCCCTAGGAGTGAGTGTGAAACTGCCCACTCCCTAGTCCAACTCTAAAGCATAAATCATATACAAATCTTCAATATTCAACTAAATGCCAGCTTAATTTCAAATATAAGCACCTTTACTATTAAGCCATGGGATAATATAACAACCTATCAACCAATGTTCTATATATATGTAATTCAAAACGATCCTCCCAACACTCCCATGGAACATGTACATCACAAAACATGGACATAAACTGAGTATTTACAACTATCCCAGAGGTCTGGTCCGAAGTAGGCCCATCTCTTGGTCTCTTCTTATCCTGCCTTCTCACAAGGTCAAGTACGGGGCTTACAATTACCACCTCTTTACAAGGATTTCGTCCCCGAAATCAGCAAACAGTTTACTCCTAAACAAATAAATATGGATACTGTTCCATCATTTGCTTCTTCGGCTCTCATGTTGCTTCCTTTATCTCGTGATTTCTCCATAGGACTTTAACCAATGGTATCACTTTGTTTCTTAAAACTTGTTCTTTTTCATCTAATATCTGAACAGGCTTTTCTTCATAACTCAAATCTTCGCTGAGTTCTACTGGTTGAACTGGTAATACATGAGCAGCATCAAAGACATATTTCCTTAACACTGATACATGGAATACATTATGTATTCTGGACATTTCAACAGGTAAGGCTAACCTATAAGTCACCGGCCCAACTCTTTCTAATATCTCATAGGGTCCGATGTATCTGGGACTCAATTTTCCTTTCACGGTGATAACTTCAAAAACACCTTATCTCCAATCTCAAATTCAAGATCTTTTCTTCTGTTGTCAGCATAACTCTTTTGACGGTCTCTGGCTGCTTTAAGACTAGTTTTAATCAGTTGTACCTTTTCTGTCGTGGTCTGCACAATTTCCGGTCCAATTAGCTTCCTTTCACCAACTTCTCCCTAACAAACTGGGGTTCTGCACGGTCTACCATAAAGTGCTTCATACGAAGCCATTCTAATACTTGCTTGGTAGCTGTTATTATAAGCAAATTCCATTAAAGGTAAATGCACATCCCAGCTACCATGGAATTGTAAAGCACAAGTTCTTAACATATCTTCCAAAGTCTGGATAGTTCTTTCTGATTGCCCGTCGGTCTGAGGATGAAAAGCAGTATTGAATTGCAGCTTGGTTCCTAACGCTTTTTGCAGACTTCCCCAGAACTTGGAAGTAAATCTAAGGTCTCTATCTGATGTCACCGTTACAGGTACGCCGAACTGGCTCACAATTCTGTCCACGTAAAGTTGTGCTAATCTGTCTAGAGTGTAAATCGTTTTAACTGGTAAAAACCGTGTTGTTTTAGTTAACCTGTCAACAATCACCCAGATTCCATTGACACCTGCTGATGTCCTTGGTAATCCAAACAGGAAGTCCATGGTAATGTGCTCCCATTTCCACTCAGGAATAGGAAGTGGGTTTAGTAACCCTGCTGGCTTTTGCCGTTCAGGCTTAACCTACTGACAAATTAAACATTTTGCTACAAGTTCTGCTATTTCTCTTTTCATACCTGGCCACCAATAAAATTTTCTTAGCGTTCTGTACATCTTGGTACTGCCCGGATGCATAGCATACGCCGAACTATGGGCCTCTTCCAGTATCACCTGTTTAACTTCCTCATCTTTTGGCACACATATCCTACCCTGTTTTAATAGTACACCATCAGGTCTAAGTTCAAAGTTTGTTCTCTGCTGAGATTTCACCTCTTCTATTAATTTATTAATTACAGGATCAGTTATTTGTTTCCTTACAACTTCATCTACCAGCTTAGATCTCAACTGGAAATGTGCTAATAATGCTCCCGTTCCAGTTACCTTCAAGCTAGCTACACCATACATCAACTCCCTGAGCAAAGTGACCCTGATTGCATTCAATGAACTTACTCCATTCTGAGACTTCCTACTTAAAGCTTCAGCTACCACATTTGCTTTTCCTGGATGATAATTTATAGTACAATCATAATCTTTGATCAACTCTAACCACCTCCTTTGTCTCATGTTGAGTTCTTTCTGATCAAAGATATATTTTAAGCTTTTGTGGTCCGTATAGATATGGCATTTCTCTCCATACAGATAATGCCGCCATATCTTTAGTGCCAACACCACTGCAGCCAATTCCAAATCATGAATAGGGTAGTTAACTTCATGTGGCCTCAACTGTCTAGAGGCATAAGCTATAACTCTACCTCCTTGCATTAATACACAACCCAACCCCTGTCGAGAGGCATCACAATACACCTCGAACTCCTTCCCTGACTCTGGAAGTGCCAAAATAGGTGCGGATACCAATCTATTCTTTAGCTCTCGAAAACTCTGTTCACATTCGTCATTCCACTAAAATTTAGTACTTTTCTTAGTTAAATGGGTCAATGGTAGCGCTATCTTAGAATATCCCTGTACAAAATGTCGATAATATCCTGCAAGTCCCAGAAAACTACGTACCTCTGACACTGTCTTTGGCTGTTCCAATCTGGTAATCGCTTCAGTCATCTGAGGATCCACACACACTCCTGCAGCGGACACGATATGTCCCAAGAACATCACTTGTTCCAACCAAAACTCGCATTTGCTGAATTTTGCATATAATCTCTTTTCTCTCAACGTCTGCAAAACAGTTCTAAGATGTTCCTCATGTTCTTCCCTGCTTCTAGAATACACTAAAATATCATCAATAAATACAATCACAAACTGATCCAAATAAGGATGGAAAATCCTATTCATCAAGTCCATAAATACAGCTGGGGCATTTGTCAGACCAAAAGGCACCTCGTTCTAAAAGCCGTTTTCGGAACATCTGTCTCTCTGACCTTCAACTGATGGTATCCAGATCTTAGGTCTATCTTTGAAAATATTAATGCCCCTCTAAGCTGATCAAACAAATCATCAATACGGGGCAAAGGATATTTATTGGGTATGGTTACCTTATTTAATTGGCGGTAATCAATACACAATCTCATAGTTCCGTCCTTTTTCTTCACGAATAGCACTGGTGCGCCCCATGGGGACACACTGGGTCTAATGTACCCCTTATCCACTAGCTCTTGTAATTGCACCTTTAACTCCTTCAGTTCCGATGGTGCCATACGGTATGGTGCCTGCGAAATAGGGGTTGTTCCAGGAACTAAATCAATGGTAAACTCCACCTCCCTATCAGGTGGTAAACCCAACAGTTCCTCAGGGAAAACATCAAGGAACTCCCGTACTACCGGTACATCCTCCGGTTTTAGTTTCTCTGCCTTAACTTCTGTTACATAAGCTAAATATGCTTCACAGCCTTTACTCAATAACTTTATGGCTTTTACTGCAGAAATTACACAAGTAGGAAGAATCCGCCTCCTTCCTTTAAACACCACCTCAACCTCATCAGACATTGTCAAACACACTTCCTTCTTGAAGCAATCAACTTTCGCATGGTATTTTGATAAAAAAATCCATGCCAAGAATTACATCAAACTCCAATAAACTAGAGGTAATAAATCAGTCAACCATATCACACCGTCAATCACAATTTCACACTCGAAATAAGCATGTTCTATAACAATGGTTTCCCCAGTAGGGGTATATACCAGCAATGCTTCAGACAAAGGTTCTAGTTCTCTATTTATATGTGCAGCAAATTCACAAGACACAAATGAGTGGGTAGCCCCCGAATCTATTAACACATGTGCAGTTTTAGAGCAAATAGTAAGCATACCCGTGACTACATCCGGTGTCGCCTCGGCCTTCTGCCGTGTCACAGCAAACACTTGTCCCTGCTGTCTTGGTCTACTTGTATTACTTCTCTGTCGGCCTCCACTGGTCCCCTCTCCAGCACCCATTTCCTGTCTAGACTGATTCGCTGTCTGCAATATTGTTTTCTGCTGTGTTTCCCTTCCTTTCTTAGGTTGAGGACAATCTCTTTTAAAATGTCCTGGTTGGCCACAGTTATAACAAACATCAGGCCCTACAAAACACTGTCCCCAATGGGTGTTACCACAAGAAGTGCAATACGGTTTCCGCGCTGAGCTGGCCACAGATTCACTAGGTTGATTGAACTGCGACCGTCCTGTAGGTACAGATGTCTGAGGAAACCTCCCTCGTCCTCTCTGTGTGTTTCCTCTTTGTGATCCTCCTGGAAAGTACGAACCACAAGACCGGGCTTTAAACTTGCCCTTATTGGAAACTCCTGGTGCAAAACGGCGTCCATCACCTTGATGAGTCTGCACCCGTGATGAACTGTAAGTCTGCCCAGTCCTAGTTTCGCCTCCATCAACTCCTGCTCCCGCTATACTCTTTTCTAATCTCATGGCTACTTCTACTAGTTTTACAAAATCTGTCCACTCTGTGCTAGCTGTCACTGGGGTCTGGATTTCACTGCGCAAGCCCTCCTCAAATCGCTTGCACTTATCAGCTTCCTCTGCTATCAATGCCAAAGCATATTTGGCAAGTTCCGTAAATTTCTTCTCATATTCCGCCACAGACATGCTTCCCTGTACTAAATTTAAAAATTTCTTCCTTTTCTCATCACAAAAAGATTTAGGATAGTACTTCTCCTGAAATGATTTCTTAAAATATGCCCATGTTAAAGAGCCCACATCAGTGTTTCTGTGTTCTATCAATCGCCATCAGTCTTCAGCCCCTTTCTGGAGCATGAACGTGACCAAGTCAAGTTTCCTGTCTTCTGGATAGTGCATAACTCTGAAACATTTTTCTACCTGATTTAACCATGTTTCAGCTTCCGCAGGATCTGTGGTGCCTTCAAACACTTGAGCACCCAACGCTTTAAACCGTTCTATACCAAACTTTTTCTCAGGGTCTCCCTGAACTGTTTCCATACTGGTTACTAGTCTCTGTGAAATTCTGCTAAAAAGTTGTTCTTCCATATTAATACTCGCCTGAGGGTTACTAGATTCTCCTTCAGACGCCGTCTCTCCTCTCCAGTAGCGTGCGATGTCACGGCGCCTCCCTGCCTACGTCGTCTGGTACCTCTGGGCATGTTCCTATAACATTGTATGCAATCAATTTACTATTTACATGTTCCTATCTACAATGCATGATCTCACAGCCCAAAACCTTATGCTCTGATACCAAATTGTCACACCCCCTCCCAGATACCCCTTATCCCTAGGAGTGAGTGTGAAACTGCACACTCCCTAGTCCAACTCTAAAGCATAAATCATATACAGATCTTCAATATTCAACTAAATGCCAGCTTAATCTCAAATATAAGCACCTTTTCTATTAAGCCATGGGATAATATAACAACCTATCAACAAGTGTTCTATATATATGTAATACAAAACGATCCTCCCAACACTCCCATGGAACATGTACATCACAAAACATGGACATAAACTGAGTATTTACAACTATCCCAGAGGTCTGCTACGAAGTAGGCCCATCTCTTGGTCTCTTCTTATCCTGCCTTCTCACAAGGTCAAGTACGGGGCTTACATTGTTTCCCCATTTAAAATTTGGATGTTCTAGCCATCCAGGCTTGTATATATTGCTATGAGGGTCATACTTCCTTTGGAAACCTTCTACGACATTTACTTTAGAGATCACACCATTCTTAACTTGAGGGCATACATAAGTTATATGTCCAACCACCGAACATACTCTATAGAACTTTGCTTGTTGCACATTTCCACCAAGGGTCACCTATTTCACAAGAGAAGTTAAGTCAGATAACTGAGATTTTAACTTGCTTACCTCTTAAGAATTTGATGCAATAACAGAATTGGCTCTAGTCCTAAAATGTTAAGAATTTTCAGCCATAGTCAATATTAGCTGACGAGCTTCAGTTAGGGTTTTGTTAGCAAGAGCTCCTCCTACTGTAGCATCAATAGTATCCTTGTCACTAGAAAGCAAACCAGAGTAAAAATATAGCATTAAAGTTGGTCAAAGATTTAATGGTGCGGAAAACGAGCACAAAGTTGCTTGTAGCTCTCCCAACATTCGAAGAGTGGTTCACCCATATCCTGGGTGATACCATATATCTCCTTCCTAATGCTATTGGCTCGGGAGGATGGAAAGAAGTTTTCGACAAATTGCTTCTCCAGACTAGTCCAAGTTGTGATCGAGCCAGAGGTTGATAATTAAGTCAGTCCTTAACCGCCTTCTTGAGAGACAAAGGAAATGCACGAAAGTTCAATTGCTCTTTGGTTACCCCATGTGGCAACATACCGTCACAAACAAAATGAAAATCCTTAGTTCAATTGCTCTTCGATTACCCCATGTGGCAACATACCATCATAACAAAATGAAAATCCTTAAGATATTTGTGAGGATCTTCATCGGGACTACCCTGGAATCGTGGTAACAGATGGATGAGTCTAGGATTCAACTCGAATGGTACTGTAGTGTCAAGGTAAACAATGCATAGTGGTTGTTGAGTCATGTGTGGCTCCGCCAACTGCCTTAAGGTTCTCTCTTATGGTTCTCCCATCTCGATCAACTGGTTTACCTCTACTTGCTGGTGATTGTCTTCTCCTTTTGATGGTATAGTCTCCTCAACTGCATTTCTGATTCTCTTTTCTTCTCAGATTCGCCTCTCTTCTTGATTGATGTCTACAAAAAATTGAAGTCCACTACTCCCAGAAGAGTAGGTCATAAACGAAAGGAAATTAAAAACAACGTGTGATTATTCAATTTTTTTTCTTTTAAAGAATTCAACAATTAACTAAACAAGTTGCCTAAATTCCCCAGCAACAGTGCCAATTTGATGTGTCTAGGAGAATGGGTGTCGTAAACATCTCTCTGACAATCAAATAAAATTTGTATTACTGATCATACGATTACTACCACTAAACCTAGTATAATAGTAAGAACAGATCGAACCACAGGGAATTTATGACTTATCTAACACAATTGTTGAATTCGATTGAACAGGGGGAGTTTGGCGATCATGCAAAAATTTAAAGGCGTGAAAGTAAATACAAGGAAATTAAATGAGAGCAAACGATTTTAGGAGAATTCCAATTAAAGAATGCCCCTAATTAGACACAATCTAAACTAAATTTAATTTTGTTATTTAGAACAATAGCGCCTTCAACAACGATCCAAATTTGCATTAAGCATAGCAAGGTTTAATTGTGACGAATGAAAGGTCAGAAAGCCTAGTCTAACATTTGATTTGTCATTTGGATTCGATTAACTCATAAGAGCAAAATTGGTGGAAAAGTCCTCAATCAAGCATCCATTAATTAATCATTCAACTTAATTCATTATCAATGCTTAGAGCCAAACAAATTTTGCAATCAAAGAGGCAATAATCAAGAAGCGTCAATTCAATCAAATCACCTCAATATAGGAATAAACTCATAATCCAAGGAATTCACAGCAATCAACCAAAACAAATTCACAAATTCTTAAGAAATTTAGCCTAGAAATCATATCCCCAAGTAAACTTACCTTAGCAAACGTTGATCATCTAGAACAATCGTCAAGATTTGGGGCAATTACAATGGGAAATTGAGACGAATAAGGAAGGGGGAGACGAGATTCAGCACCTTCAAGGATCAACAATGGAAGCTGAATATCAGAATTGGCATGAAATGACCTAAATTCACGAGTTTTTATAAAAATGGTCGGAGCATCACTTTGCTTTTAAATAGCATCGTTATGCTCGGCAAAGAAATCATAGCACCAGTCTAGAGTGTAGTAATGCTACACATTATGCTTCGAAGCATGCGCACGTTGCACTTCCGTCAATGTCTGGAGCATCATAATGTTGCAAGAAAATTTGCTCTTGGGTTGAGAGCATAAAACACATGGCAGCTCTGCTCCCAGGGGTATTTTGGTCATTTTGAGCCATTCATTTGGTTTATGCTTTTGAAGCTTCGTTTTGACACGTTTTTCCACCAATTCTACCTCGATGATCCGTCTCACTACTTTAATACTCAAAACCTATAAATTTCAGGAAATAGCACGATAAAATTACATACCGAGCCCGAATAAAGCCGAGAGAGATAACTCTTTTTAGGAGCTATTAACAAGCATCCATCAAACCTTATCTCTCTTAGTTTTCACCATCGTCTCCCTCTTTGCATGTGTCTAAGGCCTCATTTAAAGCATCTCTCTCACCACGTCCCTCAGACATCTGACAAAAAAGTTCTCTCTGGCTTTCCATTGTAACTTTTATTTTATGTTCTCTGTCTCTCTCACCGTTGAAAAGCACCTAAAAGGTTCTTTCTTAAGCTTAGATTTTGGTTATTTAAGTGTTTAAAAGATTTTATTGATGCTTTATATGTTCATTTTGTAGGAAACGAGCAAATAGGATCAAAACGAGCAAAATATGATGTAAAATGACCAAAATACCCCTACAATAGGTCAAAGTTTGACCTAGGGCAAAGAATTCAAAAGGGGGTCAAAAAGTATGGAAGAGAGTAGCACAACGCGCTGCAGTGCCGTGCACAACACTAAAACCTAAGAGACCATCAGTTCTGTAGCATCACAGCGTTACGTCTATTTTTCTAATCAAAAGGGTTGTTTTGTTGCCATTATAAGGAGGTTCGACTTTGGGATCACTTAAGGAACTTTGGAGAGATCTAGAGGCCACCGATCAAAGTGGAATTTAGAGCTTTATCGTGGGGTTGATTGGAGTTGGATCGAAGAGACCACGTCGATGCATTTCTGCCGACGGATTGTCACCAACGGATAAATCTCTTTTATCCTCTTCTATCCTCTTTATGTTTTTGTATAACATGTTTAGAACTTTTAATTGGAACATGAGTGGCCAATTTTATTCTTAGTTCTACGGGTTGATTGAATTTCACATTGTTATGGATTGTGCATCATTACTTTGATTAATTGAATCTTAAGGCTTTTTAACGTGTTTGTGTTCCAACTAAATGTGTGATCATCATTTAGCTAATTTAGGGCTTGTAATTTTGATTGAGAGAGAGATTATAAAGCAGAACGAACTTGATAAACTAACGTTGGGTTATGCACGAAAGTGATAGGAAAACGTTAGAGGCCAATAACGAAGAGTCTTAATGTGATGTCTAATAGTTTCAATTGCATGAAAATAGAATTGGTTTTTAGGCATTAGAAAGGGTTAAGCTCGAAAGAGGAAACCTAGATTAAAGGTTTTAGGCTTAAGGAATTGAGTTTGTTAATTCAAAAGAAAATATTTTGAGATCCATAATAGTGTTGAATGAGATTAACACCCTAGGATATTTTTTCAAGTGATCCTCTATTCTGAACATTTATTTTCTTTCTCTAATTTTATGCTCACAAAATCATCCAATTTGATTCCCTAAATAAAGTTAAGACGATTTTCTAATAGCGAGGTAAATTGATTAGACAATTCCTTGAGGACGATGCCCAGTTATTGAGATTTTATTACTTTGAAGTGTGCACTTGTGGTTATCAACTGTTGTCCCACAAATATTCATTGTATGTGGTGTTTCCCTCTTCTCCCTCAATCTTCGTTCGCCTACCATCGATTTCTATTCTCTAATTTTTTTTTTCTATTTTTGAAAATAATTAAGATCTCTTTTTTTTATATCTAACAATCTAACTCGACAACCCAACCCTGGTTGGGTTGAAATCATGTTCGGATAATTTGTATAGCAAACCCAACCAATCCAAATTTTCGAGTTAGTCTAGAAAATCTATCCAACCCATCTTTTTAGGGAAAAAAGAAGAATTGCCTTTAAAGAACACTTCTTCCTGATTGCGCCACTTTGACTGTTTACCGCAAGTGTACGGGTCAAGTTATAATATAAGACGGTAAAGTCCAAATATCGTTCCACTGAGGATTCCAATTGTGAAGGTTAAAGTTACTTAGCTATTCTAGAGTTGAATCAATTTTATTTGAGGATTGGAATTGAAATTGTGAATTATGAAAAATATAAACTAAATAAGGAAAGTAATAAAGTGAGAAACAAAAGAGTCGAAGAGAGTTCTAAGGTAATGAATCCTTGTTTATTTCATCATGCAATATTCTAGAATTCATGGATTTTATTGTAATTCATATGCCTAAGTCTAGAAACTTAATTCCAAGTTATTTTCTCTCAAAAACAACTTTTTTTCATGTAACTTAATTGATTACCAATCTCTTGAAACCAATACAAATTACATGGCATTAAGAATAGTCTTCAGTAACTTTTATTGTCAACCTAACTACTCTCGTGATAGATTAACAACAATTCATTGTTATAGATCTAGTCAAACATACAATCTCTCAATCATACATCTAATCTAACATGTGAAGATGGCCAATCCACAAGAATTAAGCACAATAACAATGAAAAGCATAATCATTCCAACAAAACCATGAAAGTGTACAATATCAACATAAATTCATAAACAAGTCATCAAAACCCTAAAACTGAAGAGTTTAGCCACTCATAGTTTGAAGCAAAAGAACAACGAGAAGAGGTCGAAGACTAAATAAACACTTTTAGACATATTTCGAACCCAGATTTACCCTTTTTCACAAAAGAACAACAAGGAGAGGTCGAAGAAACTGTTTATGTCGCAGTTACGTAGGAACCAAATCACTTACATGGTGAAATTGAAGCTGGAACCAGAAGCTTGACTGTTGACGATAATCTAGACATCATTCGGTGTTTGAAGAAAAGTGAGCTGGGGAAGTCGAAGCTAGGGTGAAAATTTTAAAGGTGAGTGAGTTAATTCTTAGCAACTCCTGTAAAGGATGTTTAAGCCAAATTTGAACGAGAGTATGTTAAATTTTAGGAAGAAGCATTTGGAGTTGAGCTACTACATGAGCTGCTAGTTGATTCGAGGCAGCTGGAGTTATTCAAGGATAGTTCTCAAACAAAGAAAAGTTAGGGTTTGAAATCTCGAGGTAAGTTAGAAAGCTCACTTCTTTACAAGTTTGTAGAAGAGAGAAAGTTCTGATTTTGGCTGGATTTCGATGTTTAGCAGTTTTGAGAACGGGTTAGAAAAGAAAGAAAAAAGCACTGACCATCGGGGGGTCGCTAAGACAGAAGTATCGCTAAAGAGTTGGAGGGTGATCAACGAGACAAGTGCCGCTGGTAACGCAAAGGGGCCTTGTGTCTCACAACTCTCGCTGACTCTCGCTGATTATCGCTTGTTAAGGTAATATCGCTAGTCTCGCGAAGCTGGGTATCGCTGATGCCGCATGGTTATGAGTAGTTTAATCTAATAATCTCGTTGATACCTGTGAATCTCGCTCATTATTGTAAGTTGTAAACAAGAGAGAGACTAGTGATGAAAACCCATGTTTGAGATATTTAAGCAAACGTAGAGAATATAAAAAGGAATATTAGAAATGTCTAACACGAAAAAGGTGTGTTTACAGGTTAAGAGGAGCTAGGGAAAGCGTATAACCCGCTCGGAGCCCGGAATAAGTCATGAGTGACTTTATGGTTTGAGATAAGCTTAACTTGAATACTATTTTCTATATGCTTAATAATATCCTTGAAGCATGAGTTGAAGTGTACTTTTATATATGAAACTAGCACATATCTTATATGTGAGATAGAGCTTGATAATGTATCAGATAATGTTCTAAGTTTTACCAAGCTAGTTGCTAGATGAGTGTCCTAAGAAATATGAGATATCATGATTATAGTTAATTTATGATAAATGTATTATGCATGTCTGTGCACTAGAAAGATTCTATTGGGACCCAATGCTGAAGGACATGTGAAGGCATATGGGCAGCCCTAGTATTTATATGAAGCTCTCACCTAAGGATATAAAGACGGTGATTGAGTATTTCCATGGGACCCTAGTACCGAAGGACATGAGAAGGTACACGGGCAGCCCGAGATCAGACAAATTTATAAGCAGAATAAAAGGCATCTAACGCTGATGTGTTGAGATTACTCCACACAGTTAAGGCTTATTGACGTGGGGTGCGTTGAGTTCGCTCCGCCTCAACAAAGGTTCAATGAAAAGATAACCATTTACGTAATGATAGTGATTTTGATAAGCACTTGAAAAGTGCGTATTATTCTCTCAAATTAAGGGAGTTTTATATTAGATTTCACTTGTTTGCTACTGATTTTCAGGTTAAAACGAGGAAAATTAGAAGAAACGACTGAAAGATCAAAATCGAGCAAGAATATGGAGAAAAAGTGCTGAAAAACGCATCCTTGCTTGAAACGCATGGTGCACCACGACGCTGGGACGGCGCTGCCGCGACGCTGAGGCTGAAACGCATCAGCATGGATGCAGAGCAGCAACGCAGCGCTGGGAAGGCGCTGCTTCGACGCATACTTGGTGAACGCAAGACAGCGTCGCGACGCTGGGACGGCGCTGCCGCGGCGCTAAAACCCGAGAGCAACTTAATTTTGGCCGCAACCTTAGCGCCGCGGCGCCAGCATTAATTTAAACGCAAGTTTTGTATTTTAAGTTAAATTTTAGGCGGCCAAACTCTATAAATTTAGGGGTTTTCAGCAGCCAAAAGGGGGGGAAGAAATATCAAGAAGATCAAGAAAGTTGTAGAACAAGAGAACGATCCGAAATGAGAATTAAGCTAGAGTTCCAAGAGTAAATTAGCCGCAAGGAAGAAGAAAAGAGTTCGAGATAGTTTTAGTGCCCTTCGAAGTCCGACGCGAGAGCCAAGGAGTTCGTGACGGTGCTGCCTCAATCAAGAACCTCTTTTCAGTAGAGTTTCCCTATTCTCTCATCTTTTCTTCTTTTCGTACCTAGGAACTTGAACCCAATACTGATTATTGGCTAAGGTAACGTTTTCCTAGCTTGGGTATTATGGATTTTCCTTGTAATTGATGTTCTTTTGGGGTTTTGAACTTGATTCAAGTGTATGCATGATTTAATCCCAAGTTTTTCAAGAATTACGATCAATTTATAACACTGGTGTTTATTTTGATTATTACTTTGATTGTATTACAATTCGTGACAATTTGTTGTATGTCAATCATAGGAAGCAATAGGTTAAGTTAGCTTTCAAATCTAGATGGTGATGCACATTGTTCTAATCAACCTAGGATTAAATCGATAGAACATTCAATCTAGGTCTATCCAATTGAATGTTCCGCCTAATTTTCCTTTGAACTTAATGCGGTTAGGTTTAGTCAAATTTTGCATACTTTTCATCGATTTGCCTTAAATCTAACTTGTTGACTAGGACAATTCAATTCTGGCCTTTCCAGTTGAATTGATTAGGTGCTAGCTTCAATGAATTTAGTAATGACGAACCAATGATAAGAACATCGAACAAAGGAAATCTGGGTTAACCCAAGCTAGAGTCTTTTTCAATTGAATGTTAGCTCTTTTTACTTCACGCAATTTACTTTCATGCAATTTAAGTTTCTTGCAATCAACCATTTCTCAAAACCCCCCTTTTTTGTTACCTTGAATTGAAGACTTTCAATTGTGAAATTCGAGGGCTCCCTGTGTTCGACCCGACTTGCCACTACTACTATGGGTAAGTTAGAAAATTTATTTGGCATAGAATTGGGCGATGAATTTCGCCCATCAATGTATCTAAGTGGGTAGAAGCCATAGCTACTAGGTCCAATGACGCTGGCACTGTTTTAGAATTCTTGCACAAAAACATCTTTACACATTTTGGTACACCTAGAGCTATTATTAGTAACGAGGGTTCTCACTTTTGCAATAAATTATTTGAATTCATAATGCAAAAATATAATGTCAATCAAAATTTCTACAGCTTATCATCCTCAAACTAATGGTCTTGTCGAGTTATCTAATAGGGAAATTAAGCAGGTTTTGGAAAAGATCGTAAAGATCAATAGGAAAAATTGGGCCCTTAAGCTCGATGATGCATTGTGGGCCTACTGTACAACCTTCAAAACCCCAATAGGTACTTCACCGTACAGGTTGGTGTTTGGAAAGGCTTGTCACTTACTGGTAGAGCTCGAGCATAGAGCTTATTGGGCCATCAAGAAGCTGAACATGGATTTTAGAAGGCCGGTGAGAAACACCTCTTGGAACTCAATGAGATGGAGGAGTTCTGCGCTGAAGCTTATGAGTATGCCAAACTTTACAAGGAGCGCACTACTAGATGGCATGATAAGAAGATCACCCCACAGACCTTTCTTCCTAGATAAAGAGTATTACTTTTCAACTCACGTTTACGTTTGTTTCCATGTAAGCTTAGGACACGATGGTCGAGACCCTTTGTCATTGTCAAGGTGTCTCCACATGGAGTCGTGGAGTTGCAAAGCGATAATGGGACAATCTTCAAAGTAAATGGTTAACGTTTGAAGCACTACATCGGCGGTGAAGAACGCCGAATTGAGAACCTTGCTTTCATCGAATGATCTGTTGGTTTGGTTTAGCTAAGAAACCTTAAACCAAGCGCTTGTTGGGAGGCAACCCAATTTTATTGCTTTCTTTAATCCTTCTTTTTATTTTATTTTCAATAATCTTTGAGTCACTCATATGCTTTATTAATTTTCAAGATCTTGGTTCATCACAAAAAGTACTCCTTTCACCAAGCTTATTTTGGTGGCTTCCCGCTTGCTCCTAGGCCTGTTCTTTCTTTGTTCTATGCTTTTATGCATTGAGGACAATGCATGATTCTAAGTTTGGGTGGGAGGTGTCACTTGTACTTTTGTGTCTTTTCTTATCCTGCTATGCATATTTGTGAGGTTTTAATGATCATATGCATGTTAATGAAATTTCAAAAAAATTTTGAAAATTTTGGAGCTTTCAAAGTTAATGGGAATATTTTTATGATTGTGTGCTTTGATGTTGATTGCCCATGATGAGATTCAAAATTGCATGATAGATGACTTATTGTGGAAATAGAATACATTATCTTGAGTTAAATTCATTTAAGTCTCTCTTAAAATCTCTCATATTCTTGAGCACGTAGCCACTTTAAATTAGAATCTTTAATTGAAAAAAGGATTAAGTTGGGTGTATTTGGTTGTCACTCTGAAAAGCCCCACCGGTTAGAGAGTAAAAATCCATGATAGTTTGTAATCCTAGACTAAGGAAAAAAAGAAAAAAAGAAAAAAGAAAAAAAAAAGTATACATGCCTTTAAGAAAAAAAGAAGTGTACACAAAAATATATGAGCTCTACATACCTATCTTTTAAATGTTAAACTTGTAATGAGTATGCATGGATGGGGGTAAAAAGAGCTGCCTTTGTTGTGATCAGTAAGGATGTCTGGGAATTGACTAGGTACGAGTCCCTACAGTGAATGTGTGAAAGCTAGTGCCCCTAGGTAAAATAATGCAAGGTTAGAGCCCATGAAAAATATAATTGAATGGCACCTTAGTGGACATATTGCTCACTTGAAATGTGTGGATACTTGAAAATTTGTGCATGAGCTAGAGTAGGGGAAAACTAAGGAAGCTCTCTTAAGTCCCAATTTGAGTTTTAGCATTTTAAATTGAATGAGGCTTGCACATGTAATGGGAGATAGCAAGATTTGGCCTTGAATGATCATACCAATATAGATATGCTTACATGTTTCTACTTAAGCTCTTAAATGCTATTTTCTGCAACACGAGTCAATTGCAAACTTCTTCATCTAAACTCCCTTTATTTGATTCTTCTCTTTGCTCAAGACTAGCAAATCTCTAAGTTTCGGGTGGTGAAAAGCGCTTGAAAAGTGCTTTTTATTTTCTTAAATTAAGGGAGTTTATATTAGATTTCACTTGTTTGCTAGTGGTTTTCACGTCAAAATAAAGAAAACTAGAAAAAGCCAAAGATCCAAACCGAGCCAAAATTCAGTGAAAAAGAGAAGAAAATCACAAAACTACCAAAAACAGGGCGGCGTCGCCACATTGGAACAGCTCTGCCTCGACGCTTTTTCCCGAGAGCAACCTCCAACTTTAGCGCAGTAGCTCCGACGCGGCGTTGCGGCACGGGGCTGAGGGTAGATTTTTATAACGCATAGCACCGCGACACCATCCAACAGTGCGACGGCGCCACCTTTCGATGTCGGTCAGCGTCGTGGCACCATCTTTCCTAATTTGAAGAGTCTACATTTTTTAAAAGAATTTTGGCCGCCAACCCTACAAATTGGAGGATTTCTAGCAGCCCTAAACATCAACCAAGAAGAAGAGAATTAAGAGAGAATTTATTAGACAGTCCAAAGAGTGAGTTAGCTGCAAGGAGGAGAGAAAAGAGTTCCAGAGAGCATCGTGGTGTCGTTCAAGTTCTGACGTGAAAACTAAGGACATCTTGACGATTCCTCCTCATTCAAGGGCTTCCTTTCGGTAGAGTTTCCCTTTCTTTACACTCTTTCTTTGCGTATGTTGTTGTGAACATGTTGCTTAAAGCTATGGATGGCTAAACTCTTTAGTTTTAGGGTTTTGATGAATTGTTTATGAAGTTATGTTGATACTGTAGACTATTCATGGTTTTGTTGTAATGATTATGCTTTTCATTGTTATTGTGCTTAATTCTTGTGATTGGCCATTCTTGAATGTCAGATTAGATGTATTGTTGAGATAATTATATGTCTAATTGGATCTATAGCAATGAATTGTTATTAATCTATCATAAGAATAGTTAGGTTAACAATGAAAGTTGCTAAAGACTACTCTTAATGTGCCATTTAATTTGTATTGGTTTCAAGAAATTAGTAATCAATTAAATTGCATGAGAAAAGGTTTGTTTTTAGAGAAAATAATTTGGATTTATGTTTCTAGACTTAAGCATATGAATTGCAATAACATCCATGAACCCTAGAATATTGCATAATGATGTAAAGAAGGACTCATTACCCTAGAACGCTCTTTGACTTTTGTGTTTCCCATTTAGTTGGTTTCCTTTTTAGACTTTTCAAATCACTATTTGAATTCGAATCCTCAAATTAAATTGATTCAATTCCAGAATAACTAAGTAACTCAAACCTTCACATTTGGTCCTGAGTGGAATGATATTCGAAACTTAACCGTCTTATATTATAACTTGACCCGTACACTTGCGGTAAACCCAAAAGTTGCGCATCATACATATACTCACTAGAATTTTAGTCCAAGTGCGAGTTTGTTGGTTTTTATGTCCTAAAAGTCATGGTTTGTAAATTTTGGAACTTATTTTCAATAAAGTAGCTATCGAGATTTATGTAATAAAGTTGTTATTGAATATGTGAATTGCATTTATTAAATCCAATAAACTAAGAACCCCTAGTGATAGGTTAAATACTTAGACTTTATGTGTAGAAACAAAAGTGGATTAAGTTTAGGTAATAGCCAAAACGGTCTATAATATAGGGATAAGGTTGGGTACCTTATCTTGGGGACACTATGGATGTGACCCACTTTGTATTTGATACAAACGATGTGATCCTATATCGTTCATGTAGAGACATGTGAGTGGGGGCATCCTATGCAATGAGTTTGCATAAGACCGGACCATGAAATAATCACTTTTACTTTATTAACATCGTTTACTGTTAAAACTGATTATTTCAACTTGATGACCTAGGTAACTTCATCTTAATCCTAAGCTAACTATGGACTCCTGTTTGTTTGAGATTATCCTTTAATGTACATGGGTAGCCCGAGTTTGCCAACTCAATAAGTCCCCCATTCTAGGGATAAGATTAGACAGATAGTTGGGGACAGTCCTACAAGATGGAATTTACTCCTACCTAATTCTAGGTTAGTAGAGAAGTTGTTCCATTAAGTGCTGACTCTAGGTCTTCAACAAGGGGACCCACCCTCTCATTGGCCCGAGAGGGACTTGGTTTGTTGGTTGGACCACAAACCAATTGTTCATTAGAGAATTAGTGGGGCTTAAGGAATGAAATTTAATTATAGGAGTAAAATGGTAATTTTGACCTAACTTAATTACGAACAACTGGTGAAGGGTCGACTTACTAATCATGATTATATCAAATGGAAAGAAATATATCTACAGTGAAGAGAGTGAAGTTGTTGGGCTATAGTAGAGTGTCTTGGTAGTTAACTAATGTTAATCAACTAGGTTAAAAAGTTTAACCGGTTAATTTCGGATCGTTGGAGCTCATGATCTATAGGTCCATTAGGTTCCCTTGTTAGCTCATGGACAAAACCTTAGAATAGTGTGTTGAAAGAATTTGAAATGTTCAAATTAAGACGAAATTGGAGAGTTATAAATATTTAAATGTGATTTAAATACTTTTCGGATGAATGGAGATTCATTAATTTTGAAATAGCCGAGAAATGTGGAAAAATTATTCATTTAATATTAAATATTAATTTAATATAATTAATTATTATTTAAATTAATTTTATATTAAATTAATCAAAATTAATTATTAGAATTATTTTTTGAAAATTGGAAATCAATATTCATTTTGAATTTGTGAAATTCAAAGTGAATTTAATGGATTTTTCCAAAGTGGATTTTTCCAACATCTTGCATGAAGAAGCATGAGTTGTTCTTCCCTCAAAGGTTGATTACCACCATCTTCCACCTCCTAATTTACTTCCTTAATCATCAATTAAGATGGCAAATCCACAGCAAATGTGATTTGCATGGATTCTTCTTTATATAGAAGAAAGAAAGATTGAAAAGGGGTTGGCTATCAATAAGAATTTGTTGAAATTCTTTCAAGTTCAAATACTCTTCAAAAACTATGTTCTTCACATTTTTTATCCAAATTCAACACAATTTGGATCCCACGATCCGTTTTAAGGCCAGAGAATAACAAGAAAAATTCTTGTGGTGGTCCATGAAGTGGTCATGATCAAAAGCTTGAAGGATTTTAGATCAATTTTTGAGCTACAATAAGTAAATGTCCTTGTCTCTATTTTTTCGGTTTTAGAACAAGCATGTTTAATCTTCAAAATTGATGTAATTAGAGTTCTTTAGATCCTAATTGCTTTTGCTTTTACGTTGTTAACTCCTTCGGTTGTGTCCGTGAATATAATCATTTATCATAAGTCGATCCTTCATGAGTTGTTCGTAATTACAGCTGAATCAAATGTCTGTTTTAACCTGTAATACTTATTTATCCTTAAGTACAACTGATTCTTTAATGAACAATTTGTTTATGGGGTCCCATTTTTCAAGACTCATAATCAGCACTTAAAGTAACTACTCATCTACTTACCCCCCACGGGAATGAGTGAATTCCAATTTGTGAAGTTATGTTCCAAGCTCCCCACTCAGCCAAGTCCCCAAAATGGTAGATTTATTAAGTAGATGACTCCAGCCACTCTCCCCCATACAAATCAAAGGACAAGGTCTCATAGGTAAAGGTTCATAACTCGTTCAAGATTGAGATTGAGTTACATATGATCATCCTGTGAAATATTAATCTTTTCAGTCAATGACGTTACAAAGAGAGACTAATAATTTTGCAGTTCAGTCTTATACAAACTTTTTGTATAGGATACCCCTACTGGCATGTCTCCACATGAACGATTTGAATCACATCATATGTAATGACAATAGAGTGAGACGTATTCATAGTGCCACCAGAATAAGGCATACTATAGACCCTTTAGGTTATTACTTGAACAAGATCCACTTATATGTCAACCACATACTTTTCAAGTTTCATTTAAATAACCTTGGGTATTCATTATTGGATTTGAGTTATGCAATTCTAAGAAAATAAAATAACAAATTATTTTATTAATAAATAAATCGTTTACAAATGATCGAAAGCTTATGGGGCTGTACAATGCAATGCAACTAGAGCATACACTATACCTAGTAACACTTAGTGATTGAGTGGGCACAATTATATATGAAAGTAGTGGTGAGATTGCATAGGGTGCCAATCTCTAATGTATCTGACAGAGAACCCCTTTTAACAAATAGTTTTTGGAAGAGTCTTCAATTAATGTTAGGCACTCAGTTAGACTTCAGTACAACTTTTCACCGACAGACTAATAGTCAAACTAGACATTTGAACCAACCATTAGAGGATATGTTGTGCATTTTAGTGTTTTTGTAGGAAGTTTGAAAGTCTCATTTTCACCCCATGGAGTTTGCTTATATAATAACATCTACCTAGATACAATTAGCATGGCATCATTTGGAGCTCTATATGGGAGGAGTTGCACATCTCTAGTTTACTAGGACGAAGTTGGAGAATGAAAAATTGTTGGGATCTTAGTTATTGCAGACTACGAATGAGGCCATATAGAAGTTTAAAGCATGCATGCAAACAATACAGAGCAGATAGAAAAGTTATGTTGATGTGAGACATCGAGACTTAGAATTTAAGGTAGATGATAAAGTGTTTTTTAAAGCCGCACCTATAAAAGGTGTTTGAGATCTTAGAGTGGATTAACCCTGTAGCTTATCGTTTAGCCTTGCCACCGTCTCTTTCCACAATTTATTATGTTTTTCATTTCTCTATGTTAACAAAGTATATTGATGGAAATAATTTCTTCTTCGAGTATCGTTTAATTCCCAAAGAGGAACCATAAAAAAAATTTATAATACCAAATTCTACTCCTATTACTACAATGGCATTGCAACAAGAGCAAGTCTGGGTCGAATAACAGGAACTGTTGTCTTTGTTTCTTAAGCTAATTTCCTAATTAAAGCAATAAATGGAGGGGAGGGGGGTTGGTGTGAATTAGACCTAAGCATGCAAAGGAAATTAAAAATAATGGGTAAATATAATAAAGGATAAGAAGATCAAGTTCGCGAGAGCAAATGGATTCCTATGCAATTTCTATCATCGACTTACTTTTGATTAAACACATATTTGATTGCTTACACCCCGACTTCTTTAACTTAATTAGATTCGCTGACGCTACAAGCAACCAACTAACCAAATTAATGGTAAATAAGGACCGTAATTATCAACTAAAACCTAAGTCTTAATTTAACTACAAGTCTTGGGTCCTAATTTGATTTGATAGAGATCAATTAAAACCAAGAGCATGTGCATTAAGCTTAAGAGTTCCAATGTGTGATTAATTAATGGGAAAGCGCTAACTTAATTAACCAATTTTTCATTGAAGCTTAAGCATACATTCTAAGCCTATGGACAGCGAATACACCTTAGCATGCATACAACAACACTTGCTACTTGTCAATTTAAAACATAGACGAACACGAAGGAAGCACACTAGTAAAATCAATTAGTCAAGACATACGTTCAAGGGGAGGAACGTCAATCCATTCAAGAACATACATCTAAATTTGCACAAGAACAAGATTCAAAGAAGCACAATCATAATATGGAATTTTATACAAAATTAAGCCTCAAGAAATTACATGGGTTTGCTCTCAAGAACAAGAAATCTACTTACCTTAACATCTTCATAGACAAAGAAATTGAGGAAGAGAGCATCCAATCCATGATTACAACCCAAAATTTTGAGAAAAACCTAAGCCAAAATGCTAGAAATATGAAGGAAAAGAAGAACTTTTGATGAATTTCTCAGCCTCCATGACATCAAACCTTATTTTCCCTAAAAAAAAAAGAGAATATATATATAAAATCACGGAGAGCGTCGATGCGCTCTTGGAGAGCGTCGTTACGCTCTAGGTAGAAATTGGAACGCCTACCTAGAGTGTCACTGCGCTCGTGCACAGGTACCCCTGCCATTTTTGTCAAAATTCAGAGCGTCGCTACGCCCTCACCAAAGCTACTCTCTACGTTTGAGTGTAGAGCACAACGTAGTTGCGTTCTGCTTTGCGCTTGCCCTATGGGTAATTTTGTAATTTTTGCGTCTTTGAGCTTTGAGTGACCGATTTCACTTCTAATAACTTCAAATCAACCTCGAACGACCCATAACACTCCAAGGTGCATGATTTGCTCAAATTCGTACAAAAATAGATATTTTATCATATTATACGAAACAAGCAAGCGAGATTAGAGACATAAAAATAGCTCTTTTCGAGAGCTATCATATATGATGAATTTGTCGCATGTAGTGGACTTTGAGCACTTGTAAATGAATGAGAATGTAAGTCATGAGGAAAAACCTAAGCAAATTCTTGAAAGGTTAGTGAAAGCCTTCACAATCGAGATATAGCGCTAGTAAAAGTTCTATGGCAAAATCAATTTCAAGGAAGTGACATTGGAATGAGAGGATGAGATGTGATTGAAGTACCCAAAGCACTTTTAGAATCAGAACTTTCAGGGATGAAAGTTCTTAAAGAAGGAAGAATGTGACTTCCCAAATATTTAGGTAATTTTAAAATAAGTTATTATTTTGGTGTATTTTGAAATTAAGCCAAGCCACATGCAACCTTGGGTAAAAAAAAAAACTCCCAAATTTTTAGTGTTTTCTCTTTCTTCAGCCGTCTCTTATCGATCTCTCTCTTTCGTCAAACCTCTTACTACTCACTGTCGTGCACCGCCCACCACTGCTTGCTACCATCATCAATCAGTCACACGCCTTCAACCACGTCGCTCTGATCAGTCATTTGCAGGTTTCCATCGAACAAGTCTCAAATTTTGTCGTGTGTTGCTATAGTTTGCACTTTGTGTCCGTGGGTTCAGCACTGCTCAGGTCATCCTCGTCGTTGCCCAGGTGTATGTGCCCAGTCGCCGGTGATTTCTCCATAGTATGCCGCCGCTCTGGGGGTTTTCATCGAAGTTTCATTTGACTTAGATTTTATACGTTTTGTTCGATTTTCTCTAATGGATCTTGAATGCCCAAGAAATTGCAGGTTGATTTAATGTTTACCATTATGTTTGGGCCTTAGATTCGAGCTTTAGAGGAATGTTTTGAGGTCGAAAGCATGTTGTGCAATAGTATCAAAGATCGATTTTGGCGGGTTTTGGTAAGTTTTAAGACTTGCTAACGTGGCGCTACGACAGCTATTAAAGAAAATTTTTCGAATTTAGGTCATTCCATTCAATCTTCTTTAGCCTCCGACCAACTTTCTCTCTCTTTTGTTCTATTTTTCCTCTATTCTTAAGAGATTTATTATTGTGACACCCACCTTGGTTCAAATTTAAGGCTTGGGTGAGTTGCTAGCTTAAGGCTAAGTGAAACCCATTTGTATTGATTTGGAGAATTTGTGCTTAATTTCATATTTCTTCTAAGAATACTTGTGGTTTTTATTCCATTTCCACTTCTATGCTTATGTTGTATGTTAGAATCGATCACTTTTGCATATTAACTTTGCTAAGCTAAAGAATAACTTTTAGAAGGTGACAGTTAGCTATGAGTTTAATCTCCAAATAGCAATAAATCAAATCTTGTGTAGGTGGCTTTCGACAGGCTTTTCTAGAACGTCATATAGTTGGCTTGATCGGTATAGGATTAAGAACAAAATTGGTTAGTTACTTAGGGGTTTCCTAGTGGCTAATCGTCTGAGCAAACCCTTAATTGTAATGCAGGTGTTTTATGTTTATGGAGTGTGTTCGTACCCAATCCATCGAGCACTTAGTTTAATTAAATTCTTAATCAATATATTCAGGCACTTGTTTCACAAGATTTCTTGGCAAGTAGGCTAAGCACTTGTGTCACACCCCTTCCCAAATTACCCTCTTTAACCTGGAAAAAGGTGTGAAGACAACAAACATCACCTCTTTTGTGAGGTTCACTGCCCACTAGTACCTGTTTAACCTGTTGGTGAAAAGCGCTTGAAAAATGCTTTCTATTCTCTCAAATTAAGAGAGTTTATATTAGATTTCACTTGTTTGCTAGTGGTTTTCAGGTCAAAATAAAGAAAATCATAAGAGAAAACCAAAAGATCAAAACTGAGTCAGAATACAGTGAAAAAGAAGAGAAAAGTCAAAATCTGCCAAAAATAGGGCAATGTCGCGGCGTTGCCACGGTGCTTTTTCCTGAGAGCAGTAGTTGTTTCAGCGCTGCGACACCAGCTTTCCATATCAGTTAGCGCTGCGGCACTAGCTTTCCATATTTGAAGAATTTGCATTTTTGGAAAGAATTTTGGGCGGCCAACTCTATAAATTGGAGGGTTTTCAACAATCCTAAACATCAAGAAATCAGAGAAAAACACACCAAAAGAGTCTCAAAGAGTAAGTTGGCTGCAAGGAAGAGAGAAAAGTTCGAGAGAGAGAGTTTGGTATCGTTTGAGTTCCCGACGTGAAGACTGAAGGACATCTTGGCGGTTCCTCCTCAATCAAGAGCTTCTTCCTAGTAGAGTTATTCTTTCTTTACACTCTTTCTATACTTAATTTTTTTATGAACATGTTGCTTAAAGCTATGAGTAGCTAAACTCTTTAACTTTAGGGTATTGATTTGTTTATGAAGTTATGTTGATATTGTAGACTATTCATGGTTTTGTTGTAATGAGTATGCTTTTCATTGTTATCGTGCTTAATTCTTTGTGATTGGCCATCCCTGAGTGTTAGTTTAGATGTATGGTTGAGAGATTGTATGTCTAACTAGATCTATAACAAAGAATTCTTGTTGATCTCTCATGAAAATAGTTAGGTTAACAATGAAAGTCGCTAAAAACTATGCTTAATACCATGTAATTTGTATTGGTTTCAAGAAATTAGTAATCAATTGAGTTGCATGAGAAAATGTTATTTTTGAGAGAAAATAACTTGGATTTATGTTTCTAGACTTAAGCATAAGAATTGCAATAAAATCCATGAACCCTCGAATATTGCATGATAGATTAAACAAGGATTCTTTACTCTATAACTCTCTTTGACTCTTGTGTTTCTTATTTTATTGCTTTCCTTATTTAGTTTATTTACAGAATTACAACTTCAATTTCAATCCTCAAATAAAATTGATTCAAGTCTAGAATAGCTAAGTAACTTAAACCTTCACAATTGGATTCTCAGTGGAACGATATTCGAACTTCACCGTCTTATATTATAACTGGACTCGTACACTTTCGGTTAACACTTAAAGTGCGCATCAGTTGAAAACATCATCATATAGCTACCCAGAATGTCCTTTCCTCAAAGCTTATAACTTACAAGACCAACATCTAAAATATGTACAAGATCATGAAGTTTAAATATTTACACAAGCAGAACCTTTAGTACCATTTGAAACAAAACTTAGAATACATGCATAATGTACATTCTCACTCCCCCACACTAGACTCAACCATTTATGTCTACATGTCCCTTTAACTCAAAATCATTTACACATAAAGCTATAAAGAAAAGTGTTTGTTGATGGCTTGAATTTTGTGTAGGACGAGGCTTGAGTAGGCTAAGCTCTAGGAACTCTTTCATTACTTGGGTGGGAAAGAAAACATGGAAAAACATGAGCTAGAAAATTGAGTGAGTGACATATTCTGGAAAACATAAACTTTAACGTAAAAGTTATGCTTAGGCTTTGGAGAAATCAAGCTAAACAGTTTACTAAAACAATGCAGCATCAACTCTCTTTATGTGCACATTGGAATAGCTAATCTCTGGCTCCCCAAGTACCTTCTTAATGTCCTTCAGTATCGGTCTGAGGGATATTCAAATGTCTTCTTAATGTCCTTCAACATTGAGTTCCTCAATAAATCTCAGGGTTGCCCATATGCTTTCTCAATGTCCTTTAGCATTGGGTTCATTTATATAACATTTTAAGAAAAACAAACATGCTTTAAAACAATTATTTCAACATAGAAAACCTTAGGTTTCTCAGAAACTAACATCAAGTATAAATCATGCTCTTCAAACATATACTTCAGCAAGAGAATACATTTTCATAAGAAATCATGGCTAGAAACCATGAATGAATTCCTTTTAAAGAAAACATTTGTCACTCACAGCTCGGGTTGATCCTTTAGGGTTAGGCACTTGGAGCTTAAGGATGTGAAAATTATCAAAATGCCCTTGGGGCCAGTATAGAGCATAGCGCATCTACGCTCAAAGGCAGAGAGCAACTTTGTCGAGGGCGCAGCAACGCTCTTTTGGAGCTTAGCGACGCTCTGAATTTTGACGGAAAGGGCAGGTGCTCGCGCAGCTACGCTCGAGATTTATGCTCCGACTTGTACCCAGAACGCAGCGATGCTTCCTATGAATTTGAGCAATCTGCATAGGTTGTGGTGTTTGAAGGACAACAAGCTGTAGAGATCAAGTTTGGATTGAAAGGTTGAGGTTAGTAAGTTAACTCATTTCTTAATAACTTTTGTGAAGGATGTCTGAGTTGAATGTAAAGGGAAACAAGTGAAATTGTAGGTAGAACTGACTAGTTTGATCTTTCGAGTAATCTGGAGCAGGGTGGATAATTTTGAGTTATCTGTCGAACGAAGAGGAGTTAGACTCTAAAATTTGGAGGTAAGCTAGTTAACTCACTTGTCTACAAGTTTGTAACATGAAGTAAATTTTAATTCAGGCTGGAAATGCTATTTGTAGCAGTCGGAAGTGAAGACAGTAAGCTTGGGGGAGACAAGTCTCTCTGGAAAGGACTTCTATTGCGGGTGTGGAGCGAGACAAGTCTCACTATTCTCGTTAAGTCTTGCTAGCTATTTTTGTCTCACAAATCTCGCTTGTCTCGCTGGTCTCACTGGTCAAGTAAGTCTCACTAGTTTTGTTTGGTTTCGCTAGTACATATCTTGCTGGTTTTGCCTAGTCTCGCTAGTGCAGATCTCACTGGTTTGATTCAGTGTCATTAGTTGATTGGTCTTGCTAGTGAGCTAAACTTCAATGCTAAGACCTATTTGTTATACATTAATGGGAATCCTAAGGAATCTAATAGAGGAAATTATATTACTTCAAGCTATGAAGAGTTAGGAAAGACTTATAACCCATTAAAGGCCCTGGATAAGTAGTGAGTGACAATTTTTTTATTTAAAATAAGCATGTTTAACTTGATCTATAACAATGAATTGTTTTTAAATTTATGCTCTCATAAGAGTTGTGGAGAAACTATGTCTTTCCAAGCATGAGTTTAGAACTTGTTTTGTACTTGAGTTTGAGATTGAAAGCATGTTGTTTGAAATATCTTGAATTTTATGAGCATGATGCTTGATGATTGAATTCAAAACTCTGAAACTTCACAAGATTTTGTTTATTAGCAATTTATTTTCAAAAGCATGTTTAGTTTTTTTAAAAAAGTATTACAAAAGGTCCCCAATGTCAAAGGACACAGAAAAGGCATATGGGCAGCCTGAATATGAAAATGGTCCCCAATGCCGAAGGACATGGAGAAGGCATATGGGCAACCTAAATGTTGCATATGGGACCCGGTACTGAAGAACTTGATAAGCTATATGAATAACTCAGGCTATGGTTCCTATGTGCACATAGAGGTATATTTGACGTTGTTGTGTTGAGATTACTCCACACAGCTAAGGTTATTTGACGGTGGGTGTGTCGAGATTACTCCACCCTAGCTAAAGTTGTTTTCGACGTTAAGTAGCGTTGAGCTCCGCTCCACCTCAACCAAGGAAAATCCATTGAGCTTTATGGTTTTCGATGATGAAGAGTATATGGTTTATAACCGTTTATAGAGCATGTTTTGTTGAGTTTGATGATGAGCTATTTACGGTTTTATCACTGATTTTCGAGCAGGATTTTGTTGTATTCGTGAGTTAAATAAGGATTTCCTAAACTTTCACTCACTGCGCAACATAACTCAGGTTTTCTATTGTTTTTCTGTTTTCTACGTAGCAAGCGAAACCGGGATGCTTAGCCTACATAACAATTTGTCTGGACCTGCCACTAGAGTGTATACATTGTAAATATTTGTACATAAGACTTGTGTTGTACATATAGGGTTCAAGGAATGGGAGCTTGTATTCATTTGTAGTATTAAGTTTTTAGGATTGAAAGTTTATATATGTACTTTAGCTTACCTGGAGCTTCATATTGATGTGTACTTGTGATTTTTTTTTTTTAAACTGATATTAGGTGCTTGGTCAAGTTTTGAGGATTGTACAGGTTGACAGTAGATGTTGTAAAGGGTCGATTTCTGTTGTCCTCACACCTTTTCCTAAGTTAAGAGGGTACTTGTGGAGGGGAGGGGGGGGGGGACATATATTGCTTAACCTTTTCTTAACTTTTTGTATTTTTAATTCTTTCAAGAAATCAAAAAATGTGATCACACGCTTCTGTCGGGATTCAATTCCATTTAATTGGTATCAAAGCCAATTTTTTATTCTTGATTTGAATTAAAAATCATATATAGTAGGTGTTTTAATTGTTCATGTATGAGATATGTGAAGGTTTACAAAATTGATTGTTTAGACATATTTGGGCATTTGATTTTAAAGTTTTGATTAGATCAATTGTAAAACTCTCAAGGGTTAGGGTTTTCTTGTAATCTTTTCATTGAATTTGATGTAAAAGTGATGTAAATTCTTGAAAAACAATATTGGTTTTCCCAAAATATTGAAATTTGGAAAATCTGGAATTTTTCAAATCTGGAAATTTTGTTGTGTGTCATCTATTATGCGTCATAAAAGCATCTAGCAGATTTGATTGAAGTATGTGCAGCTAAAAGTTCGAAGGATTAAATTTAGATGTTTAAAACCCTAAATTTTGATGACTAAAGAAGAAATTGAAGGTCATGATATGTTTTGAAAATTCAAATTATTGTAGTTTTGAATTTTATCTTTAATATCTAGGATATGTCAAATATGCCGGTCAATTTTGCTTTATTTAATTTAATTATGCATATGATGTATATTTTAAATTAAATTGAATGTTGCATAGAGTATGTCATTTAGATTAAAATCCCACCATAGGTTAAGTATGTCATGCATTTTATTTTAAATATAATCGGTATATTTAAATTATTAGGATAATTCCTAATTAAATGCATGTAGAGATTCTATTTTATTTAAATATAAGTGTTATATTTAAATTTTTGTAGAGATACATGTAGAGATTCTATTTTATTTAAATATAAATGTTATATTTAAATTGTTAGGATAATGCCTATTTATATGCATCTAAAGATTCTTTTTAATTTTAAAAGTGTTATATTTAAATTGTTGTAGAGATTAATGTACAAATTCTTCTTTAATTAAAATATAATTGTTATATTAGATAATTAAATGAAGTATTAAATAAAATTGCATGCTTAGATGAAGATAAACTTAGTATAATTTTAAATTATTTAGAATTCTAGTTTATCTTTATATTTTTTTTAATGAGATTAGAAATATTGCATGGTTGCCTAATTGGATTAGGATCTTGCTTAAGAAAGACACTATTAATTAATTTTAGTTTATCTTTTTATTTTTCTAATGAGATTAGAAATATTGCATGCTTGCCTAATGAGATTAGAATCTTACTTGGATAAAGATAAAATGGATTCAACTTTTTATACATTTTAAAATTTCAATTTATCTTTATTAAAATTCTAATTAGATTAGAATAAAGTACATTGCATGCTTCTGAGGAGATTAAATCAAAATAGATCTTTTAATTTATTTTAAATGGATTAAAATGGGCAAATTAAAAGATTTAATAATAAAAGGTTGTCTATAAGAAAATTCTGTCTGAGGAAGGTTCTGTCTAAGGCTAGGTATTTAAGCTAACAGTAAAGGAACACCCCTACATGAGAACTAACCTAGGAGTTGAATTTGTCAAACTTTTATTATAATATAATGTGATTAGTTTATTAGAGAGTTCAATAAATTTGGATATTTCACATTATTGGAAACTATCCAAACATAAGAGTTGTGTTTGGGCAAACAAATTAATACTTGGATAAATGATTTAGCCTAAGTTTGTCTAAGTAATGAAACCTCTATTTTAAAATACATAGTGGGAGAATAGATGTGATATGTCGTCTCTCTTACTGTCACACTCCCTTCCAGGTACCCTCTTAACCCAGGAGAAAGCTTGAGCACAGCGGACACCGACCCTCTTACGCCATCCACTGCCAACCTTATACCTTGACCATCACCTAATAAGCAGATATACACAATGATTGAACACATACTTTAACCAGGGTTAAGCTATCATACAAACATTGATTTTTACTCAAACCATCTGTTTACATAAGTTCCTCAACATCGCACTTAACCCTCTTTATGTACAATACATGTTTAAGATCAAATATTTACAA
Organism: Citrullus mucosospermus; assembly: GCA_030954485.1. Classification (NCBI taxonomy): domain Eukaryota; kingdom Viridiplantae; phylum Streptophyta; class Magnoliopsida; order Cucurbitales; family Cucurbitaceae; genus Citrullus; species Citrullus mucosospermus. The sequence goes on from CM062057.1 coordinate 21,693,859, forward strand.
TTCTCAAAATTCCAAACACTGATGGTAGGCCTAGATGAGTTGCTATGTAGGTTAAGCACCCCGAACAAGCTCGCTACGTAAAAAACAGAAAAACAAGGAAAGCATGAGCTAGGTTGCCCAGTAAATGACTTGTTTTGTAAAATCCTTCCTTTAACTTAGAAGCTAATCAAAGTGTAATCATTCTAAAACAATGCGTAAATAACATCAATTCAAAGTCATATCCATGTAAAACATGCTCAAGTGGCATTGTCATACCATATATGTTCATTTCAGAAAAAGATACACGATAATTTAGTTTATTTCAAAAACATTTTCCTAAGTTGAGGCGGAGCAAAGCTCAACGCTACTCAACGTTGAAAACATCCTTAGTTGGGGCAGAGTAATCTCGACACACCCAACGCCGCATATCCTTAGTTGTGTGGAGTAATCTCAACAAAACGTCTATCATCCCTCTATGTGCACATAGATATCACATCCTGGGTTACCCGAACACCTTCTCTGAGTCCTTCAGTACCGAGTCCCATATACAAGATTTAGGCCACCCACATGCCTTCTCCGAGTCCTACAGCATTGGGAACCATTTCTATATCCCTACTACTCACATGCCTTCTCCGTGTCCTTCAGCATTGGGAGCCATTTCAAAAACATTATTAAAAAACGACATGCTTTGAAAATAGCATAATATAAATTCACGAGTTTATAACATTTCAAATCTTCACAATCTCATTAACAAGCATCAATGCTTTCCATAAAATCATAGGTTAATAAACAGCATGCCTTTCGTAAAACTCGTTTAACAACCAACATGCTTCAAATGATTTCCAATGTAAAACATATAATATGCATGTTGAAACCCGTGAAAGCACAAACATATAAACATGTTTCCAAACATAATCATACAACATAAAAACTTTGGTTAAAGTAGACTCATTTTAAATAAAATTGTCACTCACTACTTGTCTCAAGCCTTTAGTGGGTTATACGCCTTCCCTAGCTCCTCTCGGCCTGAAATAGTACATTTCCCTTTATTAGATTTCCTTAAAATTCCTTTTTACATAGCAAACAAGCCTTAGACATTTCTATTATTCACCACCGAGACTCTACTTCATGAAGAAAACCATCACCAAGACTATATTTCATAAAGAAATGCTCAACTGAGCTATATTTCATAAAAAAAGTACACTAATGAGCGAGATTTAGACCATTAGACCATTAGCGAGACTAAACCAACAAATTTAAGCAAAAGACCCAACTGTACCAGCGATACTGTGATCCAGCAAGACCAGCGAGAATTACTTGATCAGCGAGACTAGCAATACCCAACGATACCGAGCGAGAGTTGTGAAACAAAAAGCCTCCAGTGACACCAGCGACACCAGCGACACTCGTTTCGCTGCTCACCCTTATACTTCCAATGTCGTTGTTTCCTCTAGCGATACCCATCTCATTCTGCTTCTGTCTTCGCTTCTATTTTCCCTTCTATATGTTAAAAGTCATATTTTCAGCCCGAATTAGAACTTCTTCCCTTCTACAAACTTGTAAAGAAATGTGCTTTCTAGTTTACCTCAAAATTTCAGAGCTGAACTTCTCTTCGTTTGACAGAAATTCCAAATTTACTTCGCGCTACTCCAATTCACTCCGGAAATCTGTATCAGTCGCTTCCACCTAAACTTTAACATGTTTCTCTTAATATTCAGCTCAATCATACTTCACAAGAGTTGTTAAGAATTGAGTTAACTTACTAACTTCAAATTTTCAGCCCTAAACTCGATCACTATAGCTTGCTAACCTCCAAATACCAGACCTTGCTCAGATTACACGACAGCAACCAGACCTTCTGTTTTAGCTTCAATTACACCACGAAACCGACCAGAATTCTACACGAATTTACCCTAGACTCCTTCTTCTACCTCCCTTCGTCACTCAGCTGAAAGATGGAGTCGGTTGAAGCTTTGAAAATGGAGAAAATGATCGAAACTTCAGCTTTCACTCATATAAATGGCTGCCAACTTACCCACTTTTATTTTATTTTTATTTTCAAATAAATAAAGTAACTTTAAACTCGATTTACCTCGTAATGATCTAGAATTCACTTATCAAAAATATTTCCGGCTTCCTTCACTTCTTCCTTCAATATATGCACGCAGCTCCCTTAGCAGACTTGGACACCTAGCTTGGACGCATAGCACCATGCGTCAGCCCCATAGGCCCTCTTGGATGCATAACTCCCAACGTATCCCCCTTACTAACCTCAACCAACGCATAGCCACTTGCCCAATGCACCAACCATCACCCATGCTCACCCTCATGGACGCATGCCTCACCAAGCCAACACATCAACCCTCATGCTTAAGGCTCGGCTACCCAAGGTCTTCACTTAGCCCACCTTCTTGCTCGCCACACACACCACTCATGCCAAAGGCTCTTGGCCATCTCTCTCTCAACCACCTGCCTACTTTGCTTACCATCTTCCAAAGATAAAAGTAGGGCTTACATTTACATTCTCTAGTAACATTCACACCGTGAGACTCATACTTGGCCTCATGGCGGCTTTAATTCAACTTTGCTTCCATCCCCCTTTGGAAGCTTTTTGCATGAATCAAGATCAAGATGAGTTCAAAGAAGTTTAAATCAATTAGCCAAGTCTATCAAGACATATTATGATTAGATCATAAAAGTACAGAAACTTCAATGTTATGTCCAATTGTAGGAAACGAGATTATATCTCAACTTTAAGCATTAGATACAATTTGAATGAAATTATGCTTCAAAAGGATAAAGTTGACCTTGTTAGACTTGGTCATATTAACGATGAGTACTTTGTTAGACATGGTCACATTATTAATATATTACACATCACTGCCATACTCTGGTTAGGGCGTGCAATAGAGATTGCACTGTGAACATTATTCCCTCCAAAACTGTCTGGGAGACAATTTTGGATTATGGAAGTGTAGTAAACTAGTTTACAACATTTCAGATATGGGTCTGTTAAGATGCACATGAAACAAACCTAAAGGAATATACTTAGAAAATGTTCTATATGTACCCTCCTGCAAGAAGAATTTAATATCTATTTCTTGTTTGATTGAACATATGTACAAAGTTTGTTTTGAAATTAATGAAGCATTCATTACTAAAGAGGTGTACAAATTTGTTCGGCAAACTTAAATAATAATTTATATAAGTTTAAAACCAACCAGAGTTAAGGCTATTTACAATACTAAAATATTTAAAACAGCCGAAACTCAAACAAAATGACGACATGTTTCTCAAAGTACCTATCTTTGGCACTTAAGACTTCGCCACATTAATCTCAATAGGATTGAGAGATTGGTTAAGAGTGGACTTCTAAACAAGTTAGAAGATAACTCTCTACCACCATGTGAGTCTTTTCTCGAGGGAAAAATGACAAAGAGATCTTTTACTGGAAAAGGTCTTCAAGCCAAAGAACTCTTAGAACTTGTGCATTCGGACCTTTGTGGACCAATGAATGTAAGGGCTAGAGAAGGGTATGAATATTTCATTAACTTTATTGATGATTATTCAAGGTACGATTATATTTACCTAATGCATCATAGATCTGAAACCCTTGAAAAGTTCAAGGAATTTAAGACCGAGGTTGAGAACCAATTTGGTAAAACTATTAAAAAACTTCGATCTAATCGAGGTGAAGAGTATATGGACTTAAAATTCCAAGACTATATGATAAAACATGGAATTAAGTCTCAACTCTCTACACCTAGTACGCCACAGCAGAATGGAGTATCTGAAAGGAGAAACAAAACCTTGTTGGACATGGTTCGTTCGATGATGACTTATGCATCATTGCCTAACTCATTTTGAGAATTCGCAGTACAGACCGTGGTTTATATTTTGAATAATGTTCCCTCTAAGAGTGTTTCAGAAACACCCTATGAGTTATGGACAGCACATAAAGCTTTTACGTCACTTCCGAATATGGGGTTGCCTAGCACACGTGTTGGTGCAAAATCCAAAAAAATTGGAACGTCGTTCAAAATTATGCCTATTTATAGGATACCCTAAAAAAATGAGAGGTAGTATATTTTATGATCCTCAATATGAAAAGGTAATTGTATTGAAAAATGCCACATTCCTAGAGGAAGACCACATACGTGATCATAAACCACGCAGTAAACTAGTATTGGAAGAGATTTCAGAAGTTGCTACAGATAAATCAACAAAAGTTGCTGATCAAGCTGGCCAATCAACAAAAGTTGTTGATAGACCAAGCACATCTAGTCCGTCATGTCCATCTCAAGAGTTAAGAGAGCCTCGACGTAGTGGGAGGGTTGTTGGACAGCCCGACCACTATATAGGTTTAGCTAAAACCGAAGTCACCATACCTGGATATGGCTTAGAGGATCCATTGACCTATAAACAGGCAATGAATGATGTTGATCGAGATCAGTGGGTCAAAGCCATGGACCTCGAAATGGAGTCTATGTACTTCAATTCAGTCTAGGAACTTGTAGATCAACTTGATGAGGTAAGACCTATCGGTTGTAAATGGATTTACAAACATAAATGAGACCATATGGGGAAGGTACAGACCTATAAAGCCCGGTTAGTAGCAAAGCGTTATACCTAGGTAGAGGGGGTAGATTATGAAGAAACCTTCTCACCCGTTGCTATGATAAAATCAATAAGGATACTCTTATCCATTGCCACTTTTTGTAATTATGAAATTTGGCAAATGGATGTCAAGACTGCCTTTCTAAATGACAATCTTGAAGATAACATCTACATGGTCCAACCAGAAGGGTTCATAGAATAGGGTCAGGAGCAAAAGGTTTGCAGGCTGAATAAATCCATTTAGGGATTAAAGCAAGCATCCAGATCCTGGAATATGAGATTTGATAGTGTAGTCAAATCTTATGGCTTTGAACAAAACGTTGATGAACCTTGTGTCTACAAAAGGATCATCAACTCCACTGTAACATTTCTTGTTCTATATGTAGATGATATCTTACTTATTGGGAATAATGTAGGATACCTTACTGACATTAAGAATTAGCTACCAACTCAATTTCAGATGAAAGATATGGGAGAAGCTCAGTATGTTCTTGGGATCCAAATAGTTCGGAACCGCAAGAACAGAACGCTAGCTATGTCTCAAGCATCTTATATAGACAAAGTGTTGTCTAGGTTTAAGATGCAAGATTCCAAGAGAGGTCTTCTACCTTTCAGGTATGGAATACATTGTCAAAGGAACAATGTCCTAAAACAACTCAAGAGGTTGAGGATATGAGACGAGTTCCCTACGCATCAGCTGTCGGGATTGTCAGTAAGTATCAGTCCAATCCCGGGTTTGCACATTGGACTGTCGTTAAGAATATCCTCAAGTATCTAAGGAGAGCGAGGAACTACGTGTTTGTGTATGGAAATAAAGATATGATCCTTATCGGATACACTGATTTCGACCTTCAAACCGATATAGACTCAAGAAGATCTACTTCGGGATCGGTATTCACTCTTAACGGAGAAGCAGTAGTGTGGAGAAGTATTAAGCAGAGCTGCATTGCCGACTCCACAATGGAAGCAAAATATGTTGCTGCATGTGAGGCAGCCAAAGAAGCAGTATGGCTTAGGAAGTTCCTCAATGATCTGAAAGTTGTTCCAGACATGTATCTGCCAATCACTTTACATTGTGATAACCGTGGGGCAGTAGTGAGCTCCAAAGAACCAAGAAGCCATAAGCGCGGATAGCATGTTGCAAATACCATCTCATCAGAGAAATTATGCATAGAGGAGACGTTATTGTGAGACAAATAGCATCTGAGCACAACATTGTTGATCCATTTACAAAGGCCCTCCCGGCTACTATTTTTTAGGGCCATCTAAAGAGTTTAGGACTACGAGTAGAATAAATAGGGCAAGTGGGAGAAATTGTGGGTATGGGATGCCCTAGTTTATTGTATTTAGATTTCTCTTACTATACTTAACTTTGTTGTAACCCATTAGGAGTTTTAGTCCAAGTGGGAGTTTGTTGGGTTGTATGTCATAAAAACTCGTAGTTTTTGTAAATAAATGAATTTTAGTACATATGAAGTTATTCAAGTGAATTAATTATTTATTTACTCTAAATCCAATTAAACTACGAACCCTTGACTATTATCATGAGTACTTGGATTTTATGTGGAGACATAAACAGGATCAAGTTCGAGTAAGTAGCTTAAATAAGTCTATAGTACATGGATTAGGTTAGGCACCTCTTCCTAGAGACACTATTGAATACGGTATGCTTCATGATTGTTACAAATGTTATAAGGTGTCATAAATGAAGTGATCCTGATTTGTTCATGCAGAGACATGTGAGCGGGGGTATTCTACATAATAAGATTGTGTAAGACTGACCCTGAAATAATCATTATTACGTATTAATACCGTTTACGATTAACATTGATTAATTTCACTTATTGATGACCTAGATAACTTGATCTGAATCTTGAGCTATCTATGAACTCCTGTTTATTCAGAATTATCCCTTGATCTGCATAGGTGAGAGTAAGCTCAATAGCGCTACTCAACATTCCTCCCATTTCAGGGATAAGACCAGGTAGATAGCTGGAGACATAAAATATGCAAGACGAAATTCACTCCTACCCAACTTAGGGATAGTAGAGAGGTTGTTCTCTTAAGTATTGTTCTTAGGACTTGAACAAGGGGCCCCATCCTCTCATTGGCCCGAGAGGGAATGGATTTAGTGATTAGATCTTAAATCAATTGTTCATTAGAGGGACAGTAGTACTTAAGGAGAAAAGATGTAACTCAGAGGTAAATCGGTTTTTAACCTAGCTAAAGTTATGAACGACCTGTGAAGGATTGACTTATCTATGACGGTTATATCAAATGGACACAAATATATCTACAGTGAGATGAGTGCAACTACAGGCTTTATTGGAGTGTCCCATTAGTTAACGAATGTTGGTTAACTAGGTTAAAGAGTTTGGCTGGTTAATCTTGGATTGTTGGAACTCATGATCTATAGGTTCATCAGGTCCCTCTACTAGCTCATAAATGGACTAAAATCTTAGATAGTGTGGTGAATAAGTTTGAACCGTTCAAATCTTGGCTTAAGGAATGAAAGTCAAATATATATGATATATCGACGTTTAATTACGAATTAAACGTACAAATACAGTTAATTATAATATTTAGATATGATTTAAATATTAATCATATGAATAGGGATTCATGTCGGTTTTTAGAAAAATCGGGACAAGTGGGAAAAATAATATTATTTTATTATTTAATATTAAAATAATATTTAATTAATAAATATTAAATTCTTTTTTATTTATTTAATTATTTAATTATTTTTTGAAATTAAAAATCAATTTTAATTCAATTTTTGGAAATTCATTCCAAAAATTGAATTAAAATTGATTTTTGAAAATTGGATTTTCCCACTAACTAAGCTAAGAGCTTGGTTGTCTTCTTCACAATTAACCAACAAATTAACCATTTTGTGTTGTCAAATTTTGATGCAATTGGATTGCATGTTATTCTTTAATAAATAGAGATGATTTTGACATAAAAATGGTTAAGAATTTTGTGAAATTAAAGGGTTAATTTTGCAAAATTTCATCCATTGTTCATCTTCTTTCCAACCTTCATTCCTTCTCAAATTCACCACAAATTTGGATCCCACCATCCAATCTAAGCCTAGAGAATAGTAGAGAAGACTCTTGTGGTGGTCTACAACCAAGTGGTGCTGAAATTCATCAAGAATTGAAGGAGAATTTGGAGCTTCAAGGGTAAGTGTTCTTGAAACTTTGGTTTTTCTTTTTAATTGTTTGTTTAATCCTCTAAATTGAGCATCTTAGAGTGAAAATTGATCAAATTAACTTCCGTTACATGCTCATTTATCCTTCAATGTTGACAAGGATTGTTAGGTCAAAGTCATGAACTCAAGATAAAGTTTTCATACTTCATCTCAGTTTCAATTTGTAGATTTTCTTGATGGAATAAAACTCATAGGATATGAATAGATCTACAAAAGAGACCTACATGTGTAGATAAGGAGATATAGATCTTCAAAGTAAGACTTAGGGCAAAAGGGTAATAAAACCTATTAAAAGAAATTAGACTATGGGTCAATTTTCTCACTCGTTGCCATAATTGAGCCTTTTGAGCATTGTTCATTGTTGCATATAAGATATGTAAAATGAACGTTTAGATTCTTTCATGAAAAGAATTTAAAGAATGCATCTACACAAACTAATGAGGTCAATTTTCAAAGATCAAATGCAAACAGTTTGCATAATTGTATATGTTCATTTGAGAAATGAATTAAACAATTAGAGATCTTTGAATATGAGGTTTGATAAAAGTTATCATAACCTATCACTTTGAACAAATATTAATAATCTTGTATAAACAAGAGAGTCATTAATTGACAAGTGGATATTTCTCATGTTTTATGTTAATGATATATTATTCATTATAATGATGTAATATAACATAGAAATTTGACCACCTAACCAATTAAGGACATAATATTAAGTTTGTCTCAAGCATCTTACATTTACAAAATGTTTTGTCAAATATTCAATGCACAACTTCAAAAGGATGATAATGTATCAGTCAAAGGTGAAGTTAAGTCTAAGGAAGAGTTTCCTAAGACACCTCAAGTGTAACCCCTAACTCTTAATTTTCCTTTGTTTAAGTTCAAGTTGGAAACAATGGTTAAGGGTTGGCTTGAATGAGTATAGATGTAAGTGGAAATTCTAGTGTATGCCTAAGTAGTTGTGATTTTTCCATTAGCTTTTAATAAGGAAAAAAAGGGATGGAGACAATAGTGTATTTGATTAAGGGTAAGGCTGGGACTTAGGAAAAATTTTGCTAAGTGTTGGGAAGTTTTCAAGTCAAAGTAGGTCAAGGGTTGAATTGCATTTAGGAAAATTAATAAATTAAAGGATAAATATCAAAATATATTAAAATAATTATTTTAATGGGTACTATTGGTGGCCAGGAATGAAGCGAGAGATTGCTGATTATGTGGCTAAGTGTCTGATTTATCAATAAGTTAAGCCAGGGAGATAGAAACCAGGAGGACTGTTAAATCCACTCCCTATGCCTAAATGGAAGTGGGAGCATGTAACTATGGATTTCTTGTTTGGTCTTTTGATAAGCACTTGAAAAGTGCTTTATATTCTCTCAAATTAAGGGAGCTTTATATTAGATTTCACTTGTTTGCTAGTGACTTTCAGGTTAAAACGAGGAAAATTAGAAGAAACGACTAAAAGATCAAAACTGAGCAAGAATACGGCGAAAAAGAGCTGAAAAACGCATTCTTGTTGAACGCATGACAGTGTCGCGGAGCTAAGACGGCGCTGCCGCGGCGCTGAAGCATAAACGCATCAGTCTGGACGCATAGTAGCATCGTGGCACCAAGATGGCACTGCCTCGACGCATCCTTGTTGAACGCATGATGATGTGCCACTTTTTTGTGTTAACCGCAAGTGTACGGGTCAAGTTATAATATAAAACGGTTAAGTTCGAGTATCGTTTCCACTAGAGATCCAATTGGGAAGGTTTAAGTTATTTAGCTATTCTAGAGTTGAATCAATTTTATTTGAGGATTGAAATTCAATATTTCAATTTTGGGAAAAAGAAAAATCAAGCCAAGAAAGTATCAAAGGGAGAATTGCAAGAGTCAAAGAGAGTTCTAGGGTTTCGAATCCTTGTTTGTTTCATCATGCAAAATTATAGATTTCAAGGATTTAATTCTTATGCCTAAGTCTAGAAACTTAATTCCAAGTTATCTTCTCTCAAAGACAACTCTTTCTCATGCAACTTGATTGATAGTTAATCTCTTAAAACTAATACAAAATTACATGGCATTAAAACTAGTCTTTAGCAACTTTCATTGTCAACCTAAGTACTCTCGTGATAGATTAACAACGATTCATTGTTATAGATCAAATTAAACATATAATCTCTCGATCATACATCTAGCCTAACATGTGAAGGTGGCCAATCTTCAAGAATTAAACACAATAACAATGAAAAGCATATTTATTTGAACAAAACCATGAGTCTACAAAGTTATCATGAATTCACAAACAATTCATCAAAAACCCTAAAACTAAAGAGTTTAGCCACTCATAGCGTGAAGCAACATATTGAGCAAAACTAATCAAAGAAAGAGTGTAAAGAATAGGGAAACTCTACTGAAAAGAGGTTCTTGATTGAGGCAGCACCGTCACGAACTCCTTGGCTCTCGCGTCGGACTTCAAAAGGCACCAAAACTATCTCGAACTCTTTTCCTCTTCCTTGCGGCTAACTCACTCTTGGAACTCTAGCTTAATTCTCACCTTTTTGGATCTTTCTTTTGTTCTGCAAATTTCTTGATCTTCTTGATATATCTCCCCCTCCTTTGGCTGCTGAAAACCCCTCAATTTATAGAGTTTGGCCGCCTAAAATTTAACCTAAAATACAAAACTTTTCGTTTGATTAACGCTGGTGCCGCGGCGCTAGCATTGCGACCAAAAATAAGTTGCTCTCGGGTTTTAGCACCGCGGCAGCGCCGTCTCAACGCTGCGACGCTGTCTTGCGTTCATCAAGGATGCGTTGAGGCAGCGCCGCGTTGCTACCCTGCGTCCATGCTGATGCGTTTCTGCTTCAGCGCCGCGACAGCGCTGCCTCAACAAGGATACGTTTTTCAGCTCTTTTTTACCATATTCTTGCTCGGTTTTGATCTTTTAGTCGTTTCTTCTAATTTTCCTCGTTTTAACCTGAAAATCACTAGCAAACAAGTGAAATCTAATATAAAACTCCCTTAATTTGAGAGAATAATAAGCACTTTTCAAGTGCTTATCACATGACAACATCGCGGCACTTGGACGGCGCTGCCGCGGCACTAAAACCCGAGAGCAACTTATTTTTGGTCGAAACCCTAGCGCCGCGGCGCCAGCGTTACTTAAATGAAAATTTTGTATTTTAGGTTAAATTTTTGCGCGGCCAAACTCTATAAATTTGGGGGTTTTCAACAGTCCAAGGGGGGGGAGAAAATAAAAAAAAAAGTAAGAAAGTTGCAGACCTAAAAAGAGATACAAAAAGGAGAGAATTAAGCGAGAGTTCAAAGAGTGAGTTAGTTGCAAGGAAGAGGAAAAGAGTTCGAGATAGTCTTGGTGCCTTTCGAAGTCCGACGTGAGAGCCAAGGAGTTCGTGACGGTGCTACCTCAATCAAGAACCTCTTTTCAGTAGAGTTTCCCTTTTCTTTACACTCTTCCTTTGATTATTTTTGCTCAAACATGTTGCTTCAAGCTATGAGTGGCTAAACTCTTTAGTTTTAGGGTATTTGATGAATTGTTTATGAATTCATGGTAATTTTGTAGACTCATGGTTTTATTTAAATAATTATGCTTTTCATTGTTCTTGTGTTTAATTTTTGTGGATTGGCCATCTTCACATGTTAGGTTAGATGTATGATTGAGAGATTGTATGTTTAACTTGATCTATAACAATGAATTATTGTTAATTTATCACGAGAGTAGTTAGGTTGACAATAAAAGTTGCTAAAGACTATTTTTAATGCCATGTAATTTTGTATTGGTTTTAAGAGATTAATAATCAATCGAGTTGCATGAGAAAGGGTTGTTTTTTAGAGAAAATAACTTGGAATTAAGTTTCTAGACTTAGGCATATGAATTACAATAAAATCCATGAAATCTATAATATTGCATGATGAAATAAACAAGGATTCATTACCTTAGAACTCTCTTTGACTCTTGTGTTTCTCCCTTTGATACTTTCCTTGTTTGATTTTTCTTTTTCCCTAATTTGAAATATTGAATTTCAATCCTCAAATAAAATTGACTCAATTCTAGAATAGCTAAGTAATTTTAACCTTCCCAATTGGATCTCTAGTGGAACGATACTCGGACTTAACCGTTTTATATTATAACTTGACCCGTACACTTGCGGTTCACACTAAAAGTGTGCATCATCTTCCTAAAACCCTGAATGGTTATGATGAAATTTGGGTCATTGTTGATAGAATTACCAAGATAGCACGTTTGTTAAGGTGACTTTCACCCTGGACAAGTTGGTATCAGAGCAAGAGTCTTGGGAATAGGGACATGCATTATAGCTTAGGAGCATGTATGTTTGCCATATAATGATGTTATGACATAATATAGGAATCATGCTACAACGAAACAAACAAGGTAGGAAAGCTATGACCGGAACTCTAGGAGCTACTAGGAGACAAGAAGAGATGTCAGAGGGTGAGTCAAGTCATCCTCAAGCTGAGGTTAATATGGAAGAGCAAATTTTCACCAAGTTTACTGAAAGGTTAGCTGCATGCATTGGACCAGTGCAATTTGACCCTAAGAAGAAGTATGGAATTGAAAGGTTGAAGGCCTTGGGTGTAACCACTTTTGAAGGCACATCAGATCCTGTTGATGCAGAGGCATGGCTGAACTTACTTGAAAAATGTTATCGTATTATGACATGCCCTGACGGCAGGAATGTTGAGTTGACAGTGTTTCAGCTTTAGAAAGAGGCAAAAGATTGGTGGAGAGTTGTGGAAAGCAGGAAGAGAGGAGCAAATATGATGAACTGGAACAAGTTTAAGAAGAAATTCTAGGATAAATATCTCCCAAAGGCATTCTGTGATGCTCAACGGAATGAGTTTTTGAGGTTAGTACAACGATCGATGTCAGTGGCTAAGTATGAAAAGAAGTATACAGAATTGTCTAAGTATGCCACTACTATTGTTGTTGATGGAGCTAACCGATGTAATAGGTTTGAGGAAGGCTTACGGGAGGAAATCATAATCCCGTGAGTGCTAGTGCGAAGTGGACAGATTTCTCCAAACTAGTAAAGGCTGTTATGCGTGTTGAAAGAAGTTTAGCTGAAAGGAAGCAAGAAAGAGAATTTGTTAGAGGTGGACGAGCAACCCATCCTTCTACTGCTATTTAGGAACAGTCTGGCAGAGGCAATAATAGGAGATTTGTGCCAAGCATGACAAGCAAAGGTAATTTTAAACCCGATCTAGTGGACAGGCTATCTTCAGGGCCAGTACAGGGGGCAATATGCAGAGGCAAAGACCAAGGATCTACAATGGTCCAGCAAGATCGGTAGGGGGTTCTTGAGGTGGACAACTTGGTGAGTCCACAACCAGTTCAGCAAGGAAACTGTTGTGTCCCACGTGTGAAAAGTATCATTGGGGACAATGTATGAGTGGAACCAATGTATGTTACAACTGTGGACAGGCTTGACATTTTAGACGTGAATGTCCCCAGTTGATGCAGGAAGGCAAGGTTGAGCAGAGAACGACTTCTCGGATAGTGAGCCAACCACCAAGACCTGCTATGGCTAATAGCGAGGAAACCAATGGAATGAGACAGAAAAGACCTGCGGGACAACCACGACAGCAAGGGAAGATCTTTGCCATGACACAGCAAGAAGTTAAGGAAGCTCTAAAAGTCGTTACTGGTACACTTTTTATTTGTAACAGCTTTGCACATGTATTGTTAGATTTTGGAGCTACTCATTCTTTTGTTGCTAGCATGTTTACTGTGAATATTGATAGGAAGTTAGAGTCATTGTATGAAGAATTGTATATTTATACTTCTATTGGAGATGTCTTAATAGCTAGCAAAGTATATAGAAACTGGGTGGTTGAAATTGATGGAGTAGCCATGACAGTAGACTTGATTCCTTTAGACCTCCAGAAGTTTAATGTTATTTTAGGAATGGAGTTTCCTGTCTAAATATCGTGCTTCCATAGACTATTTTTGGAAGGAGGTTATATTTAGAGGACCTGAAGGGGCTGAAGTTGTCTTTAAAGGAGATAGGAAAATATCACTGTCAAAGCCAGGAAATTATTGAGTAAGGGTTGTACAACATACCTTGCACATGTTGTTGACACACAGGTTAGTAAGCTGAAGCCGGAAGATACTCTTATAGTACGTGAGTTCCTGGATGTATTTCCTGAAGAATTCCTAGGGTTACCGCCATGAAGTTTTTTATTGACTTGATTCCAGGGATGACACCTATTTCACAAGCTCCATACAGAATGGCCCCAAAGGAATTGAAAGAATTGAAAACCCAATTGCAGGAGTTGATTGATAAGGGGTATATACGACCCAGTGTGTCACCATGGGGAGCACCAGTATTGTTTGTAAAGAAGAAAGACAGAACACTTAGATTATATATTGATTACCGATAGCTAAATAAGGTAGCAATACATAATAAGTATCCACTACCTCGTATTAATGACCTGTTTGATCAGCTTAGGGGTGCTTCAATATTTTCTAAGATTGATTTTCATTCAAGGTACCATCAATTGAAGATTAGGGAATCTGATATTTCGAAAACAACATTCAGGACGAGGTATGGACATTATGAGTTTCTTGTGATGCCTTTTGGGCTGACTAATGCTCTAGCAGTGTTTATGGATCTTATGAACCGAGTGTTTCATCCATACCTTGATCAATTTGTGATAGTGTTCATTGATGACATATTGGTGTACTCGAGAAGCAAGGAGAAACATGTGGAACACCTTAAAGTAGTATTACCGACATTACGTGACGAGAAGCTACATGCTAAATTCAGTAAATGTGAGTTTTGGCTAGATCGAGTTGTATTCTTGGGTCACGTGGTGTCAGTTGAGGGAGTAAGTATGGATCCTCAAAAGACAGAAGCTATAGTGAAGTGGGAGCGACCCACTATAGTGACTGAAGTTCGCAGTTTCCTAGGTTTGGCAGGCTATTATCGCTGGTTCATGGAAGGATTCTTGAAGATAGCACTTCCACTAACAAGTATGACCAAAAGGAATACGAAGTTTGAGTGGATTGATGGATGTGACCAGAGTTTCCAAGAGTTAAAGAGAAGACTTGTAACTTCACCAATATTGACTTTGTCAACTTTAGGTGTGGAGTTTGAGATCTATTGTGATGCTTCACGATAAGGCCTAGGTTGTGTACTTATGCATATGCATCAAGACAGTTGAAGAAGCATGAGTGCAACTACCGAACTCATAACCTAGAATTAGCACAATTGTGTTAGCTCTGAAAATTTAGAGGCATTACTTGTATGGTGAGAAATTGTCATATTTATACTAATCATAGAAGTTTAAAGTACATTCTTGATCAGAAGGAATTGAATCTGAGAAAGAGGAGGTGAATGAAATTGATCAAAGATTATGATTGTACAATAGAGTACCACCCTGCGAAGGCTAATATAGTGGTTGATGCATTAAGTAGGAAATCCAGGCAACTTAAGGCCTCACATAATGCAGTTAGCTCTATGCTAATGAAGGAATTGAGGAGTTCAAACATAGTATTATCAGTGGGTGAAACAGGAGGCTTGTTTGCACATTTCCAAGTAAGACCCACCTTGATGGATGAAATTGTTAAAGGTCAATTGAAGGACTCCGTGCTCAAGAAATTAGCAGACGAGGTGAATCTTAAGTAGAGAACAGATTATGTTCTAAGGAGTGATTGGGCTTTGATGAAATATGATAGATTATGTGTTCATAATGTCCCAGCCTTGAAAAGTGCAATCTTGGAAAAGACTCACAATTCATCATATGCAATGCATCCAAGTAGCACAAAGATGTACAGAACCTTGAAGAGTTTCTAGAGCTTAGCCAACTCAAGCCTCGTCCTGCTCAAGTCTCCAGTTACCTGCACACGTTTATACTTCTTAGTGGATGTATGTATAAATGATGTTGAGTAAAGTGGCATGTAGATATAACTAGCTAAGTTTAGTTGGGGTGTGAGAAGGTGCATTATGTATGTAATCTAAGTTTTGTTGAAGTTGATGTTTAAGTTCACCTGATGTAAATATTTATCTTGATGGTCTTGTAATTATTTGTATGGTGGACTTGAATGTTTATTGTCTTTAGGAAAAGTTACTGTGGGCGGCTTTATGTTTCCAACAGGTTAGACAGGTACAAATGGGCAGCGAACCTCACAAAAGGGGGAAGTTTGTTGTTTTCACACTTTCTTCCAAGTTTAAAAGGGTAATCTGAGAGGGGGTGTGACATCAAGTGTTGAGGACATATTGTCACACCCACTCCCAGGTACCCTCTTAACCCAGGAAAAAGTGTGAGGACAGCAGACACTGACCCTCTTACTACATCCACTGCCAACCTTATACCTTGACCATCACCTAATAAACAGATATACACAATGATTGAACAACATACTTTAACCAGGGTTAAGCTATCATACAGACGTAGATTTTTACTCAAATCATATATTTACATAAGTTCCTCAACGTCACCCTTAACCCTCTATGTGTACAACACATGTTTAAGATTAAATATTTACAATTCTCAAAATTATAGACACTGAATGTAGGCCCAGACTAATTACTGTGTAGGCTAAGCACCCCAGACTCGCTCGCTACCTGAAAAATAGAAAAACAAGGAAAGCATGAGCTAGGTTGCCCAGTGAGTGACTTGTTTTGTAAAAATCTTCCTTTAACTCAAAAGCTAATCAAAGTGTAATTGTTCTAAAACAATGAATAAATAACATCAATTCAAAGTCATATCCACGCAAAACATGCAATAGTGGCATTGTCATACCATATATGTTCATTTCAGAAAAAGATACACGGAAATTCAGTTTTTTTCAAAAATATTTTCCTTAGTTGAGGCGGAGTGGAGCTCAACGCTACTTAACATCGAAAAGATCCTTAGTTGGGGTGGAGTAATCTTGACACACCCAACGTCGAATATCCTTAGCTGTGTGGAGTAATCTCAACACAACAGCGTCTATCATCACTTTATGAGCACATAGATATCATATCCTGGGTTACCCAAATACCTTCTCCGAGTCCTTCAGTACTCAGTCCCATATACGAGATTTAGGCCACACACATGCCTTCTCCGAGTCGTTCAGCATTAGGGGCTATCTCTATACTCAAGTTACCCACATGACTTCTCCAAGTCCTTCAGCATTGAGAACCATTTCTATATCCCGGCTACCCACATGCCTTCAACGTGTCCTTCAGCATTGGGAGCCTTTTCAAAAACATTATTAAAAAACAACATGCTTCGAAAATAACATAATATAAATTCACGAGTTTATAACATTTCAAATCTTCACAATCTCATCAACGAGCATCAATGCTTTCCATAAAATCATAGGTAAATAAACAGCATGCATTTCGTAAAACTTGTTTAACAACCAGCATGCTTCAAATGATTTCCAATGTAAAACACATAATATGCACGTTAAAACCCGTGAAAGCACAAACATATAAACATGTTTCCAAACATAATCTTACAACACAAAAACTTTGTTTAAAGTAGACTCATCACTACTCGTTCTAGGACTTTAGTGGGTTATACACCTTCCCTAGCTTCTCTCGGCCTGAAATAGTACATTTTCCTTTGTTAGATTTCCTTAAAATTCCTTTTTACACAGCAAACAAGCCTTAGACATTTCTATTATTCACCACCGAGACTCTACTTCATGAAGAAAACCATCACCGAGACTATATTCCACAAAGAAATGCTCAACCGAGGCTACATTTCATAAAAGAGTTCACTAATGAGCGAGATTCAAGCAACTAACGAGACTACCCAAACAAATTCAAGCAAAAGACCAAACTGTACTAGCGATACTATGATCTAGCAAGACAAGCGAGACTTACTTGATCAGCGAGACTAGCGATACTCAGCGATATCGAGTGACGCCCAGAGCAAGAGTTGTGAGACAAAAAGCCTCCAGCGACACCAACGACACTCGTCTCGCTGCTCACCCTTATACCTTCAGTGTTGCTGCTTCCTCTAGTGATACCCATCGCCCACAACTTCTGTCTTCGCTTCTATTTTTACTTCTATCTGTTAAAAGTCGTATTTCTAACCCGAATTAGAACTTCTTTCCTTATACGAACTTGTAAAGAATGTGCTTTCTAGCTTATCTCAAAATTTTAGAGCTTAACTCTTCTTCGTTCGATAGATATTCTCAATTTACTTTGTGCTACTCCAGATCACTCGGGAAATCTGTATTAGTCGCTTCCACCTAAAATTTAACATGTTTCTCTTCATATTCAGCTCAACCATACTTCACAAAATTTGTTAAGAATTGAGTTAATTTACTAACAGAATTTCAACCCTAAACTCGATCTCTACAGCTCGCTATCTTCCACATACTAGACCTTGCTTAGATTGCGCAACAGCAACCAGACCTTCTGTTTCAGCTACAATTACACCACGAAACCGACAAGAATTCTACACGAATTTTCCCTAGACTTCTTCTTCTACCTCTCTTCGTCGCTCAGCTGAAAGATGGAGTTGGTTGAAGCTTTAAAAATGGAGCAAATAATCGAAACTCAGCTTCACACAAAAACGTGCTGCCGACTTAACTTCCACTTTCTTTTTCCTTTTCTTTTCTTTTTTTTTCTTTTTTTTTCTTTCCTTTTATTTTTCTTTCTTTTTTATTTCTTTTATTTCTAAAATCCTTTTTTCTATTTTTATTTTATTTTATTTTATTTTATTTTCAAATAAACATAGTATCTCCTAAATCGATTTACCTCGTAATGATCTAGAATTCACCTACCAAAAATATTTTCGGCTTCCTTCACTTCTTCCTTCAATCTACAAGAGAAAAGACAATTTAGTCCATATCGGTAGTACGTTCTTACTTTTAACTCTTACAAAATGAAAGTAGGGTTTACACATATGATTAATTATTTTCTCTCAGTATGAGATAATTAATGCATAAATGAGACTTAACATACAATTGGTTGGCTATATTGGTTATATCAATGGTGTGACCATTGAATAGAAAATTAAAAGCTTTCTCAAAGTATCTTTTGATAATGAGAAATTTTATGTATGGTGTTAAGATTTGATCTTTCACAAGATACACTTGGTCTTACAAAGATTTAGAAAAATCTATGGTAAGATCAAGTTTTTATCCTATGTGGTGGAGATTGGTACACAAGACATTTATTTTTGCTTGTGAAGCAAGACTTTGTGTAGCCATAAACTACCCTTATAGTTCTGAAACTGTTTTAGTTCTGAGTTAGTCGATCACTTTTTATGAGATAATGATGGTATAAAGGCTAAGATGAAGGATATAGTAGACACCAACTTTTAGGATAAGGCATATTGAGAGAAAGTGTCATGGTAATGACCAAAATAATTTTAAATGACATATGGTTTGATTTATTATAAAAAGACTCTCTAGGCTAAAGTGTATGAGAGTCACCTAGAATGTCTAGAACTTTTAGACACGTCTCTTATTCGCTAGGGCAAGTGGGAGATCATGTTGGGTATAGAGTATGCCCTAGGATACATGTCTCATTGGCTTTAGTGCAAGTGGGAGATTGTTGAGATTTGTGCCCTAAAACCTCATAATTGATTAGTTAATTAATTTAATTATTAATTATGCAATATTAATTTTTCAATTAACGAAAAAATCCAAGGTTATTGCATGAAGTCTTGAACATGTATGTCGTTGACATACAGATGGATCATGTTCAAGGAATAACCTAAAGGTCTATAGTAAATGGATCATGTTGGGTGCCTTATCCTGGTGACACTATGGATACGACCCATTTTGTAATAGTTACAAATGGTTTGATCAAAACCGTTCATGTGGAGACACGTGAATGGGGGTATCCTATACAAAAAGTGTATATAAGACCGGATTGCGAAATATTTAATCTCTCTTTGTAAATTCGTTAACTAATGAGATAAACATTTCATAGGATGATCATGTACGACTCGATCTGAATCCTGATTGACTTATGAACCCTTGTCTATGAGGTCAGTCTTTTGATTTGCATGGGTGAGAGTAGTCCCAGTTGTCGGCTCAATAAGCTTACCATTTTGGGAATTTGAATAAATGGAGAGTTAGGAACATAACTTCACAAGATGGAATTCACTCCTTTTCAAATAGAGTAAGTAGATGAGTAGCTCCCTTAAGAGCTGATTTCAGGTCTTGAACAAGGGGCCCCACCTTCTCACTAGCCGAGAGGGACTTAGTTTATAGATAGACCATAAACAGATTGTTCATTAGAGAAATCAGTGATACTTAAAGAAAAGTGGTAATTATAGGAGTAAAACGGACATTTGACCCAGTTCTTATTATGAACAACTCATAAAGGATCAACTTGCTTAAATTAATTATATCCATGGGCCTTACGGTGCATAAGAGTTCACCTATGGGTCTATAGTGGTTTACCCTGTAGTTAATGAATGAAGATTAATTTAATGAAAAAGTTTAATTAATTAGTCTTGGATCATTGGAGCTTATAATCTATAGGTACATAAGGTCTCCTTGCTAGCCCACCATGTACTAACAAGGATCAACTATGTTTAAAGAAAAATTTGAAATATTCATATCTATAAGGAAAAATATTAATTGTATTGGATACAATTAATTACATGATTTATTATAAAGTTTATTTAAATAAGATTCAAATTCTAACTTTATAATATGGAGAATTAATTTATTTGAATATGACTCAAATAATTAATTATTTATTTGGATGAAATCAATATAATTATATAGATGGAGAATTAATTAATTAATTTAAATTGGATTCAAATAATTAATTATTTAATTTGGATGGGATCCAAATTAAAGATTCCGCATAAAATAAATATTTAAATGAGATTTAAATATTTTAAACCATTTAGTATGAGATATTATTTGGATAGATATTTACTAATGTTAGATATTATCAAATGTTTAATTTAAAATCTCTACAAATGGGTAATTCTAATAGGTTTAGGAGTAACCCACAGAGTTCTATAAATATGGCCCTTGAGAGCCCTCATAAAAAACACACCCTCTACCAGAATAATCTTTACAATTACTCTTAAACTCTCCCTCTAGAAAGTTTTCCAATTTTCTTAGAAAAGTTCTAAGAAAATTCTTCTTCCCATTCTTTTAAGAAGCAGTTCCCGCAAATCGAATCCTTGCTAGGGTCATAGCAAAGAAGATCTCTTGGAAAAGGAAAACTACAAGAAGAAGACTATCGGTTTGAAGAGAGTTTTGCTGAAATTATGGATCGGCAAAGGTATGTTGCTTAACCTTTTCTTAACTTTTTGTATTTTTAATTCTTTTAAGAAATCAAAAAACGCGATCACACGCTTTCGCTGAGATTCAATTCCCTTCAATAATGTCAGGGCGTGTATGAGAGAGGCATATGAGTCTCCCTACAAGTCTTTGGTACTTTTCTTTTTCTTATACCTCTTTTTAAGTTGCAGCCACCAATTTAAAATTCTGCTCAATGGGAGTTTCTGCAATCTTGTAACCCAGTAAACATGTCTCGTTCAATAAGTCAAGAATATACTTCCTTTGGTTGACGAGAATGTCATTTTTTGACCTAGCAAACTTCATGCCTAAAAAGTGCTTTAAGGTTCCCAGGTCCTTGATTTGGAAATCATTGGGTAGCTTTTTCTTCAAGATATTGAGACATATCTCTTCATTACCTATAAGTATGATGTCATCAACATACACTATCAAAACAACAACCTTGCCATTTCCAGTATGTTTATAGAACATAATATGATCAGCTTGACTTCGACTGAATCCATAGTTTGTGACATCCTTTCCGAAACACTCAAACCATGCTCTAGGAGACTATTTAAGGCCATATAACGATTTCTTTAACTTGCGCACTTTGTTAATCCCAAGATCCACTTCCAAAACCAGGTGTCAAATCTATAAATACCTCCTCTTCAAGACCACCATTGAGAAAGGCATTCTTAACATCAAGTTGATACAAAGGCTCAAAATTAACTACAACAGATAATAAAATCCTAATAGAGTTAATTTTAGCAACTGGATCAAATGTTTCTTAATAATCAATTCCATAGGTCTGAGTGAACCCTTGGCAACCAATCTAGCCTTATACCTTTCAACCCTACCATCGTCGTTGCATTTTATAGTGAACACTTATATACATCCCACGATTGTCTTATCTTTTGGTAGTTCAACTATGTCCCATTTGCCATTTTGTTTTAGCGCATTCAACTCTTTCATCGCTGCTAATTTCCAATTCAAATCATTTAGAGCCTCCTGTATATTCCTTGGAACAAATAGGTTGGTTATTTTAGAAGTGAAGACTTTATGGCAATCAGACAATCTATGATAAGAGAGATTGCTAGCAATGGGATATTTGGTATATCTACGGGTACCTTTCCGCAATTGGAATGTCAAGGTTAGAGATATCAGGTAAAGAATTATGAGGGGATGAAGAGCTAGAAGAAACAAGGGTAGAGTGTCTAATACTTGGATCTTCATAATCATTCACCAAAGCATTAGACTGGTCCTATGATAAGTCAACTGTCTGATCACGATCCTTTTAAGTCAAGCTTCTTCCAGTATAAAACTCAAGATCAAGATTTCTACTTGTCGAGTTAGTTTGTAGTGTTTCTCCCCCTAAGGAAGAATTTTCCACACTTGGCATCGAAGGACTAGTACTCATAATTTCATAACCAATAAGGTTTAGAAGAGGTGAAGTGTCCCATATATTATTTTCAAGGTTAGATGTCTCCCCCTAAAGAGAATTTTGGCGAAAAAAGGATTGGTTTTCCAAAAAAAGTCACATTCGTACTTGGTGGTCGAAGGATCAAAATATTTGTAAGCCTTCTTATGAGAGACATAGCCGACAAAAATGCATTTAAAGGCTCGAGGGTCAAGTTTGGATCAAGATAGTGTAGGAGTATGGACATAAGTAGTACACCAAAAAAATTCATTGGTAAATCAGAAAACAGTCGAATAGTAGGAAAAAACTCTTTGAAGTGATTCGGAGGAGTTTTAAAATCCAAAACCTTAGACGTCATTCGATTAATCAGGTATGCAACAGTAAGGTTTGCATCACTCCACAAATTTTTTTTAACATGCATAGAAAACATAAGAGCACGAGCAACTTCTAGTAAGTGTCTATTTTTCTGCTCAGCAATACCATCTACTAAGGAGTATTGCCAACATAGCTTGATGAAAAATACCTTTATCTTGCAAAAAAAAAAAAAAAAAAAAAAAAAAAAGTTGGTCAATTGTTCATTGAGATATTTAGTGCTATTGTTAGAATGAAGAATGCGAATTTTAGTTTGAAATTGTGTTTCAATCATATTATAAAAATGAACAAAACCCTCTTTTACTTGTGATTTTTTTGTTAACGAATAAAGTCATGTAAAACGAGTGTGGTTGTTTATAAAGGCAACAAACCAATGCTTATTATTATGAGTTAAGATTTTAGACGGGCCCCAAACATTAGTATGAATTAAGAAAAAAAATGATGAGGCCTGGTAATGTTTAGGCACATAAGAGGATCGATGGTGTTTGGCAAAAATGCAACTTTCATATCGAAAACCTGAACAATCAAATCCTTTAAATAAATCTGGAAACAGATACTTTAAGTAAAAAAAAAAAAAAAAAAAAAAAAAAAAAAAAAAAAAAAAAAGATTGGATGCCCTAATCTACGATACCACAGCATGATAGTTTCTTTAATAGAAGGAGAACAAACACTACTTAGACTCTAAACTTTTTTATGACTAGTTGACACTTCCTCAAAGTTATAGAGTCCATCAATCATCTTAGTATGTCCAATCGTCTCCGCCGAGTCCTGATCCTGAAATATATTGAAGGGAATTGAATCTCGGCGGAAGCGTGTGATCGCATTTTTTGATTTATTGAAAGAATTAAAAATACAAAAAAATAAAGAAAAAGTTAAGCATCATACTTTGCCAATCTATAATTCTCGAACCGATAGTCTTCTCCTTGTAGTCTTTCTTTTCCAAGAAATCTTCCTCGCTATGACTCTGGCAAGGATCCGGTTTGTGAAATTCTAAGAAAATTGGGAGAATTAGAAGAGTAAGATTTTTAGAGTAATCGTAGAAATTATTCTATTCGAGAGTGTGTTCTATGAAAGAACCCAAGGGCCCTATTTATAGAATTCTATGGGATTTTAAATCAAATATTTAATAATATACAATATCAATAAATATCTACCCAAATAATATCTCATATTAAATGGTTTAAAATATTTAAGTCTCATTTAAATATTTATTTTCTGCAAAATCTTTGATTTGGATCTCATCCAAATTAAATAATTAATTATTTGAATCCAATTCAAATCAATTAATTAATTCTCCCTCTATTTATCTTCTACAGAATCTTTGATTTGGATCTCATCCAAAATAAATAATTAATTATTTGAATCTAATTCAAATCAATCAATTAATTCTCTCTGTTTATTTTTTGCAAAATCTTTAATTTGGATCTCATCTAAATTAAATAATTAATTATTTGAATCAAATTCAAATTAATTAATTAATTCTCCCTCTATTTATTTATATGGATTTTATCCAAATTAATTAATTAATTATTTGAATCATATTCAAATAAATTAATTCTTCATATTATAAAGTTATAATTTGAATCACATTCAAATAAAATTTATAATAAATCATACAATTAATTGTATCCAATACTATTAATATTTTCCCTCATAAATTTGAACATTTCAAATTTTCTTTCAACATAGTTGATCCTTGTTGGTCCGTAGTGAGCTAGCAAGGGTACCTTATGGACCTACAGATAAGAAGCTCCAACGATATGAGATTAATCGGCTAAATTTATTAATCACATTAATCAATATTCGTTAACTGTGGATACACTCCACTAAGGACCCACAGCTACACCCTTCTCACTGCAGATTTATTTCTATGTCTATGGATATAGACCAATAATAGTAAATTAGTCCTTCATAAGTGTTCGTAACACCACCTGTGTCACACCCCAACCCAAATTCACTCTATAACTAGGAAGGAGCATGATCCTATTTCCCTTACATAAAACTCTATAAGATGGATATCATAAAAATAGCAAATACAAACAACATTTCCATTATCTCATCAGAAGAACGTGCAATCTTTCAACCAACATGTCTGTATATACACACATAAAGAGCAACACGTCCCTCTTTCTAACCTCATGAATTATGCATATTACAAGATATATGTACAGTCTAAGTATTTACAACTATCCCAGAGGTTCTCTTCCAGATAGGCCCAGACGAGATTCTTCTGTAGGCTAAGCGTCCCGGACACGCTCGCTACCTGAAACAACAAACAACAACAACAAACTGAATGAGCAGAAGGCTCAGTGAGTGACAAAATTTACTAAACTATTCATAACAACTATAGTCCAATTCGTGAGTTGATAACAATCACATAATACATTCCAACGAGTTATCAAGATTCACTTTTTACAATGCACAAATAACTATCAAGTTTTCATGTCTCACAAACTTACATCTATTTAGTGCTTTCACTTTCCGTCCCTCAGCACTTACTCATTTATAATTACAGTACCATGTGCCTTCACATGAAATCCCTCGGCACAGGTAACAAACTCTATTTATGCTCAAGTGCCTTCACTTATGATCCCTCGGCACGAGCTAGTGTGTGATGGATTATTACATGCCTTCACTTACAGTCCCTGAGCATTGTAGTCCATTCTCTACTGTTGTTCCAGTGCCTTCTCAAATCCCTCAGCACTTAATTTCACGCTTACTCACATGTAGCTTTCACCATAAGGTCCCTCAGCCACTTATGTGTTTAGACATTTGTAATAATATTCTCTTAAATCACTAACATAACATACATAAGGCATACAATCATGAACCACGTTTCCTCATCAATATGCGTACTAAGTTTAACACAAGGAATAACAAACAGTCACTCACAATTGGTCCCGGCTCTAAGTGGGTTATAAGCCTCCCCGAGCTCTTCTTGGCCTGAAAACACATAATCCTCAAGTTTAATTTCCATAATCTCCCTTTTCCTTTAACATACAATAGTAACGTTACTCTATAGAAAATTGTAAGCTGCCAGCGTTACTCAATAGATACTTAAACTGTACTAGCGATACTGCGTTGATTAAAACCAACGAGACTACCTTGATGAGCGATACCCAGCGATACTCTAGCGAGAATCGTGAGACGCAAAGCCTATCTTTGCGTTGCAGCGTTACTTGCTTCGCTGCCCAGTCTCTCGCTCACTCAGCGATACTTTCGCTCCGATAGAACCGTTTCCTTCTTCCTTTCTTCTTCCTTCTTCAACCTGCTAAACATTTCGTTTCAATCAATTTCAGTACTTTCTTCCTTCTACAAACTTGTTAAAATACAGGTCCTTCATCTTACCTCCAAATTTTATGAAGAACATCCTCTCTGTTTAGGACATCTCCTTCGACAACTCCAAGTTACCTCTAATCATCCAACAGTTCAACTTCCGTCTCTTCTTCCTCAAAGTTTCAGCCCTAACCTTCGTCTCTCCAATTTGTTCTTCCTCCAAAACCGAGCATCACTCTGAAGAGATAACAGCAGCCGAAACCTCTGTCAAACCCAAGTTTCTTCCACGAATTCAATGAGATTCCTGCTTCAGATCAGCATGAACATCTTCTTCTACCTCCCTCCGATGTTTCGCCTTAATATGGACCCAACTCGAGCTCTGAAATGCAAGCAGAACAATTGAATTCTCAGTCCACTTATATATATACCACCGACTTGTCCTCCATTTCAACTCTATACTATAATCCGTTCAACGCATACCTCCTATGCTCAGCTTCAGCAACGCACACGGCCTCTGATGATATTTCTTTTCAAACTCTCCCGCCAAATAGTTAGCATATGCATAACTTTCTCTCGGCCAACACTCTTTGTCCAACGCATACCCGCCTTCGACGCATGGTAGCGTTCACCGCATAATAGCCTCTCCGCCGATCAGCTCCCAAACTCCTCGTGGCCTTTACTTCCAACAGCACACTACCTTCAATGCGTTTGACGCGTAATGATCCTCGGTACCAAGTGATCCTCCATGCCTTATGTCCTCAACGCATCACGACTTCAGTGCATGGCAAACTTCCCTCACCTTTGCGTTTACACCAAAATTGTTTCCTCCACAACAAGTTGCCATCAACGCATAGCTGACACTTAGTCGTTTTCTCACTCCAAATGCAAGCCAGCCAACTACTTTTACGCATTCACCCATCTATCGGCCCCTTCTTACCTTGCGTCTCGGCCCCTTCTTACCTTGCGTTCTCACAAAAATAGATGCGGGGCTTACAACCTGAGTCAAATTACCATTTTACCCCTGGGTTACTTCTAAATCCTTAAGTACCAGTGGTCCTCTAATGAACAACCTGTTTATGGTCCAACCATTAAACAGAAACCCCTCTCACTTGAGAGGGTAGGGCCCTTTGTTCAAGTCCCAAAGACACCACTTAAGGGAACACTTATCTACTTACCCTAAAAATGGGAATGAGTGAATTCCATCTTCTATAAGTATGTCCCCAACTGCCCACTTAGTCTTGTCCCCAAGATGGTAGAGATATTGAGTGGGTAAACGACCTCTCTCACCCATACAAATCAAAGGAAAATCCATCGTGGACTGGAGTTCATAATATACTCAGGATTAAGACCAAGTTGCCTAGGTCATTCTATTGAAATAGAAACCTAATTAGTCAACGGAGTTACGTCTAGTGATTACTATTTCGTGGTCCGGTCTTATGCAAACTCATTCCATAGTATACCCTCACTTGCATGTCACCTACATGAACGCGTTAGATTATTGTGTTTGTATCAAATACAAAGTAGGCTGTATCCATAGTGTCACCAGGATAAGGTACCCAACCTTATCCCTATACTATAGACCCTTTAGACTATATCTTGAACATTGATCTCCATATGTCTCCACATACAGTTCAAGACTCATAAAACAACCTAGAAATTTAGTTTATTGAATTTAGGGTTATTAAGACGAAACAAACAAAAACAATCAATGACGCTTATTGAAGTAGCACATCAATAACTCTTTATTAATTATTTAATTACGGTCAAATTATTATATTTACAATCTACGAGTTTTAGTGCATAAAATCCAACAACAATAAGTTTCACAAAAGATAACACAACAGTTAGCTTACTTAGAAATTTGACTAACAGATAATAAATTGCAAGTTAATCTTTGAACATGAAGAACAAAACGTAACATAAGTTTTGTAGTCAAAGGAATATTTCCTTTTCTTGTAATAGAGGTGAAGCTACTGTCGACAATCCAAATTTTTTCATTGCAATACATTGGAGAGTATGAGTCAAATAAACAAGAGGAACTATGATTTGTGGTTCTAGAGTCTACAATCCACGGAGATGAATTGAGACAAGAAAGGCCTTGGGAACAAGTACCTGATTATGCCAAGGAAACACTAGGATTACCAGATGATGAATTGGTCTTTAACAACTTCAGAATTTGATCAATTTGCTCTTTAAGTAGGTTGGAGTCAATAACAGTAGCATTAGAGGTATGTTGATGGGAATTTTTATCACCTTGTTTAGAACTTTTCCAATTTGCAGGTTTTCCATGTAGTTTACAACAAGCTTCACGCATGTGTCAAGGTTTATTGCAGTAGTTGCATTAGATTCGAGACTTTTCATGTGGCATGTTGGATTGATTAGAAGCACCATTGTAATATTTTCTCACGCTATGAAAATTTTTCAAAGCATTAAATTTGCGCTATCAAAAATAAATTTTTTATAGTGATGTAGCCCTTTTGGGGGTGTTGAATTTCCAAAGAACCAATCAAAAGAAATTTCTAATATTGAACTTTACTCTTACTGTTATGATGGCAAAGCAATAGTGGCATGTTTGGGGTTCTGGTCCATCCGTAGGGAACTACGAAATTTGATTCATTAAGCTACTTTTCTAGTTATCCTAGTGTACGGGAGGTTGGTGCAAATAGAGGTTGCATAAATGTAAAGTCAAGAAAATAAAAAGTTACTGGACAAATGTAACCTAGGATTGAAAAATTCTAGTTCTAGGAGCAAGAAGGGGTTTCCAACGCAATTTCGATTATCGACTTCTCTTAATTGAACATACATTTTATTTATGCGTGCACAACGACTTAATTGGCCTAACCAACTCGCCAGTGTTACAAATAACCAAACTCGTTGGTAAACCAAGCAAGCGTCCTAATTATCAATTAAAACAAAAGTCCTAATTAATTTAAATGCTTTAGTCCTATTGGATTTGATATCGGCCATTTAGAACTATCACATTTGCATTAAGATTAAGGATTCCATTGTGTGGTTAAGCAATTAGAGTAGACCAATTAATTAACCAATTTGACTTTGAACCTAGGTTTAGCATGCATTCAAGTTCTATGGATAGCCTATTCCTTAGCATACATGATTCAACCTTAGCTACTTGTGATTTTAGCTAGACGAATAAGAAAGAACATGCAAGCCACAAATCTTAGCTAAGACATGCATTTATGGGTAGGGGCATTAATCCATACATAAACATATATCTAAATCAAATAAGAATCAAAGAAAGGTAAACCAAAATGCATTTAATCAATAAATAGAAGTCTCACAAAATTACATTGGGTTCCTTGCTCCCAGAAACTAGAAATACTCACTTACCTCCTCAATCCATAGAGATGAAGAAGAGAGGGAGCACCCAATCCATGGTTATATATATATTAAAAAAAAAAGGAACTAAAACCTAAAATTTAATGTTGTAGATGGATAGATGACGAAAAAACAAAGAAAATAAGTGGGTCATTTGCCTAGAACGGTCACCCAGTTCAAAAGTGACTAGCAAAATACCGAAGAGCAGAATTTATAATGCAAAGTAGTGGCACAACGCTATAGAACAGCGTTGCGGCGACATGCCCTATTTTTAGCATTTTGTGAACATGTAAGCCTTAATTTGTAAGACATTCTTAGCCTTGGGAGAAGACAAGCTAAGAAGAAGTTATGTGATTATGCGTTGTAAAGAGGAGTGGTGGCCGAGAGTGAAGGAGCAAAAATTGTTAAGTGTTGGCCACGGCTATGCGTTGGTGAGGTTGAAGAGTTGTTATTTGAAGGTGTCACCATGAAAAAGTTACTATGTGTTGAAGGTGTCACCATGCGCTGAAGGTGTCACACGCATTGGAAGGGAAGTTGGAACTTGGCCGGGAAAAGTTGTATTTGACCTACCATGCTTTAGTAAGGTTACTATGCGTTGGAGAGTGGCTGTATGCGTTGGATTGCAGTTATGCGTTAAAGGTCCCCATGCGTTGAAGGCAGTTGTGTGTGGATGGTTACTGTGGGCATTGGAGGTAGGTTGCGTCGAGGGTGGCTATGCGTTGGTGTGTTGGTGAAAAGTCTACGCCGGCTAGCTTATTTTAAAAAGGAATGGAAGTGGAGGTTAAGTCGGCAAGATATATATATGAGTGGGCCAAATATTTAATCATTTTAAACACTTTCCAGAGCTCGAGTCGGTTCCATTTTTCAGACAAACAACGAGGGAATGTAGAAGAAGGTGTTCATGTCGACTTCGAGTGGAATTTTATTTGTTTTGGTGGTGTAACTAAAGCTGGAACAAGAAGTTTGATCGTGGTTGTGAAATCCGAGCATGGAAGTTGAAGCTAGGGCTGAAATTTTGAGGTTAGTAAGCTAACGCAATTTCTAACCATTTTTATGAAGGATGTTTGAGTTAAATTTGAGAGGAAACATGTAAAATTGTAGGTGGAAGTGATTGTTATTGATTTATTGGGCAACTGAGAGCAACTCGGTGTTAGTTGAGAATATCTCTCAAACGGAGAAGAATCATGCTCTGAAATTTTGAGGTAACTTAGAGAACCTATTCTTTACAAGTTTGTAGAAGGGAAGAAGTTCTGAATTTGGCTGGAAATGCGATTTTTACCAAGCAAAAGTGAGAACAAAAGAAAAGGAAGAAACTGTGGCTGTCGGGTGTCGCTAGTATTGCAGTATCGCTGAGAAATTGGAGAGTGAGTAGCGAGACGAGTGTCGCTGGAAATACAGAGAGCTATGCGTCTCTTAAATCTCGCTGAGTGTCGCTAGGTATCGCTACTCAAGGTGAATCTCGCTAGTCTCGCTCATTATGGTCTCGCTAGTGTTGTATATTTGTAAGCCAATCTCGCTAGTAATCCACTCATTATGAATTATGTTGGGAGAAATGAGTCTCGGTGATGAAGCATGCTTGGAGTTTAATTATGCCAACTTAATGGTTATGGAAAGGAAGTTTAAGGAAAGCCTAACACGAGAAATGTGTATTTACAGGCCAAGAAGAGCTAGGGAATGCGTATAATCCGCTCAGGGCCTAGGACAACTTGTGAGTAACACTTTCCTTTTCCTAAATGATTTTAGTTAAAATGTTTAGCCAGACTTTCGTATAAAATGTACTTTTATGATGATTTGAAAAGCATGATGGCTGCTTATATTTGATTTATGGCATAAATGTTTATACTTGATTTTATGACATGAAGGCATTGTTGAAAAACATGTTTATAAGATGCTTTTTATTGAGATACACTCTGTTTTCCATGAAAGGTGTTTAAATTGAATTGTTTATGCGAAACATATCTGTTTCTAAAACATTTTGTAAGGGACCCAATGCTGAGGGACATTTAAGAAGGCATGTGGGCAGCCCTGTGACTAGAGACCCAGTACTAATGGGCTCAAAGAAGGTACTTGGGCATCCCAAGATATTCCTATGTGTACATAGAGGTTTTCGACGTTGGGTGCGTTGAGTTTGCTCTGCCTCAACTAAGATTGTTTTCGACTTTGGGTGTGTTGAGTCTTGCTCCACCCCAACTAAGGTTGTCTTCGACGTTGGGTGCGTTTAGTTTTGCTCTGCCTCAACTAAGGTAAATATTCATTTTCGACGTTAGGTGTGTTGAGTCTTGCTCCACCCAAACTAAGGTTGTTTTCGACGTTGAGAGCATTGAGTCTTGCTCCGCCTCAACTAAGGAAAAAGATTACAAAATTATTCTGGATTTCTGTATGATTTTTCTAAAACGATCATGTATGATTTGGTAAAGGCATTTGAGCATGTTTTTCCAATAATTATGAGTTGATTCCATGTTTTATGCGTATTGTGACAACGTTTTACCATGTTGGTTTCCGAACTAAAGACAGTTTTACAAAACTAGTCACTCACGGGGCTTTTAGCTCATGCTTTCCATGTTTTCTTTTCTACCCAGGTAGCGAGGACGTTCCTTGTGCTTAGCCTACTCCAGTTTACCCTGCTTAAGCTTCGAGTTATCAGAAACAGTTCACCTTGTGGTTGTTGTATGTGTAAATAACCTTATACAGGTGGCATGTAGACCTAGTTGTACATATGTTGGGATGTGAGATGGGTTGTTGTATAAGTATATTGTGAATATGTTGGAATGTTTAAATTACATAAGCATAAGTTCTTATGGCTTTGAATCTATGAGTAGATATGTATGAAATAATTTAACAGGTTAATCAGGTATAGATGGGCAGTATACATCACAAGAGTGGTGATGTTTATTGTCCTCACATCTCCTCTCGAGTTGAGTAGGGTAATCTGGGAGGGGGTGCGACAAAACAACACCCAACCGCAACACCAAAGGCCGCTTGACACTCTCGCCTGGGGGCTATTTTCTCATTTTTTTTCTCTTTTGTTTGGAGCCTTGAAAACCTCGGATGACCTCTAATAGCTCCAAATTAACCTTGAATGGCTATTAACGCTCTGGAATGCATGATTCACTTAAGAATTTACAAATATAAATAATTAAGCACATTTAACATGATAAGCAAGCGAGATTGGAGGCACTAAAATAACTCTTTTCGAAAGCTAACATATAGCATTTTTTAACGCAATCATAGGTGATATTTGTTGTATAAATCAATCCAAGCTTACATGAGTATGATTTTATTTGTATTGAGGGGATCTCATACTTAAGAGGAGTCTAAGTTGGTCTCTTTGAAAGTTGTTTTAAACAAGACGTGGAAAAATGCTAGAGTAATAAGGGAGCAGATCTAAAGCTTAGGGAGAGCCTAAGTTAAACATTAAGGACTAGGTTATATGATAATCATTGCAGAAGATATCTAACAGATAAGTATTTTCTTGTAGTCGCTTAACTCTCTATTAATGAAGTTTCTTTCTATTGGCCACATTGCCTCCCAGACATAGGTGATATTAAACCGAACTGGGTCACAAACCTGTTTATTATTCTTCTTCTATTTGTTTTCAGAGTTTTCCGTCTTGTTCTGTTTATTTTTTGAGTTTTTCCTCTCGAATAGATAATATTGTTGGACCACACTGCATGAGCATGAGCATGATTATAGTATACGTAAACATCTATTATAATTTTTTTAAAAAATCACAAACAAACTTAAGCTAAATGCATAAATTATCAATAAAATTGACATTTTTTAGGCATCAAGATGAGAATAAATTTGACAAGTAACCTATTAAGTTCTAACAAAAATGATACATAGACACAAGTTTTAACATCTCTTCAATTAGCAAAAATATGTACATTTTTAGTCTAAATTTGATAAATTTTTTGTTTAAAAAAAAAAAAAAAACTCTCAAATTTACCATCTCATTTGAAGGTTATAATACTAAAATATGTAACAACACACATCACATTCTCAATACATTTTAGTTGGGTCAATACTGGATAGAAAAAGAGAGAATAATATAGATATAGATATATTAATAATTAGAATGTTTTCTATTCAAAACATGCCCATTCTTTTGATGAAGCCAACAACACAAAACTAAACATACAACAAAGCAAATATTACACTAAAGAGAGACACATATATATAATTCCAAACCCACAAGGGTTTTGAAGGGGGTGGAGGGTAAAAAGGACATTTTTTTCTATCATATTTGTTTGGGAGAGATAAAAGAAGATATTACATGTTTTAATTTCTCTCTTGTTCTTGTAATTTTTGTTTGGTAGTGCTTAATTTTGAAATATCTTTTCAAGTCCTAGAATCCAATTCAAGGATGGTAGTGAGGTTCATAGGGTACATGTATTTGTTTGTGCCTGAAAACATTTGTTTGACTATAATCCCATTTGCCTTTTGAGAAGGATGAAAGGCATCCCAAAATGCATATGCATCTCTGTTGGAACATAAGTTTGATGCCACTGTGCAAAGCCCTAATCCATTGTATGGCCCTTGTCCACAACATGCCACTTTTGATGTTTCAAACCCTGCATGCATGTATCAATTAAACATTTTATTTCACACTATATTTTGCCTATAGCATCATGTGAATTCTTACCCACTGTTTAAAAATAAAAATAAGTTTTAAAAAATTACTATTTTTAGTTTTAAAAATTTGACCTATTTTTTTAAGATATTCTTAAAAAGTAGAAGACAGACTAAGAGAACACATAGAAGGGAAGTAGAATTTCTTAAGATGAAGAAAACCTTCACCAAAATGATTATCGAATATAGATGAAGTATTTTTCTTTGTTTTGTTATATGTCTTTTCTACAATTTTGGTTTGCTAACATTCACAAATTAAAAATTCTAAAGTTTTAATTGGTTAAATTACCAATTTGTGGAGAAAGTTAAAATTTAGTCATACGGTTGGATAAAGCTCAATAATATTTCATAGGGACTATTTATAAGGTATTATATATCAGATCATAAAAACTAAATTCTAACTTTTAAAATTACCAGAACTAAATTTTAACTTTCTTCAAATGATGGGACTAAATTTGTAATATAACTTTTTTTTATTTTATCCATTTGGAGGTGTGATTTTGTCAAACCAAAAAATAAAGCAAGTTTTGAAAAGTAAATTTTACAAATCTCATGGTCAAAGGTTAAGTTTCAAATTTAGTTTTTAGTGATTTATTAAACACAAAATTAAAAATTTATTAATTTATTACACACTGTTGAAGTTGAATAATTAACACAGATTTAAAACTTTCCACACTAAACCTTCAACCATGACTGAGTTAGAATGGGAGAGAGAGATTTATATACCAAATGCTTGAGGATTGGAGATGAAATCATTGTGCATTTGTTGAGTATTAACAGCCACAAACACATTGGAACCGACTTGGGTGTTGAGTCCTTTGATCATCTGAAGAAGCTGTGGATTGTACAGGGCCGCTGCCCGCTGCAGCTCCGCCGAACACTGCCCGCCACTACTTCCTCGCATCGCCAATTCTGCAGGGACACACCCCAGCGGCCCTGTCCCCGTCACCATAACTCGTCGCGCCCCGAACTCATATAGTCTCTACATCATCAAATCACAACTCTCACATACAACGTTTTTCTTTTCATTTTTCATTTTTCATTTTTTTCTTTTTTTCTTTTTTACTTGAAATTAAAACACTAACAAATAATGTGTGAAAATTGCTTCATTTATAGTTTAGAGTTTAAAGTGGTACAATTATTAGTTTAATGCTTTAATAGATAAAACCTACATTTTAAGAGTTAATTATTAATACAATTTCCAACCTATATTTCTTTTCTTTTTTTCTTTCTTATATATTCTATACGTTAATTTTTAAATGTTACCTAATTTTCGCGAAAATAAATAATTCTAAAGTTAAAATACAATTTTGGTTCATTAACTATAATACTTTAATCATATTTTCAGATGTCCAATTTTAATCATTAGACTTTTAATAACTCTTAAATCTAATGTTTGAAGTTAATTTTCTTTATTAAAATTAATTTCTACAAATAATTTATTGAGTTATTTTTATGTATAACAAAATGAGACAACTTACTTACAAATATAGTAAAATGACAAAATATAGTCTATCTCGTAGATGCTAGTAGTTTATCACCGTCTATTAATTTAATTATTTTTTTTCTTAATATTTGAAAATATTCAAAAGTTGAAACATGAATAGGAGGTGATGATATTTGTGATGTGATAGATGAAAAAGTTAATAATAGTAGAATGAGATAAAGAGAGTTGAGATTACGAGAAGGAGTTTACGATACTCGACAATGAGGAGGTTGACGTAATCAGGGAGATCGTATTGTCTTGACCTGGCGGAGAAAGGGACAAGATAGTAATTGTTCACGAAATCGTTGCCGCCCACAGTAATAAGAAACAACGCTCCCTTCACAAGTTGCTTTGTTCTTTCGTCTCCTATTATCCTTCCAACTCTTCTTTGGTACTCTTCGAAGTATTCAAATTGTCTGAACATTCTTATTATGTTTATCTGCACCATGTACCTTCTTTTCATTTCCAACCCATTTCAATTCTTCCATTCACAAACCAACATAATCAATAATTCTAATATTAAATCTTTCTCCACTTGTGTTTTCTTTTTTTTCATCACCATTGTTTTCATGTTTGTTGACTTTTAATTCACCTACTTTAAATAAAATTTTAACAAAATACAATCCTCTACGTCTTCTCTAAATTTATGATGAATATGTTAGATATATAATTTTTTTTTTTCTGCATAATTCGAAGTTTTTTCAAGTTTAGTCCTTAAACTTTCAATAAATCCTAAATTTGGTCTTCAATACTAGTTTATTGTTGGTTTTTAAAATCTTTTTTTTTTTCTTGTTTTTGAAAAAAAATAATTAAGAATAAACATACAATATAGACTAAATTTAGTATTTATAGAAAATATAGGGACTAAAATTGAAATCTATATTGAACAAGGACCAAAATGGTATTTTAACTTTTTAATTATAAATATTCTTTTCTTAAAAGAAAAAATATTAATTTTCTTTTGAAAAAATAAAATGCAGAAATTATTTGGTAAAACTAATTATTTGGTAAAACTGTGTCCATTAGATGCTTTTGGATTAAATATTCTTTCTTTTTTTTTTTTCTTTTTTTGAGGAAGAAAAAGAAAAAAGAAAAAAGAAAAGTCATTTGACGAATATTCTGATAACAGAAACTTTAGAGAAAAATTAGTTGCTCACATGTAATATGTTACCACTTTTTTAAAGAATTATCACCAACAAATTTGGCCTTATATTATATGATAGTTATAAATTCTTAGTGAATGTTATAATCTTGGTGTCATCATCAAAGGAGGCATATTTTCTTTTCTTTAAAAAAATGTAAAGTAACTTTTAAATGTTTGAATTTAGTAATTTCAAATTTTGAATATAGTCCATGAGTTGTGTTTAATTTATTGTTGTTTTTGTGTTTTTTTCATAGAAAAATCTCTATTAATACGCACTAGTGTGCTTTTTTTTACGTAAAAATTATTGATTTAACTAATTTTATAATAATTAACTTTAGAAATATTTTAAAAAATAAAAAAATCTTTCAAAATAATTTTAAATATAGTAAAATTTTACTTTCTATCTACGATAAACTCAGATAGACCTCTATGACTTCATCATCAGATAGATACAAATAGATGTCTATTTGGATCTATCAGAGTCTATCACAGATAAAAAGTAAAATTTTACTATATTTGTAAATAGTTTGATATTTTTTCTATTTATAATAATTTCTCTTTTAACATTAAAGTAGTAAATTTAAATTTTATTGAAATTACAAACACTTCAAATGAAAGTATATATAATAACTGAAATTGAATAGATCCAAAATAGTATTTGAATCAAATATCAAACTCACTTACAAAAGTTCAAATGGTCACTAAAGTCAAATTTGGTAGGGTGAAAGGAAATAGTCTTCGAAGAGCCCACAAGTTTAAATAACAATATCTTTCAAAAACTATTTTCTCTTTCCTTTATATTTTATTTTCATAAATAGTCCATATTTACAACACAGTTTAAACAAATAACCTTTGCAAGCTTTTATGACAGTAAGTAAAAACATTCATGAAAAGAAAAAAGCCATCTTTATTTTCTATTGTCATGATTTATTTTGTATCTTCATCCACATATTATTTTTCACCAAAATTAAGGGGGGAAGACGCAACAATACAGTGACATTTTTTCTATATAATAACAAATTCAATTTAGACAAAATAATAATAAAATTATTATAATAATAAAATAATTGAAGGCACACATCAAAAATAAGTGTTCATTAGTAGTTAGAGGAAGGAGATAACTTGAACATACAAACTGTATTCCAGTGTCATTCAAAATGCCAATGCCAGCAGAAGCAAAATTTGCGCCGTCCAACATCCTCCGACCATTGAACTGCGGACTCAAATACGGTAATAAAAACTCGGAACCGAGTTGCTGACCTGAGAATCGCGTGTTAAGAATATGAATAAAAGATTAAATTGGAAAAAAAAAAAACAAAAATCTCAATGAAAGAAAAGAGATAAAATGAACCCAACTGATATAGTCAGGGATGTTAAGGCCATTGGAGAAGCGACCAGTCGGGCGGTGCGTGGGGAAATCAATGCCATACGGATACGAATCCGCTCGGGCGGTGGTGGCAAGGTAGTTGTTGTTGCCATTGTCAACCAAAGAGTCTCCAAAGACGAAGAAAGCCCGCCCTGCCTCTGTGTGGGCGGATAAAGCTGCCAATGCGAGCACGACGCCGAGAACGACGACAGACAAACGTGCTGCCATTGAAGCGGAGCCGAAAGGAAAAGTTTTTGAAATGAAAGAGTTGGGATGTGAAAAATGGAGGGGAGTTGAAATGATGTTATATAGAGAGGAGAGGATGGAGGGTGTTTGATCTGTCAGCGTTTAATGGCTACATTTTTCTTTCTTTACATTACATTGCCAGCCCAAAAAGGGTATAGAGTGTGTGTGAGTGAGCGAGCTGAAAAAATTGGGTGTCATGTGCCCAAACAAAGGATTTCTAGAGCAGTAGTTTTAAGGTTTTGTGGTTTTATTTAATAGCTACACTTTTTGGATGGGTAATTATTTATTATTATCAAAAGCTTTATTTCCATTCAATTATTTATCACAACCAATTACTTATTTACTTTTTTTTTTTTTCTTATAAAAATATTAGTTAACTTTTCACTACGGTAATTATTTTAAATGACAAAAACGTTATAAATATTTACAAATATAGTAAAATGTTAATGTCTATCCGTGATATCTATCGGTGTCTATCACTAATAGATAGTGATAGATGCTAGTTGTCTATCAATATCTATTGTTGATAGACATGACATTTTATTATATTTGTAACTATTTTCGCTCATTTTGTTCTATTCGAAAATAGTCGTTTTCAAAATGTATTCATTTATTGATAATTTCAAGTGATTGAATAACTAAATTTAATTATGTTTACAATACTTGTTCTCTTATATTTTATTAAGTAATTATTTGGTTTTGGTTTCTATATACAATAATAGTAAATCAAACACATTAATTTAATTTTCAAATATTAATTATCTTACATATCCAAACACACAGATATTAATTATCTCAAATATTTCAATTCTAAACATTTTATATCTATGCTCATCAATAATATCTCTGCTTTAAATAGTCCCTAAAAAAAATGAAAGTTTAAACTTAATTTATTATGAACAAACATATATACGACATTTAATTTGTAATTATAAAACAATAATCCAATTGTAACAAAAGAAAAGAAAAAGGCTTTTTTGAGTTCATGAAATCTCCATTTTATTATTATTTTTTCTTTTTCAATTTAAGTATTTTTTATGGTTTAAATTCTTAGTGATGACTTGACACTATAACGAATTCTACCTTTAGTTATGTGACCGTTTTAATGTTGCAAATTTAAAATAAAAATATTTTGATAGTTACAAATTTTGTAACCGTTTAATGGTTACAAATCTAATATTTTAATACGCTTAACTGTTATAGATATAAAATTAA
Source organism: Citrullus mucosospermus (assembly GCA_030954485.1). Taxonomy (NCBI): domain Eukaryota; kingdom Viridiplantae; phylum Streptophyta; class Magnoliopsida; order Cucurbitales; family Cucurbitaceae; genus Citrullus; species Citrullus mucosospermus. The sequence continues at coordinate 21,733,369 of CM062057.1, forward strand.
TTTTAGATCTAAAAGGTTTCATATAACTTGAGGTAAATTGAGGACAATGATTTTAGTGGGAAGAGATACCGTTGTAACAAATTTGATTCCACTAGGAGATCTTGTCGTGGAGATTTTGGGGTCAAAATTTGGTTCCATTTAAAATTTTTATTGCAATTGGCCACCATAAACATAAAGTTGTTACTATCGATAATCCAACTTGAAAATTTTTTTATCACTTACATATTTGCATAGCTATTGAATTATGCTCGTTTTAATGCAAATTGTCAATCTTTTCATTTTTCTCATTTGATGTTAATTTTTTATTTTAAGATACTTGGTCAAATTTGAACCTTGGTTTTTTTTTTTTTTTTTGTTAAGTGATTAATGTCCTATTCTCTTTCTCCCAAAAAGGTGAACATTGTCCTATAATCACTTATTTGGTAGAAATAGTGGTATACAAATTTGAATTATCTCTAATTTAAAAATAATAATAACAAACGTTACATGATTATTCTTTTAATTTTTTAGTACGACCATTATAAGATGGAAAATCGAAAATCTCATCCTAAGGAAGTATATAAATATCAATTATTGTTGAGCTAAGTTCATTTTGCAAATGTCAAGCATAATCCAACTGACATAGTGCCTGTGGTATCTCAAAATCAGAAGTTTGATTCCTACCCTACGTGATGTCAAATAATTACATGAAAGTATAGAATTATCACTTAAAATTCTAAAACTTATATTTGCCCTAAAGCTATAATTCACTTTTTTCTCTTTCTTTTAAAGGAAGAGAAAACCAGGGCTCACTTTTTAAAGACTTTATTTTGATGTAATCAAAAGTAAGAAATATATTTCAAGGCATCATCAATTTACCATTAATTTCATTAGATACTTTAGAAGATGGTGGATGTGACACAGGAGACAAAGGAAATTTTGCATTAAATTCCCATACCCTTTTCATCTAAATTAGCCAATATTTCAATTCAATAAAACCCAAAAATTTTCACCTTTATAATTATCTGAGTTATTAACTCCATCTATTATTTTATCAAGTGTTCATATGTAATAAATTAATAATAATAATTGTCTTAAAAAGAATTGAAGATATAATAATTAATTATTGGTGGGGTTGCCAAATCAACCACTCTTAACAGCTTTTAAATGTACCCATATTTAAAATCTCGATGGAGTGAGATTTAACTATTATTATTTATTATTATTATGATTATTTGTTAGAGGAAAGTAAGATTTCTTGTTAATGAATGAGTTATAACAACATAATATAGGGCCAAATCAACTTTGCTCAAACTTATTATAGGGTTGTGTTAACAATCAATAGAGTTGTGATTCTAATTCCCTATTTCGTATTAAAGATTAACATTCGAATTTCTCAATTTTTTATATATATAATATATTACTAAAAATACATAAAATTTGGTTGTGCTCAATTGGTTTTGACAATCCAATCCTTTTGCTTCCCAAATTCACAGTCACATATGTTTTATTTGTAAATTACTTTGACTCATTTTACTATATTTTAGTTATTTATATAAAGTTTTCTTATAAGTGATAATTTTAAAAAAAAAAATTATATATAAATTTTCAAAAAAAAATAATTGTTTTCAAGTATAGAAAAATAAACTAAAATATTTATAAATATAGCAAAATTTTACTATTTATCTGCAATAAATTACGATAAACGATTATCTATATCTATTTGTATCATGACAGATACAAATAGTAGTCTATTGATAGACACAGATAGTAATCTATCGCGTTTTATCATAGATAAATTGTGATATTTTGTTATTATTTGTAAATATTTTCAGTAGTTTTGTTATTTAAAATAGTTTTATATAAAAGTTATATATAAATAATGGAATTAATATTTAAATTTTAATACTTTAGAAATACATTGTTTTCTTCACCTCTTTTAAATGGTGTAACAATGTATATGTTTGAACCTAAAAGAAAATGTTTTTAATTTATACAAAAAAGAAATAATAATAAAAAATAACAACAATTTGGAGATTACTTTCTTTAAGGTATATCTAATCTTCATGTCTCAATTACTTATATACAATTAGAGCATTCATATTCAATTACTTGTATACATTTAGTTTTCATTGTTTCTATTTTATGCTTTAGTTCTTTTACATATATATACACACACATGTACGTATATAATTGATTGGTCATAATTATCTTCATTGAAGAAAAGTAAAAATAGTTTTAATAGATATATATTTCACATTAGTAAATTTAGAGGATTTACTGGTAGATCTTTCTTAATTACCATTATAATATTGGAGATCAAGTTTGTACAACATATTTACAAACATGACACTGTAAACTTCGAATTTAAGTAAATTTAATTGTATTAAGAAAAAACTCAGTTATATTTTAAATAACATATATTCGAGTAATCTATTTTTATAAATGTTTATTATCATTTACATCTAAATTTTCTTAATCTAAAAATCATATGTCAAGGCATTTAAAAATATTTATATGAGGGTTTAAAATATAATTTTTGCCTTTAAACTTTTAAAATTGTGTCTAATAGATCTCGAAATTTTTAATTTCATGTCTAATGTGTGTTTTAAAAAGCTTTAATATATTTTATGAACTTTTAATTTTGTATTTGATAGATCTAGTACATATTCATTTATATATATATATATATATGAATAAAGATAAACCGTTTTATTAAACACAAATTTAATTATGTGTCTAATTTAATTAATTTAAAATATTTTATATTGTAACTAATAAATTCATTAATTTTAAAAAGTATCCAATAAAATTTACTGGACAAAATTGAAATTTTATGTCTATAATTTCATAGACTATATAAACACAAATATAGAAGTTTATATATGGGCTAAACTTTTAATTTTATACCCATCTGTTCTCAGAGATGAAGTTATGAATCACCCATTGACGCTGAATTAAAAACATAAATTAATTAGTTAAGATATTATATATGTGTAGTGTTTGAATATTGATAGTGCATTCTTTAAATTAAAAAAATAAAATAATTAAAAAAAAAAAGCTTGAATTAATGTTATTATAATATTTATTTCTTAACCTGTAAAACTAGTGTGTGCATGTATTATTTTAACGACTATCTCTTGAGCTTAAGTTAAATTGGTAAATTTTTTCAATTTTCCTTAAAAAAAAAAAAAAAACAGTTAAATTAGTCAATTTTCTCATCTTTTTTAGCAAAATTGGTCAAATTTTTAGTTTTGAATTAGGAGGAAGTTTTTTTTTTTTGTTTCTAAATCATAATAGCTGAAATGTTATATCACCAAAGATCTACATTTCTATCCTATTTAGATAACTATGTTTGTTTTGCAGCAAAGTTAGTAAAAATGTTCAAGAATATTCACGTATTGATGTATTTGTTTGTTTTTACCGAATTTTTTTTAGGAGTGTCTAATACTAATGTATTATTTCAAAAAATACCCTTATAACTCCATATAACTATATATTTGTTTAATATAATCTGCATTCTTTATAACATTTTTTGCTATTAATAATTTAATATTTTATTGTTATAAATTCATGTTGTATTAATAATACAAAAATTATTATAAATAGAAGAAATATCAAACTATTTACAAATATAGCAAAATTCCATTTTCTACCTATGATAAATCGCGATAGATCAAGATAAACATCTATCTATGTCTATCTAGTAAAGTGACAATTGTCTATCTAAATTTATCGCGGTTTATCAGAGATAAAAAGTAAAATTTTATTATATATGTAATTGTTTTCAACCATTTTTCTATTTTTGAAAATATCTCTTAATAATATATATCATCTTGTAAAACACGTTAATTTATGTTTTGTGATTAAAAACCTAGTATCAAATATTAAGTTGAATTTTAATTTGGAATACTTGAACTTACTTTAAAAGAGATAATTTAAAAGTTGATACTACTTTTTAATGGATTATATTTATATATCATTATAATAGAGAAAATTTTGAGAGAATGATATGGACTTGTGGCTTTTAAGAAAAGTATTGGACCATTGAAAAATTAAGATCAATGGAAGGTTCCAGAAATTAAATCTAGCTGCGTATTATAGAATTTAAATAGAGGTATTTATGGAAAATTATCTTAAATCGAAAAATGGATAGAAAATTACACAACCTATCGCAGTCTATCGCAAATAGACAGTAAAATTTTGCTATATTTGTAAATATTTTAGTTTTTTTTTGCTATATTTTGAAAAGAGCCCAATTTTTATATAAATTTAAGAGTTCTTTTTAAATATAGCAAAATTAATCAATATAGAAAAATTTTCATTACCTATTCGTGATAGACTACAATAGATTTTTATCATTACGCGAGAGAGGTTGATAGACATTGAAATTTTTCTACATGTATAAATAGTTTGATATAATTTTTTAATCTATAATAATTTCTCTAATTTTTTAAATTATAAATATAGTTTATTGTGTAAAGTTATTTATTATTAAATGAATTAGTTTTAATTATAAAATATATATATATATATATATATATATATATACCCACATACACACCAATACACTAGTAAACGAAAATGAAAATATTGGAAACTCATGTTTCTGAACTTTCCATATGAACATTCTTAGATGGTCCCAACATCTCGAAATGTCTGAATATTTTATAGTTTTGTGAAACAAGCAAAATAATGAAGATGTTAATCTCATTGGAATATAATGTGGAATTCCACAAAACAAACAAGAAATAAAATGTAATTACCAAATATGCTTAATATTTTCTAGTTTCTTATATTTAAACCTTGCTGAAAATTAAAGAATGTTACAAAAAATACATATATAAATAAATAAATAAATAACAATAATAAAAAGAAAAAAAAAGTACTTTCTTGCCCATAGGTTTTAGGTTTAGGTTTTTTTTATGTAGTCTCAAGATTTTGAAGTGTTACATTTTTAGTCCTTAAATTTTTTTAGTTTGATTTCAATTTAGTCTCTAAGTTTTAAAATATTATAAATTTATTCTTTAGAGATTTGAGTTTTATTTTAATTTAGTCCTTGGATTTCAAGATTTACAATTATAACCTTGAGTTTTCACTAAATACTTACTTATGTCTTTGACTTTAATGTCTATTAATTAATTTAAAATAATTACGAAAAGTGATGAAAAATAGTAAACTTAATTACTGTAATTTTTTGAATTCTTTTAAATTAATTAACAGACATTAATACCAAAAACGTGGTAGCTCAAGAAACTAGCCCTAGTCGTATCTAAATTAAAGATTTGTCTCATCTATAAAGTATTAAAGTCTACAAAAAATGTTGAATTTATCCATTCAGGGACCATTTGATAATGTTCTCATTTCCTGTTTCATGTTTCCTGTTTTCTGTTTCTCGTTCCCGGTTTCTTGTTTCTTCTTTTCTAAGAACAAGAAACAAAACTATGTTTGATAACTATTTCTATTTCCTGTTTCTTGAAAAAAGAAACAGAAACATAAATTTCTTTGATAACTATTTCTCGTTTCTTGTTTCTTGTTTTTTTTCTTTTTCTTTTTGTAACAATATAATATAAAAAGAAAGATATGTCATACATTAAACATCGAAAAATATATTATCAAAAGTTTATGTCATCTAATAGAAGTCTTGATGACAACTAAATATAATGGCAAAATTGTATTATATCCTTCATATGTTGCCCAAATTTGATCGCCACTGTTATCTCTAACTTAAGTCATTTTTCTTAAATGATGTCGAGTCAAATTCAACTTAATTATATAATTATGTAAATTTTAAAATATTAAAGTTAAGCTACATAAATGTCTTAGTCAGTAAAATTTATATATTGTAGAATTCTACTCGATTTCAAATATACTAAAAATATTAGAATTGAAAAAATATATATAAACGCACATATTGAAAAATTTAATACTCAAAAGTTGAAATATAAAAAAAAATTAATATACATATCGAAAATTAAAATAATATATAAATCTAAATATTTGAGAATTTTAAAATTTAAAATAAAAATAAAATATAAATATAGCATAATTATTTTTTAAATAGAAAAATTAATAAAAAAAATACATAAAATATAAAAGACGGAAGCAAATATAAAAGAAAGAAATAAAAATAAATAAGAGTGCCGAGTTGAAATTTGAAATATAAAAAAATTAATACACATATTGAAAATTAAAATAATATATAAATCTAAATATCAGAGAATTTTAGAATTTAAAAATAAAATAAAATATAAATATGGAATAATTATATTTACAAATAACAAAATTAAAAAAGAAAAAATAAAAATAAAAAAATGTAATGAAAAAAACAAACTCTTAAAAAAATAAAAAAAATTGAAAATGTCAAAAAAAAAAAATTGTTTTAAGTGAGATACAAACTCATGATTGGCAATAGGAAGTTAATATAAATTTTTTCATGGGCACTTGATACCAATATCAAAAGATGAGGAATGATAATTTGTGAGAATAGTAAAATAGAAATAGAAATAGAAAACGGAAAAACTACTTTTGGTTGTTTTTCAATTTTGACCCATTTTTTAGAAATGTTTGTTAAAATTTAGAAACAAAAAACATGAACGGTTATCAAACATGACCATTTCTTAAAAATTAAAAAACAAAAACAGGAAGTAGAAAATGGGAACATTATCAAACGGATCCATAGTTTGAAGCATGTGCATTAACATTCTAGCATAGGTGTGTATTAGAACCACATTGATATAAGTAAAAATCATATCCATTATCTTTTTACGGAAAATAAATACGGATAAAACAAACATTTTGAAACCAAATTAAATATAAGTGTTTGTATTATCAATTTCGAAATTAGGTTGGATTCTCCACCCCACATATGGTAAAAAAAAATTTTAAAAAGAAAAAAACATTTTGAAATTTTAAATACCAAAAATTTGAAAACTCGGGTTACCTTTTGAAATCTTAGTAAAATAATTTTTGAAAAAATCACTTTTCTCCTCATTGAAAGATAAATTATATATACGTATTTAAGAAAAGTAATAAATAAGAATGAAAATTTAAAGATGTAATTACTACTAAATAAAACCAAAATTTTGTAAAAACACTTTAAATCAATAATCAAATTGTTTTTTTTTTTTCTCTGTCTTCTTAACAGGAAGAACTATGAACCATTAATTAATTAATATATATATATATATATATATATATATATTTTTAATATTAAAGAGAAAGAATCGAACTTTTAACTTTAAAACTGATACATATATATAGCAATATTTTAGTATTTAAAGTAAGTTGAAATCCGACAATAATTAACCATTGATAAGAGAAAGGAAGGCCTTTATAATGCCAACTACTCTACAACCATGTCCTTTCACCTCAATTAACTTTGGCAGGAAAAACAGTTGAACTAACCCTTATATTACAACAGCCTTCCATATTTTTCCAAACAAAAAAGTGTATGAAAAATTAGTAACTGAATTTTCATGCTCATAAATTTCCTCACCAAAATAGTGGTAGTAATAATAACAATAAGGAAGAGGTTTGAAAAAGTCATTGACCTTTCAACTGCTACTTAGAATCATGCAATTTTAATTTCTTTTGTTTTCCTTTAGGTATATCCAAAATAGGCTTTTTGACGAGACCAAAAAAGACCACTTGCAACTCAAGATTTTCATGCTTAGGAAGTAAATATAAAGTGCTTTGAGAAAAATTCATAGCCATAGCCATAGCCATAGCCATCTAAAACTGCTGCTAGTGCTTGCAATATGATTTACTGTGAAAGTACTTTGAAAAGTGTACAACCCCAAGTATTGAAGTAATTTGTTACGAATAATTTTAACAAACTAAAATTAGTTATTTATTTTTGCTAAGTACCACACCCTTTGGAATATACCTTCTGATGTAACCACTTTTGGAAACAATATATTTTCAATAAAAATATTAGCAAAAAATGTCAAATATTTATTACTCCTAAATTTTAGGGTTTTATAATTTATTTAAATACTAAGCTAATAATTTTATCAATTTAAATCACGAATCTTTCTGAGTGTATCAATTAACACCATCCATTATGTTCCGCATTTGAGAAAACCTCATGTAGTTAAACCCCTAAACTTTCATGAATAAATCAATTTAGCTTTTTAGTCAGAATTTTCTTTGAGAAAATAATCCGTTTCGTAAAATCAACATCTAATTTGAATTAATCCATACATGTGTGAGAATCCATACATGGATATTATCAAAGTTAATCTTAATGAAAGTCTAAATTGATTGGTTTACAAAAATCTATGAGTTTTTAACTCAAATCATAATTTTTATACACATTTAGTCAAACAAAGTGTAGAGGAAGGAATAAATTGACACACTTAACAAAGTTTAAGATTTAAATTAATACAATTATTAATTTAGAGTTTCAATCTATTAAAATTTCAAAGGAGTATAAATGCATAAAACAAAAGTTTGTTCGTTGCATTATAATAAAAAAAAAGTGATTCTATCCGTTATAGTTATTAATTTCTTTTTAAAAAAATTCTTACCTCATATTTTGATTAATTTTCAGTTGAACACATTGAAATTATTTTTGTGGCAATCCATCTGTCAAGTGTTTCTTTAAAAAAAAAAAATTAATTAATCTATTCTTTTAAAATTAATTCTTTTTTTTAATATATAAACTACTTCTGACCATAAAAACCACTGAATAAGTCATACTAAGCACACTTTAAATATATAATAATTTTTTTTTAACGTTCTAAATTACTCCTAACGCACTATTAAATGTTTTCTATAAAAATCACTTGTTTATAAATTTTCAAAATCATTTTTAACAAATGAAGAAAACCTACTTTTAATGAATAACAGTGGTTCACCATTTAAAAAGTTATACTAAAGTCACCCTTAATTTAGAAGCCTATGCTTTGTTGGCATGACTTTGAAGATAGAAAGAGAAATTTATATGCTCTACTTTTAAGTTTTAAACAGGTTATTTTCAAGTGATTTCATTAACTACATGTCCTCTAAGATTTCAGCAAGTTTCTCTTTGTTTCCTTAACCTAGAAAACATACTATACCCTATACTAAGGGCAATCCATTAGGTCCATAATGCCCCCATGGACTAGATATCACATGATCCTTAAATGTTTCAAATCCTTTTCTTTTAAGAAAAGTATAGTTGGGATTCAATTGGAGATTTCGGTTGCTCTTTTAAAACCAAACCTTGCCTATATGATTTGTAATTCATGTAGTAAAAGTGTTAGTGTTTTTTGGTTCATAACTTCCCAACATCTAAAAATATAAATCACTTCTTTTTAAAACACAACAGACGAGGGATTGAACCTCAGACTTTAAGAAAGAAAATATATAGCAATTATAATTGAGCTAAGCTCACTTTTAACTTAAAAAGAAAAATTATTTTATTATTAATAAAAAAAAATGCTTTCATTTTCCAACCATTCTTTTGTTTGCAGCTTTTTTCTAACGCCAAAGATGAACTTTAGAGGGTTATTGAATAACTCTCTATGAACCATTTTGTTAGTGTTTTTTTCTTGAATATATTGATTGAAATAATGCTAACTTAAAAACTATTGTAAAGGAATGATTCTTAAAAGGTCTGTCAGGCTTGAGTTGAACTTAGATAACTTAGATTTAGGTCGGTTTTGTGGGTTTAGATAGTTTGTGTTTAAGAAAATTGTATTTAAATTTTTTTTAAGTATAAAATATTAACCTAGACTTCGTTTGAAATTGTATGCATTTTGAGTTGTAAAAAGTGATTATGGAAAAATCTTACAATAGTATCAAATAGTATCAACTAGGCTCCATTTGAGTTTATAAAGTATTAAATTAAGCTCCATTTTGTCACATCTATTTATCTATTTCAATTTTAATTGATTCACCCTTTTTTATAATAATTATTTTTTAAAATTATATCAAATAATTTAAATTAAACAAATTTAGTTGAAATTCAAATTATTTAAAATTTTAGATAAATATATTATGATAAATTACAAATTGATTATTAATATGAAAATAATTGAAATAATGAGCCTACTTTGTTCATATAACTAAATTACACTCATCACCTTTTTCAAATATAGCAAAATGAGTCAAACTATTTTTAAATATAAAAAAATTTCACTGTCCATCAGTGATAGACTGCGATAGACTTCTATTCCTCAAACGAAAAAAGTCTAGAAGTCTATGACAATCTATCGCTGATAGATAATAAAATTTTTCTATATTTATAAACAATTTGATATTTTTCTATTTCTAATAATTTTCCTTACACCAAGTTAATATTAATTTACCAAACATTATCACTAGTTTTTTATAATTTAAAATTAAAATTTACCAAACACTATTTTACTTCTTTTACAATTATTTTCTTTTTTAAATCATAATTGAGAGCAATTATTTTAAAAGCTACAACAATTCCAACAAAGACTTAAAAAAATTTTGGGTTTGTGAAGTATTTAAATTTTATAGAACCAAAGGTTATATTTCAGGTAACATCCCAAATTTAAGATGAACTTAAAATAATTCTCTTGGGTTTATTTTCCTTTAATTTTTGAATTTTGGAGTCAAGTAATTGATATATTTGAATTTGATTCGATAAAAGATTTTAAAAACTTGAAAGATTTGGAATTAAAGAAGAGAAGTTTAGCATATGTCAAACTCAAAATTAGGGTTCAATTATATATATACATATACGAGGCAAAAAAGAAGAAAGAAATGGAAAGGTTCAGACTACGCAAATGAGCGCAAACTTCCCCCATCACTCTCTCTCTCAGCCCCCTACCCACCGGTCCGCCGTCGTCTGCTGCAGCGTTCCACCGTCACTTGCATCACCGCTGCTGGTAATTAGGTCTCTCCTCTCTCCCTCTCTCTTTCTTGCTCTCTCTTTCTTTCTCTATCTTTGATATGGAAACCTAACCATTTGTAAATTAGGGACCTTTCAGTTGAACCCTTAAACAACAAATTCTAAAACTCCTAAATCAATTTTACATCAATCCAATGGAAAGAATTAAACTTGAATTACTTTTTGATCAAGGACCAAAAGATCATACCTGAATTTTCTTGACATACAACCCTAACTCATGTTAATTACAAAGGGGGTGAAGAAGCTTCTATCGTCTGGAAAAATCTCAAAACTGAAACTATTCGTTCAATGTTCTCCTTCAATAGCCAAAAAGACTTAAAAGTCCATTCTATCCATAGCTCAAAAGTACGTAATAAAGTTAAACTCCCAAATAATACATATGGGTCAAAATTAAAAACCTAAAATAAGTCCGTTTTAATTGCAAATATATCTACAGTAAGAAAAGTGCATAAACAGGTCCATAATGAGTTTAGCCAATTAAAGGTCCGTTAGGTATTTTTCCTAGCTTCCTACCTTGTAAAGAGTATTGAGGTAATTAAGTCTTGAATGGAATTTGAAATATTCAAATTTACTTAGGAAAATAGTATAATGTATAATGATACATTGTAATATAAAGTTTATATTTTAATTAAACTTTATAGTATAAATTTATTTTGGACACGATTCAAAAATTAAATTTATGAGAGCATTAAATATTTGAAATAGTTCAGATATTAATTTAATATGAATTAGATTCATATTAAAATTATAAGTTATATTTAATGCATATAAGATGTGCATTAAAAACTATATGTTATGGGGAAAATGTAGTTGAATTTGATTCAAATAAAATTTAAATTAAATGTTAGACATTTAATTTGGTAATCGATTAATTGGAGAATTAATTGATTATTTGATTTAATTCAATTTAATTAAATTCGACTTAATTAAATTAATTGAATTAAAACTATAGGTTATGTGAGAGATATTCATTTAAATATTATTTAAATGAATTTATTAATTAAATTAGATTTAATTAAATAAATTAGTTTTTATTTATTTAATTAAATAAATAAAAATAGATAACTCCCACATAGGGGAGTTATCTGTGGGAGTTATCTAAGACATGGAGTGATCTCACGTCGTCCATCTCTCTCTCCGCATACTATCCATAAAACCTCTCGATTCTCAAAAGTTTATTCAGAGGTCGATAAAAACTGCCAGAAAGGTTACGTTCTACCAAATTTTTTCCCCACAAATTTTCTCTCAAATTGTTTTCCAATGCTTCAAGGTTGGTTCCCACGAACTAATATCTCTAATACCTCAAAGAATAGGAAGGGCTCTTTGTGGCGGTGTATTCTTCAGAAAAGATATGAGTTTTTCTTTTCTGATTTTCTTACTTAACCCAATTTTATATCGTAATTATGTTTGTACATTTGTCAATGCATAGTATTTCTAAATTCTAGATTTAATATCGAAATTGGTTATGTGTTCTTCCGCTGTGTTAGGGTTTTTATTCCTTCATTTTGATATCGGAGCCAAATCGATTAATTAAATTAGAATTTGGAAAATTTGCATTGGTTTTGGTGGGATTAAATTGCATTATGAATGTAGTTTGTAATTGAATGTTTTTTTAGGCGTTTTGTTGTAAATCTTGTTTCTGTAAGTCTGTGTCTAGATTGGAGTAATTGTACAATGAATTTTGACACAAATTTTGCCAAAATCGGGTGAACGAAGACTGAGAAATTGTTTTTCTTTTTAGCACTGTATGAGGAAGAAGAAGAAGAAAAAACAAAAAAGCGCGCATAGCTAAAGGAAGAAGAAGGGCTGACGTCATGATGACGTCAACGAACGTCAGCGAGGGCTGATGTCAACACACGCGATTCGGCTTTGATTCGCCCGGTTTGGCACTGGTTCAAGCATTTTGGCTCTGGTTCACACGTTTTGGCCTTGATTCGGCGACGGTTCAACTGGTTTTGGTCCGGTTCTCTGCAGTTTTAACTTGGTTCGCGTTTTTGGGACCTGACTCAAAGCGGTTCAAGGGGTTTTGGTCCGGTTCTGGAGCGATAGAAGCTCATTTAGGATAAATTTAGTTCAATTATTGTAATTAATTTGCTTTATTTTATCCTCGGGGCTAAATTATTGGTTCAATTGCTATTTAAATCCTTTATAGATGTCATTTAGATAAGCATGTTCATGCATTTTAATATGTTATAATATGTTATAATATATGGTTTTAATGCATGATTTTTTTTTTTTTAATTTCATAAGTGATTTAATATATTTTGATATGTTCAATATATGAAATTGGAGATGCATAATGCATGAAAATTCGATAAATATAAATAGTTATATTTATTATCATGAAATGCATTGAATATGGTTTAATATTTAACTAAAATATCATTGTTAATTGGTTAAACCATAGAAAGCATGATTATAGGGCTAATTATTAAAATTTATCATAGTTATAAAAGATTAATGATTAGTAACCATCAACTTATAATTAAGAATTACATGCAAACATAGGATCTTAGAAAATTGATTTTAAATTGTTTAAAATTAATTTAAACCTAAGATCACATTAATTCAAATTAGATTAGAATTCAGTCTTACTTTCTTTTAAAATAGTTTTAAATTTAACTAGGTAGGACGAATAGGGTTTAGGTTATAAGGGAACTCTACCAATTCAGTTATGACGAGATTGGGTATTTAAGTTGACAGTTTGCGGAACACCTCCTAACTAATTGAATTGAAACCTGAGTTGAATTAACCTAAGTCCTATTAGCCTAAATTTTCACTAGGTAAATTAAATTGTTTAATTCACCTAATTTTAAGACATTTATAAGAATTATAATAGGCATAGACTTAAATAGATTCATTAGCCGGAATTTAACTAAGTATAATAAAACCTTAAAATTGGTAGAACATTTTAGTAGGAGAAAAATGGTATATGTGATATATCAATTTTTAGCTCTCATATATCTAAGAATTTACATTGTGAGATCCATGCTAGGCTTCAAGTCGCTTTGAGCACGGCTTCCCTCCTGAAAGTGTTTGCATGGGTCAATACCAAGGTGAATAGGGAAAGTGTTCATAATAAGTGGGAGAAGGACACGTGTCAACATATCCTACGGTCTCCTTCACTAAGTTGCACCGTGAGATTCTTATGGTCTGTCTACATGTCGTCCTAGAGCGACCACCTCTTCGAAGGGCTTGATTATAGGATTCAGAACAACGCAACCTCCAAAAATGGATAGGGTTTCTTAAGTTAATCTTCAATAATTGTTTTTCCTAACGGTAGCTTGTTGAAGCGTACCTCTGGGATTCAAAAATGATAGGGTTACCCTTACGGGATCCATTAAGCTAGTTAATGAATCTTTAACCAGACTAACGGTAGTTAAAAGCTATAGAAATAAGAATTATTTTGGAATTAGTTATTAGTTGAGATTGTCTCAATTCATGGGAGGAGTAATTGATCACCCTTTGGTGGCTGTTGCTCTAAACCCTGAAGTATCGTTGAAAAAACTAAATCATCTGTTTAATTAGAGTTCTTTGATCATTTGTTTTTTGTTAAATTGATTGGATATTTGTATTTTGTGTAATGAATTAAGGCAAAGATAATTAATACAGTCAATTGTTTGTTATTTTCAACATGTCTTCCTCAATTATCGCCTTGCTTAAAAACGAAAAATTAACCGGCGAAAATTTTGCTAAGTGGAAATCTAACCTGAATACGATTCTGGTTATCGACAATCTGCGGTTTGTCTTAACTGAGGAGTGTCCTTGGATCCCTACTCATGGTGCAACCCAAGCTGTCATGGATGCACACGACCACTAGACAAAGGCTAATGAAAAGGCCTAGTATATATCTTGGCGAGTCTGTATGACGTTCTCAACAAGAAATATGAGGCCATACTCACTACTCGTGAGATCATGGAGTCCCTTTAGGGTATGTTTGGGCAACTGTCCTCACAGATCTGACATGAGGTCCTTAAGTGCGTTTATAATGCACGTATGAAGGAAAGTCAATCTGTGAGAGAACACGTTGTTGATCTTATGGTTCACTTCAACATAGCTGAAATGAACGACGTGGTCATTGACGAGCAAAGTCAGGTGTCCTTTATTGTGGAATCTATGTCGAAGAGTTTCCTTCAATTCGGCAACAATGCAATTATGAATAAAATAGAGTACACTATAACTACCCTCTCGAACAAGTTACAGACTTATCGGTCTCTTATTAAAACTAAGGGACCGATCGAAGGAGAGACAAATGTTGCCAATTCCAAGAAGTTCCACAAGGGTTTATCTTTGGGAACTAAGTCTGTTCCCTCATCTTTTGGTTCAAAGAAGATCTAGAAAAGGAAAGAAGGTAAGGGGAAGGCTCCCGTTGTTGGGAAAAACAAGGCAAGGCCAAGGTGGCTGGTAAGGGCAAATGCTTCCACTACAATGTGGATGGTCATTGGAAGCACAATTGCCGTAAGTACCTTACTGAGAAGAAGAAGGAAAAGGAAGGTAAATATGATTTACTTGTTTTAGAAATTTGTTTAGTGAAAAATGATCATAATGCCTGGATACTTGATTTGAGTGCCACTAATCACGTTTGTTCTTCTTTACAGGGAATTAATTCCTTCCAGTAGCTCAAGGTTGGAACGGAAGATGCCATTTCAGCTCATGCAGTGGGAGCTGTAAAGTTGCTTTTTGGAAATAGATTTATAATTTTAGAAAATTTGCATATAGTTCCTAGAATCAAAAGAAACTTAGTATTTATTTCCTACTTAATTGAACTTATGCACTCAATAAATATTTCTTTTAATAAAGTGTTCATTTCGAAAAGATGATGTACATATTTGTTCTACTAAGTTAGAAAACAACCTGTATGTGTTAAGACCAACTGAATCTAAAGCACTTTTAAATCATGAAATGTTTAAAACTACTAATACTCAAACAAAAAAGGCAAAGAATTTCTCCAAGAAATAAAAATACCTATCTTTGACACTTGACATTAGGTCAGATAAATCGTGATAGGATCGGGAGATTGGTTAAGAATGAACTTCTAAGCGAGTTGGAAGATGATTCATTACCTCCATGTGAATCTTATCTTGAAGGAAAAATGACTAGAAGACCTTTTAGTGGAAAAGGCTATAAAGCTAAATAGCACCTCCCACCTATCCTACACATTCGATCAAGGCCTTTAGAGCTCATACATTTAGATTTTTGTGGTCCAGTGAATATAAAAGCTCGAGGAGGGTATGAATACTTCATCACTTTCATAGATGATTATTTGAGGTATGGTTACTTATATCTAATGGAACATAAGTCTGAAGCCTTTGAAAAGTTCAAGGAGTATAAGGCTGGAATGTTGGGTTTCATGCCCTAAAACTCGTAGATTGTAAATGTAATTATTTGACCGTAATTAAATCATTAATAAAGAGTTATTGATGTATTACTTCAATAAGCGTCATTGATTGTTTTTGTTTGTTTCGTCTTAATAACCCTAAATTCAATAAACTAAATTCCTAGGTTGTTTTATGAGTCTTGAACTGTATGTGGGGACATATGGAGATCAATGTTAAAGATACAGTCTAAAGGGTCTATAGTATAGGGATAAGGCTGGGTACTTTATCCTTGTGACACTATGGATACGACCCACTTTGTATTTGATACAAATGCAATAATCTAATGCGTTCGTGTAGGTGACATGCGAGTGGGGGCATCCTATGCAATGAATTTGCATAACACTGGACCACGGAATAGTAATCTGTAACTCCGTTGACTAGTTAGGTTTCTATTTCAATAAGATGACCTAGGCAGCTTAGTCTTAATCTTGAGTATATTATGAACTCCTATCCACGAAGAATTGTCCTTTGATTTGTATGGGTGAGAGTGGCCGTTTGCCGACTCAATATGCCTCCCATCTTGGAGACAAGACCGAGTGGAGAGCTGGGGACATAATTATACAAAATGAAATTCACACATTCCCATCTTTGGGGTAAGTAGATAAGTGTTACCTTAAGTGGTGTCTCCGCGACTTGAACAAAGGGCTCTACCCTCTCAATGGCCCAAGAGGGAGTTTTTTTTATTAATGGTTGGATCATAAACAAGTTGTTCATTAGAGAAGCACTACTACTTAAGGATTTAGAAGTAACCTAGGGGTAAAATGGTAATTTGACCCAGCTGGTGTTACAAACACTTGTGAAAGACTAATTTGCTGTTATTGGTTTATATCAATAGACACAAAAATATATATGCAGTGAAAAAAGTGCAGCTGTGGGTCTTCAGTGGACTGTACCCACAGTTAGCGAATATTAATTAATTTGGTTAATGAGTTTAGCCGATTAATCTCATATCATTGGAGCTTCTGATCTGTAGGTCCATTAGATCCCCTTCCTAGCTTGTAAAGAGTGATGAGGTATTTATGTCTTGAATGAAATTTGAAATATTCAAATTTACTTGGGGAAATAATATAATGTATGATAATACATTATAATATAAAGTTAAATTTGAACTTTATAATATAAATTTAATTTTGGATATGATACAAATTTAATTTTTGAGAGAATTAAATATTTGAATGAGTTCAAATATTAATATGAATTAGATTTATATTAAAACTATAGGTTAAAATTAATGTGTATTAGATGCATATTAAGACTATATGTTATGAGATAATAACAATTGAATATGATTCAAATGTAGGTTAAATTAAATATTAGATATTTAATTTAAAAATTAATTAGTTAAAGAATTAATTTTCTTAATTTATTTTAATTAAATTTGATTTAATAAAATTAAATGAATTAAAACTATAGGTTATATGGGAGATATTCATTTAAATATGATTTAAATGAAATAATTAATTAAATCAGATTTAATTAATTATTATTAATTATTTATTTATTTGTTAAATTAAATAATTTAACAAATAAATAAATAAGGTAACTCCCATACGTGGGAGTTGCGCTTTGCGTGGTTTTCCCACATCTCCTGCTCTCTCTCCCTAAATAGGCCTGCAAAAGAAACAAAAAAAAAAAAAAAAAGTTTTTCTCTCAATTGATAAACTTTTTCTCTTTGGTGCTTTCTTTTTTTTCTAACAGTTCAAGATCAGGGATCCACAATCCTTATCTCATCCCTTAAAGAATAAGAGAGGTTCGTGGTGGTCGTGTTCAGAGTCTACAACGAAGGTAAGATTCTATCTCTAATCCATGCTTAGCCTAGAATTAATACAGTAGGTTTTCTGTAATTTTTTTTTTCCAATGTATTGGTACTTCAAAATCTCAAATTATTTCGAATTCTGTACTGCTTTCACTGTGTTAGGGATTTCAACCCTTTCATGAAATTGAAAACCTGTTAGGTAAAATGATTAGAACACTTTGATTTCAGTGGTGGAGAATACATGGATTTAAGATTCCAAGACTATATGATAGAACATAGAATCCAATCTCAATTCTGCACCTGGTACACCTCAGCAAAACAGTGTATCAGAAAGGAGAAATAGAAACTTGTTAGACATGGTTCGTTCAATGATGAGCTATGCTCAATTTCCTAGCTCGTTTGGGGGTATGTAGTGCACATCTTGAACAATGTTCCTTCGAAAAGTGTTTTTGAAACACCTTTCAAATTATGGAGGGAGCATAAACCTAGTTTGCGCTACTTCAGAATCTGTGGTTGTCCTACACATGTGCTAGTGAAAAATCCTAAGAAATTGGAACCTAGTTCAAGATTATGCCAATTTGTTGGTTATCCTAAAGAAACAAGAGGTGGTCTCTTCTTCGATCCACAAGAAAACAAAGTATTTGTATCGACAAATGCTACATTCTTGGAAGAAGACCACATGAGAGATCACAAACCACAGAGCAAATTATTATTAAATGAAGTTATTGAAGCGTCAACAAGAGTTGTTGATGAAATTGGTCCTTCATCAAGAGTTAATGAAGAAGCTAGCACTTTGGGTCAATCTCATCCTTCTCAATTGTTGAGAGTGCCTCAACGCAGTAGGTGGGTTGTATTACAACCTAACCACTACTTGGGTTTAATTGAAACTCAGGTTTTCATACTAGATGATTGCATTGAGGATCCATTGTCTTATAAACAGGAAATGAATGATGTAGACAAAGACCAATGGGTCAAAGCCATGGCCTTGAAATAGAGTTTATATACTTCAATTCAGTATGAGAACTTGTAGATCCACCTGAAAGGGGATTTATAAACGAAAGAGAGATGTAGTTGGGAAAGTGTAGACTTTCAAAGCTAGACTTGTAACAAAGGGTTATACCCAAAAGGAAGGGGTTGTATGAGGAAACTTTTTCCCCTGTTGCTATGTTTAAGTCTATTAGAATTCTCTCATCCATAGCCACATATTATAACTATGAAATTTGGCAAATGGATGTCAAGATTACCTTTCTAAATGACAATCTTGAAGATAACATTTTTATGTCTTAGCCGAAGGGTTCATAGCCTAAGGTCAGGAGCAAAAAGTTTGCAAACTGAATCGATCGATTTATGGGTTGAAACAGGTTTCTAGATCTTGGGAACATTAGATTTGATATTGCGACCAAGTCTTTTGGTTTTGACCAAAATGTTAATGAACCTTGTGTCTACAAGAAAATCATCAACGATAAAATAGCTTTCTTAGTACTTTATGTGGATGATATCCCACTCATTGGGAATTATGTAGGATACCTTATTGATGTTAAAAAATGGTTGGAAGCCCAATTCCAAATGAAAGATTTGGGATAGCCGTAGTATGTTCTTGGGATCCAAATCATTAGGGATCGTAAGAATAGAACGCTGGCCCTTTCTCAAGCAACTTTTATTGAAAAAATGTTGACTCAATATTCGATGCAGAACTCTCAGAAGGGTTTATTACCTTTCAGGTCACTTATCTAAGGAACAATGTCCTAAGACACCTCAAGAAGTTGACCATATGAGACGTATTGTGACACCTTACTCGTTGACCTAGTTGCTTAAGGAGGATAAGGAAAAGGATCTAGGGTAAAAGGTGTAACCTCAAGTCACAAGCTTGAAAAGTTATGAAAATTTTCGGAAAAAGAAAAGAATTGGGCTTGTGGAGTCAGCCAAAGTCTCGACCAATCTAGGAAGTTAGCAAGATTAGGCAAAAGCCAACTTAGCGAGACTAGGCAGAAGTTAGCGAGACTAGCAAGAGTCAGTAAGACTAGCAAGATTAGGCAAAAATCAGAGACTAGCGAGACCAGTGAAAGATTAGCAAGACCAAATAGTAACCAACGAGATTGGCAACTAACGAGACTAGCGAGATGAGTGAGACTGAGAAAATTAGCGAGATTTGTGAGACAAAAGCGATCAGCGATACTTAGTGAGACTAATCTCACTGCTCCTTTAGCGAGACCCACAGGAAAAACGGCAGAATTCAGTTTTCTTCAATTTTGACCGAATCTTTGATAAGTTGTGGTTATATTCTAAAAATGACACTTCATAAGGGGAGGTGTTGAGCTACATGGCCAAGTACATGGAAGGCACCATTTGTATTGATGCATGAAGCCTAAAGCATGCATTGTGACAAATCAATGGTAAAGTGGCGGCCTTAAAGGAGAGTTGCTACTCCTATAAATAGAACCCTTAAGAGAGGAATTAGGTAACCAGAAGCACTTGGGAAAGGAAGATGAAAAGAGAATTTTGAGGGAGAGAGAGATTTGCTTACTGAGAAGGGGGAAAAGCTTGTGAGGTTTCTAAGAAGCTTGAAGGTAGCTAATGAAGAAATAAGTCTAAGAAGAAATCTAGCAGTGAGTGGTTGATTTTATTTTCGTGAGACAACGTAATTACATTTTTTTATGAATGAATAATAGCACGCTATGAGTTTTATTGGATAAATATGGATTATTGTAATTATGCATACTATGATGAGATCTCGAATAATTTATCGAGTTTATTAGCATGATGTTGTAAGCATGCTAGGATAATCGTTATTTATATATCGAGCTTATTGGATTTATGGAATATATATATCGAGCTTATTAGATTTATAGAATATATATATATCGAGCTTATCGAGCTACTTGGATAAATAGGATGGTCAGAGGGTCGAAAAGACTTAGTTTCTAAGCCTGTGGCGGGGATTTTCCTTGTGGGATGGTCAGGGGGTCGACGGGCCTAGTTCTTGAGCCCTAATGGTAAGTTGTAAGACTATGTGCACATAGGGGAAACATAGGGACTTAGAGGTGTTGAGAATAGTTGAATACAAAGATGTGTTTGGCTATGCCGAGGGCCAGCGGGAAAAGCAAACATTGGAAATAACCCTATGGGGAGGTTTGATTTAAAGCTCGATATGGTTGATTTATACTTGCTTATGATTCATGATTGTGGAACTATTATTGCTATTGATTTCGAAAGGGTTAGTGAAACCCTAGTTGTATCGATCACTCACTAGGCTTCATTGAATCTCATCCTTTTCTTATGTTTTTCTGTTTAGGTAGCAGAAGGATTCCCATTGCTGATAGAAGTCGAGGTTTTCCGAGAGATAATGTGCACTTTGCCTAAGGAGGCTGATTAAATTAAGAACTAGAGTCATATCTCCTGTAAACAAATTTGATAAACAGTTGTAATAATAAATTATGAATTTGATTAATGAGTTAGTTTACCTCTGCCTGTATAAGTTGCATATGATAATTCTGGGAAAGGTAGAGTTTTGACATTAGGCATCGCAAGAGGGTTGGTGTTTGCTGTCCTCATGCTCCGTGTCGGGCTTTGGGGGAGTGGCTCGGGGCGGGGTGTGACATGTATTTCCTATGCCTAAGTTTTGGGCAGCTTAATGTATGCTATGATCTGCACTAGGCCAGACATTTGTTATGGGTGGGAATAGTCAGTAGGAACCAGTCCAATCTAGGGTTAGACCACTAGATTGCGGTTAAGAACATCCTCAAGTATCTCAGGAGAACGAGGGACTACAAACTGGTGTATAGAGCTAAGGATTGATTCTTACGGGATACACCGACTCTGATTTTCAGACTGACAAGGATTCTAAAAAATTCACGTAAGGATCAGTCTTTTCCTTGAATGGGAGAGTTGTAGTATGGCGTACCATCAAGCAAAGATGCATAGTAGACTCCATAGTGGAGGTTGAGTATGTAGTTGCTTGTGAAGCAACAAAGGAAACAGTTTGGCTCAAAAAGTTTCTAAATGATTTGGAAGTTGTTCCAAACATGGACTTGCCCATCACACTATATTGTGACAATAGTGAGGCAGTAGCCAACTTAAAAGAGCCTCGCAGTCACAAATGAGGAAAGCACATTGAGAGGAAGTCTCACTTGATACGGGAAATTGTGCAACGAGGAGATGTGATCATCACAAAGATCACTTCGAAGCACAATATCACTGATCCATTTACGAAGGCTCTCATGGTTAAAGTGTTTGAGAGTCATCTAGAAAATATAGGGCTGCGAGATTTGTACATTGTGTAATTTAGGGCAAGTGGGAGGTGTGTAATGAGTATATAAATACACTAGTTTATTGTATTATCTTTACCATCTCTGTTGTTTTGGTTATTAACATTGTGTACATCTCACTAACTAGAGTTTTAGTTAGTGGGAGTTTGTTGGGTTTTATGCCTTAATACTCGTAGATAGTAAATGTAAATAATTGATTGTCATTAATAAAGTGTTATTGATGTTCTTTCAATAAATGTTATTAATTATTTTGTATTTATTTTGTCTTAATAACCTTGAAGTCCAATAAACTAATATCCTAAGCTATCTTATGAGTCTTGAACAATATGTGGAGATATAAGGGGATTAATGATCAAGATACAACCTAAAGGATCTATAGTATAGGGATAAGGCTAGGTACCTTATCCTAGTAACACTATAGATATGATCCAGTTTGTATTTGATATAAATGTAGTGATCCAACGCATTTATGTAGGTGACATGTGAGTGGAGATATCCTATGTAATGAGTTTGTATAAGACCGGACCTCAAAATAGTAACCATTAGATGTAACTCCATTGACTATTTGGTTTCTATTTCAATAGGATGACCTAGGAAACTTAGTCTTAATCCTGAGTATATTACGAACTCCTGTTCATGAGGGATTGTCCTTTGATTTGTATGGGTGAGAGTGGCCAGTTGTCTACTCAATATGCCTCCCATTTTGGGGACAAAACCGAGTGGGGAGCTGGGAACATAATTATACAAGATGGATTTCACTCCTTCCCGACTCTAGGGTAAGTAGATGAGTGTTCCCTTAAGTGGTGTCTCCGGGACTTGAACAAAGAGTCCTACCTTCTCACTGGCAAGAGAGGGGTTTTTGTTTAATGATTGAACCATAAACAGGTTGTTCATTAGAGGAACACTGGTATTTAAGGATCTAGAGGTGACCAAGGGGTAAAATGGTAATTTGACCCAATTACCTCACTTATGAAGGACTAATTTTCTGTTATTGGTCTCTATCCATGGACATAGAAATATATCTGCAGTGAGAAGAGTGCATAAACAAGTTGTTCACTAGAGGAACACTAGTACTGAAGGATGTAGAGGTGACCTAGGGGTTAATGGTAATTTGACCCAAGTGGCATTACGAACACTTGTGAAGGACTAGTTTACTGTTGGTCTCTATCCGTGGACATAGAAATATATTTGCAGTGAGAAGAGTGCAGTTGTGTGTCTTTAGTGGAGTGTACCCACAGTTAACAAATATTAATTAATGTGGTTAATGAGTTTAGCCAATTAATCTCATATTGTTGGAGCTTCTAATCTTTAGGTCCATTAGGTCTCCTTCCTAGCTCGTAAAGGGTATTGAGGTAATTCAGTCTTGAATGGAATTTGCAATATTCAAATTTACTTAGGAAAATAGTATAATGTATAATGATACATTATAATATAAAGTTTATACTTTAATTAAACTTTATAACATAAATTTATTTTGGACACGATTCAAAAATTAAATTTTTTAGAGAATTAAATATTTTGAAATAGTTCAAATATTAATTTAATATGAATTAGATTCATATTAAAACTATAAGTTATATTTAATGCATATAAGATGTGCATTAAAAACTATATGTTATGGGAAAAATATAGTTGAATTTGATTCAAATAAAAGTTAAATCAAATGTTAGACATTTAATTTGGTAATTGATTAATTGAGAATTAATTGATTATTTGATTTAATTCAATTTAATTAAATTTCATTTAATTAACTTTATTGAGTTAAAACTATAGGTTACATGAGAGATATTCATTTAAATATTATTTAAATGAATTTATTAATTAAATAAATTAGTATTTATTTATTTATTTAAATAAATAAAAATAGATAACTCTCATGTGTGGGAGTTATTGGAGACATTGAGTGATCCCACGTC
The DNA here is from genome assembly GCA_030954485.1 of Citrullus mucosospermus. Classification (NCBI taxonomy): domain Eukaryota; kingdom Viridiplantae; phylum Streptophyta; class Magnoliopsida; order Cucurbitales; family Cucurbitaceae; genus Citrullus; species Citrullus mucosospermus. The sequence goes on from CM062057.1 coordinate 21,757,530, forward strand.
TTCCATCTCTTTCTCCCTCATACCATCGATAAAACCTCTCGATTCTCAGAGGTTTTTCAGAGGTTGATAAAAATTGCCAGAAAGGTTTTGCCAAATTTTTTCCCCACAAATTTTCTCTCAAAATTTTTTCCAATCCTTCAAAGTTGGTTCCCACAAACCAATATCTCTAATATCTCAGAGAATAGGAAGGGTTCTTCGTGGTGGTGTATTCATCAGCAAAGGTATGGGTTTTTCTTTTATGATTTTCTTGTTTAACCCATTTTTATACAACAATTATGTTTGTATATTTGCGAGTGCACAATATTTCTTAATTCTAGATTTAATATCGAAATTTGTTCTGTGTTCTTCCGCTGGGTTAGGGTTTTTATCCCTTCATTTAATATCATAGGCTTTCGATGTTAGATGATCCTATCAGCTACCTTGGTATTTTGCTTTTCAATTATTTCTTTAACCTCTTTATGTAGCTCTCAATTGGTGGCAACCTTCTTAATGACATTATGGACAACCCTATTATATGCATGCAAATTCGATAAATAGTAGAAAATCCTCCAAATTTCTAGTGTTTGTCACACTTCATCCCGAACTACCTTCCCTTAGCCCGAGACGGAGCGTGAGGACAGCAGTCATTCACTTCCTAGTCGACTCCCACAGTCGAACTTACTTTAGCTTTCCCATTTGGCCACACTTTCTAGGACAATGATACCATTAATTCTTGACAAACCTTGACTTCGACCGGCAATGGGAACTGTCATGCTACCTGAAAAATGGAAAACATATGAAAGGATGAGCTAATAGCCCAGTGAGTAACGGTTTTGAAAATATTTTACTTTAACTATAAAACTGATCATAGTATAAACATTGTCAACAATGCATATAAAATATCGATTCAAATCATATTCTTGCAAAACATGCTCAAATGCTATTGTTAAATCATGCATGCTTATTTCAGAGAAGAATACTCAAAAATTCTGTTTGTTTCAAATCATTCTCCTTAGTTGAGGTAGAGCGGTGCTCTACGCTACTCAACGTCAAAAACATTTCATATCATTTTTCTTAGTTGAGGCGGAATTGAGCTCTACGCTACTCAACGCCGAAAATATCTCATATCATTTTCCTTAGTTGAGGCGGAGTCGAGCTCTACGCTACCCAACGTCGATTATCCTTAGCTGTGTGGAGTAATCTCAACACATTAGCGTCGTATATTCCTCTATGTGCACATAGGTATTAATAATCTGGGCTGCTCATATGCCTTCTTCAAATTCTTGAGCATTGGGGTCCCATTTCCATATCCAAGTTACCCATTTGCCTTCTTCGAGTCCCTCAGCGTTGAGTACCTTTTCTATATTCCGGCTACCCATTGGCCTTCTCCAAGTCCTTGAGCTTTGGGTGCCATTTCAAGATTTTATAAAATACACAACATGTTTTGGAAACATCGTATCATAAATTCATAAGTTAAACATTTCCAAATCTTCCATAAAATCATATTATATCAAACAGCATGCTTTTCAATAAACTCATTTCCAAATATTCCATAAAATCATATAATATCAAACAACATGCTTTTCAATAGACTCAATTCCAAATCTTCCATAAAAATCATATAATATCAAATAGCATGCTTTTCAATAAAAACCTTCCATAAGAATCATATAGTATCAAACAACATGCTTAAATGCTTTTAAAATATAAACGCATGATATACACGTTGAAAACTCATGAATGCATAATCATATTCCAAAACCATTGATATTAATCACAGAGAATGCATTCATATTTTGAAAACATTAGTGTTACTTACAACCTTAATAAGTGCTTAAGGGAAGTTCCCTTTCCTCCCTTTAACTTTGCCATTCCCAAGCTTCTTGGACGCAGGGTTTGCAAGTCTAAAACGCAAGTAACTGATTTTCCCTTCTGACAGCTTGGTTGGACGCAACCATGCACCTTGAATGCAAAACTGATCCCTTAAATGCAAGGTACAGCCTTCCAATAAACTCTTCAGGCTTCACTCCTTGGATGCAAGGTTCTATCTTAAACGCAGAGTCGATCTTGAATGCAAGGTTCACCTTGAACGTAGAGTTTATCTTGAACACAAAGCAACTTGTTGAACGCAAGGTAGCTAGGTTGTTAGAAACACCTCATCTCTTGGCCGCAGACTTCACTACGGACGCAAGGATTACCCTTTTCTGTCTTCTCTCTCCTTTCTCGCAAGAACTCAGACTTAATGATCATCCCCTGCTTCTTTTCCCTCAAGGTTCTATTTATAGTTTTGGGATGAAGGTTTTTGTCATCCAACTTCTCCTCTCTTTTTGCCACTTGTTTGCCACCTGTCACGCTGCATGACACATCCGACATGCAACCCGACATCTACTCCTTATAAAGTGTTAAGTTTAAATGAAACCACGTAACCTTCATGAACTTATCTTATGCATTTGACTTGTTCCGAACTATGCATACAACTTAGTGCCCCTATGCGTCCATCTACTTCTCCTTTTTAAAGTTTAGCTTATTTATTCTCTTTCTTCCTCCCGGCCTTCCAACTTTTAACCAGGTTTCTCCCTCGCATACTACCATGCGTCTGTGCCTTAACCGCACACTATCATGCGTCCCTCACTTCTTTCCTTATGTCCATATCTTAACTACAAGCCCTTGTCTTGAGTGATAAACATCTAACTATGCTTGTTATTCTGTTAACCAAAATCATCTTAAGATCTTCCTTCATGTGTTTGCACTTCATGCGTTTATCTCTACTTTGTTATGTGTCCATGACCTTTCTTCCATTCTTTAAGGATTCCTTGATTTTCCTTCTATGCGTTCTTGAGTTGTAATCCAAAGTTATGCTTCCAACCTCTTTCTTATGCTTAGCCATTTTCTCAACGATAAATCCTAGCATACGTCCATCTCCAGCTTCCTTCCTTTAGGCTTACTTCTCAACCTTCTAAATTGTCCAATTCTTCAACAAAATCTTCCTTGATGGAAGCATGTGTTTACCTTAAATTACGATAGCATTTTTCCTCGTTTTCACCTTATGCGTTTTATCCTTCTTCCCGAGACTTAAATTTCTGTTCCTCGCACCACTACTCAACTTTAGTCCTCTTGCTCATACGTCCTACTTAAGCCAAGCTTACATCTCATTCTTTAATTACCTCCTATGTGTTTCACTTCTTTCCCTTCGAGCTCTCGGGTTACTTCCTATGCGTTCACCTCTTTCCCCCGAGCTCTCGGGTTTCCTTACAATACTTCAACACTTACCCATTTTCTTTTCCATAATGGTTACCTTTATCATGCGTTTTCTTAGTCTTGACCATGCATCCATGATAAGCACTTGAAAAGTGCTTCCTATCCTTTCAAATTAAAGGAATTTATATTAGATTTCTCTTGTTTGCTAGTGGTTTTCAGGTTAAAATGAGGAAAATTAGAAGAAAAGACCCAAAAGATCAAAACCGAGCAACAATACAGCGAAAAAGTGATGAAAAACTTAAAATAGAAAAATTTGGGATAGCGCCGCGACGCTAAAACCCGAGAGCAACGTTCTGAACGCATCATAGCATCGCGATGCCTAGACGGTACTGTCGCGACACTAAAACCCGAGCGCAACATTCTGAATGCATCATAGCACCGCGACGCTTGGACGGCGCTGCCGCAGCACTAAAGCCCGAGAACAATAATTTTGAACGCATCACAACGTCGCGGCGCTTGGACGACGCTAAAACCCGAGAGCAACAATTTTGGATGCAACCTTAACGCCGCGGCGCCAATTTTCCATAAATGAAAATTTGTTATTTTTGGTAAGTTCTAATCATCAATCAACCATCAATTTACAGACCAAAAGAGGCACAAGAAGGAGAAAATTGAGTGAAAGTTCATAAAAGAGTTCAAGGAGTGAGTTAGTTGCAAGGAAGAGGAAAAGAGTTCAAGATAGTCGTGGTGCCATTCGAATTCCAACGTGAGAGCCAAGGAGATCGTGACGGTGCTACCTCAATCAAGAGTCTCTTTTCAGTAGAGTTTCCCTTTCTTTACACTCTTTCTTTGTTTATTTTGCTTACATGTTGCTTCAAGCTATGAGTGGCTAAACTCTTTAGTTTTAGGGTTTTGATGAATTGTTTATGAATTCATGTTGATCTTGTAGACTTTCATGGTTTTGTTGGAATGATTATTCTTTTCATTGTTATTGTGTTTAATTCTTGTGGATTGGCCATCTTCACATGTTAGGTTAGATGTATGATTGAGAGATTGTATGTTTAACTTGATCTATAACAATAAATTGTTGTTAATCTATCACGAGAGTAGTTAGGTTGATAATAAAAGTTGCTAAAGACTATTCTTAATGCCATGTAATTTGTATTGGTTTCAAGAGATTAGTAATCAATCGAGTTGCATGAGAAATGGTTGTTTTTTAGAGAAAATAACTTGGAATTAAGTTTCTAGACTTAGGCATATGAATTACAATAAAATCCATGAAATCTATAATATTGCATGATGAAATAAACAAGGATTCATTACCCTAGAACTCTCTTTGACTCTTGTGTTTCTCACTTTAATACTTTCCTTATTTGGTTTATATTTTCCATAACTCACAATATTAATTCCAATCCTCAAATAAAATTGATTCAACTCTAGAATAGCTAAGTAACTTAAACATTCACAATTGGATCTCCAGTGGAACGATATTCGGACTTCATCGTCTTATATTATAACTTGATCCTTACACTTGCGGTTAACACTAAAAGTGCGCATCAGTCCAACATGGTCTCTTACCTACCAAATATGTGTCCAACTCAACTAACTCCCGACTATGCTTTTAACTCTTTCCATCACTTGGTGAGATTTCCTTTCTTTTCCTTAGATCATACTTCCAAGCTTAAAGACATAGTTTCATTCTCCTAGTCTGGTTATTCTACTTAGAAGAATTCTTAACTTTAAGAATTACTTCAATTCCAAGATTCGGAAATCACTCAACGCAACCTTCCAATCCAAACCTTCTAATCCAAACTTATCTATGGCTTACTCTTAACCCTATACTTAAGCACAAATCTCTCTTTCCTTTAAGTTCAACGCATACTCATTCTTATTTTAGCAACATTTCTCGGCCCACTCCACAAATTTGTGATCCAATACCACATCTCTTGTCTTACTTATTTTCTTTATTAGCTCTTAAACACATAGGTTTAAAAGTAGAGTGTTATAGTGTTTCTATCTATTATTACCCTAAGCATAGTCATCATTGTCCTATTAACTCCCCCAGTCTATCCATTAGTCAGGGGATGCCATAAGCACTCTCCAAAAATGGACTTAGAAATTTGACATCTCTATAACTAAAATGCTCCTAGGTATGCCATGCAATTTAATCACATCCTTAAAAAACACGTTAGCTACATGTTTAACATCACTAGTTTTATTACATGTAATGAAATGTGTCATTGTGCTAAACCTATCAACTACCACAAAAATGCTATTCTTCCATCTTTTAGATTGAGGTAAACCAAGCAGAAAATGATCTATTGAAATATCTGACCATGGTCCCACAAGGGGTTGGTAAAGGCAACTATAGTGTTCATGTGGTTTTGACTTTAGACTTGGTTTCTTTGCATGCAATGCATCTCTCACACTTCTTATGTATGCCATGTCTCATTCTAAGCCAATAAAAGTGTTCATTTAACATGTCACATGACTTAGCTATCCCAAAATGTCTCATTAAACCTTCATCCCTTCATGCGCTTCTTTAACTAATAACTCACAAATAGAATAAGTGATAATACAAAGCTTATTTTTCTTATACAAAAGCCCATCAAACATCATATATCAGACACAACACGTTTTTGCATGAGATTTTCAACAATAGATGCAATATAAGTATCTTGTGAATGCAATGTCTTAACTACTACGTTTTCCTTGCCTTTCTTATACCATATCACATAGGGACAAGTTTCAATGTATTCTAACCATTTAGCATATCTCCAATTTAGCTTGTGCGATAGCTTTTTTTTTTTTTTTTTTTTTTTTTTTTTTTTTTTTTTTTACGTAGTTTGAAATTCCCAAAAAGAATCTGATCAAAAGAAATTTATAATACAGAATCTTACTCCTATTACTAAGATGGCGTAACGACAGTGGCAAGTCCAGGTCAAACCATAGGGACAATAGTCTTTGTTTCGTTTAAGCTAATTTCCTAATCAAAGCGATAAATGGGGGAGGGGGTGGCAAGTCTAGGTCAAACCATAGGGACAATAGTCTTTGTTTCGTTTAAGCTAATTTCCTAATCAAAGCGATAAATGGGGGGAGGGGGGGTTGGTGTGGATTAGAACTAGGCATGCAAAAGTAATTAAAAGAAACGGGTAAATGTAAACAGGGATAAGATAATCAAGTTCTGGAGAGCAATTGGTTCGTATGCAATTTGTATCACCGACTTATTTTTGATTAAACACATATTCGATTGCTTACACACCGACTTAATTAACTTAATTAAATTTGCCAACGCTACAAGCAACCAACAAATCAAATTAAGATAAACAAGCACCCTAATTATCAATTAAAATCTAAGTCTCAATCAAACTATAAGTCTTCAATCCTAATTGGGTTCGATAGCGATCAATTAAGGTCAAGAACATATGCATTAAGCTTAAGAGTTCCAATGCGCGATTAATTAATGGGAAAGCCCTAACTTGATTAATCAATTTTCTTTGAACCTAGGTTAAGCATACTAATACCTTTGCTACTTATCGATGTAAAGCATAGACGAACACGAAGAAAACGTGCGAGCAAAGCCAAAGCTAAGACATACATTCAAGGGGGAGGGGCGTCAATCCATCCAAAAACATACATCTAAGTATACACAAGATTCAAAGAAACACAATCATAATATGGAAATTTATACAAAAATGAAGTCTCAAGTAATTACGTAAGTTTGCTCTCAAGAACAAGAAATTCACTTACCTCAACATCTTTATAGATAAAGAATTGAGGAAGAGAGCATCCAATCCATGGCTACAACCCAAAATAAAATCAAAATCCTAAGCTAAGAGGCTAGAAATATGAAGGAGAAGCAGAAAATTTAGTGAACTCCTCGGCCTCGATGGGATCCCACCTCCTTTGCCCTAAAAAAATTAAGAGATTATATAAGTCTGCCTCAAAGTGTCGCTGCGCTCTGGGTAGAAATCAGAGCGTAGGTCTCGAGCGTTGTTACGCTCTCGCGCGGGCCCGCCTCCCCTTTCCATCAAAATTTGGAGCGTTGTTTCGCTCACGCCAAAGCTGCTCTCTGCCTTTGAGCGTTGCGCCTTTGAGCTCCGAGCTATCCTAATAATAATAATAATAATAATAACATATTATGTATTTGTCACACCCCATTCCGAGCTATCCTCTTAACTCGAAAAGAGGCATGATGACAGCAAACATCGATCCTTTACGACATCCACTATCAACTTAATTCTCCTCAAGTTCCCTCACCAAGCACTTAGTAACTTGATTTTAATTCACATCTAGACCATAAATAATACCAAATGGAACTTTATAATAATAACATCAGAGTTTGTACACAACTTCCACTCCTTAGACCCCAATATGTACAATGCTAGGTCTAAGTACAAATATTTACAAAGTTTAAAACTAAGAAGCTGATCCAGACGAGTTTGACGAGTAGGCTAAGCACCCCGATTCCGCTGGCTACCTGAAAAGTTGAAAACATTTGAAAACATTAGCTAGGTTGCCTAGTGAGTGACAAGTTTATAAAACTTTGCTTGGCTTAAAAGCTCAACGAAATCATGCTCATAATTCAAACAGTAAAGCGTTGAAGGCTTATAAACATTTGTATATGTTTGAAAGATTTTCCTTACTTGAGGTAGAGTAAACTCAACGCTGCTCAACGTTAAAATACAACCTTAGTCAGGGTGTAGTAATGTCAACACGCCCAACGTCAAAATACAACCTTAGTCAGGGTGTAGTAATGTCAACACGCCCAACGTCGAAAACAACCTTAGTTGGGATGGAATAATCTCATTATACCCAATGTCAAATAACCTTAGCTGTGTGGAGTGATCTCTACACAATAGTGTCAAATTTCCCACTATGTGCACATAGGAATTATAGCCCGAGCTTCCCGTGTACCTTCTCTAGTTCTTAAATATCGAGGTCTCAATATTAAGGCTGCCTATATGCCTTCTTTATGTCCTTCGGCATTGGTGACCATCTATTGTAATCAGGCTGCTCATATGCCTTCTCCATGTTCTTTGGCATTAGGGACCATCTTTTGAAAATAAAGCATGCTAAATCATTTATAAATTTTAGTTAAACAATTTCTCAGTATTTCAGAGTCTTTCTCAAACAGCATGCTTTTCACAAAGCTCGATATCAGAAAACATCATGCTCAAAATCATGTAAAAGTATGTTCAAAATCATATAAAATGCTTTATCAAATTTAACTGATGCCAGAAATCTTATATCCTGTGAATAAACCGAGCATTCTAAAAATATTGAGAGAATAAATCAGTTTAAATGAAATTAGGTCACTCACAAGTTGTCTTGGGCTCTTAATGTTATATGCTTCCTCTAGCTCTTCCCAACTTGGAATAAATTAATTCTTTTTTGTCAATATCCTTAAAATTCCCTTCATGGCATGTTTAAGTCATTTTAGCTCAAAAAGGCTCACCGACAAGCAAAAATTAGCCAAAATGTCCAAAAGTGGAAAACTGTCCCTAGGTGTGCTTAATAGCCCTACAACACGCACACCTAGCCAATCTAACCTCAAATGGGCAGCAAATCTCGCATAGCACACTACCCTGCACACCCAACCACTACCTCGCACATATGGGCAGCAATTCCCGTACACCTACTATCGAAATAACCTCAACAGCGGCAAAGCGCGCGCGTCTCTACGTCGTCAATCTGTGTCATGCACCTCAGCGAGACCAATGAGATTCGTCTCGCTTAACTTCTGCACGCACGCGACGCCACCAGCAAGACCCTTCTTGCCCCACAGCTTGCATACAGACAATAGCGGCTCTGGGTGTCCAAAACTTGTCAAAATAACCTAAAAAAATTCTTCCTTTTGGCTACGATCCTTGCTTGTCTGCACATATAGCCTCTTCAAAACGCACCCAGTGTCATAATCGCTTACTTTTGAATACAGGACGGGCGATTGTGCAGCACTGCTCTAACCCGGCAAGCAAGTCAGCCGTACAAAAACCGCGGATCGCGGGCAAACTCGGGGTATGATGTAGCCTCTACTCGCGTTTCGAGAGAAAATGGTTTTATAAAACGAGAGAGAGGGAAAGCTTTGAAAACATCGTTAAATAAAGCATTAAGGACTGACAATTGCAAGAAAGCTTATTTGCAAAGAGTACAACAATACTTTGTCAGGGAGTCAACTAGTGGGGTTCCCCTATAATACATTCTAAGCAAAAACTAATCTGCCAGCCTTGCATATCAAAACTGGCGAAACGTCACTCGAAAGGAAAACAACACGAAAATGAAAACAACTTCCTAAGCTACTTACAAGGCATAAATATAAGGTGGTTGAGGGTGGTTTGGGCATGCGGCCATAGGCAAACACTCCCTAGACAAGCATGCTCAAGACACTCTCCCCCACTTAAAAAGTTGACGTCTCTGTTGATTAACATTAATCTTCCATATATTCTTATCTATAACACTTTGCACCATGAATGTTGGATGATTAGTGTAAATAGTTAGTATTTCCAAATGTAATTAATATGCTTTCATCTTGATTAAATGGGTACTTCAAACTTGCTTAAATCTATCGAACAAATAGGTCTAAGTGAGTATATTCATCTGCTTGAGAGAGTCGGTGGTTAATTTTCAGCATTTAACAAGAAAAAAATGGCTTTAGAAATAAAGATTAACTTTTGCCCGAAGAACTCACCGTGCATCTTAGAGATAAGATTAATGTGGCATCGAAGCATCGAGAGACGTATTCTCAATCTTGAGTTTGTAAGCATGAAAAATTATTTCACACTTAGGAAAATGCTAGCTAGTTCTCAACTTATCCTTTTTCATGGATCCATCCCTTCCACGCACGCTATCTGAATACGTTTATACTTGACTAACTTCATCCATTATCCATTCCGCATCACCATTCCACATGTTTATCCACCAATTTATCTTTGTATAAAGCTATTTTTTGTAGTTATCATAGAAAACAACAAACACTTTAATTATTGTATAGCTTAACGCATCAAATTGAAGAACAATCTCAACGCATAATTATTACAAATCCTTGTGTTCGACCCTGAACTCTCCAGGAAAACCTATTTAAACTTGCACTTGGGTTTTTATAGAAAAACTTGTGTTTAGTGTACACATCTTTTATAATTCTTAATGCGGCAGTAGGCCAATATGAGCATAATGCATCATACACAATTTAAACGCAACACTAATCTCTAGCTGCAACAACTTGTCATCCATACAAAGGAAGCATCATTCCCTCTTACTAACCTCAACCAAGCGCATCATAGGTCTTCAACCAAGCACCTCTTGGATGCATCCTACCTTCTTGCTACTCAAGCACTCATCAACCAACATAAATCACACCTTATAGACACATCCTTCATCTACTCACTAACACCTTGTGCCCACATCACACACACTTAGGCCCGGCACTCAATGTCAAAGTAGCTTTCGGCTACTTCTCTTCATGGCACCTATCCCCTTCCTTTTCAAGTTACACACTTAGCACTTGCTTAAAATCATTCCCACAGCTAAGTCCCCAAACATGTCTTTCTTGGCTTCTCTTTTCCACGCCTCCTTCAATCTAAACAAAGATAATTTTTTTAAGTCCACAACAAAGCCTTTCTTACACCACTCCTTTTCCTTGCCTCTTTTAACATGAACCTTGAAAAATTCTCTAAGTCCACAACTTCTAATAACTCATTTAGCTTGGTACTAGGAGGATGGATGTAGGGTTTACACAAGAAGCAAATGGTTGAATCATGTAAGATAGGAATATAAGCTTTCTATAAACCTAGAATGTATGTTTTAACTAGTTTCAAAGCTAAGTTTGTTAGTTAATTGGGCTACCTAATTGATCAATCACACAATGGAACCCTTAAACGTAATGAAAATGTATTTAATTCCATATGGACGCTTACGAACCCAATAGGATTAAGGCATTTAGTTTAATTGAAGTCTTGGGTTTTGATTGATAATTAAGTCACTTGCTTAATTTAACCTGACGATTCGACTATCTGTAGCATCAATGAGTTTGGTTAGGGTGAGTAAGTCATTGTGCACATATGAATCGAATGTATGTTTAATCAAGAGAAAATAATGATTGAAATTACTTAGGAATCCTTCTTGCATTCAAAACTAAAATTTCCAACCCTAGATTACATTTTCTCGCTTGCTTTTATTTTCATGCTTTTAACTTCATGCACTGTCACACCCCCCTCCCGGATTATCCTCCATAACCCGAAAGAAGATGTGAAGTCAGTAACCTTGACTCCTCTCGTAAGGTTCACTGACCAACCATTCCTTTTACCCAAGACGGCCAGAAGAGGTTCGACGTAGGCATAGCATCCCGAACTCGCTTGCTACCTGGAAAATTAGAAAACATGGAAAAACGTGAGCTAAACCCTGTGAGTGACAAGTTTTGTAAATTATCTTTTATTCGAAAAGAGACATGTTATAGTAAAACGCATTAAAAGAAGGATTCAACAGGAACAGATTTTCCACAATTCTTTGTCATTCACGTAAATCCGTTCTAAATCCATAGAATCGTTTTCCAGAATATTTAAAGAGAAAACCGTTTGGTTTTTCAATCTTTTCCCTTAGTTGAGGCGGAGCAAAGCTCAACGCTCTCAAAACATCCTTAGTTGGGGTGGAGCAAGGCTCAACACACCCAACGTCGAAATCATCCCTGGCTTCAAGCAGAGCATACTCGATGCACTAGCCAGCTTAACCTCTATGTGAACATAGGAATATGACGGGTTGCCCATGTACCTTCTCATGTCCTTGAGTACTGGGTCCCAGGGAAACTCATGAGCCTTCTCAAGAGATAAGCACTGAGCATCCTCTTAAACATTTTGTCAATCATTTTGAGTAGATCATTCATATAAAACCTTTCATAGAAATCAAGATGTTTCTTGATAAACTGTACCTTGCAACATGCTTTTCAATATAGTAAAACAATAAGATTACATGTCTTTTAAATGATGCGTTTCAAGAAATCAGTTATCATAAACCATATCATATAAGAACAGTTCAACAAAACTCAGTTTGAAAGAAAAAGAGAGTCACTCACAATTTCTTAAGATATTTCCTCTTTTCCTTCCAATCCTTGTCTTCCCGAGCTCCTTGAACGCAAGGGTTTGGTCTTCTACCCCGCAAACTATTTCTGGTAACAGGTTGGACGCAAGCCTGCCCTTAAACGCAAGGTGCAGACTAACTCTTCTTACTCTTTCGGATGTGTCGACCTTTCTTGAACGCAGGGTCTAATTTGAACGCATCATGGCGTTCACCCCTTTATGTTGAATTCGTGTAAAACGCAAGGCTTACCCTTCTCGACGCAAACCAACTTCTTAACACCAAACGATTTAGGTGTCAAGGTTGTCTTCCTCTTTGGGCGCAGACTTCCTCTTACAGACGCAAGGTTTTCTTCTTTCAGTTCTCAAGAATTATTATCATCGAATCATCAGTCATTACGTTTCCCCTCAAGGTCCTATTTATAGAGAACTTATCATTCTACTTCTCCTCTTTTGCTGCCACTTGTTTGCCACATGTCATGTTGCATGCTTAATCAATCATGCATTAGTCCAAGTGTCACTTTGCATGAGATGATTATCATGCTTTCTAACACCTCCTACTTAATGAGGTGTCCCAATCATGTGTAACCACCTGGCATATAGGCTTACCTTATGCGTCCATTATGTTCCAATATACAACTACCCAATCATTCTTGTGTTCCTATGCGTTTATAGACCTTTATTTCCATTTCTCTACCACATTCAATTAGGTATAAAAATCTTAAACGCATGCTGCTATGTGTTTCAGCTTACCATAAAATATCATACATCAATCTTAATCGCGTACTATCTGCGTTCAACTTTCTTTTCTTATATTCATTCACAGCTACAAATCCCTCTTTTGTACAATTACACCCTTCTGACCATGTGGTTTACTCTTAACTACCACATTCAACTCAAGTTCTTTCTTTATGCATTTATCCTCTTGCATTCATCTTTACATCATTCCGCGTTCATGACCTTCCTTTAAGTCCCTTGTTTTACCCTCTATGCGTTCTCGAATCATATACCAAGGTTATTCCTTTAACCATTTCCTGCTTTAATTTTTCCTATGCGTTTACCCGAGATCTTGATAACATTTTTCATTTATTATAACGTTAAACTCTTCCGCGTAGAACTTATTAACCAATGGTAGTCACCATCGACTCATAAACCCCTCGACGCATAGCTAATAGCCGTCCTTAACACGTGAACTCCTCTGCGTTTAGCTGATAACATTCTCAACGCTTAGTTGGTAATCTTCTCAACGCATAGACTTTATCAACGCATAATAAGACTTTTTACCAACACTTTATTCTGTACTCTGCTATTTCACTTTTCACCCTTGGCCATTAGTAAATATTTCTTTTAACTTCCTATACATCGCTATACTTCCAGGATGTATAACGTAATCCAAGTTATAATCCTCTTCTTCAACCTTTTAGATTTCGAGGTTACCTTCTACGCGTCCACTAGGTATGCTCAATGCTTTGCTTCCAAATTTCTCCCATACTTAGTCATTTCCTTCAATAATTATTCTAATATCCATCCTTCTATTGTTTCCCCCTATTGGGTTTGCTTTCGACTCTACAGCATGTCCAACGCCTGGACTTAGTTTCCTTTTTGTTAGCTCATAAGACCATTTCTAAGGTTGTTTTTTCCATTATTAACTATTAAGAATTTCAGTTTTCTCAACGCGTCGCCTTGCCAACGCATAGAAATTTCCCAATGTAATAACCTTCAACGCTTAACGGCCTCTTCCGCACATGCTATACCATATTCAGGGACTTCTTGATTAGCCCAATGAACCTTCATCGCACATAGCAAACTCCCAACGCCTAGCCGTTGTTCATCGCATAGTTTTTCAATCCATCGCTAACCTTCAGCGCATAGTCACAGCTTATCGCATGGTTTACCAACGCATAGTTGTGATCAATACCCAAGTTCCTTTTTCCTCCATACTGTTGCTTCATAACGCCTAATGCATTACTTTCCTTCACTCCACTTTCCGACACGTTGCCAACCCTTCCAACGCAAAGTACCTTTTCCCACGCAATGGTTCTACTCCATTTTACATTATCGACGCATGGTACTTCACCTCATTTAACTTGCCATTATTAACATTTAATCGCGTAACTTGGTAACTCAATATTAACCATTACATGCGTTATAACTTATCCATCCATGCGTCAGCCTGATTTCCAGAATTATGTCTACCCTCTTCTTAATACCATTCATTTCATCGCACAGAATTTATTGGCCATAATTTAGTAGTTACACAATCTTAACTTCTCGTTTACACGTTCCGCTAATCCACACTCTTTATCCTTTTATCCTTACCAATTATATAAATACTTAGGTTTTCAGGAACAGGGTGTTACATGCACACTATCTCTATTCCACACGTACCCACTTTGCAATTATTACAAGATTTGTAAGTGTTACAAATGATTTGATCCTGTTGGGTTTTATGTCCTAAAACTCGTTGTTTGTAATTTATAGATTTTGTTCTCAATAAAGTTGTTATTGAATATGTGAATTGCATTTAAATCCAATAAACTAAGAACCCATGGCTATATGGTGAATGCTTAGACTTTATATGATAAAAGTGGATCAAGTATAAGTAATAGCCAAAATGGTCTATAGTATATGGATAAAGGTTGGGTACCTTATCTTGGGAACACTATGGATACGGCCCATTTAGCATTTCATACAAAGACGATGTGATCATAAATCGTTTATGTAGAGACATATGAGTGGGGTTATCGTATACAATGAATTTGCATAAGACTGGACTAAGAAATAATCACATTTACTTTATAACACCGTTTACTGTTAAAACTGATCATTTCAACCTGATGACCTAAATAACTCGATCTTAATCCTAAGCTAACTATGAACTCCTGTTTGTTTGAGATTATCTTTTAATCTACATGGGTGAGAGTGGCTAGTTTGCTGACTCAATATACCTCCCATTTTAGGGATAAGATCAGGCAGATAGCTGGGGACATAGTCCTGCAAGATGGAATTCACTTTTACCTTATTAAAGGATAGTAGATAAGTTGTTCCCTTAAGTAATGAATCCAAGTCTTGAACAAGGGACCCCACCATCTCATAGGCCCGAGAGGGACTCGTTTTGTTGGTTGGACCACAAACTGATTGTTTATTAGAGGACTAGTAGGACTTGAGGAACAAGAAGTAATTACAAAGGTAAAACGGTATTTTGACCCAATTGTAATTACGAACAACTTATGAATGATCGTGTGACACCCTAACCTTTGACCTAGTTGCTTATGAATTATAAAGAGAAGAAGTTAGGGTAAAGGGTGTAAATTTGGAAAATAAGCCTATGAAGTTAGGAAAATTTTAAAGTAGGAAATTGGGGTTTGTGGAGTTAGCCAAATTTGGTTGAAGTGTTGTAATTTGGTTAAGTATTGGACTTTTGGAGGTAGTTTGGACGTTTAAAATATTGAAAAGGGTCACTAGGAGTCGATAGGAACTTTCCCAAAAGAAGTCAAATTTTACAGAAAAAGTCAACAAAAGTTACCGGGAAAAGTCGACGGAACTTTACTGGAAAAGTCAACAGAAATTACCAAGAAGTCGAACTCACAGGGAAAAGTCAATGAAAGTTACCAGGAAGTCAACTTACCGGGAAATAAAGATTATCGGGAAAGAGGAACTTATCGAGAAGCAATTTTCAGGAGTCAAACCGGTGAGACTTACCAGGATTGAACCGGCGAAACTTACCAAGAAGTAAGGCGAGAAGCTGAACCGCTGGAAGTTTACGGGAAATTACACTGAAAATTGTTACTGAACCGCCAGAACTTACCAGGAAGTGAACCGCCAGAACTTTACGGGAAAAGTGGCAGAATGCATTTTTCTTCGATTTTGACCAATTTTTTTATGCTAAGTGGCTAAATTTTGGAAATTACACTTCATAAGCAGGAGGTGTTGAGCTGCATGGCCAAGAATGCATGCAAAGAAACATTTGTTTTGATGCATGAAGCTTTTAACATGCAATTTAACAAATTGGTAGTTGAAGTGTCAGAAATTGGCTGAAGGTTTGGTGAAGTTTGCTGCTTATAAATAGCTTCCTTTGGAAAAGAATTGAATTCATTGCAGCTGGGAGTTATTTTGGAAGGATGGAAGGAGAGAAGGAGAGAGAGAGAAAGAGAAAAGTGAGAAAAGAGAGAGAATTGAGAAAAGAGAGAAGATTGGCTCGATTTTTGCTTGTCGGGAGAAGCTAATTAAGGGAAGCATTTAATTCTTAAAGAGCTGGGATAAGTTATGAGTAACTTAATTTTGTTAAATGATTTATTCTCTCGATGTTTTTCGAATGCCCGGTTTATATTTTTTATATTTCTAGAATGCTCGGTTTATTGCAAAATATGAGATTTCTGACATGAATTGAATTTAATAAGGATGTGTTTCTTCAATATGTTTTTTAACATGCTTTTACTTAGTTTTGAGCATAATGCTCTAGAATTTCAGGTTTCGTGGAAAGCATGTTGTTGAAAAATACTCTAGAAATTTTGAGAAATTGTTAAACTCGTGTTTATAAATGATTTAACATGCTTTTATTTGAAAATGGTCCCCAATTCCGAAGGACTGGGAGAAGGCATATGGGTAGTCTGAATTATAATTCCTATGTGCACATAAAGGAAAATGTAACGATGTTGTGTTGAGATCACTTCACACAGCTAAGATTATTAGACGTTGGGTATGATGAGATTATTCCATCCTAACTAAGGTTGTTTTCGACGTTGTTCTATTGAGATTACTCCACTCAGCTAAAGTTGTTCTCGACGTTGGGCGTGTTGAGATTACTCCACCCTGAATAAGGTTGTATTTCGACGTTGAGCAGCATAGAGGTTACTCTGCCTCAACTAAGGAAAAATCTTTCAAGCATATACAAATATTTATAAGCTTCAATGCTTTACTATTTGAATTACGAGCATGATTTCATTGAGCTTTAAAGCCAATAATGGTTTTCAAAATTTGTTACTCACTAGGCTATCTAGCTCATGCTTCCAAATGTTTTCCTACTTTTTAAGTAGCAAGCAAAACTGGGGTGCTTAGCCTACTCGTCAAACTCGTCTGGATCTGCCATTTAGTTTTGAATCTTGTAAATATTTATACTTAGACCTAGCATTGTACATATTGGGGTCAAAGGAGTGAATATTGTGTATAAGACTGTGTTGTTAATCTTGAAAAAAGTTTAATTTTGAAATTATCATTTGTGGTGTTGCAAGTTATAATTTTGTACTTTGTTGAGTTGTGAAGGAAATTAAGTTGATAGTAGATGTCGTGAGGATTCAATATCTGCTATCTTCTCCCCTCCTTTCGGTTAAGAGGGTAACCCGAGAGGGGGTGTGACAAATCGACTTACTAATTATGGTTATTTCAAATGGACAAAAATACATCTACAGTGAGGAGAGTGCAGCTACTGGGCTTTAGTGAAGTGACCCGATAATTAACGAATGTTAATTAACTAGGTTAAAGAGTTTAATCGGTTAATTTTGGATCATTGGAGCTCATGATCTGTAAGTCCATTAGGTCCCCTTGTTATCTCGTGAACTAAACCTTAGAACAGTATATTGAATTCAAATTTAAGAAAATCAGCATTAATTTGAGATGATTTGAAGTATTCAAATTTAAGAAGATGATTTACAATTTGATTCGTTTAATTGTGAATTAGACGAATTGAGATTTTAATAATATTTAAATGTGATTTAAATATTATACCAGTGAATAGAGATTCATCGAGTTTGAAATTGTCGAAAAAGTGGAAAAGTATTAATTTGATATAATTAATTAATTAGTTAATTAATTATTATTTAAATTAATTATATTAAATTAAAATTTTGATTTATGAAATAAAAATTGATTTCTCAATTTTTCAATTGAGAACATAAACTTTCACTTTTCGGTTGCATGGTGAAGGAGGAGGTGGAGACCTCTCATTCACATGCAAATTTAATTTATCCAAGCATCTTATTAACCAAGTGTTGTGTGATTCAACAAGGGCATTTGGAGATGCATGTTATTCTCTTCAAATAAGGAAGAGAAGAAGCTGAAAAAAGGTTGGATTTTTGGGTGAAAAAAAACCTTATGGGAAGGTCTTTTCTCTCTATCGAAAAAAATTGTGTTCTTCACATTTTTTGCTCCAATTTTCTACTCAAATTTGGATCCCACCGTCCGTTCTAAGGCTTGAAATTAACAAGGTAACTTTGGTGGTGGTCCGTGAACAGTTCGTGATCAGTTTTTGGATATTCTCGGGAACGAATTTTGAGCTACTACAAGTAAGTGTTACTACCTTTGTATCTCAATTCATCTAAGCATGTTTTTCCTTTAAATTGATGTAATTATAGTGCTTTACATCCTAATTTCTTCTGCCGCATGTTTTCTAACTCCATCAAATCCAAATCGTTTATGTGAAGATATGTGAGTGGGGGTATCCTATATAAAGAGTTTATATAAAAGACAGACCACAAAATGATTAGTCTCTTATTATAACACTGTTGATTGAAGAGATTAACTTTCCATTAGGATGACTATAGGTAACTCGATCTCAATCCTGAGTGAGTTATGGACTCTTATCTATAGACACAATCCTTTGATTTGTATGGGTGAGAGTGACTCGTGTCGCCAACTCAATAAGCCTTCCATTTTGGGGATCTGTCTGAGTAGGGAGCTAGGAACATAACTTTACAAGATAGAGTTCACTCCTTCCCATCCTCGGGGAAAGTAGATAATTGATCTCTTAAGTGCTGGATCTAGATCTTGAACAAGGGGCCCCTCCCTCTTATTGACCCGAGAGGGATTTGTTTATGGTGGGACTATAAACATGTTGTTTAGTGGGACTTAAGGAGAAAGAAGTAATTACAGAGGTATAATGATAATTTTGATCCAACTATAATTACGAGCAGTTTATGGAGGGTCGACTTATTGATGACTGGTCATATCCATGGGCACAGAAATATATCTATAGTGTAAAGAGTGCAGTTGTGGGTCTTTAGTGGAGTAACTCACAGTTAATGAATGTTAATTAAGTTAATTAAAGAGTTAAATTCATTTGGTTTTGAATAATTAGAGCTTCAAATATGTAGGTCCATTAGGTCCCCCTGCTAGCTCACTACGGGTAAAACAAGGATCAGTAAATTATAGAATAATTTGAATTGTTTAAATTGTTTGATGGAATTTTATATTAATAAAAATAATATAAAGTATAATGTTATTATGATACAGTATTGTTAATTGTAAATGTGATTTATAATTGAAACTATATGATATGATAGATTGTTATTTGAATTAGATTTAGATATTAATTTAATATGAATTAGATTCATATTGAAACTATAAAATCAAATTAATATAAATGAGATTCATATTGAAACTATAGCTTAAGAGAAAGATATGCATTTTTATATGATTTAAATGCATTATAAATAAATATGTGATGTTTATTTGTTAATTAATTAATTAATAGTTGAATTAATTAATTGATTATTATTTATTTAATATTATTAAATTTGATTTAATATATTTAATAAATAATAATTATGGATTGGGGTTAGGGCTTGGTCTCTATAATGATATAGAGATACAAGAAAGAAACTGACAACAAAAGAAAGAAAGAAAGAAAAAAAAAACCATAAGCTCCCTTCTCTCTAAAATTCTCTAAGAAAGAATCTCACCATCTCGTTGATCCTCCCTGAGTCATAGCAAGGTTGCTTAATGACGGTCTTCGTGACCTTGGAGTTTTAGTTTAGAAAACTCCAAGTAATTTAGAAAAATCTTATTCATCCATAAGGTATTTTCTAAATTCTTCGTTACATACACTTAGCCTTATTTTTCCAAGAAAATTAATTATGTTTTTTTTCTCAAATCAAAGACAAAAGTGATCTTACGCTTCCACATTAGGATTCAATCCCTTCAAACTTACCATTAATGCTATGTCTTTGTAGTAGTAGTAGAGTTTGATATAAATTGTTTTTGATTGGTCATTTGAAAGTGACGCCAAATGAGGCTCTTTAAAATCAATGTAGATCCAATGCTTCCATTGCAAGATGGAGTGTTTATTCCCTTTAGTGATGGAGTCCAAGCACAATAAAAGGAGCCTATAGCTTTTGTTTCAAATTGTCCCCGTTGAAAACACTTTAAGCTTAGTGTGAGTAGTACAAAAGCATTGAGAAAGTGTTGTACAAAAACGTTGAGTAGTACAAAAGATTTGGAAAAGAAATTCTTCTTCCACGAATCTAACCTCTTCCTAATCTTTTCAAGCGAAGAATCCCATAAAGAAATAGCCTTCGGATAGACTAAGGTAAGACGGAAAGGATCCCACTTCACAACCAATACCACTCACCCAACTCCTCAGTTTCTCCTGATCACAATTATCACACCCCCCTCCCAGGTACCCTCCTAACCCAGGAAGAAGTGTGATGACAGCAGACACTAACCCTCTTACGACATCCATTGTCAACTATAAACTCTGAAATTTCCAAATAACAGTTATAATCATAAACTACTTCAATATATACCATAGTCAACTTGGCAAACGCACATTCGTTTCTTTCAATCATATAAAAGCATAATTACACAATAATTCCCTTAACTCTCTCTATATGTACAACACATGAACTAGTTTGAATATTTACAATTTTTCAAAATACTAAAGATCCTTGGTAGACCCAAACGAGATCTTGCGTAGGCTAAACACCCCAGACTCGCTCGCTACCTGAAAAACAGAAAATAAGGAAAACGTAAGCTAGTTTGCCCAGTGAGTGACTAGTTTCGTAAAACCTCTTTGGCTCGAAAACTATCATAGTAGAAACATTTAAACTTAATGCGTATAAAAACTCAATATAAATCATAGCCATACACATCATGCTCATTTCAGGACAAAGATACTAAAGAAAGATTCGTTGATTTCAATTCATTTTCCTTAGTTGAGGCGGAACGGAGCTCAACGCTACTCAACGTCAATTATCCTTAGTTGTGTTGAATAATCTCAACACATCAGCGTCGTACATTCCTCAATATACACTTAGGTATCATAATCCGGGCTGCCCATATGCCTTCTTCGAGTCCTTGAGCATTGGGGTCCCATTTCTATATCTAGGTTACCATTCGCCTATCTCGGGTTGCCCATATGCCTTCTCCAAATCCTTGAGCATTGGGGTCCCATTTCTATATTCAGGTTACCATTCGCCTATCCCGGGCTGCCCATATGCCTTCTCCAAGTCCTTGAGCATTGGGGTCCCATTTCTATATCCAGGTTACCATTCGCCTTCTTCAAGTCCTTCAGCGTTGGTACCTTTTCTATACTCAAGCTACCCATTGGCCTTCTCCGAGTCTTTGTGCTTTGGGTGCCATTTCAAAGATTTTACAAATACTCAACGTGTTTTGGAAACATCATATTATAAATTCATAAGTTTCACATTTCCAAACCTTTCATAAAATCATATATTATCATCAGCATGCTTTTCATAATTTCATAAATCAATAAACAACATGCTTTTCATAAATTCACGCAATGCACATAAAACTCATAAGTTTCAATCATAATATCATGCTTTCAAATCATCATAAGATATCTGAGCTACACCATCTCAATGAAAACATTTTTAAAGAGCATAACTCCATTTCTTTTGATAGATGTTCACAAATAACTTCGAGCTGCTCCAAATTGCTTAGCAAATCTGTATCAGTCACCTTCACCATAAATTTTACATAATGCCCTTCAAATTCAGTTCAAACATCCTTCATAAAAGTTGCTAAGAATTGAGTTAACTTACCGACCTCAAATTCTCAGCCCTAAACTCGATCTCCACAAAAAGCTATCCTCCAAATACCGAATGTTGTTCAAATTGCACGACAGCAATTAACCCTTCTGTTCTAGCTCTAATTACACCACAAGATCAATCAGAATTCTACACGAATTTGCCCTAGACTCCTTTCTCTACCTCTCTTCGTCGCTCAGCTGAAATATGGGATCGATTGAAGCTTTTGAGACAGAGAAAATGATTGAAAACTTAGTTTTACACATTTAAACAAACTGTCGGCTTATCTCCACTTTCTCTTTTATTTTTATTTTACTTTATTTTATTTTATTTCCCACTAAACAAAATAACGCAACAGCTAACATACTTAGATACTAGCTTGAACGCCTAGCAAGCTTGGACACATGCAAGTTTGGACGCTAGCTTGGACGCATCGCACCATGCGTCTGAATCATAGCACCGTTGAACGCATACTTCGGCAACGCCAACGCAATCTCCCTATTGAATCTCAACCAACGCATAGCTGCTGATCTAACAACCTCATCAACGCATAACAAGTTGGACGCATCCCCCCAACAAGCCAACACTTCAACCTTTATGCTTTGGCTCGGCTACACAATTTCTTCACTATTTTCAGCCATTACCCATGCTCACTCTCATGAACTCTTGCTTCAATCAACCAACGCATAGACACACCTTCAACACATAACAACTCATGCCTTAAGGCTCTCAGCCATTCTTTACTTACTTCCTTCAGCTTGTCATCTTCATAATCATTCCTTATAGATTGTTAACTTCCATAGCTAAGTGTGAGGCTTACACAATTGATCCACAAAATCTAACACTGGTTCTTATCAAAAGGATTCCTCTTTACCAGAATAAAAAGAAAAACATAGTGTCATCTGCTAACTAAAGGTAAGAGAACGCCACCTCCTTCTAACCAACCTTAAAGAGATCGATGATGTTACCTTCCACCTCCCTCAAGATGAGTTTAGAAGCCTTAATCGACTCCTTCAGAGTTCCATTAACAAGGATCAAGTAGTTCACATTCCTGACACAATTTCACATCCACATTCTCAATTTATACCTGAAACCTTTTTCATTCAACAGCTTGTCTAAAATGTCCCAATCAACATGGTCATGCTTTTTTGAAATCAATTTTTAAAATCGTCCCCACCATCTTTTTGGCTCTATAATCCCCAACAAATTCATTGGCAATAAAGGCCTAATCAAGAAACTGTCTCCATGATATAAAAGCACCTTGAGAACCGAAATAGTCAAAGGAAGCGCTTTCCTTAAATCTAATAAACACTCGTGATAGGACTTATAGGTGTAAAGTCCTTAACCCTATTTGCATGTTCTTCTTCGGAATGAGGCACACAAACGTTTTAGAAATAGATATATTCAATATGCCCCTCTCAAGGAATTCTTTAAATACACCTTCCAACTCATTCTTGAGAAGCTCCCAATTATCTTGATAAAACCCCATCGAGATACCATCCCATCCCATCCCTGCAATTTGCTTCTTTCCACTCCCAAAAGCCGCCTTCTTAATTTCTTCCCAAGAAAACAGGGCTACCAAATCCTCCCCCTCCCTATTTGAAATGGGGCACCAATCAATACCCTGCCCAAACGATAATCTGGCTAATGTTTTCGTTGTTGCTAATCCTTTTACTACAAAATTTTATGTTCAATTTGAAGAATAGAGTTGGCGTTGCTTGATTTTGAAACTTCAAGTTGGTCTTATTGGCATGCTCAATAGTTTGAAGTAGTTCTTGAAGTTTATTAATGTTAAAATGTTTCCTTTATTGAGTTAGGTGAATGCTTGTTGTTACAAGTGGTAAAATAGTTTGATGCTTTAAATCTGGAAACTTTTGGTTGTTCATGTTCTTATTAGACACTTTTTCTATTTCTTGTTAAACACAACTTCTCAAAGTTCAACCATCAAACTTATCGGCAAAATGCACTTTTGATCCTAAGATAAATGTCTATTTAGTCTGGATACACTCTTAATCCTTGAGGTTTAAAAAATTGGTTTAAATGATCCCCAAATTTATTTGACCGTTAGTTGATTAACATACAAATTAGATGAGGTGAATGATGTGAACTTTTTCTTACTTTAATATTAATTTTGTTTTATATGTCCTTTTCCATCTCTCTTTCCCTCTCCTTTCTCTTTTCAATTTCCCACAAAAGCTGTAAAATCCTTTCCCCTCGTAATTCCGATCGTTTCGATGTGGCACTAACTATACCAAATTTGGATCCACAAAACCCCTAACCAGCACATCAGAGGCCTTTTGGACACATGACGACGTCACCAACGTCAAGAGAACAAAAGTTAGGGCTATAAAACAACTGTACATTATTCTCACCAAACGGCGCTCCTGCAATTTGTTTGTTAACTTATCACTTCGTTTGAAAGTATTTGGAAAAAATGAAAGGCAAGATTAAAACACAGGTTGAAAATTTGTCTATTTTGTAAATTTGAAAGTTTTACCATGTAATTGAAGAACTGTATCGATTTTGTCCAATTTTCCATTTTATCAAAATTCGAGCGATTAATGTCTGCGATTTTGCTCAATACTTTGATAATTGTTGCAAGTATTGGAAAAAAAAGATGAAAAGGCAATAAAAAAATATATATTAGTCGAAATCACTGTTCTTTCAACACCTCCCCTATCTGGATTGACTTTGGACCCCCTTATCCCAGGTGAGCTCCGGCAACGTCACTAGACACGAGCCATTGGAGAAGTCGGTGTGCATTCTGGACATGAAGCTCGGTGTGAAAAGAGGACAAAGAGAAAGAGATGGAGAGGGAAAGGAAAGACAATGACAAGTAAATTAAAATTAATTCAAAACCTTAGAGACCAAATAGACACCTATCTTAAACCTAAAAGACTAAATGTATATTTTGCCCAAAAATTTTGAAAAATGCCTTTAATGGGCTAAGAGCACCACACTCAATCCTATTATATCCTATTATATCTAGATAAGAAATACAACTACAAATTTGGGATTTCTATAAGATAAAAAACAATAATTTAGAATTAGTCAAAACAAGATTCAATCTCATTTTTGTATGCATAAATGAAATTACCATTTTATGTTTAAAGCAAAATATTTCCAAGAGCCCTGTCTTAAGCCTAGTCAAAAACATGAACCTACTCAAAGCTGCATCAAACTTTTCCTAGATAGATGAAACCAATTTATGTTCAGATACAATCACGGCCCCTCATTCAAGCAAGATTCAAGAGTTACACACCTTTGATATTGAGTGATCTATTGTCTCTGCTTTTTTTTCTTTGAACCACCAGAAAGCGCAGCTTTGATCTTTGTCCACTCTGCTACCGACCGAGAATTTCTCATAAACGGGCAAGTTTCTCCACTGTTTACATCAAATGAACCTACTTGTGGCAAATTACTATCAATAATTTCGGCTGGAGAAGGCTTATTCTCTTCCACTGCTGGTGGTTCATTCTTCTTGACATTATTCCAGGCAGTTTCATCTTTTCTAATTACAATTGCAGCAGAACCATCTTCAGCAATACATTGACTGTCCCGTTGTTTTGAAGCATTAGTTTCGCTCCGAGCAGAGAGATTAACATTGATAACATCAGATTCCCCTTGTACCTGCTTTTCAGAAGGATTATTTGGTAAAATTTGCGTAATACTGAAGGAGGTGATTTCCTCACTGACCAATTGCGTCCATGAAGATTTTTGCCGCCATGAAGAACCTCTGCCTTTATTCGAGGTGACATTTGGAACGGCACATACGGCTTCTGGGAAGCTCTCCACAGATTTTATTTCTTCTGATTTGCTTTTTGATATTGGGTCAGCTGCAAAGTCAGTGTTTCTGTTAGGAGTTGAATGAGCTAGATTCAGATCAGCAGAAGCAGCTTCCTCTTGATCTGCTGAAGGAACTGCAGGTAGCACGTCTGTAACGGTGAATGAAACATTGATCTTCTGGGATTGAATTTCTTCTGTTTTGCTTCCTAATTCTGCGGCAGTTGCAAGGTCACTATTTCTGATAGAAGTTGAATGAGCTAGATTAAGATAATCTGCTTCTGCTTCTGCTTGCCCTTCATTTGCTGAAGTAACTGAAGACAGTATGTCTGAGATGCTAAATGAAACGTTATTCTTATCATGAATAAGTGTTTTCCATGAAGATTTCTGAGAACGTGAAGGTTGAATCAGTGGACCTCGATCAGGAGCTTGAGGTCTTGAGGATCTAGCTGGATCATATGATGGATCAGTGCCCCCATAGCTGGTAGAGATGCTGGGTACAGATTCATTACCATCAAATTCCTCACTAGTAACAGATTTCCTTTTCTTGCTTTGAACTCTACTATTATTTTTCTGGTCCCTGGCCGCACCCTGAAACGGTCCACTTTCATAAGTATACCTCAACTCAAAGTTTAAGATAATAAATTCTAATTAAATGTAAAAAACCAAAACACTGCAACAAACCCTTGTAATAAAAATTGCCTCTCAATAAACAAACAGATAGAACAGTAATTGTGGTGATGGTGGCATGATTCTTAACCTTACTGTTCCCATGAGCTTTGAAGCTTTTATTTCCACTGTTCAATGGCATAGATTTGGAATTGCAGTTACTAGCCACCACATTAAGCACAAGGTTATCTTCATCACTGTCCTCTTTAATATCTTCAAGTAGTTGATTATCAATCAATGTCGTAGAGTTATGTTTATCATTGTGTGCCATGGACCCATTACAATTAGATTGAGAAGCTTCTTGCCTCTCAAAGAGCTTGTTCAACACTGCATTCATCATCTTGATTTCATCTTCATCCATTCCACCATCCTCAGCATTCAAATCTCTTGTTTTTGTGTCCTTGAAATTGCCAGTGGGAGCAGAAACATTATGTTCTTCACAGTCACAAAAATGCACAGGAAGAGGAGGCACCTCAACATGTGGAAAGTCATATTTGTGCGTCCCTGTTCCACTAATTGGCAAAGACTTCACCTGTAACAAATTTCATATTCAAGACTTCAATGAACCATTAATTGAATCATATCAAAATGAAAACTCAATAAGTAAAGAACAACCTCTCCTAAACTTGGAAAGAAAATCTGAATGTGCTCCGACTTGGTGACATATTCAGTAAATTCTGGAGCAACAACCTTCATGCCTGCACCAACATTACTATCCGTAATTTGAGCATCTTCCTCCCATTCCCGTCTCAAACGAGCAAGATAATTTTCCTTCGCTTTCTCAAGCCTTAACTTTCCTCCTTTCCAAGCACATCCATTGTACTGTGTATAAGAATATCGAAATTTTCAGCAGCTAAACTAGGAACAGGCCGTTCAATTCATGAAGAGGTACGAAAAGTACATCAATCGAACTAACATTAGGTTAAAATCGCAACCAGTTACGGAGATAAGCACATGAACATTCTTGAAAAAGAAAGGTAATGAACGCCGTCGCTCGCCAATCGAGAGAAGAAGGAAACAACGAAATGAGAGTTTGGCATTGGAATCGAGGAGAGAAACTTACAGTGCTGAAAAGTTTGGAGAGGGAAGATTGGGATGACGGAAAGAAGTCGACATAAGCGAAGCAGCGGGATTTGGTACGAACGAAATCAACAGCCTCCACCACGCCGCCGACGCTCTGAAAAACCTTTCTGAGATCGTCTTCCGTCGTGGCGGCACCCAGTCCTCCGACGTAAATTCTCATCTTTTTGGAGGCGCTTTCTTCTTCTTCTTCCATGGCTTTTCTTCTTTCTTCTTTCTTCCTTCTTCTTTCTTCTTCTTCCTAGAGCTCGAAGTTCCAGGTTTCCACCAGTCGCCCAAATGCAATTCGCTGAGAAAGTTACACTCAAATTTTCAGGGCAAAAACCCCTTAGACGAAAGTTAAAAAAAAAAAATGTTAAATAACAATAGCGACGACACAGAGCTAAGCGAGAGACGAGAAATTAGGAAACTATTTACCGCACTAAGATATTTTTAAAAACTTTTGAAAATACCAAAAATATCCTTTCTTCAATTTGAAGTTGCACGCATTTTTTCCTCCCTGATTTTCGTCTTCTTCTTTCCTTTTCTACTATTTTATTCTTCTTCTTTACTTTCAATAGTGATTTTGCAATTCAATCGAGGTCGAGGATTTTGTTGCTGCCTCTTTTTCTTCTATGCGTAGTCTTTCTTCTTCATCATCATCATCATCTTCTTCTTCTTCTTCTTCTTTTCTTCTTCTTCTTTTTCTTATTATTATGATTAATTATTTTGTCTCCATTGATCTTCTTATTATCATTATTATTATCATTATTAATTATTTTGTCTTCATTGTTTTTCTTCTTAAACCAAAAATCTCAAAGTAGAGTTCAGTTCTTTCAATTTCTATCAGTGATAGACAAAGATAGCAATCTATCGTTGTCTATCTTATTAATAGACTTTGATAGAAGACTATCACTGTCTATCTGATAGACAGTGATAGAACTTTATCTTTATATATCAGTTTATTTTTTATTTTGTGTAGTCCTTTTTTTATCTTCATATTAAGGGATAAAAACTCTAACGCAGCAGAAGAATACATAACCAATTTTTATATTAACTCTAGACTTTAGAAATACTGTGCACTAGCAAATATACAAAAATAATTACAGCATAAAATTAGGTTAAGCTAGAAAATCAGAAAAGAAAAACGAGAAAACTTTTTGGGTTTGGAAAAATACACCACCACGAAGAATCATTCCTATTCTATAAGATATTAGAGATATTGGTTTGTGGGAACCAACCTTGAAAATTTGGAAAAGTTTGAGAAAAAATTTGTGGGAAAAATTAGCAAAACCTTTCTGGCAGTTTAATCGACTTCTCCCAAAACATTTGAGAATTGAGAGATTTATCGATGGTATGAGGGAGTGAAAAATGGCAAAAGTGGGATCAATTCACGTCTCAAATAACTCCCTTGCGGATGAGTTATCTATTTTCATTTATTTAATTAAAATAATAAAAAAAAACTAATTTATTTAATTAGATTTAAATTAATTAATAAATTCATTTAAATCATATTTAAATGAATATCTCTCACATAACCTATAGTTTTAATTCAATTAATTTAATTAAATTGAATTAAATCAAATAATCAACTAATTCTCCAATTAATCAATTACCAAATTAAATATCTAACATTTAATTTAACTTTTCTTTGAATCAAATTCAACTATATTTTTCCCATAACATATAGTTTTTAATGCGTATTGTATATGCATTAATTATAACTTATAGTTTTAATATGAATCTAATTCATATTAAACTAATATTTGAACTATTTTCATATTTAATTCTCTCATAAATTTAATTTTTGAATCGTGTCCAAAATAGATTTAAACTATAAAGTTTAATTAAAATATAAACTTTATATAATAATGTATCATTATATATTATATTATTTTCCTAAGTGAATTTGAACATTTCAAATTCCATTCAAGACTTAATTACCTCAATACTCTTTATGAGTTAACAAGGGGATTTAATGAACCTATAGATCAGAAGCTCTAACGATATGAGATTAATTAGCTAAACTCATTAACCACATTAATCAATATTTGTTAACTGTGGGTATACTCTACTAAAGACCCACAGCTGCATTCTTCTCACTGTAGATATATTATTGTGTCCACAGATAGAGACCAATAATAACAAATTAGTCCTTCACAAGTCTTTGTAACGCCAGTTGGGTCAAATTACCGTTTTACCCCTAGGTTACCTCTAGATCCTTAAGTACTAATGCTCCTCTAATGAACAACTTATTTATGGTCCAACCATTAAATAGAAACCCCTCTCGGGTCAATGAGAGGGAAGGGTCTTTTGTTCAAGTCTCGTAGACACCACTTAAAGGAACACTCATCTACTTACCCTAAAGTCGAGAAGAAGTGAAATCCATCTTGTATAATTATGTTCCCAGCTCCCCACTCGGTTTTGTCCTCAAAATGGTAGGGATATTGAGTTGGAAAACCGGCCACTCTCACCCATACAAATCAAAGGACAATCCCTCATGAACATGAGTTCATAATATACTTAGGATTAAGACTAAGTTGCCTAGGTCATCCTATTGAAATGAAAACCAAACTAGTCAATAGAGTTACATCTAATAGTTACTATTTCGAGGCTCAGTCTTATGCAAACTCATTACATAGGATACACCCACTCACATGCCACCTACATAAACGCGTTGGATCACTTCGTTTGTATCAACTACAAAGTGGGTCGTATCCACAGTGTTACCAGGATAAGGTACCCAACCTTATCCCTACACTGTAGACTCTTTAGGCTGTATCTTGGTCATTAATCCCCGTATGTCTCCACATATTGTTCAAGACTCATAAGACAGTCTAGGATGTTAGTTTATTGGATTTCAGGGTTATTAAGACAAAATAATCAATAACACTTATTAAAAGAACATCAATAACACTTTATTAATGATAGTCAATTATTTACATTTACTATCTACAAGTTTTAAGACATAAAACCCAACAATACTGTCTATCATTCACCAGTTTGATTGGGTTTATCCATGATAGATAGAGATAATAATCTATTGTTGTTTATCTCCCTAATAAACTTTGATAGAAAACTATCAATGTCTATCACAAATAGACAGTGATATAACCTTATCTTTGTCTATTAGTTTATTTTTTCCTTTCTTTTTCCTATAGTGATTCTTTTTTATCTTCATATTATCACCGTCTGTCAGTGATATATAACGACAGACCACTATCTTTATCTATCACTCACCATTGTGATTGGGTCTATTAGTGATAGATAGAGATAGCAATGTATAGTGATAGAGTCTTATCTTTGATAGACTTTGATAGAAAACTATCACTATCTATCACAGATAGATAGTGATAGAGTCTTATCTTTGTCTATCAGTTTGTTTTTTCCTTTACTTGTTCTGTAGTGGTTCTTCTTCATCTTCATATTATTTCATACAGTATGGTGAGAGTGGTCGATTGCCGACTCAATATGCCTACCATTTTGTGGACAAAATTGAGTGAGGAGCTGGGAACATAATTATACAAGATGGATTTCACTCCTTCCCAACTTTAGGGTAAGTAGATGAGTGTTCTCTTAAATGGTGTCCCGGGACTCGAACAAAGGGCCCTACCCTCTCATTGGCCTGAGAAGGGTTTCTGTTTAATGGTTGGACCATAAACAAGTTGTTCATTAGAGGAGTACTGGTACTTAAAGATATAAAAGTAACTTAGGGGTAAAAGGGTAATTTGACCCAGCTGGTGTTACAAATACTCGTGAAGGACTAACTTGCTATTATTGGTCTATATTAGTGGATACAGAAATATATCTGCAGTGAGAAGAGTGCAACTGTGGGTCTTTAGTAGAGTGTACACACAATTGACGAATATTGATTAATGTGGTTAATGAGTTTAACCAGTTAATCTCATATCGTTAGAGCTTCTGATCTATAAATCCATTAGGTCCCTTTTCTAGCTCGTAAAGGGTATTAAGGTTATTATGTCTTGAATGAAATTTGATATGTTCAAATTTACTTAGAGAAATAATATAATATATGGTGATACATTATAATATAAAGTTTATAATTTAATTAAACTTTATAATATAAATTAAATTTTGGATACGATTCAAAATTAATGTATGAGAGAATTAAATATTTGAAGGACTTCAAATGTTATTTTAATATGAATTGAATTCCTATTAAAACTATAGGTTAAAATTAATGCGTATTAGATACACATTAAAACTATAGGTTATGAGAGCAATACTTGAATATGATTCAAATGTAGGTTAAATTAAATATGCGATGTATAATTTCATGATTAATTATTGGAGAATTAATTAATTTTTTAATTTAATTTAGTTAAATTAATTGAGTTAAAACTATAGGTTATGTAAGAGATGTTCATTTCAATGAATTTTTAATTAAATTGGATTTATTAATTTAATTATTAATTATTAATTTAGTTATTAATTTTATTAATAACTAAAATTAATTGTGGGAATGAGGTTTTTCTGATATGTGGTATTCATCCGCATTCTCCCCATCTCTCTGGATACCTATTATAAAAAGACAAAACAGATCACGATGAACTCTATTTGTGTTTTTTAAGAAGACAGAAACAATTTGTGGAAAATTTTTAGCCTCTCTCAAATTCTCTCTAACCAAAAACAAATCCCAAGATTCCAAGGTTCCCACAAACCTAGAAAAGGTTCCCTGTGGTGGTGTTCGTGATAGAAATCCCAAAAGAGTTTAGATTTCAACAAAAAGTAAGTTTTTTTTTTCTCTGTATGTTTTTTTTTCAAAAGTATGTTTAATCTATGTATTTATTTTTGTAAATTTCCAGTGTAATGGTCTCTCAATTTTCCTAATCAATTTCGATTTGGTCCTGTTATTTTTCCGCTGCTTTAGGGTTTTCATCCCATTAGATATAATATTCTTAAAGAAAGATATTGGAGTAGAGTTGGACATATATTATGTTTATTTGAGAATTAGTTTACATTGATTTATTTTCTCATCATGATCCAACAAATTTTTCCAAAAGACGGGTTGGCAGACTTATTATGAAGATGTTATCCACAACATTTGAGAAGTTAGTACACAACATTTGAATGTGACGACTATAAGATGTCAAATGATGTTTCCATGAGAGGTAACAAACTTACTACACTCTTTTTCCCTTGACTATGGTTTTTTCCACCAAGTTTTCCTAACAATGTTTTTAATGAAGCAGTCATTAAAGTATATAAAATAATGTACTTTTTCCTTCACTAGGTTTTTTGAGGCATTTATTTATATAATATGGATATATAAGGAGAGTATTATAAATGTAATAGATATTATAAATATATTATTTAGTGTAGATGTCCATAAACTACATAAGTTACTAAATATCATAAACCTAGCTCTCATTCAATTTCATGTTGTAATATACAAAATACTCAGTAAGTAATCTCACTACCTAGGTCAAGCTAAACACTATATATCTAATAAGTGCATCATACTAGTGGGACATGCATAATTCTACTTTTCACACTTCACTCATCTGAGTGATTGGTTAGACCCGCCCTACCATTGGCAAATGGTGTCTACGAGCCTCTAGTGAATCCCGTAGGAAACACTTACCTTTGGTGATCCTGAAGGAACACAAAACCTCTGGTGATCCCGAGGAACACGAAACCTCTGGTGATCCCGAAGGAACATAAATCCTCTAGTGGATACACAATCAACGTAGGAGGGTAACTATCACTAACATGCATAACTGGTAAAATACATAAAAATCTCATGACATAGATTCATAATGCCTCTCATACAAACATCATCATGCTCATATCTTCGCAATTACATACAAACAAAATATCTCATATGTAAGCTCTAACCTCTATTTTCCTTAGCTTTAGCAAAAGATAAAAGTCATGGTTAAAAGTTTGGCTAGGGTTGGCTTGAATGAGTAGGAAAGCATGTGGAATTCTAGTGCACTTTAAGTAATTATGATTTGGTATTCTTCTTTTTCCATTAACCTTTGCTAAGGAATAAAAAGAGATGGATTTAATGGTGTTGTAGTACAAGGAGGAGGGCTGAACTTAGGAAATTTTTGTGGAACATGAAGGAAAGCTTAAGTCAAAAGGTCAAAATTTGGAAATTATTTGGGAAAAATGTAAAATTAGGAAATAAATATTCAATTAAATTAAAATGATTATTTAAATGGAAATATTTAATTTGGATGTTTAGGATAAGGAGAAATGAAGAGGAGACACGTTGAAGCAAGCTGGTGAGTGGCTAAAGCTGATTGGTTAGTCTAGGCAGAAACTTAAACTCTAAGCAAGCAGCTCAATTAACCCGATGATTCTCTCGATTCCCTTGTGCTATTTTCACCATTTTTGAACAAGAGGAAGCTCTCTGAGTTAGAAAGATGACCTAGGGCTGCCGATGTGATTTGAGGTCGGGAAGCTTGAGAAATCGTCAAAATATTGAAGGTTGTCGTAGAAACCGAGCAAATCAGACGAGTTAGCTTTGAGAAATTTTTCAAGGGTGCTCGGAAAGGTTTTTGGAGCTAAATTTTCTTGGTAAGCTAGTTAAGAGGTTAAACTTGAGTCCCATAATTTTTATTTGAAAGGAAATGGTGTTTTGAAGCTCTGAAAAATTGGGTTGGAAACAGAACATTGCTGGCCGAAGAGGCTGCCAGAGCTGCCCACGCCCACACCCAGCGCCCACCCCCTTGCCCAGCTGCTGCCCACCAAGGTTGCTTACGGCCATTTTGGGTAAATTTAGACATTTTTGGACCCAACTTGATATTTTCTTGAATTATTGGTCTAAAAATGAAAAAATATGAATTTTAAGCTGATTTTTAAGTATTTTTGGAAATTTTGAGAATTTTGCAAAAAGGTCCCTAAAAGGATAAAAATGATAGAAATGGTAGAAATTAGGCTTGATATGGACAATGTGGATGAAACGTAGTTAAGTGATGATTGTAAGGACTTCAAGAAGGGGATCTAATGGCTCGTAATTGGTATTTTAGGCCATATTGAGGTTGGAAAAGCCTATAGACCCTGAGGAACAAGCCGGATAGTGAGTGACACCTTTCTTTCTCTGAAAACGATTCTATTTAAAATGTTTAGCCAGACTTCCTTATAAAATGTGATTTTATGATGATTTATTAAATGATAAGCATGATGGCTGGTTATATTTGATTTTATGACATGAAAGGCATGTTTTATCTGTTTTCTCAAGTTTTTGAAAAGCATGATTATAAGATGCTATTTATAGAGGAATGCTCTGTTTTCCATGAAATGTTTTACAATGAACTGTTTATGCAAAGCATACCTGTTTCTAATATGTTTTCTAAGGAGCTCAATGTTAAAGGACATTGAGAAGGCATTTGAGTTTCCTAGGGACCCAGTACTGAAGGACTCGGAGAAGGTATTTAGGCATCTTGGGATAGTCCTATGTACACATAGTGATTGATGACGTTGTTGTGTTGATATTACTCCACATTAGCTAAGGTTTTCGACGCTGGGTGTGTCGAGATTACTCCGCCCCAACTAAGGTTTGTTTTCGACGTTGAGTGTGTTGAGCCTTACTCCGCCTCGACTAAGGGAATTTTAAAGCAAAAGAAGGTTTGATGAGTATGTAAACTGTATTTATGTTAAAGACCTGTTTTATTTCAAGGTTTAACATGAGTTTTATGCTAAAGTTATGTTTTCTCTATTATTGAGCATGATTTGGTTCTTGAGCTGTGTTTAAAATACTATGTCACTTACTAGGCAGCCAGCTCATGTTTTCCATGTTTTCTTTCCCACCCAAGTAGCAAAGAAATTCTCGGTGCTTAGCCTACTCAAGCTCGCCCTGCTTAAGCTTCAAGTTATCAGAAGATACTTTGCATTTTGGTTGCTGTATGTGTAAATAACTTTGTGTATGTGACATGTAGATATAGCCAATTAGTAGTTGGGATGTGAGACTGGTTATTGTATATGTCATCTAAGTTTATTTGTGAATGAGTTTGGAGTACCTGATTATGTAAATATAAATTCTCATGTTATTGAATTTATGGGCATGGCTGATCTGAATGTCTATGTTATTAGAATAAGTGATATGGGCAGTTATGTAAGTCATGTTTCAACAGGTACAGTTGCACAGTGAACCTCACAAAAGAGGTGATGTTTGCTGTCTTCACATCTCCTCTTAGGTTATGTAGGGTAATGTGAGAAGGGGTGTGATATCAAAGATGGCCCAAAGAAGCCAACAACAATTTAATAACTAAACTGCCTCGCATAGGGGTTCCAGTAGTAAGATTACTTACCTTATAATTAGGTCAAGCAACTAACCAAGCAGTCAATTCTCACAAAATCCTTAAAGTATAACCCTCAACAATTAAACCAAATAATCTTACCCAAAATGCAACTAAGTCACAATTTCTCTTGGTTTCGATTCCAAAATCCTTCGAATCTTGAATCTAAAACTCAAACCTAATGGGTAACAACAATTAAAACCAACACCAAATGATAATCACGAAATTACAAGAATACTTACATAACCGTCCCGACCTAACCAAATCTTGAAATAAATTCTAAATATATATATATATATATATATATATATATATATATATATATATATATATATATATATATATATATTTAGATTTCCCTTTTAATTTCCCAAAACAAACGCAACTTATTTAATATAATATTCTTCAATCCATCAAATCAAATCCTTTCCAATCACCACTTATCTTTTTATTTAACCAGAATATTTCCTAAAAAATCAATTCCCCAACTTAAATTCAATTCCAATTTATCCTCCTATTTTCTTAAATGAATCAAAGTTTTTAAATCTCACCCCATTTCAAATCTTCAAATTAAATCCAACTTTTAAATCCCCACAAATAAATTCAATTTTCCACTAACTGAATTAAATCCAAATCTTTTATCACGATTACTTTAAATTGAATTATTTTTTCAACATAATCTAGTCTCAAAATTCAAATAATTAACCAAATAATTCAAGATAATTAATTTAAAAAATAAATAAATTACCTGAAAATTTGGGATGTTACAAAAATTTTACTATATTTATAATTATTTTCAATAGTTTTTCTATTTTTAAAAACTCCAAAAAAAAATGGTTAAAAATGTAAAAAGAGAAAGCCCTCAACATGTGAATCCAAATAATCCATGTTTCAGAAAAGCATAAAAAACTCTCGAGATATCCTTCGCAAAGGCATCCTAGGATGCTGGAAATCGATATCTCTACAAAGGCGTCCTAGGATGTTGGAAATCAACAGATGATTGGGCATCTTAGACAAACACAATAATCCATGTCGACCTCATGTGCATCTTCATTCTCACAACACAAACGATCCATTAAGAGTTCAAAAAAAAAAAAAAAAAACTATTTTGTAACTATTTTTTTTTTAGTTTTTAATTTTTGAAAATTAAGCCTATAGATACTTATTCCACCTCAAAATCTCTTGTTTTGTTATCTATTGTTTACCCAAGTTTAAAAAAAAGGTCAAATCTTGAAAACTAAAAAAAGTAATTTTAAAAACTCGTTTTTCTTTTAGAATTTGGCGCGTTCTCAAGAAAGATGCAAACCATTGTAAACAAAATAAGAAATTGACTTAGTTTTAAAAAAATAAAATAATTACCAAACGAAACTGTAACCAATTACAACAATGCTGAAAGTGATTTTTATTTTTTATATTTACCAATTTAAAGCAAAACTGGTTAAGAACTCCATTTACTTCCATTTCTTAAACTACAAAAAAAAAAAAGTAAACTCCATTTACTTCCATTTCTTAAACTAACCAAAAAAAGTAAAATAGCGTGTTATGACATTCAAGAGTTTAGTTCTAAAATTTCACAAGGCTTAAAAAGCAACGGAGGAAAGCACGAGTTAATTGCAAACTTCACGTGGAAA
Organism: Citrullus mucosospermus; assembly: GCA_030954485.1. NCBI lineage: Eukaryota > Viridiplantae > Streptophyta > Magnoliopsida > Cucurbitales > Cucurbitaceae > Citrullus > Citrullus mucosospermus. The sequence continues at coordinate 21,794,942 of CM062057.1, forward strand.
AAACCAATATATAAATTTGAGAGCTCATTCTTTATGATTTAGAGATCCAATTTCTACCACTATTATAAATTTGAGGATCCAAATTTAAATTGAAACTCAACCTTTACAATTAAAAGTTTGAAGGTATAATACAATTACCACCATTTTTGCAATTTGCGGAAGAAAAAAAGGGTCATTCGTCCCATCCCCAACTACACACAACGGGGCCTTGGTAAAAATAAAAAACAGTCCCAATCATATTTAAGGAGCTCAAGTACCTCAAACATTTGAAGAAACTAAGAAGTTCCCAAACAAATTAAGTTATTAAAGTTGCATTACAATTTTATCATCTCAAAGGCCCTAAATCTGTCGTCTTTGCTCATAAATTATGATCCTTCAAAGAGTATCCAATAAGACATTCTTTCCAATCAACCGTTGAAGTACAATAACAATTGGTACTTATTAATGTTGAGAATTAACCTTTTTTATTATCTTTCTTTGAGTTCCTGTTCGAATTGAACCAACTTTTCACGAACAGGCTGCAAAAATCGCTTCAAATCTTGGCAAATCTGCAACTTATCCTCAGCCAGAAGATCTTTCTCTTCGCTCAGTCTCACGTCCATCTGACATTTCACAAGTAAAAATCCATGGGCCAGGATCGCAAGCTTAAACCCAAAGTAATAGAAATTTTTTTTGTTATGGTTACTAGCTATCCATACAAATCCCTTCTCCCAAACATATATGCAAGTAAACAGCCAAAAAAAGGTTTTTCTTTTTATTTATTAAAAAAGAAACGCTTCAAAAAGAGGGGTACAATTTAAAAGCAGGCTAAGAGGATAATTAAAGAGTCTTATTCAGTAAATCACCCAGTAATCACCTTTAATTATTGAAGTAATAACCAAAGCTAGATGTAAAATGTTCATTTGCTTTTGGGCCTAACACTCTCTTGAACACGTTTAAGGGTGCTTGTCCCAAAGAGTTAGGGAAGTAGTTGGGAGTTAAAACTCCATTCCTAGTTTAGTTAAGGAGTTCATGACCCATAACTAAAGAACTTCAATTTTACATCTAATTAATTTCGCATACTGTGACATAAAATAAATAAAGTCTTAATAATTCTTTACACTAGAGATTCTAGGAGTTCACAACTCTCTAATCTCAACAACTCCATGTCTCCTTATTATTTACTCAAACTTTCCATGATATTGAGCCTATTCTTTGTGCTTCAAATTGAGTCAGTGGAAGTTAACATTGAGTTTTCTATTGTGGTCAGAGTTGTCTTTTCAGAAAGAGCGCATTTAGATATCTATAGATATCAGGATTTGACTAGAACCTATTTAATATATGAGCAGAAAAATATGGAAAAACAAGATATATATTGTATACATCTAATCACATCCAAGGCAGCCTAACGTTTGAAAAAACGAGTCTGTTTATATTTATTATCACTTGTTTTCTTCACCTACAAGTCTGTTTATGAATACTACGTTAGGACCATTAAAGAAATTTGCAGTCCCTAAAATGCAATAATGAAAATGAAGTACAATGTACCTGCAAGTCATCAAGCTCACCAAATGAGAATTCGGGGACATCTATATGCCCCTTCACCATCTTTTTCTCCTGTCTTATAGTCCACTCACCTGATATGAGTTATTAATCGTGATAATTCAGTGATTACATTGACAAAAGGAAAGTAGTACTAAATAGATGTAGTTAAGCTAACCACTACCTTTAATTTTCAATGTGAATTCATATGTATAACCAACACGTTTCTTGTTACGGACAGTCACTAAAAAAGCCTGCACACATGAATGTAGAATACAAGAGAGTCTGAGTCATTGATATACTAACCAAAAAGTGTGGGAAGAAATGGTGTCAGTGCTCCATTGCAGGCATGAACAAATCATTGTTTCCTTCATCTCATTTTTGAACTGTAAGTATGTTTTTCATCAAGCAATGTGCAGCTTGAGGAGAAAGGATTCACGTTCATTTCTTCTTTTCTAAGAGAGAAGAAAAAACTGGGGAATCTGACCGCCATATGACAAATTGAATATGTAAAATGCTGATGTTGATTATTTATTATCATTTTTTCTTGTGACAACATGAGTTAAAGACAAATATCCTCAATCAAAAGGTCAAATATTCAAATTTCTCTCTGCCAAATGTTGAGTTGTATATAAATATATAATTTCCTTCTAGTTTGAGTGTTGAAAGGAGAACATTTTAAGGAGTGTAAGTATACAAGTTTCAACAACTACCACAGTCTCCCTCTTTCTTACAATGGTTGCTAACTAACTACGTAAAGCATTGACTTTTAAGACCTATGTCAATGAAGTAACCACTACCACCTGCAGACCAGTAACTGCTAATAAAAAAAGTGTGGTATAATATCTCAGTAACAAACCAGTCAGTGAGTGCAACCATAAAAGTCACCCTGACAAGGAAAGAACCATGCAATTCACCCATCTCATGCTTTAAATAAAAAAGCATACATCTGTAATGGACATGACTTCTTATCCTAGAAGACCACCAAAGGACAATGGAATCAGAACACACCATGACATGGACCCAGACTCCCTAGTTTTTCATTGGAAACACAAACTAATTCATTAATAGTTAGAAAAAGGTTACAAAAGAAAGACGGGGTGATTTTCCATAATAGGATTTTATAACTTATAAGAAACAATGTAAAAACAGTAAATGCACCGAATTATCATTAAAAAATGAAATATCCTAAGCAAATTGCAATTGGATTACAGTAATGTTCGAGGAAGCAACAAATCTCAGTCTCATTAATTCTAAATCAATGATTCTATATAAAAAAATAAAACAGAAGAAAGGAAAGCACCAAACAGATGTGAATAGAAAGAATTAGAGTAGTTGACTCAATTCCTGAAAGAAACCAAAAAACATGATTAAAAAATATATATATATATCAAGTTGGTGAAATTACAAATTCAAACAGTCTCACTATTTCTTAGTGATGCTATTTGCAAGTGAGTGAATTTTTTTAACTTCGACAGTACAATTAGCATGTACTTTTCCATTTTTTACATTATATTTCAAGAATTTGACATATCTGTTTAAACTGAAATCAACGAATACTCAAGAACGATCAATATGGACATATCTGTTTAAACTGAAATCAATAAATACTCAAGAACGATCAATATGGACCAGATTTATTTCAAGAATTATACCACTATAAGCTAGTACGTGTTTGTTTGATACAGTGATAGTGCAAATCCTACCAAAAGCATCCACACTCGAATATATAGAACAAGCATTTGTGTGATTACAATAGAAAGACGGCTGAACACTTACATCCCCAACACATTTTGATACATCCGCTATTTCTGCTTTACCACTGGAGAACTCCAAGGAGGCCACTGACATTAGCAACTCCTACAATAAAGTAAATATAAAAGAGAGAAAACCTGTTAAAAAAAGGCAACAGATAGCCTGGCATGGCAGAGCAAGTACAACTATATGGCGCCTGTTGAGTCACAAACCTTCATTCTATCACTTGCCCATTTATTCAAGTTCTTCTCCTCCCAAGTTCCAGCCTACATGAATAGTACAAACCACAACAAATCAGATACATACAAATCCCACTAGAAACGAAGATCATTTCAAAAGCCAATCATTTTAGTGGCATTCCATGTATGAGAATCTAAGTTGTCCACCTCCAGATTGCCACTTCTAACAAAATAATAAGTAGTATGTCTCAACATCCTAGATGCTATGTGGTCTTCCATTTCCATAGGAAAAAGACACATTTAATTCAGTATTTGTTGTGTCATATCTCAAAGTTAGGCAAATTAATCATAAATAAATTTAGACTTCCTTCCCCACTTTGAAGTTTCAACTTTCTTCATGATATCAACATTATCCAACCAAATGGGTCCAAGGATATTTAACGAAGTCTATACTGTCTCATGTTCTAAAACATTAACAGATGAAGGGTCAATCAGGACTAAAACACTACATTACCAAGCATCTTCTTTTCTTTTCCAGCAAACCTCCTTCTTTACAAAAAAGAGATAAAAATAAAAACAAAGACATCTCCCTCCAGATCTTTCTCCTTAATTTAAAGTATTGCCAACATTTTAATTTCCGCGGTTCAAATAATTTCTAAAACTTTTTGTTGGTTAAATTCAAGCCTCCATACATATTGGAGTGGGCTTCAGTTTCCAATTTCCCCCAGCCACAAGGCTCATACTATTAACATTATCCTCCAGTAAATCAAGTTGTTTATACTTTAAGAAGAACGATTACAACAACAAAAGAAAATGTCGAAATTCAAAAACCAAATAAAATACCCGATTCCAAACGGAGCCAAGGGTAGGAGGCTGAGACGCTTGAGAAGCGAGAATATCGTCAGCAGAGAGCTTGCGAGGGACAGGAAGTGGAGCTGCATCTTGCCGCGCTTCCCTGACCCAATAGGTATAAGAAGCCCCCTGTTGGGTCTCTGACGAAACTGCTCCATTCTCCATCGCGAACCCAATAAAGAAAAGCTTCTTCCAATCTTCCCAATCACCGAGATTACGATATCTGATTCGAACAAATTTGAATGCCAAAACGAAAGGGGGATCTGCGATGACGTCTCTCTCTCTTTCTCCCTCTGTGTCGGACGAAACTTCCTGAAGACTTCGAATTACAGGGGAAGGAAGAAGCAGGATTTTTGGTTCTGTTATTGTATAAATAGCGCTTGCCGCAGCTGAAGAAAGGCCTCCTCGCACGAGATTCAACGAGGCTGTTCTCGAAGGTTCTCTTTGCTTTCGTCCTCTCAGCTGGCGGATCTGCGTAATGCGTCTGTGCTTTTGGGATGGCCCATGTGGAGGATCTAGAGAGCACCACCCTTTTGTTTGGTTTTACGAAGTGGCCTTATTAGGGTTTTAAAAGCCTCTTTCAAAAGGCCCCAAATTTAAGCCTCTTGTATGGCTTGCCTTGGTGCAAAGGGTGAAAATCCAATTCAAAATTACTTTTGCGTGAAGTTAGTTATTGGAGTCCATGGTTATTATGATCTATACATTATAATAATTTGCAAGTTATAATAGTAACTATTTGGGGTGAAACTATATTAGTCTGTCTAGGAAATAGTAAATATTGTAATAAATAGTAAATATTGTAGTAAAGAGAGATTTGAAATAATAATATTGTAGTCAATTGTAAGTTATAATTGTTGAAAATATCAATTATTATTATTGGTGCTCAGACAATGACAGAATGACCAATTAAAGGGAGAGCACTAAGTAACTTAAGGTTACATCACTTTCAAACACCATTAGCTCACGAGCTCTTTTGAATTTTCATTTATTTCTTCATAGGGCTTGGACCATGTTAGTTTTAGCTTCATGATTATACAATTAAAACCTTAATATTGTATAAAACAATAAATTTCAAGATCTAATAGTTACTTTAATTAAAACAATTGCTTAGTTGTTTGGGATGGATAGCGTCCATAACAAGCAAACGATTGCATTAAGTTCTAAGGGTTCCACTAACATGATAAATAACCCGGAAAGCCTAGAGTTACAAATCGATTTTGTTCTTGAAATAGTTAATCATGTAATGTTTGTGAATAGATTATTGTCTTCAACCTAATTTTACAACACAAGCATGCTTTAACTCTTCCCCAATTGAGATTAGAAACGCATTAGAGCATTCCTAATCCCTAGCAATCAAAGAATGAATAATGGTTGATCAAGTCTATCATACATCTAAGAATGAAAATTAAATCACATTCAAGAACCATAGAAAATCAAAGAGAAATATATATTAAGAACAAAAGTCCTCAAATTCAATCCATTAGTTTACCTAGACCTAAGCTAGCAACTCACCTTAGCCATGAGATGGGTTTAAGAGGAGGTTTACAATCATGAAAATACACATAAAGATGAAATATAGAGGGAAGGAGAAGAAAAGAAGAGAAATTTCGAATTGGGGGCTAAAAGTCCAAACTCCCCACCCTAATCTGGCAAAATTCCCTTTTAGGGGCAAAGCGTCACTGCGCTCTTGGAAAGCGTCGTTACGTGTGCTTAGGCACCGGCGCGTTTCGTCGCTTGTCTGTTAATTTCCTAAGCGCAGCTGCACTCCAAGGGAGCGTCGCTGCACTCTCACCATTTTTGCTCTCGACCTTTGAGCGTAGAGCACATCGTAGCTACGCTTGCTCTAGGTGTATTTTTGTAATATTCACGTCCTTAAGCTCCAGGTGCTCGTTTTCACTTCTGGTAGCTTCAAATCAACCTCGAACGGTTTGTAGCGCCCCGAGGTGTATGATTTGCTCAGATCCCTATAAAATAGCATAATAAACACATAAAATCCACGAACGAGCCTGAATTAAGCTAGGAAATATAGCACTTTTACGATGCTATCAAATCACCCCCAACTTAATTCTTGATCGTCCCGAGCAAGGCAGAAACACACAATCATGCATCCATAATATGTTTGCTTAATTACAAGGCTCGTTACTCAAGTTTTAATAGTTCTTAAGGCATGCTTGTAATCACTTGGGCAATCCGAATACAAACAATCAATTGAGATGCATTTTTAAAACACTTTTTCAAGTTAAATCGTGCATGAATGAGTGCAAAGCTTCATTATTTTAACTCTAATCATGCTTGGAAGCATTTTATCAAGCTCGCAATTTGTTTTCCCCCTACTCTGGCTTGGTTATTGGCCTTCCAACTTAAATTCATCAAAAGTGTAATACTTCGACTAGGGTGCCTAACTCACGCACAACTAAAAAGTAGAGGGCATCAATTTTACCTAGAGGCACTAGCTTTTTACACACCTACTGTAGGGACTCGTACCCACTCTTTTCTCGCGAGCGTCCTAACTGATCACGATGGGGTAGCTCTTTTTGCCTCTATCCATGTACTCACGCACACTTTTTTTTTCTTTTTTTTTTTTCTCTTTTTTTTCTTTCTTTTTCTTTTCTTCTTCTTTTTCTACTTTCTCTTTTCAAACAAATTTTTTTTTTGTGGCCTTTTCTTCTTTCTTTCTTTTCTTTTTCTTTTTTTCTTTCTTTTTTTTTTCTTTGACACATAGACTTATTGCTCTATTACTCTCCTACTCTAGCATTACACTCTCTCAAGAAAGGCTACTCTCCAACCAAAGGTGGACCTTTCTGGGTGACAACAAAGATCCAAGCATGATAATCCAATTCTAGGCATCCAGGATTCAAAATGACTCAACAAAGCACTTAAATATGCATGAAATGCCAATAATTTTTTTATTTTAAAATGGGCTAATCATGAATGTTTCTTCATCCCAAAATCATGCAAGCATAAACAAGAAAAGTGTATCATCAACTTTCATACAAACGAACATAAGAAACAAAACAACAACCAATCAAATCACACAAGTCCGAGCTCAGATGCTCAAGGATTGGTAGCTATGCATCAGCCTAAAATCATGCGAATACCCAACCACCCCCAAATTAAAAAGCATGCATTTTCCCCAATGTCATGAACAATTAAAGCAAGGAACAAATTAAAGGGGAACAGAGAAACTCCCATGAGAAATGAAGCGCACGGGATGGCGGATCTTCTCAAAGGTTTATCCTTTCCCTAAGAAACCTACAAAAGAAATAAGAAAAAGCTAATTAAACTAATAAAAGTAAAAACAACTAGACTATAAAGCAAGAAAATTTAAAATCCTCGCTACCTCCAAGTAGCAATATGTTTAACGTCGCTATACTCGACGGTATTCGCCTGTCAGGGCACATAGAAATTCTCATGCATCTTTGGTCCATTCTTACATGAGTCAATAAAGCCTTCAAAGCCCAACAAGCGCTCCTGCATTTGAAAGGCACCATACAGGTCTTTTTGGATTTTCAATTTTTTAAAAGAAAAAGGAAATAAAATAAAAGACTAAGGACTGACTTAGCAGAAAATAAAGACTCGGACTCATGAGGATGAGATGAGCAATATTAAAAAGTAAAAGAGATGTCATAGGGAAGAACAGAACGAGACTTTGCAGCCTCTAATTTTTTCACTTGGGGCTCCTTGAGATGAAGCTCAGGCTCATACTTAACTTCACATACTTGTTCTAGGCATGGCAAGGGGTATGCATCCTCATCGTCAATAAAGGTAGAATTCCTCAACAAACTCAAGCTCAGTAGTATAAACGATGGGTGACTCTGGTTTCTCTAGTGTCGGCATAGAGTCTGCAAGCTGGGAAACGGGTCATCCTCAACCTGCGGGGGAACTTGGGTCTCTTAGGTGAGACTCAAGAGAATCCTGCTCACACTGAGAAGAACAATTAGCAAGCTCAGACATTAAATACCCAAACGTCATACCTTGGCCTGAAGTTTGAGGGATCAGCTGCTTAACGTGGTGGTCAATGTCGGTTACCTCACAGCTGCTCACCTCGGTAATCTCAGAGGATGGTTGCAACAAGGGCTCCTCTCGCCTCCCAACTAATTCAGTAATCTGAGCAACTGGGTCACCTAAACTCTGAAGGTTAACTCTAGCCTCGGATCCCAAATAGAAGCCATCGTGCTGAAAACTTGAGAAATTTTGCTTGAAAAGTGCTTTTTATTCTCTTAAATTAAGGGAGTTTCTATTAGATTTCACTTGTTTGCTAGTGGGTTTCAGGTCAATATAAAGAAAAAAAGAATTGAAAGTCAAAAGAACCAAACCGAGCCAAAATCAAGCGAAAAAGAGGAAAAAAAATCATAAAACCCCTAAAAACAAGGCATCGCCACGTCGCCAACTTGGTGTTGCCATGACGCTTTTTTCCGAGAGCTGCTATACAAGAAGCGCAGTAGCGTTGGTGCAGTGTTGTGGCACGACGCTGAGGGTAGGAATCAAAGAGTGAGTCTAGCCTTGTGTCGTCCGATACCATCTTTTTTAGTATAGTCTTTGGTAATGAGTCTAGCCTTATGTCATTCGATATTGCCATTTGAGTCACGTGTTGTTCGTAAAGACCCATTTACACTCAACTGGCAATTCTACAAGGTCCCAAACCTCATTGTAATATATTGATTTTACCTCTTCTTTCATGGCATCTACCCATTTGGTAAAATTATCACTTTTAATGGCTTAAGAAAATGAAACCACATAATCATTAAAAATAGTTGATCTTATTTTTCTTCCAAATCTTCTTAATTTAATTTCTTGTATTTCCTCAATTACAGGTTCATTCATCATTATATCATTATGTGGAGTTTGATAATTACTTTGTTCTTATTGTGGATTGTTAATAGAGTCAACAACTACAAGATCAACAACTTGAGAAGAAGTACGAAGAAATTTCCTCCATAGCTTGTTGAATTTCCCCTTTACGTGGTTCCAAACTCCCACTAATTTAGTAATTCTCAATGAACATTGCATTTCCAATTTCAACTATTTTGTACTATGGCTAGAACAATAAATCTATACCCATCGATTTTTTTGGATAACCAAGGAAGAAACCACTGGTTGTTCTTGAATCCAGTTTCTTTTCGTGTGGATTATAAATTCCTACTTTCGCTTGACAACCCCAAACATGTAGGTGCTTAAACTGGATTTCCTTCCTATCTCGAGTTCAAAAGGTGTCTTTGAAATTGACTTACTAGAAACCTTGTTTAATAAGTATTGAACGATTCTTAAAGCATATATCCACAATGATCTGGGTAAAGATGAATTAATTAACATATTCCTAACCATGTTCAATAAATGTACGACTACACCTTTCTACAACACCATTTTGTTGTGGTATTCCTGGCATTGTGTGTTGATCACATATTGATGCACACTTTCTGTGTTACCGCAAATGTACGGGTCAAGTTATAATATAAGACGGTTAAGTCTGAATATCGTTTCACTGAGGATCCAATTATGAAGGTTTAGATTACTTAGCTATTCTAAAATTGAATCAATTTTTATTTGAGGATTTAATTTCAAGTTGTATTTTTAGGAAAAGCTAAAAAGGAAAGCAAGTAAATGTGAACACACAAGAGTCAAAGAGAGTTCTAGGGTATTGGAATCCTTATTTAATGCATTATGCAACATTCTAGAGTTCATAGATTTTATTGCAATTCATATGCTTAAGTCTAGAAACATAAATCCGGGTTATTTTCTATAAAAAAAACAACATTTTCTCATGCAACCTAATTGATTACTAATAGCTTGAAACCAATATAAGTTACATGGCATTAAGAGTAGTCTTTAGCAACTTTCATTGTTAACCTAACTATTCGCATGATAGATTAACAACAATGCATTGTTATAGATCCAATTAGACATACAATTATTTCAAGTATACATCTAATCTAACATTCAATCATGGCCAATCAACAAGAATTAAGCACAATAATAATGAAAAGTATATTCATTACAACAAAACTATGAAGAGTATACAATATCAACATAATTTCATAAACAATTCATCAATACCCTAAAACTAAAGAGTTTAGCCACTCATAACTTTAGGCAACATGTTCAAAACCAATTTTAGCATAGAAAGAGTGTAAAGTGTAAGCCCTGTACCTGGCATTGGGAGAAGGCAAGTTAAGAAGAAAACTATGAGATGGGCATTGAGTAGAGAAAGATGACCGAGTTGTGTGGGAGCAAAAGTAGCTAAGTATTGGCCATGCGTTGGTGTGGCTATGCGTTGAGAGTATAGCCGAGGCCTGACGAGAGTTGCCACTGATAGCTATGCGTTGAAGAAGGTAGCTCGGCATGGACGTAGATGTGAAGGAAGGGGGTGCGATAAGCGTTGGTGGTAGCCTGCATTGAAGTCTATTGTGCGTTAGATGGTTAGCACAGCTAAGTATTGGCCATGCGTTGGTGTGGCTATGCGTTGAGAGTATAGCCGAGGCTTGACGAGAGTTGCCACTGATAGCTATGCGTTGAAGAAGGTAGCTCGGCATGGACGCAAATGTGAAGGAAGGGGGTGCGATAGGCGTTAGTGGTAGCCTGCATTGAAGGCTACTGTGCGTTAGATGGTTAGCACAGCTACGCATTGAAGAGAAGGTATGCGCCGATTAGTTAAATATATAGAGATGAAGTGGAGATTAAGTCGGTGGTATATATATACATATGAGTGGACTGAGTATTCAATCATTTTAACCACATTTCAGAGCTCGAGTTGATTCCATTTCAAAGCTGAACAATGAAGGGAGGTAGAAGAAGGTGTTTATGTTGGTTTGGGGTGGAATTCTCATCGTTTTCGTGGAGGAACTAAAGCTGGAACAGAGAGTTCGGCTGGTGTCGCTTAATCTGAGTATCGTTCAGTGTTTGGAGAAGAACGAACTGTGCAAGCTGTGTCTAGGGTTGAAATTTTAAGGTTAGTAAGTTAACTCGAATGCTAGCAATTTTCATGAAGGATACTTGAGCCGAATTTGAGTAAAAGTGTGTTAAAACTCCAGGTAGAAGGAATCGGAGCTGAATTGCTAGATGATTGGGACCAATTCAGGGTTGTTTGGGAATATCTCTCAAACGAAGAGAACTTTCATTATGAGACCTTGAGGTAAGATAAGGGACTTATTTCTCTACAAGTTTGTAGAAAGGAAGAAGTTCTAAATCTGGCTGAAAATATGACTTTTAACAGATAGAAGTAAGAACAAAAAGGAAAGGAGGAAAACTCTGCTGTCGGGTGTCACTAGGAAGCTGGTGTCGCTGGGAATTGGAGAGTGAGTAGTGAGACAAATCTCGCTAGTGACGCAGAGGAGTTTTTCGTCTCACAAATCTCACTGGCTCTCGCTAGTCTCGCTCATCCTAGTCTCGCTAGTGTAGTGTCCTGTTGTGTGATTTCGCTAGTAATCTCGCTAGAAAAGTGGAATCTCGCTGGTAATCTCGCTAGTGACATAGAATATCGCTAATTATGATTATTTTGGGAAAAAGGAGAGTCTCGGTGATGGAACGAGATTAGAGTCTAAATATGCACACTTAATGATCATGGAAAGGAAGTTTAAGGAAAACTTAACGTGAGAAATGTGTATTTACAGGCCAAGAAGAACTCGGGAAGGCATATAATCCGCTCGGGGCCTAAGGACAAGTAGTGAGTGACTTCCTATTTTATATAATGATTACTCTTAGCATGTTTTATTAGTAATGTGTGAGTGGAATCTATCGTATGGTGTAGTCATTGAATATCTTGTGTTGTGCTGTGAAGTTTAAAGAATGTTATACGTATTATCTAAATGCAACCCATGGCTGAGGGATCACGTGTGAAGGCATATGGGGAATATGTTATATGATACTCAGTGTTGAGGAACCACGTGTGAAGGTACTTAAGTAGTCAATTGAGGTGTATTCCAATGCCGAGGGACCTTGTGAGAAGGTGTATGGAAATCCAATACATGATAGCTCAGTGCTGAAGGACCACGAGTGAAGGCACTTGAGCAATGGATTGATAGGAAACCCAGTGCTGAGGTACCACGTGAGAAGGCACATGGAACTCCGATATAGTGAAACTCAGTGCTGGGGGACAATATATGAAGGCACTTGAGGGTTTGAAATGCCGAGGGACGATATGTGAAGGCATTTGTGCCGAGGGACCCATGTGAAGGCATTTGAATATGTGAATGATGAGTATTGATACACGAGGTTGAGTGTGTTGAGCGTTGCTCCGCCACAGCTAGAAAAGGATAATTGTACCACTTATGGTATTGGTTGACTTAGGGATTATTATTTATATAAACATGTGGTAGTTTATGATGATCCATGTTAACTCAAGAAAGTTTATTAGTAATTAGATAAATTCAGTCACTCACTGGGCTTTAGGCTCACGCTTTCTTGCTTGTTTGTTTGCTTGTTTCAGGTAGCGAGCGCGTCCAGGACACCTAGCCTACAGAAGATTCTCGTCTGGGCCTACTTTGGATCAATTCTCTGGGATAGTTGTAATTACACAATTTATGTACATGTTTTTTTTGTCATACATGTTCCTTAGGGTATAGTGAGATTTGGTTTTGTAGTGTATATAATGAATACTTGTTGTGATGAGTTATGATTTAAGCATCTGGCTTGAGCAGTTATGTTTATCTTATGATGTTACGCTGGCATATAGTTAAGTATAAATGATCTGGTGTTGATCTATGTTATAGGTCAGAGGGAACGGGTGTATGCAGGTTCGCACCCACTCCTAGGTTAAGAAGGGAATCTGGGAGGGGGTGTGATATAAAGAAAGAAACTCTACTGTAAAGAAGCTCTTGATTGAGGAGGAACCACCAAGATATCCTTAATCTTCACGTCGGGAACTCGAACGGCACCAAACTCTCTCTCAAACTCTTTTTTCTCTTCCTTGCAGCCAACTCACTCTTTGAGGCTCTATATTGTGTTGTTCTCTATGTTTAGGGTTTCTAGAAATCCTCCAATGTATAGACTTGGCCGCCCAACTTTCTTTCCAAAATTGTTTATTTTTCAAATAAGGAAAGTTTGCGCCGCGACACTATGAAATGGCGCTGTTGCGCTGACCGACATAAAAGGGTGGTGTTGCCGCACTATGCGTCATTGAATCCTACCCTCAGCGCTGAGTCGCAACGCCGCACCAACGCTGCTGCGCTAACTTGACTAATGCTCTCAAGAAAATGCATCATGGCAACGCCAAGCTGGCGACGTGACACTGCCCTGTTTTTGGAATTTTTGTTACTCTTTCCTCATTTGCACTTGATTTTGGCTCGGTTTGGTTTCTTTGGCTTTCGATTCTTGTTTTCTTTGTTTTGACCTAAAAACCACTAACAAACAGGTGAAATCTAATATAAACTCTCTTAATTTAAGAGAATAAAAAACACTTTTAAAGCGCTTTTCACATATGTCATGACATTCTAGGAATTTAGCAAATGGACCAGGGCACTGTCCATTCTCATCATATTTTTCATAATATTCACCACCTAAATCAAACCTTACAATTTTCACCTTTCTATCTAATTGTCTTTCAATTTCATTGATAAACACCCTTAATGCATCTATCGCTTGATATTTTCTTTATGCAACAAGTAGATATATCCATAACGTGAAAAATCATCAATAAAGGTATTGGAATACTTTCTCCATCAAAAGATAGAACATCAAAAAGCTCACAAATATTGTATATTATTTCAAGGAGTTGAGCTTCTTGTGCCTACTTTAAAACATGTATGTTTTGTTTGTTTTTCCTTAATATTATCCATGCAAAGTTTCAAGATTAGTAAAATCCAAATCTAGAAGGATTTCATTCTTTACCAATCTTTAATTATTTCTTTGGATATGCTCATGCATAGTACGAAAACCATCAAACTTAATGGTGATTAAGTTACTCATTAGTGTTCCAGCAAGTGACTTATCAGCCGACTCAAACTGAGAACAATTTTCCACAATTTTTCATAAATTGCTCAGCATTTTCAATTTTAGTAATTCTAGATTTGATATTATTTTCTACAGTCATTCGCACAAACATTAGGCGTAATCTATTTGATCTTTCCCAAACTTTATAGAAAGATTTTTCCTCGACAATGCTAGCATTCGTAACTGCAACAGGTTTCCCACTTAAAAGTGTCAAATCAAGATCCAAAACATGAAGATGGAATTTTGTTTGCACTAATTAGAGAAATTGAGTTCATTAAACTTGATTATAGATGTAGCTCGTGAATGAAGAGAAACATAAGCAAATACTACAAATACAAAATAAATATGCTTATGCATTATTGCTTTAAGAAATAAACTTAAATATATAATGTAGACTTAGATAATATTAATAATCATTAACCATATGTTGAAGTTCTTCTTTAGAAGATACAACAACATACAACATTCATACATAATTGATGCTAAATTTAATTTCACATAATTGGTAATTAAAAGTGCTCAAATTAGATATATGAGTTATCTTTAGATATACTAAAAATATCTAACCAATCATCTTAATTAACCACAATAAAGTTCAAAATTATAAAACTACTAATCAACCTTTCGGTGATTCAAAATATTTTATAACAATGAACATCAATATACTCATGATAAAATCCTTAATGTTTCATAATATCATCTCCTTTATTAGCATCACATAGACATGAGTAATTGAATTAACTTTAATTTGATATCTATTAAACAGACTAATTTGGCCACTTTGGTGACTAACAAATTATTTATAACTTAGATATATCACACTAAAATAATAACAAAACATGAGCAATTGAATTAACTTTAATTTGATATCAATGGAACTTACACTTACTAATTTGGCCACTTTGGTGACTAACAAATTATTTATATTATAGATATCATAACAAATTAATCATAAATAAATACATACTTTAAACTATTCTTGTGATATATACATAAACATAAAAGATAATACCATACCTAATATGTTATACCAAACTTTATGGAATTTAAACAAGATATATTTATTATCTTCAAACTTAATAGAATAATCCAATCATTTGAAAGTATATAAAATTAATGGATAACATAAGTAAATTTTAACATTGATCGAGGAAATATGAATTCAAAATAAGCAATAATATGAATTTTGTAAACTCTAAATAATTGATAGTGTGATTATCTTTTGATTATCATTATTTTTTTTTTCTTAATCAAAAGATTTTTCATCAATTTATAAAACTTCCTTATTTCACAAATTAACTTTTATTTGATATTTATATAGAATTTATTAATTTGGTCATTTTGATATCATAATAACATAATTCCAAGTAATTTACCTCACACAATTTGCAAAATATTGTTAATAGAATATTTATGAAAGTTAAACTTCATACTTCTAAAATTGTGTAATTGAAATCACATGGATAAATCATAATTTAAATAATTATCATGTTGTACATGACACATTATTTGAATAAAACGCATAATTTATTATACTAAATATAATCAAATTTAAGTAGGCATAATAATATAGAAACCTTGAAAACATGGATATTCAAAGTAAAAAAATAGTTATGAAAACAATAATAATAATAATACAGAAACTTTGTAAATCTTATCCGTATTGGAAATTTCATTAACATTGATAAATGCTAACTTGCGGTGGCGAAAATCACTTTAATGGACTTCCGGCGGCGAAATCAATTTAATTCAAATTGATGATTAAAGAACTTATTTGTGTGATAAAAGAAAGTTTTATTTGTTGTAAAATTGAGGACCAAAATGACGAAAAAACGAGAGTACGAAAACAAAAATAAAATAGTAAAATAATAGTAAAATAATATAAAAATAATTAAAAAAAACTAAATTAAATAAAATAAACTTAAAATAAACTAAAATAAAGAAAGTGGAATTTTATAAAATTTCTTAACACCAATCTTTTCTCTTATTTTCCGATTGCCCGTGAAAAATTTAACAGATCGATAATTCTTAAATTTATGAAAACACACAATTATTTGTAGCAGAAACATAAAAGACATAAGTCTTTAAAAAATCATAAGTTCTCCATCAAGGCTATGTCGGATGATTTTCACAGTAACATTAATTAGAATAACATATCTTTGATAATAATCTTCTAAATGATTGTGTTTCTCTCTCTTGACTTTCCTTTAAAACTTAATTAGGTTTCTGATGAAGAGAAAATAACTACTTAATGAGGCAGATGATCAACTCCTAGGGTCTTTATATAGACACCTCCTTGTATCAAAGTGTTTAATTAGGAAATTATCTCTTACTTAATTTAGAAATTCACTTTTACTTAATTTAGAAATTATCTTTTACTTAATTGGCCCGATAAAAAAATTGGCCTAAAAGATAAAATAGTAGATAATGTAGACGGGTCACATTAATAACAATCTTAAATTTAAAATAAATCTAACACAATCTCCCAAACAAGCTCACTATATATGGCGTATGACAATTCCACATATCGAGGTGGAAATAGGATCGAGATTTTTCACGTCTCACCATAGTGCTCGGTTTGTCTTGTTTTCCAATTGATGAATAAGAAGGAAAAGAGAACTATTGAATTTTTTGACTCACCCCTAGCTACATGTCCTTTGGACCCTTCGCCTGCCACCGGTAGAAGCAAGCTAGCCCCCTAAGTTGGTTGCACCTTTTCCCTTTGAATAATAAAGTTGGTGGCCCAAACACTCCCAACTTTAAGTGAGTGGAGTGGGCTATTATAACCCACTCCATGTTGTGGGGCTTCAATTATAATATTAGGTGTTTCTTTTAACTATTTTAACTTATCTTTTCTTTTTTTTCTTTGTTATAATGTTTACTATTTTCTATACAGATTAAAATAATTTACACCCCAAACACATTATGACCTGACTAAAATAGTCTTTACTCCAAACACAAACTATTATAATCTATAAACTATAATAACCAGCTCAACATTCCAAACGCCCCCTTTAGATTTGAGCTTTCATAGAACTAACAATTTAGGCTTTTTCGAATAACTATTTTATTTTAAATTTCTATTTTTACAATTAGGGATTGTTTTCTTAATATTTTTATCATAGTTTTCACTTTTTATAAGGAAACATTTGAATTCTTAGTCAAAATCTAAAAACAAAAACAAGTCTTTAAAAACTATTTAAAACTATTTTTTTTCTTAGTTTTTCAAATTTTGGCTTACTTTATGAAATAATGGTAGAAAGTGGACAATATATATAACATAGAAATTTAGAAATGAAAGTAGAATTCATAAGCTTAATTTTTAAAATAAAAAAAAATTAAAACTAAATGGTTATGAAACGGAGTTTTATCTTTCAATTTTCAGTTGGAAATAATTTAGTCTCATATATCCTAATTTGTAACAACTTATGTCTAAACTTATTTTTTTATTTTTATTTTTTAAACTAACTTAGGTCTAAGCTTTTAATCCCTATACTAGAAATTTGTAATAATTTAATCATTATCGTCAATAATCTCATAAAGATTAAGTGTCATAATGACTTAGTTTTTATAGTTCATAAATAAATTTGATTTTCAATAAGTTTATTGATTTATATGTGCAAGAAATTTCATTAAAATTAATAAAATTTTCATGGTAGGGATTAATTATTACAAGTTGTAAATACAGATGCTACATTGTTACTCATTAAAGTTTGGGGAGCAAAATGTTACAAATTTTAGAGTACAATAATTAAATTTAGGTGTGTACATGGGTTGAGTTAGATTGGGTTGAGGGTGTCTTTTTGGACAAACCAAATAATTCGGGTTGGTTGGATTGATAATCCAAAATACTCAAATAAAGTCACCAATCCAACCTAACCTTTAAAATTTAGATTGGGTTGGGTTGGGTTGTCGGTTTATAACTTATTTTTTATTTTTAATTAAAAATATGTAAATTTATCTACAACACATAACTAATAACTAAAATATCATAAAGAAAATGTTAAATACCAAATATTTATGATATTTATTATAAACTTTAAACAAAAACAAACATCATAACAATTTTAAAAGGAAATATTAAAAATTCACAAATTAATCAATACAAAGTAATCAAACTTTAAGCAAAAAGATATAGAAAATATTAAAAATTCACAAATTAATCAATACAAATTCAACCCAAATTTTTTTCTAGCCAATTTGCGACCTAACCCAACCACAAAAAAAAAAAAAAAAAAAAAAAAAAAAAAGAATTGAACCAACCCAACCCAAGAACAAAACTAACCCAACCCAATTTTTACATTTTGAATTGGATAGTTTGTTCGAGTTGTCAGATCATTTGATCACTCCTAATTAAATTGTTACCAATTAAAGTTCAAACACTAGATTTTTACCATGGATTAAAAATGTTTCTTAACCCATGTAAAATTAGTTATTCATGTGTTTAAGATGGGCAATTGAATGACAATGATACTTAAATTGATTACAAGGTTAAACAATAAAGGTTCTTTTTTCATACAATTTTTTCTGTTTTATATATATATATATATATATTTCATACTAATGTAGATAAAGTATACCAATAGTTTCCTTCAACACGAGATAAAGATTCATAGCATTTACTTAAGAGACATCCAAAATAATAGAAAATAAACATTAGTACATCTAATGCTATATCATAATTAAATTACTACCTATATAAACAAATATGATTATAATGGATATATATGAGGCAAATATGGAGAAGATAATTGTTAAAATGGACAGAGCACAGTTGATTAAGTATGTATTATGAACTTTAAGATAGAGTTGATTCTCTATTGACATATTGTTAATATATATCTATTTAATTTAAATGTGCATCAACATTAAATTCCCAATGGGGTAACTCATATAAGTTTTAACTCTAATGCTTCTTTCACCTTGTGAGTAGTGGGCTTTGGAGCTATTGTTCGTAATTTTGATGTATGATTTCAATGCAAAAAGCTCTGAAGTTCATCAGTACTATTGAGCTCGTCGAGGTTGCTGCTCTCCTTGACGAAATTATTAATATGAGGAAGCAAGGAATTTTCTTTAATGGGTTGAAACATATTAGATAATAAATTAGAACTTACTTGAAGGTTGAGACTATTTCAACAACGAAGTCCAAACCATTGTTCACTATGTAAATATTAAGATATATTAGAGGTGAAAATGGACATACAAATTGTACAAAATAGAATCTAAACAAGATTTATTTTTCTTAAAAAAATAACAATTTAAAAGCCAAAATAACAATTATTTAGTCTCAAAACATATCTTTAGCCGTAAATATTAAGATATACCAAGGAGTAAAAATAGGACACACGAGATCTATTTTTCTTTAAAAAAAAGGAAGAAGAAAAAAGAAAGAAAAAAAAACCCAAAATACTAATTATTTAGACGCCAAAAGATATCTTTCTATGATAGAAAATAAAATCTAAAAATCAGTTGGGATGACTTGATTGTAATTTCATAAATATTCTAAGGGTATAACTAGAAATTAAAATCTTCACTCTCCTCCGCTACAAATCTGTTAGCCATTTTTTGCAATATAACTTGTGAAATGGGTATTTATCATTATCATGTCTTATTTGTAGTTATTTCTCATAATTTTCCGTAAAAATTTACGAATGTTTGGCCCACCAAATTTAAATGTTGGTGGAGTTAAGTTGCTTATTTTCAACTCTCCTTCTCTTCAATGTTTTGTTCCACGCGTCAACTAGCACCAGAGATTACTGTTGCCACACTCTAACAACAAACTCTTATGACCACCTTTATGTGGCCAACTCCAAGCTCCAACAACCACCTTCAACAACAACTCTGGAGACCGCTTCCAATGATCAACTTTGGTGACAACCACCTCTGACAGCTAATACCGACATTCACCTCAGGTGATCAACTTCAACGAAAACCATCTCTGATGATCAACTCAAGCGATAACCACCATTGACAACCAACTTCGACGCTCATCTTGGATGACCAACTTCAACTACCAACTTCATCGGTCATCTCCAACAACTAACTTTGACAACCAACTTGACCGATCATATACTAAAAGAAAACATTAAAAAAAAAAAAAAAAGATCAACACAACTTTGTACCCCAAACACAGACAATTATTACCAACTCAATTCAACCCTACATCTCAAACATAAACAATTATTATACCAACTCAACTCAATCCTACTTTGTGAGCCAAACATACCTTAACACATTTATTGCACTAACAAATGTCTTATACATGTCTAACAAATGTAGGAGTGTTCAAGTGTCTAACATGGGTACACTAACCAAACTAAAGTATTTGTGCTTCTTAAAAAAAAAAAAAAAAAAAAATTGTGATTGGAAAGATAAATTTGTCCTTTATGATAATAATAATGCTAAAGAACACATTACACAAATGGTTGTCAATCAAAATATATCCCGCTTGACAAGTATCTAGGTATCATGTTACAGTTTTGTTTTTAAAAATTTTCCTTGTTTTTCTTACCACTAGATCTTTACCATATTTTTTTTCATTTTTCCTAGTTAAACATATGTGAATTCTTGGCCAAATTTT
This sequence comes from Citrullus mucosospermus, assembly GCA_030954485.1. Lineage (NCBI taxonomy): Eukaryota > Viridiplantae > Streptophyta > Magnoliopsida > Cucurbitales > Cucurbitaceae > Citrullus > Citrullus mucosospermus. Next base: position 21,815,753 of record CM062057.1, read on the forward strand.
AAAAACAATAGGATTTTAAAAATTACTATTTTAGTTTTCAAAACTTAGTTTCATCTTTTAAAACACTCCTAAAAATGTAAATAACAAAACAAATGAATCAAAATGTGAAAATAGTGTTTATAAGCTTGATTTTCAAAAATGAAAAGTCAAAAACTAGATTGTTCAGAAATGGGATTTTAGAATACATTTGATTTCTTAGCTAAATTCGAAACATAATGTTTATAATCTTTGAAAATTGCATCCGATTTCTCCCTATTTATTTATAATTGTTTTCATGTATCTTAAGAATACATTTATTTCTTAGCCAAATCCTAAACATAAAAATAAGGTTTTGATAGGGATGCTTTCAAAAATACAAAAACGGTTGAAAATAGTTACAAATATAGCAAAATTTTACTTTCTATCTGTGATAAACTACGATAGACCCAGATAGACATCTATCACCTTACAATTTTAAAGAGAAGATTCGACTTTGAGTCTTTATACAATTTTGTGAGATTTTATACGTTGATTCAAACTTTTAGATCTTATTTGATTACTGACAAAATTTGTGTGAGAATTAGACAAATGAAAAAAAAGTATTTATATGAAAATAAAATGAGAGTATCTAAATATGAGTTGTTTTCAAATGGGTTATTTTCCAACGCAAGAGGAGAAAGAAAGAGAGTATTGCAAAAGTGAGGGTAAAAAGATGAGGGAAAAAATGTTAAACCTTCAAGTAGAGAAGAGAGAAAATAAAAGAAGGGAGCGATATGATTTCTTTTATTATTATTATTATTATTAATAATTATTATTATTATTATTTTGACAATATTTGGAATGTAAAAATTGAAGCTCTAACTTCAAGGTTATAGTACAAGCATTATGCTCATTTTGACATAATATATGAAAGGAAGATACTTGGGTGCAACCAAACTGCACACGATAAAAATGTGTCATAAGACACTTATTTATAATTTTTTTTCATTAAAAATGACTTTTCTTTTTCTTTCTTCTGTTGATATAAAAGAGAGGGAGGCACCTACTCACACCCCTGTATGAAATTTAGATAAACAACTTCTATCCATATACTACCGAGGGTTTTTATATTCTTTTTAACAAGTTAATGGTAATAAAGTACCCTTTCAAAGTTCAAGAGTTTTTTTAAAATGTACTAAAAAAATAGTTTTGAAAAGTATACTAACCATTTCTGCCCATATACTAACAATGAAGATATTTTTTATTATTTTATATTTTAGAAGTATTAATGAAAATTTTGAAAGTTCAATAATATTAACAATTTCAAAAAAAAAAAAAAAAAAAAAAGTTAAAAAGGTATTTTTGAAAATTGAAACTTAAAAAACCAAAGTACAAATGTATCCTAAAATTACTCTTTGAAATTCACAGCAGAAATTGTTATTCTTGAGATCACATGGAGGAAAAAGTTATTACAAATGTCATCCACAAAGGTTAAGCTCTTCTATAACTGCTGAAGAAATAAACTTTCTGACAAATTTGGATATGCTGTGAACAGCAAAACTGAGAGGGCTCAAAACCTCAGTACATGGTTTCCAACATAAATGGCTTTGGCAAACATTGTACCACCTCCATCTATCTATGTTATATGATGCCCCTCCTTAAGTTTGCTAAACCCACAATCTATACCTATTTTTCTCATCCTAATTTACCATCTTGTAACAACACATTTTCACCTTTCAATATGGATTTCAACAGGAAAAAAAAAAAAAAAAAAAAAAAAAAAAAAAAGAACTGTGAACCTCTACTTTCCTGCGACAACTCGAAAAAGCTTCCCTCTGATGATTGATACATGTCGACTACCGTATATTCTCAGTTAATTTTCGGCTTCGGACGCCTTGGTCTTAGAAGAACGTAGAGAAGGCCCAAAACGACCATGAAGGCAGGAATGGTCGTTCCATCAAACACAACCTCTACTTTTCTCTCTCGTGAGCAGTGAATGGGATGAAGAAGAGCTAATGTCGTGTTTACTTGATCAGCAAACCTACAAAACATACAAAAGTGAATATGCAATCCATATTAAATTTCAATTACTCCCTGTGCATAATGACCTAAAAAGCTCAGCGAGATTATTTACTATTTATTTTTTGTTCAACATTAACGTAAGTTAAAAATGATGGGGGAAAAATTAATACAAAAGGTGAGGAAATCATGGTGGACATAATATCCCGTAAGTTCAGAATCATGGCCACATCTCCTCTGTTTTTCTTTACCAATATTATACAAAAAGAATTTGCTTGAAGAAATCTTTTTCAAAAATGAGTCTCAACATTGAATTAATGAATTGAGACTAATGCTCAAATTACAATATGGGAAACAAGAGCACAAAAGACCAAAAGATCAACGAGTGCATCCGGGCATCTTAACTAGGTTAACACCTCCTTATCACTCTCATCATTTCCATTAAAAAAACGTCCAAGGACTAAATAGTAGTCCAACAAGGCAAGATAAGATAATTCCCCCAATACAATGGGGCAATTCAAAACAAGAGAATGTAAATATAACGCCTAGGATGGACAAATAAAAGCATGCCAATTTAAACATAAATCTTGAATAGAAAAGTCTTCAAAAGGCTTGGATAAAGTGCACCAAGAAGAAGCATTTCAACGGGCAATCTCAAAGTGATCCAACCAACCAAGTTGTTTATCGTGGAACACTCTTTGGTTTCTTTCAAACCAAATTTCAGCAAACGTTGCCTTCACCACACCCAAATTAATTGAGGACCCACTTTCAAAATTGGACCAATTAAAGACATCTCCAAACACCCAATCCAAGTTAAAGAAGGCGAATAATCTCCACCAGCAACGGGCTGAGTATGTGCAAGCAAAGAAGAGATGTTGCAAATCTTCTCCATCCTGTTTACATAAGTAGCACATAGGAGACAAACAGTGAGGGAAATTTCCTTTGCATCACTGAGGAGCAAATCAAGTAACCAAAGATCATGATCCACACAAGGAGGTTAACTCGCCGAGGACTTTTGGTTTTCCAAATTGCCTTATAAACCAACTTGTCTAAAGGAGAGGAGGGGGACAAGTATGCTGAAAATGATTTGACAAAAAAAATTTCCAGAAGCCTCTAAAGACCATGATCTTCTATCAAAATTCTCCGAAACTTGCCTATCAGAAATTAGCCCAAGTAAATCTTGGAAATCCACTATTTCTTCATCTTTTAGCAACTGCCAAAAAATAATGGACCATGAAGAAGAAACATCCCAATGAGTTGGCTGCTAATGATCCGTTGGGAAGTAAAACCACCCTATGCAATCGTGGGAACTGAATGCTCAATGGCACCAAGCCATCCCACGGGTCTAGCCAAAAGGCAACTCTCTTACCGTTTCCAAGTTTAAAAGTAGACAAGGCGTCCACTTTCAGCCAAGTTCTAGAAATAGCTAGTCCAAGGGCTTCTTAAACTGTTGACATTCTTTCCAGCCCTATGCCAATTATAAGTATCTTTGTCGTGTATGTTCCTAACAACTTGACACCCAAGGGAGTTTTCTTCATCCACGTACTGCCAGCCCCATTTAGCTAGCAGTGCTAAGTTCTTTGCTTTTAGATCTCCAAATCCAAGTCCTCCATCACCCAAAGACTAAGTAACAATTTCCCATTTCACCAAATGATTGATCTTGCTTCCATTGTGCCCTTCCCCAAAAAAAAAATTCCTCATGATTCTTTCCAAAATAGAAATGACTTTTTCAGGCATTAGAAGCATGGACAAATAATAAGTGGGACAAAAAATAAGTGGGAAGGTTGGATAACACTGCTTTAGACAATGTAGCTCGCCCACCTCTAGACAAGTTAAATCTCCTCCATTTACCAAGTTTTGCATGAATTTTATCAATCATTGGTTGCCAAAAAAGAAATTTTCTTTGGATATCCACCCAGAGGCAATCCGAGGTATAGTAGAGGCAATTTTTCTGCTTTACAATTCAACCTAGCAGCCGTGGACAACAGCTCATTATCATCCACATTAATCCCACACAAGGCCGATTTTTCCCAATTAATTTTTTGCCCTAAACACTATTCAAACAGCTCGAGGTACTATCATCATACTTGCAAAAGAGGAGAGTGTCGTTAGCAAACTAAAGGATAGATACATGAATCTTTTCTTTTCCCACCACAAAACCTTCAAACAAGCCATTCCCATGAAGCTTGTCTAAGAGGGCCCCCAAAACTTCACTTACTAAAAAAAAAGGAATGGAGAGAGAGGATTACCTTGCCTAATTCCCCTTGAAGCATATATTCTTTCTCATGGTCTCCCATTGATGAAGACCGAGAACCTTGGATTCTTTACACAACCCATTATCCATGAGATCCAAAGAGGATTAAATTTTTTAAAAGCCATAATCTTTTCAAGAAAGCCCCAATCAACACAGTCAAAGGCTTTCTCAGGATCGAGTTTGAGAATCCACCCCTTTTTTCTTCTTAGCTCGATATTCTTCCACCACTTCGTTTGCAATCAACACTGGATCAAGTATTTGTCTTCCCCCTATAAAGGCACTTTGTGTTGGGGCAATTATTATAGGCATAACTTTCTTCAATCTTTCGGCATGGATCTTGGCAACAACCTTGTAGGTTAAAGGTACTAAGGCTAATCCGCCTAAAATCTTTGACAAGAACTGCATCCTCTTTCTTCTAAATCAAGCATATGAAGTTTTCCTGAACACAGGCATTAAGTTTTCCATTCTCATAAAAGTCCTCAAATAAGCTTTGGAGAGTCCCTTCCATCAATTCCCAAAATTTGATATAGAACTCAACCGTAAATCCATCTGGACCTAGCGCTTTACTTTATCGAGAGCCTTCAAAGCCAAAAGAGTTTCAGTTTCTGAAAAGCTAGTAGTAAGCATAGCATTCTAATTTGGAGTGACACATGGCCAATCAAAGCTCAGAGGGTTGTATCGAGTTCCGGGGAGACTCGTGTATAAAGAATCATAAAATTCCAAAATGAGGCTTTCAAACTCACGAAATGGAGAAGTTGGCACCCCTTAGTCGTTTACTAGTTCTGTAATTAAATTTCTCCTCTTTTGGCTGTGAGGAATCGATGAAAGAAGCTGGAGTTTTCATCACCCAACCTAATCCAATTTAACTTGCTTTTTTGGATTAAGTTTCCTTCCTCCAATCTATAAAGACTCAATAATTCAGCCTTCAAGCATGTTCTGACAATTCTGATTTCATTGTCAAATGAGGACAAGTTGGACGCTTCGGCCATAGTATCATATTTGTCAATTTTTTTTCTAGTAGCTCTTCTTCCTTTCTTTTTTGCGTCTTTTGAAATTCAGCATGCCAAGCTTTTACAGCAGTCTTCACCTTTCTCAAATTTCCACCCATTGATTCGGCTTCTGCCCCCTTCTTTCTCGATGATCTTGGTACAATCTTCATTCAACAACCAACTATTACAAAATTGAAAGGGGATGGACCCCAACATACCGATCCAGCCTCAAGTAGCAAAGGAAAATGATCTGAGAGTGTACTAGCTTGCGGAATGACTCTTGAATTTTCAAAAGCTTCATCCCAAACTTTGGTGATAAAGAATCGATCAATCAATGATCTAGATATTGATCTTCCTTCTCGTGACCAAGTATATTGACCATTGGAGAGGGGAACTTCCATTAGGTTAGCTGCTTCAATAAAACTACTGAATTTTCTCATTCCTTTTGTAACTCTACCAAGGGGAAATCTCTCATGTGCCCAGTGGGTGATGTTAAAAGTCTACTCCAATACGCCATGCCTCTATACAATAATCTGAGAGTGATATTAAATTCTGGCCAAACAAATCTCCTTTCTTTGTGATCCAGCAAATTTTCTTGCAAATTGTGATGCATTTGACTAATAAAGAATAGCCACCTTTGAAAGTTTCAGTCACTGAAAGCTTGCTCGCTCATGTCCCACATGGTTAGAATACCACCAGATGTGCCAAAGACTCCACGAATTGCTAGCCAATGTCTTTGGAGCTCCACAAGGATTTGATGACAGCCATGTCAAACTCATCTTTCTTTGATTCTTGAATAAGTACTATGTCGGGGTTATGCTTTTTGAGGTCTTTTAAGAGCTATTGTTTAGAAATATCTTTGAGTCCTCTCGCATTCCAAGAAACAATCTTCATTTTAGGGTTGCTAGCTAGATAAAACAATCTGATTTTGTCAAGGAAGGAAAGGTCAACTCAGTGTTAAACCGCAATCTTCAGCGATAGATTTCAAATGAGTTGGAATTTTTGAAGGATGCAGCGGAGAAAAGTAGGAAATGCCCCTCTTATTGGCTTTTAGGTCACTTTATTTTGAAACAGAGTATTAAGGTCTGCTATTGCGTTGTCCTCTTGCACTGAATCATCTTGGTCTTCTTTATTCTTAAAGCAATCGGAATCCTCACTACTGACACTAATAGGAGAATCACTGTCTGATTCAAACTTCTTTTTCTGGAAGAATATGAAGGATGCCATGGTGATCCTCTAAAAACAAAAAGAACCTTTGAATTAGGAATAGAAAAAACAGAGTGTTTGAAGTGTTGAGTCGATGGGGAATGAGAAGCAGACCCCTTGGAAGAAACAGGGGCTTGAGCTCGAGCACAACACACTTCTAGCAAATCAGGATTGTTGTCTATTATGCTGATCTTGAAGGTACCTCTCTTTTTTCTAGCAAAATGCGTAGGGAATGGCTTTAGGAGGCGGGAGAACTATGAAATTTTGATTGGATTACTGACTTCTTCGAACAGGGCTATCTTCAAAAATGGCTGTGTGTGAACATAAACATTTGAGGAGGATGCGATCGATTTTGAGGGGACAGAGGATGTTGAGCTGTTATTTTTAGAGCTTAAGCTTGATAAAACATTCATTGTGAGACCAAGTGACTGTTGATTGGGCTTCAAATGTTAAAAAGGACCTTATTGTTTTCCATGTCCTCAACGTAAAACTATCTGAGCTCAAACTAGATGCAGAAAAAGGTTCCATTCACCTAATAGCTTACGATTTCCATTTTTGCAAGACAAAGTTCCAATCGCCAAAAAAAATGGAGTGGTTTACCCGGTGTCGCTGGAGAAGGGGAAAAGATAAGCCGGAGGGGGAGGGAGGTGGGAGGAGAGAGGAGAGAGAAGAGAGAACTTACCTATCCTTTGTTGCTTTTATTGAGACTTGTTTGCTTGAAGAAATCTTAACAAATGCCATAAATAAAGCAGAAGCTGATTGATACAAATATGAGTATCTTGCCTTCTGTTGCAAACCAAATAAAAAATATTAAGGGGGTGTTTAAGGCGATGAGTTGAGTTATGAAGTCTGGAGTTAATCTGTTAGAGTTAGGAAGTCTATATTTGGGGTGCAAAGTTGTTTAGTGTGGAGCTAGGAAACATTAGAGAGAGAGAGAGAGAGAAAAATGGAAAGTTAGAGTTCTTCGATAAATGTACAAACTTCAATAGTGAACACTGCTGGAGTTGGTGGAGTTGAGTTATTCAACACTGACTTATGAAGTCAGTAAGCAAACACCCCTAAGAGAAATTTCTTTACATTCACGAAACAGTGAGTTGCATACAAAGTGTTGGGTGTTCACTAAATGACACCAAAATTTATTTGTGTTGGCATACTATTTCATATCATACACAAGTTCGTACGAACCAATCCTAATATACTTTTCAATCATTAAGACAGTTTGAAGGTTAAAAGAAACATTTATATAATAAACGTTTGCATAAAATAAAAGCAATGATTTGAAGAGCCTGACCCTTTAGATGCCTCATTTAGGGTGTGCAACAATCTTACTGCGTCAATATACCGCAACTCTCCAGAAACGGTTGAGATCTGAGAATATAGAGATTATACATAATTATGAACTCAGTTGTTCGTAAAGCAGGAAGAATGTTAGAACCACTGCAAGTTTTGGAGAAGTTTAAGGCACTTACTCTTCTCCAGAGGCTAACAACATACTGATGCTTTTTTACAAGCTCACGCTCCTGTGACAGGAAGAGCTTGAAGGACTTTTCAGCTATTTTTTTGTAAAGGCTTTACTCCCACAGAGCTTTAGGTTAAAACAATAACAGTGCATAAGCGAGCAAGAAAAAAAAACTTAGTAAGGTGGTGATAAGGCATTTTAACATTTGTATTCCAAGAGCCAAACTATGTTTCTAGGCAAGGATACTGGTACGCTCCATCAGTAAAAGATGAATAGCTGAATTGACTCGCTGTATTGATTCTTCAAGGGCTGTGATGATATAACTCCGAGCAATGGTATCAGACTGAAACTGAGAAACATGCCATCCACGGGAAGTAATGGAAAATGGGTTGCAGCCTACTGACCATATCCAATCCTATAATATTAAAAAAGTGGTTGCAATAGATGTGATGTAATCTAGTTAGTCATTATATTTAACAGAATGTTCACATTCAGATGCTATTTATTTTTAAAGAAACCATGGAGTACAAAGGACTCAAACTCATAAATCCTTTTAATAAGAAACATACAAGAACACATGAAAGTAAACATGGAAAGCAACCATTTCTAGGCATTACCTAAAACACAACCAAAACAATTGCTCTAAGAATACCCAATTTGTACCCTAAGAAGCACGAACATGGATAGAGACACGACGTGGCATGGATACCAACACATAATTTTTTCAAAATCTAAGACAAGAACACGAAAAGGACATGTTTATTAAAATATACATTTTTCAAAGTACAAATCATTTTCGTACAAGAAGGAAATTTAAAATCAATGAGTATATGCATTTATATGCTTAAAAAATTAGTTTGATGTATTTTACTAAAAAAATTCATTTTTTTTTTTACAAGAAACGAGAAGATTCATTGATATAAAAAAAGAGACTAACACTCAAAAAGAAGTACAACAAGTGAATTTGCAATGAAAACAAAATACCAAAGTAAAGGCCAAAAACCCAAAACTCTCAAAGCTAAGAATGGAGAAAACAAGGGAAACTAGAGAACAAGGGTCTTCCAAACAAACAAAATAAGAACCCTGCAGGTTTCAACAGGTGCATTAACAGAATAGGTACATACGACAAAAAGACATTGAAAAAGATCTTCAAACTGATTTCCCTCTGAAAAACCAAGAACTCATTTTTAGGGCACAATTAAATATTAATTTATGGTGATAGAGGCCTAATCTCTTGCATCTATAAATCACAAACCTCAAGTAAAGAATGAAAATTGTGAGGAATTGAAGAAAACTTATCCACTGATGTTGCTGATTGCAAAATCTCAATTAAAATCTTCCTATCATCAACTGCAAAAAGATATTCAAAAGCTTCTTCTAAAGATCCACATCAGGAAGATCATCGATCTTGATATCAACTAACTGCTCTTTGACCTCCTCACTACTCATGCCAACCTTAGTTTAAAATTCAATGGTAGAAAAAACTAATTGAATTTGACAAAGAGATTTGAAAGGATACAGTATTGGAATGAGGACTTCGAGAAGGTAAAGAAAGTAGGCTACACCATCAAATTGGATAAAATCCAGTTAGATATTTTGAGATGTAATTTATAAAGAAGAGTGGAATCAGAATGTAAATCCATCAAAAGTTTTTCCAAAAAAAAAAAAAAAAAAAAAAAGCTTGTGTACCCAAAATTATGGAAATCAGTTAAAAAAAAAAAAAAAAAATGTATGGTTACTCCATGGTGGAGACACTTCTTGGAGACAACCTATTTATAGGACTCAAGCAAGAGGCGTGCGGCTCATAACTACCTAATCAACAACTGAGCGTAACCTCTAAAACAAACCAACTAATAACAGAATACAACTGAAAGTATAACAACAAATATCTACTAATATGCCTACATCACTCCAACCCAAAGGATTTCACTATGGTACCTCAACTGCTGTATCATGGGATGGACTGTATGCAAGATGGAGAGGGAGCAGACCGGAAAGATGTTCTGCAGTAGCAGAAAGAGCAGCTTTGATTGGCTTCCTACGTATTGAAAGGTATAGAAGAAACAAACAATTAATATTCTAAGATAATTCCTGATGACAGAAGCCTTTAAGGTTAACTACTAAAACAAGTGGTAAACCATATTTATTGAAAATGAAGCCGTTCATTTTTTCTAAAAGGAAACAAGACTTTTCATTGATTAAATGAAAAGTGAATAGCGCTCAAGATACAATGAAACAAAATGAAGGAAAAAAAAAAAGAAAATACAGCAATTACAACCATTACGGCCAAATATAACCAAAAAGAGAAGACAAAACTTTGATCAATCTCAAACTAAAAATCCAAATAGCAACTAATCTTGAAAGGCTTGAAGAATTCTTCCTAAGCAGAACTCGTCAAAGTAAACAAACACCACAAGTGGACAAAACAATTGTGGGAAAACTTCCGAATAGCCCAACCAAACTGGAAACTGTTGTCACATTTCATTTACAAAAAAAAGGGGTTGAGAACAGAAAAGAAAAGCAAACTTTGAAGCAAGAAGCACTCCTAAGATAATCGTATTGAAATGTCTTCCACATGTTTAGCACTTGTATAGTTGTATTATGGTGTCACTGATGATTACCACAAGTTTGGGTTCCACACTTTTACCTCAACAACTAAATAAACCATATATCTACAAAATGCCATAAGTGACAGAGAAAGCATTTTCTGTTTATTATCCTAGCACACAATCATGCATATTGATCCAAATAGAAAAATAAAGGATTACAATATTTTTTTTAGTTCAACCACATGTGGAGAATTTGAACATTTGGCTTCATATTCGAGTGTTGCCTAAACCAACTGCATTATGCACAGGTTAGCAAAAGGATTATATTATTAGTTTTCTGTTTCAGAATAGAATAAAACACAAACTACATTTTCCTCCCCTTTTCTAACTATAATTCTCCATCCTAATTAATGGATCCTTTGAACAAAAAAACAGTCTAATGTTTGAGTATTTTTCCAAGTTAATCCTTGATGTTTTAAAAATTTTTAATTCGGGTCAGGTAGGGCAGTTGTCGGGTCAAAAAAGAATGCACGATCAACACCATTTTCTTCCACACAGGAGCAGTCATTCTCTTCGTTTTCTCCTTTTTCTTTTTCAACTAAACATTTGTTTTAACCATCATGGCTTAGCCTAGGTAAATACGAGGCATGACCTTGATAAAGGAGAGACTATGGTTCAATCCATGGTGACCACTTACCTAGGATTCAATATTCTACAAGTTTCCTTGACACCCAAATGTTGTAGAGTCAGGCGGGTTGTCCTATGAGATTAGTCGAGGTACACGTAAGCTAGCCCGAACACTCATGGATATTTACATTAAAAAAAAAAAAAAAAACTACATATCTGTTTTCGATTCCTCCATCACTTGGATCATCATCGTCTTCCCTTGATTTCTACAAGAACAATTCTTCATGCCCAATTCAGTATCAACATCTTCACAAGCAACTCCTCCTCCTAGATTAGCATTTCAAACGCCATCAAAACATTTTGTGTTCGCTCCTTCACATTCAACAACTTCTACTTCTTCAATTATGTTGTGGGTTTTTTCATCTCCTTTAACACATGTGACTGCACCTAATTTCTTATAATCAAATTGCACAATGGTTGGGTAGAACTCATGATCTACATCTCTTTCTTTGATTTTGTTTTCTCTACTCAAATCGCCTACATTATAGTCTGATTTTGTATCACCTTCTTCAATTGATTTTTCTTCTCGTCTCCAGGCTACTTTGCACGCAACATCTTTGGATGCATCTCCATTTTCTCTTCTTCTACATACTTGAAATTTGACTATGTTTCCTAGGGTATTTGATGTAGTAAGATTAGGGTAAAGTAGAGTATCTTGGTTAAGTCCTTAATTGATTAGGTTAAGGATTAGTTTCATTGATGGATTAAGATTAGGATTAGTTTGCTTTACACTTCTCTATAAATAGATGGATTGTATTCTTGTTTTGATAACTTTTGATTAATAATAAAGATTTTGATTTTATTCTTGGAGATTTCTCTTTTGCTATCATTTAGGCTACATCGGTATTTCTTGGATCTTTTCCACACTATACAAGATTATTTCTTTTTCGAACTGTTGCTAATGATCTGACAGTTTATTTATATTCTAAGTCATTCTTCCAAATATATGTTGGATTTTGGCCACACATACTACTCTCATTTCCTCCAATGCTTTAGGACTGATGCAGAAATTGTGTGTTCTTGAGTATATTTCAACCTCATAATTGGAAATTGGTGTAAGTTAAATCGCGGACTGACCAAAAGCTTAAGTTGATGGATAAAAGTAAATTTAATATTATATCAACACTCTAACACTCCCCCTCACTTGTTGGCTTGAAATATGTAGAAAATCCAACAAGTAGAAATCAATATTAATTGGAGAGGAAATAACATTATAGGAATTTGAATACACGACCTCCTGGACCTCCAGCTCTAATGTCATGTTAAATCATCAATTGACCAAAAAACTCTAATGGGTCAAAGTAACTTTAGTACTACATAACACTAATAGTTGATTAATGGGTTTCCTTGAATAGGTTTCAGTCTTTTATGGTTGTGCTTTGTAACCAAAAGAGTGTTTTCTGATTTTGAATGTCCTAGCATACTCCATTTTCAATGATTCTTCAAATTTCTTCTCTAAAGGGTTCCCTTGTAATTAGATGTGTGCTGTTCGACAATGAGCACAACTCACAAAAATCCCTCTTGCGATTGTTGTTGCCAAGAATTTTTTGGTCTTCCACCAGCAGATTCAACATTGGCCTTGGCAATGCTCTAATACCAAATTGATGTAGCCTAGGAATGACTAAGGAGAGAATCCTCCGAGAATCAAGCTTATAAATCTTTATTATCAATCTAAGTGTAAAGACTACATGAGAGGAGTCTCCTATTTATAGAGAATAACACCTTTTTCAATCTTTCCGATAGGATCCTTTCAGTAAAATCATGAGGTGAGGCTAATAGGTTTGTACTCCCTGACTGATTTAGCATCCATTTTTTTCAAGATGAGGCAAATATAGCTCTTTAAAGATGACATTAATTATAGCATTATTATTTTTAACACACATTTTAATATCATCTTGTTCAAATATTATTTTTTAAAAAATTCAGAAGTGTATCCATCCGGCCCAAGGGCTTTGTTTGTTGTACCCAACTCGTTAAAGGAGAATATCTTCCACCAACAACGAAAGCTCTAAAATATTACTTTGTTCAATGGTAATAGGGCTCCAACTTCAATCAATGTCAAGAGGGATGGATCTCAAGCCATCTTTCTTTTTATATAAACCCTTGCTTAAGTCAACAAGTTCTCCTTCAATATCACCATCGGTAAGTGAGCTTTGCCCAAATCTATCAAGGATTTCCACAATCGTATTTTTTCTCCATTTAGCAGCCATAATACAGTAGAAATATGAAGAGTTTTTGTCTCCCTCAATCACATTTTGGTTTCACTAAAGAAGAATGAGGTGGTATTGATTTCAACTGCAAACCACATTTTTCAATCAAAGGAAAGAATTTGGCCAAAATTATGGGTGACTTATCTACTTGATCATTTTCACCAATCTAGAATAAAGAATCAAACCATCAACAGAACTCAAGAAAGATGTCTGGAGCTATGATTTAGCCCATGATGTATGGAATTGTTTCTTCGAGGAGTTTCACTTGAGCCAGGTTAAACATAAGGGTTGCAGAGAGACAATGGTGGAGTTCCTTCTTCACCCTCCTTTCCGAGAGAGCAAAAGGTTTTTTTGGGAGGTTGGGTGTGTGTTGTTTTGTGGGGTCTTAGAAGGAGAGGCTCTTATTAGGTTCAGCACGTCTCTATGGGCTTTGATGGCCAAGTCGTTTTGGAACTACCAACAGCAAATGCACAGCAAAGCTACTGCAACAGCATTAATGTTGTTGCAATAGCACCTTCCCTTCCAAAGGTTTGTACAATTATTATTGGGGGGAAAAAAATATTTCTCACGGTTCTTCTCCATTTCTCCCTCTTTCCTCTTCCTTATTTTCTCCTTGTTTTTTACTTTTTTCTTTCTTCCTTCTTCTCTTTTTCTTCTCCTTTTCTGCATTCTTTCTTTTCGGTATTGTTCTTTCTTGAGCTTTCCAGATTCACAAACCGGCCAAACCTGACGACCATCAGTGTGGTTAGTCAATCAACATATATAGCCTCTTCAAAACCAACCAAGACTGCTGAAACCCGACATGTCAGTGGTCAACACCAGTTTGATCCAAAATTGATGTTGACCAACCGATCCCCTATGGCCATTGGCCATGTATTCTTTCATTTTTTGACAATGAAAGTTTGTTTATTCATAAAAATAAATGAATATATAGATAGAATGAGAGAGGGACAGATATGGAAACTATAAAAAAGGGGAGAAGATAGGAAAATAGGGAGTAAAATGGCATGCACTTGACACCCAACCCGAGGCAAGTAATAATTCATTCAAACGAGCCCAGCAACTAGAATGATGGGAAACCACCGAACTCTGGAAGTTATACAATTCCATCATATTTTCAAAGTCCAAACATCATAGGTCACAAGAAAAGTAAAGATCCTTTAACTAACCTCATATCCCATATAAGTGATTTCCCATTGCACTGCAAATGGCTTTCCCAGGATGAAATCTCTGACTGTACTACAATAACCATGTCGGAGAGTGCCTTTGCCTGATAATGTTTGTCAACTAATAAGGGTTCTGTATGAATGAACCAAAATATTGGAACTTCCAGTGTAGAACTATGAGGAGCATTTGTTCCTGCAATATAAAAAAGACAAAACCCTTTTAAGCATGTTATCAAACTTGAGTCTTCTAACCCTAAAAGTACAATGTATTGAAAAAATACATGTAGTGTACTCGGGCCTTTTTTTTCAACATTTGTTCAGTTCTTATAGGACAACTCCTGACTTACTACATTTAGTTTCCAAGAAAACCCATAGGATATTAAATCTTAAGGGTGGCCACCAAGACTTTAGTGCATTCCTGATGACATAAATTTGATATTAAAATCCCCCTACGTAACATTCTTGATCCTTGATAGTCAAGTTACCTTTGCCATACACACACATATGTTTGGATGTGATTCTCATTGTAAAAGGACTCAATGAGGTGAGAATTAAAAATTGGTGTGGGGTGATCCTCAAAGTTGACTTCCAGAAAGCCTACGTTTGCCATTAATTAACAAGGGTTCTTAGATTCAATCTTCTTTATGGAGGGTAGACTTACCATTTTTTCGCTTCAATTAATTAATATAGGGTATTAATGGAAAACCCATCAGTAATCTCGAAAATCAAGAAACTTGCACAAGAGACCCTCATCGCATTGGTTGTTTATTTATTCCTACTTTTGAAAGGAGGGTCAAAAGGGCACTTGCACATAATTCAGTTGGTTAGAGGAAAGTGGTTGTGGCGTGTGCCTCTGGTGGGGACCACCAAAGGGGTTTGGCAGGAGGGAAGAGTTTTCAGGTTTTAAGTAGAAGTTGAATGCTTGAGGGGGAGGGTACCGATTCTCTCGAATAACCAAGTTATCTCGTTCTTTGCTTATTTGTATTTTCTTTCACCTTTGATTGCTTTTATCTATAATTCTGAGACTACCGTTTAGTTGAATTTTTTAATATCATTGAATTGTTATCTGGAATTGTTTAGTTTGCTTGGAGGATTCTTTGAGTAATTTGTAACAGATGCCTTTCAAATTGGTATCAAAGCATGTTAATCCTGAGAGAAGATAGAAAAAGGCTCAAAATAACTTGAAGAAAGAATGGAAAAGGAAGTGTCAAGCCTTAAAGATGTGCTTCAAAATATGAACAGATGTTTGGAAAGACTTACAGTCGAAATCATGAATCCAATTAGAAATATATACACACACATGCATGCATGCACACCCACATACATACATACATATAAAAATTAAACGTGGCCCAAAACCTTTAAGGGAATGATCCAATCTCTGCAATTGATACTGGAGTATAGATGAATCGAGATAGGTACGAATTGTTTTCCGATATGTTCCATTAACAAGCAACAGCGGAACAGCTGCTGCACGTCGTGCCACAGAGAAGGCCATCGCCAAAGCAGGATCCTCAGAGAGTGGTAACCTACAATACATGTATACAAATACCACAGGAACTATAATTCCAAAAGAAGAGAAGATCATCACATTACAGATGGTAAAAATCTCATGGCAGGATATGAAATACAAGGATAGATTTAAATAAAACAAAACTTTTAAGGTTAGCCTAGCAATTTTGTTACATTGTACTTTGATCATTAGACTCTTTTCATTTCATCAATGAAAAGCCTTGTTTCCTTTAGAGAGAGAGAGGAAAAAAAAAAAAAAAAAAAAAAAAAAAAAAAAAAAAAAAAAAAAAGGTAACCCAACAATTTCCCACGGCAATGGGCAAGAGGACTTACCATTGCATGAAGCACTGGGTGTGCTTGACATCTATCCCTGGCAACGGGTGACCATCTATAGTTGACCATATTAGGAAACAATATTTGTCAAAATTTCCCATGGCAATATGGGCAAAACCGTTGCCTTTGTCAAAATTAAACGCCTTCCAATTTTGACAAAGAACTTGAGTGGGGAGGTCTTCAAACTCTTTTGATAAAGTGCACCAAGAAAAGGCATTAAGTAAAGTGAACTCGGTTTGACCAACTTGATTTTTTGTCTTGAAATACCCTTTGGTTCCTCTCAAACCAAATTTCCACTAATAATGCCTTTATTGTGTTTGCCCAAATCAACCTTGGTCCTTTTTTAAGTGAAGGCCCAATCAGCACTTGTTGAGTATTTTCTCGAAAATCATTGCCAAATACCCAATCCACCTCGAAAATGGAGAATATCTTCCACCAACAATTCATGACATAGGGGCACCGAAAGAAAATATGTATCATGTCTTCTCCTTCTCTTTCACAAAGGGGGCAAATAGAAGGGGATAAGCACTGTGACGGAATCTTGTGTTGCAAAGTTGATGAGCAATTTAAATGTCCAAACAACAATATCCATACTAAGATGTTCACTCTCTGAGGGTTTTTTGTCTTCCACAAGGCATTAAAAAGCCTTTTATCATAGGTGAAGATGGAGAAAATGTTCTAAAAGTGATTTTACTGAAAACTTCCTTGAGGATTCCAATGACCACTCCTTTTTATCAAAGTTCTCAGAAGGCTTTCTTGCTGAAATCTACTCAGTAAAATTTGGAAGTCCATTATCTCTTCTTCCTTCAAAAGTCTTCGAAAAATAATGGACTAAGAGCATGAGGCAACATCCCAATAGTCTGCCACCGCGCCTTTAGGGAACAAGGCAATATTGAAAAGTCTTGGGAAGCTGCTTTTTAAAGGGGTTACAATTCAAAAGTTTTCCCCTGATCGAAGCTTGCGATTTGAAGCTCAAAAGGGTAATTCATCAAAATCCACTTTAATTTTTCTGAAATTGGATTTTTAGTTTTTTCTATATCCAGAAGAGTTATGCAGTTGTTCTTCTGAAGCTACGTGTTTTGATTAAATTGGTTTAAAGTGTTTGATTCTGTGGTTGGAGTTCGATTCATGTCCCAGCTAATATGGAGCTTTTCTTCTTCAAAGCTTATTTGAAACTGTTCTCCTCTTCTTTGGATTTGTTTTTTCATCAATCATGCTCAGTGGATTCTTCGTCGTTCTCAAGTTCAACCTTTGCAAGATATTGTGGTGGAAGCTTTTCTTCTTTTTGTTCCAGGCTTATTCGAGTTTAAGTCTTTTGGAATTTGGATTTCTCTTGGGTTATGTGTTTAGTTGGACGGTTTTATTTTTTAGTCTTTATGATGTAATTTGGTTCTAGTCTTGTTTTGGCATGTTTGTAGTTGTATTGTTGTATCGTCTCATATACTTTGAGCATTAGGCTCCTTTATTATATCAATGAATAGTATTGTTTCCGTTTCAAAAAAAAAAAGTCAAGTGATCCTCCAAAAGTGTTGCCCTGTCCAAGTGTTCCAAGTTCTCATTCAATTCAGAAAGATAAAGTGATTGATTTGGATGGGAGTTCTCTCATGGTAATCTCCAAGTTGGATACGTGTAATGACTAGAAGGAAATTAAGGAAGTCATTGAGGATCACTTGAACGTTCCTTTTGTGCTCAACCCATTTTATGGTTGATAAAGCTTTATTGCAATTATTCTTGGGGAACTTGGCAGTAATGGGAAATGGATGTGCATTGGGCCTTTTCATTTAAAACTTGAAAGTTGGGTTGTCGCAAAACATAGCAACCCTGAATTTTGTGTAGACTATGGTGCATAGACTCAATTTTTTTTTTTCCCCTTTTGAAACGGAAACAAGCTTTTCATTGATATAATGAAAAGAGGCTAGTGCTACAAGTACAAAGAGACATAGGAATCGTAGGAATCGTACAACCCAAATAGAACTATGGGTCAGGAGATGCACTGGGCTATCTCAACTAGGTTAACACAACCTTAGCATCCTCATCATATCCCATTACAAAATACAACAAAATACAGAGGATTCCAAAGACCATAATGCTTGAAAAATAACCTTATATAAAGGAGAGGAAGCAATTAAATGTTTGGAAAGAGATTTGACAGTGAACTTTCCAGAGGATTCAACGACCAAATCCTTGCATCGGGAGAATGAGATAATCTCTTACCTTCCAAACTAATTAGCAGCTGCTGGAATTCTGATATTTCCTCTTCTTCTAAAGGCCGACGAAAAGAAAAACTCCATGAGGAAGTTGCTGGATCCCAGTGGGCATTTGTGGTATCATTAAGGGTGGAGGCTACCCGAAATAGATGAGCCAAAGATAACTTGAAGGGCTGATCCATGCACCAAGAGTCACTCCAAAAGGATATATTCCTCCCATTTCCCAACTTGTATGCTGCAAAATTATTAAAATTGTTCCAGATTTTAGAGATACTAATCCATGGGCAGCGTAAACTCAAACCATATTTTCCAGCTGTGTGCCAATGATACGTGTCAATACCCTGAATACTTTGCACAATTTTGCACCAAAATGCATCAGGTTCTTTCAAAAACCTCCAATTCCATTTGAAAAGCAATGCCACATTTATGTTTTTCAGATTTCCAACCCCAAGAACACCATCTGACAGAGCTTTTGAAGTTATATCCCATTTCACAAGATCGATTTATCTTGCTGCCACTTTGCCTTCCCAGAAAAAATTACACATAGTTTTTTCTATATCAGCAATGACCGAACTAGGCATTTGGAAGATGGACATGTAGTAGGTTGGAAGGTTTGCCAAAACAGCATTACAAAGTGTTAATCGGCCCGCTCAAGACAGATTGTATCTCTTCCCACAATCAAGCTTCAAATTGATTTTGTCGATAATAGGCTGCCAAAATGCATGTTTTTTTGGACATCTCCCTAGAGGCAGCCCCAAATATACGAATGGACGAGATCCAGCCTTACAACCTAAACGACCAGCAGTAGAAAGCAGCATAGATTCATCAATATTGACTCTGTAAAGAGCTGATTTCTCCCAATTTACTTTCTGCCCCGAGCACCATTCATAAAAGCCAACTGTGGTATAAGTAAATCCAACATTGAATCATCATATTTGCAAAACAAAAGGGTAACACCTGCAATTGTAGGATGAAGGGATGAACTTTATCTTTTCCAATCAAAAATCCTTCAAACAGCCCCTTCTCGTGTATTTGGGAGATAAACATACTAAGAACCTCACTAACAATAAGGAATAAAAATGGTGAGAGTGGATCTCCTTGATGTATCCCTCTAGAGGCTAAAATGCGACCTCTAGGCCTTCCATTAATATAGACTAAATATTTTGGATTTCGAATGCAACCTCTTATCCATTCTACCCATTTTGGAAGAAATCCCATAAGAGTAAGAATGTTTTCCAGAAAATTCCAATCTACTCTATCAAAAGCTTTTTCCATATCCAATTTGAGTATCCATCCCTTCTTTTTTGCCCGATAATCCTCAACTGCCTCATTTGCTCTAAGCACCGGATCAAGAATTTGTCTTCCTCTTATGAAGACACTTTGATAGCTAGAAATCAATGAAGGCATGACCTTCTTCAATCTTTATGCTAAAACCTTAGTAATAACTTTGTAGGAGGATGTGGTGAGGCTTATTGGCCTTTGACATGAAGGCAATCAGCTTTCTTTTGAATGAGGCATATGAAATTTTCCTTGATGCAAGCAGTTTTCCATTTAAGTAGAATTCATTGAACAATTTTTGAAAAATGTTCTTGAGCATATGCCAACATTCCAAGAAAAATTCTAGTTGTAAAACCATGGGGGCCAGGGGCTTTATATTTGCCAAGAGCTGCATGGACTCATATTTAAGAACTTACCTTTGCACTTTTGAAAATTCTAGACTTTTAAAACAATTAGTGAGTGTTTTCGGGTCTGGTTACAGTTGCTTCTAAAACTCTATATGTTTTGGATCGTCGTCTGGTTACCGTTGCTTCTGAAACCCTATATGTTTTGGATTGTAGTCCTGCCTTTATCCAGGTAAGGAAGAATTCTTGTGGTTTTATTCTTACTTCCATCAAAATTCAAGGTAAGTCTTGTGATTTCCTCGATCTTCTTCTTGGTCTCCAGTCGCATTTTTAGCAGCCAACAAGTCATCTCTAAGGATAAGTCTAATCCTTTATTCACTAAAGGAGTCATTCATTCACCAATAGATCCTTCAGCTTCTATTATTTCTCCATTTGGATTTGATGCTTCAAATGCTGATTCTAAGGTCAGCATGAGTTATGTGGAGCAAACTTGTGTGAGGATCCCTCCAAAGGTGATCACTAATTTACTGATATAATAAGCAACAAAATACAAGCCACCTTTGGAGAGGGTGGTACTCTCCCACAGATTACAATAAGTTCCCAAAAGTAAGCATAAACACAAAATACAATTAACCTTACTATATATAGTCCCACCCACATGTTCAAAAAGAGTTCAATTTGCCATGGATGAACACAGTGAAAGCTTTACTAACAGATTTATGGTTGGAAAGAAAACAAAGAGTCTTCCATGATAAGGAAACTCTATGGTTTAGTCGGTTTGAATCAGCTCGTTTAAATGTCTCCTCTTGGTGCTCCCTTTCTAAGGTTTCTGCGGACTACTCCATCCAAGATATTAGCCTCAATTGGCAAGCTTTCATGTCAAGTGACCATTAGGCCCCCGTCAGCTACTCATCATTTTTAGTTTCTGCAGGCAGTGTTATTTACTTATTTATTTTCCAGATTGCACAAATTTGTTTTGGCCTTTGTATTTAGGCTGTTGGCTTAACTTGCTTCTGAGAACTGTTTTGATCATTTCTAATTGTATTCCTCTTGTCCTTCTCTTGTTTTAGTTGTGGGGATGATGAGAGTGCTAAGGGAGTGTCAACCTAGTTGAGATGCCCGGATGCACTCCCTGATCCATAGGTTTTAATTCATTTTAGTTTCGATTATTGTATATTGAGATTTTATCTCACTTCATTGTATCAATGAAAGAGATTGTTTCTTTTTCAAAAAAAATAGTCTCACCAACATTTGACCCTCTTAAGTGGGTGAATTCCTTTTTCTATCCCTCCTAACACAAGTATTTATAAGTGGAGGCCTAGCAACTTGGTTCTCTCGTTGCAGCTTGTGGCCTTGAGTTGCGTGAAATTCCTATCATTGTTGACGACATCAGTGGATGGGCTTACGTGAAATTCCTATCATTGTTGACGACATCAGTGGATGGGCTTAATAATATTTCTCGCAGTTTTCTATCATTGGTTTCTTTCTCAAGGAATTTGGATCAGTACTTTCGTGCCTAATGAAGAATTCTATTTTGGTTCTCAGGGCTTCAGGCTCTTTGTTTGCCTCCTGGTTGTTTTTGATTATGGAGTTTCGGTTTAGCTATTTTTGGTCTTTGGTTCTTTGTTGCCGCCTCAAAGTTCGGTTGTTGCCGCTTTTTATTTTTGGTTTTAGTGCAGTTTAGTTTGGCCGTTTCTAGCACCGTGTTTGGTTTTCTTTGGCTTTCTTTAGTTTCTTTTGGATCCTTTGGTTTGGTTTGCTTTGTTTTGCTCATTAGATTTCTTTGCTTTTGTTATTCTCCCCCTTTGGAGTTCATATCCTTGAGGATTAGTCATTTAGTCTCTTTTCATTTCATCAATGATACGTTTCGTTTCTAAACATAGAAATTTGGACCATATTTGAGATGTTATTTTGGTCTAGCCTTCGTCTTGGTGTTTTAAATTCACACTTTTTGTGGTTACTCACCAACTTCTTTAGTCTTATACTACGGAAGTTTCGCATAAATAAATAAATAATTTTTTTTTAAAAAAAAACAAACAAGCAATGCACTGAGTTCTTTCTATCCAAAGAATTCCATTTTATAATTTTTAAAATGCTATTTAAGATTTGATGATAAAATTTATTGTCCAAAGCCGATCTTATATATTTAAGATATAAATATAAAATATAGAATATACATTGTAAGACTACATGATAAACGACATACATGGTCTGACTAAATAGAGCTTTCTGCGAAGGTAACAACAAAGACGAGAGCCCATCCATTAGAGCTTTAAGATCCACGGGCAATTGTTTAATTTGTCTAACTTTCTGCATCAGAGAGTTTGGAGAAAATTAATAGATACCATTGGTCCTTCCATAAATTTAGAATTATGAACCATACCTCCTGTGTGATGAAAAACAATTGAAATGATATTTTCTCAAAATAATGGAATGACCCGTCAGAAAGTGAAGGTGATATAATATGTCTCATTGACCCCCAGAGAGTAGCGCCTAGGTGAGCCAGAAAAGTATCACGTGCTACAGTGTAGTTTTGGAACTCCTGCATGGTACAAGAAATTAGAGAAAAACGTATACATTCAACTTGAATCAATAGCACTTCTTCCAAACAAAATAAAGAATGCGTGAAATGTTGCGTAACAGTGAAAAATAATAAAACCTATAAAAGTCTGGCCTTTACCTCGTAAGTATCACTAAATAAATTCCAATTCTCCATCCGTTTTAATGCATCTATGGCCTTCCTCTTATGATCTTCATCATATTCTTCACCATCAAACGACTGAAGCTCATTTTTTAAGTCCCGCATCCTCTCATCAAGTTCTGTGTCAAAAAAACACCAAATTGTACACTTTGAAATCAAACAACTATACACCATGCATCCTTTTGAAACACATTAAAGTAAAATACAAAGTTCATATTCAAGCTTGCATTCTAAAGGAAGAAAGAAATAACCTTCACAAAGAGCAAGTTTGACTTTCCTTCCCTTGCAATGTTTGAAAGCAAAAAGCTCATATATGTCAATCTCTGCTAAAAGAATATCAATGGCTTGATGTTCTTTCTGCAAATTCCACAACATTTAACAATTCAAAACAGGAGCTGTAAAACCTAATAATCAGCTTCAAAAAAAAATATTATCCAATTAAATGTACTATCTTATTTTATATAAGAAAGGAACTAAAGAACAGCCTAAGGACAAGGGGCAGAGGTTACTCTTCCCCCACAAAACTAACAAAGGAAAGCCTTGCAATTCTTAATAATCATCAGAAAGCTGCAAGTCCAAAAGAATTTAGTATGATTTGTAATCACCAAGAGGCATTGTGTTGCACTAAAAGACATAAAGATTCGAAAGAAGAAGACTTGTCTTCGAACACCTAAGTCCTTTTTTTTCTTTTTAATGAAAACAACTTGAATACGTGGCAACAAAAAAAAAAAAAAAAAAAAAACACAAGCCCACGAAAAAGGGGAGCTCCAACAATGCAACAAAACGCCATAGGATAATTACAAAAATCCTTCAAAATTGAAGCCCAATAAGAAGCACAAAAACAAACAAAGAACCAAACATCAAAAGGATCCCTATCTTTTCTTTTTTTTTTTCCAAAATGGAAACAAGTCTCTTCATTAAGATAATGAAATGAGACTAATGCTCAAAATTACAGAGAGAGATACACTCAAAAGGAGAACTAAAGGATTAGGGGGTGCATCCAGGCATCTCAACTAGGTTGACACTCCTTTAGCACCCTCATCATTTCCAGATACAGGAGAAACCCACGCACAACGCCTAGGTTAACCAAAATAATGTTGAGCTCTAGCAGTACAAGAATATAAATCAAAAGAACAAAACAAAACATAAAACTAATTACAAATAAAAATGTTCTCTTAGGCTTGAAACATAAACGCATTCCAATTTAAGCACAAATCTTGGATGGAATACTCTTCCAATTTAAGCACAAACATAAAACTAATTTAGAAGGATCCCTATCCACACTCCTAAATACTCTTCTATTCCCTTTGCCCCACAAGACCCATAAGATCGCGCCCACCCCCACATACCATAAAAAACAGCCTTCCTCCCAAAAGGTGGACAAGCTATTCTTTTCCTTCCAGAGGCCCCAAAGGAGAGAACTAGTACCATATCTCTAAAGAACTTTCCCTTTTCCACCAAAAACCCTACCATCAAGCGCCTCTATAAGCCAATCATCAATCTTCTTTTAGGCCACCGATTGTATTGAAATATAGTGGAAGGGGTAATAGGGGAAAGGGGATTGTGAGTGGCAGTTTAGCTGTTGTGGGGTAGAATGTGTTGGGTGTATTTTACATGTCCCGGGGGGAGACCAGTATAGTACGTGAGAAGGAAGAGTATAAGAGAGTAGAGTAAAGGAGAGAAGGGGGGTGGTTATGTTGGTGTAGGCTCTTCTAGAGAGAGAGAGAGAAATTCTTCGTGTTCCTTGGTGTTTGTATTTGCCTAATGGCTAATTCCATATAGAATAATATTCTAGTATCAGTTTCCTATTAGATTGGTAGCAAAGCATTCAGCCTAGGGAAGTTAGGGAAGATGGTGCAGAAGAAATTTGAAGAACGTATGGAGACATTGGATCAAGAAGTTTGTGAAATTCGTGTGGAAATTCAGAAATTGCTGGTGATTGAGGAAACGTTGGCTTCCTTGGCCAAGAGTATCGAATGCCTTGGAGTACAATCAGAGAAACGATAAATGATGTTAGCGACGATAGTTGTTGAGTTAGCAAGAGGATAGAAATATGTAACGGGAGCAAGTGAAGAATCCGATAGCAAGAGTGAATCGGGAGAGACGATAGGTGAAACAGTCGACGTGTTAGCAAATGTCGCTAAATCGGACGTCAGAGAGGTAGTGTCAGATCAAAGCAAGTTCAAGAAAGTCGAAATGCCGGTGTTTAGTGGCATTGATCCAAATTCGTGGTTGTTTAGAGCGGACCGCTACTTCCACATTCATAAGTTGTCGGAATCAAAGAAGATGACAGTTTCGTGATTAGTTTCGATGGAGCAACATTAGATTGCTACCGAGCTCGAGAAGAACAAGAGTCCTTCAAGGATTGGAAGAATCTGAAGGAGCGATTGTTCGTGCAATTTCGATCGAGGAGAGAAGGATCTATTTGCGGCCGATTGTTGTCAATTAAACAGGAATCAATAGTAGAAGAATATCGAAATCTTTTCGGTAAATTGCTTTGCTCCATTGCCGCAGTTATCAAACGAAGTGTTAGAAGAAACATTTATGAAGGGGCTGATACTGTGGATAAAGGCAGAAGTAGAGTGTTGGGAGCCCATTGGGCTAGTGCAAATGATGAAACTGGCCCAAAGAGTAGAGAATCATGAACTAAGGCGAATAGATGTGGGTGTGGGTACGAAAACGGCGAGTAAAGCCCAAGCACCTGATATTCCCAAATCTAATCCTTATGCAATAACAAAGGATGTAGGAAGATAGGCAGAAACTAGCCCGATGAGAACAATAACTTTAAGAGGAGTTTCAATGGTGGGAAATCAGCGAGAAGGTCTGGCGAAGAGGTTGACGGATGTTGAATTTCAAGCTAAAAGGGAGAAGGGATTGTGCTTTCGATGTGACAAGTGTTATACGACAGGACATTGTTGTAAGGCCCGAGATCAGAGAGAATTACGGATTCCAGTGGTTACGGAGAAAGAAGAAGATTTGGAAGGTATCGAAGATATAGAGCAAGGGGAGGAACAAGTAGAATTGAAGACGATTAAAGTGGTAGCGAAGGTTCAAACAGTAGCACAATTATCGATTAATTCAGTAGTTGGTTTAATAAATCCGAGAACTATGAAGGTGAAGGGCAAAATCCAAAATGAGTGGGTAATTGTGTTCATTAATTGTGGAGCGTCTCATAACTTCATCGCGGAAAGGTTAGCATCTCTTCTACAATTGCCAGTGATTGAAACTTCTAATTATGGAGTGATTCTAGGTTCGGGGTCAGCGGTAAATGGAAAAGGAGTTTGCAATTTAATAGAGCTAGCTATTGGTGAGTTGACGCTGCGGAGATAGTTTCCTTCCATTGGAGTTGGGGAAGTGGATGTAATCTTGGGGATGCAGTGGCTTGGGAGTTACGAAAGTTGATTGGCGTAGTCTGACTATGACATTTATATCCGTAAGTGTTTGGGCCAGCTTACGTGTACCTCGACTAATTTCATGGGACAACCTGCCTAACCCTGTAACATTTGGGTGTCAAGGAAACTCATAGGATATTAAATCCTAAGTAGGTAGCCACCAGACTAAACCCATGACCTCTTAGCCATTTATTGAGACTACGTCTCTTTTTTTACCACTAGGCCAACCCATGATGGTTAACCTTAGATCCACATGTTTCTAATTTACTAAAAGATTTTCCATCCCTTTTAGAAGAACCTAAGTCTTCACCTCCCCTAAGAAATATACGCCATCACATAGATTTATTACCAGGTAGCACCTTACCTAATTTGCCCCACTACCGTATGAGCCCCAAGTAATATGAAGCACTGCACACTCAAATACACAACCTTTTGGAGAAAGGGCAAATACAACCTAGTCTTAGCCCATGTGTCGTACCAACTTTACTTGCACCAAAGAAAGATGGCTCTCAACAACTTTGGGCAGATAATAGGGCAATTAACAAAATCACAATCAAATATAGGTTCCCTATCCCACAATTATCGGATTTGTTAGACCAATTAGGAGGAGCATCAATTTTCTCTAAAATAGATCTCAAAAGTGGATACCACCACATAAGAATATGACCTAGAGATGAATGGAAAACAGCATTTAAAACAAATTATTCGAGTGGTTAGTCATGCCTTTTGGCCTTTCAAACGCTCCAAGCACCTTTATGAGACTAATGAACCAAATTTTGCTACCTTACTTTAAAAAGTTTGTAGCAGTCTACTTCAATGACATATTAATTTGTAGTGGCCCTCATGAAGCACACATTGAACATCTACATACTATATTTCAAGTGCTAAAAGAAAATGATTTATATATTAACTCAAAAAAAAATGTTCTCTTCTTCGACATCAGTTATATTTCTTAGGGTTATATATTGCAAATTTTAATTGGGCCAGCCCTAAAAAAGAAGCCAAGACTGCTTTGGACCAATGTTATAAAAGCTACGTTGTCAGAAATTTGGTTTGAAAGAAATCAACGGGTTTTCCACAACAAAGCCACGTCATGGGTGGATAGATTCGAGATTGCAAAAATAAACGCCTCCTCCTGGTGCATTCTTAATCGTATTTTTGAAGACTACACAATTCAAGCCTTGAATCTCAATTGGAGAGCTTTCCTTCAGCCTTCTAAATAGCTCTATTTTCACTCCTTTCAGGTTCTATCTTTTGTATTGGGGAATCTTATCCGCGGTTTTAGTGTACTCTTTAAATGTTTCCTCGATTTGTAGGATATGATGAGAGTGCTAGGGAGGTGTCAACCTAGTTGAGATGTCCTGGTGCATTCACTGATCCTTATTTACTATTTACTATTCACCATCCACTATTTACTTTTACTACTTAATATCTACTATGTACTAGTATTCTACATTGTATCATTGAGATTGAGATTCGTCTCAATTCATTCTATCAATGAAAGAAACTGTTTCCTTTTCAAAAAAAAAAAAAAATAAGTTCTAAAGGAGTTAGTGTAGATCCTAGGAAAATTGAAGCCATTAAAGATCGGCTGCAACCAAAATCAATCAAAGAAATTCAAAGCTTCTTAGGTTAGCTTCTTTTGTTTTAAACGGAAATGGAACTTTTCATTGATATAATGAAAAGAGCAAAAGCTCAATTACAAAGGAACAAAATATCTCAATAGGTAAATGTGGATCAATAGGTGCACCCGGACATCTCAACTAGGTTGACACTCCCTTAACACCCTCATATCCTATTCGAAATACTAGAAAAACAAGAAATACATGGAATCGAGAGTACAATCATAATAATAAGCTTGATTACATAGAGAAAATAAAGGCTTTCCAATTCAGACAAATGTCCTCAATAGAATAATCTTCAAATAACTTGGATTGTGAACTCCAAGAAGAAGCTAAAAGACGGGTTGTTCCCCATCTATCTGACCAATCTTTAGATGTATCATGAAAAACACGTTGATCACGCTCAAACCAAATCTCAAAAACCAAAGCTTTAATAGTGTTTGACCATAGAAGTTGAGATCTAGACTCAAAAGAAGGACCGACTAATATGTTTTCTCTTTCTGAATTCTTGAGGACCCAATTCACATTGAAGCAATTGAATAATTTCCACCAGCACTTTCTTGAATAAGAACAATCAAATAACAAATGCTGAACGTCTTCACCATTAGCTTAACATAGGGGGCAGATTATGGTGATAAACATTTGCTCTAAAGCTTATGTTGCAATGTAGAAGAGCAATTTAGGGAGCCATAGAGCAAAATCCATGTTTTAGGGTTAGCTTCATTCTACAGAAAGTTCATAAAAAAATTTAGTACCATTGCTAGTCCATTAACTGCCTGTTTAAAAGCTAAGATACCTTTCACATGAGTGATGAGAAAGTTCATAAAAAATTTTAGTACCATTGCTAGTCCATTAACTGCCTGTTTAAAAGCTAAGATACCTTTCACATGAGTGATGAACAAGCTGCAAGCTTCATGGAACTAAAAAAAGCATTAAGTACAACTCCAGTACTAGGGTTTCCAGATTTTTTAAAACCTTTCAAGGTCTGAGTAGATGCATCTGGCACAGGAATAGGAGCTTTCCTTAGTCAAGATAAACACCCCATTGAGTTCTTTATTGAAAAACTAAGCAGTTCTAGCCAAAAATGGTCTACCAGTGAACAAGAATTTTATTCCTTAGTTCGAGCATTAAAACAATGGGACCATTATCTTCTTGGGAAAGAATTTATATTATTAATTGATCATTTTTCTCTTTAAAGTTTTTGCAATCTCAGAAATCTATTAGTCACATGCATGCTAGATGGATACAATTCCTCCAAAGGTTTGATTTTGTCATTAAAGATACTCCAGGTAACACTAACAAAGTAGCTGATGCACTAAGTCGTAAAGGTACACTTCTAACCCTACTTCAAAGAGAAATTATAGCTTTTAATCATATAATTGAATTGTACCCTAATGACCCCAATTTCAAAGATATTTGATATGCTTGCGCAAATCACCTTCCAACCAACAATTTTCATATTTTCGGTGGTTTTCTTTTTAAAAATGACACCCTATTCATCCCACACACTTCACTTAGAGAGTCCCTTTAAAAGAAGCCCATTCAGGAGGATTAGCTAGACATTTTGGTAGGGATAAGACATTAACAAAGGGCTCTAGTTCAAATCAAGAACTTTTTTCCCTATTACCCATACCAAACAATATTTGGGAAGATCTCTCAATGAATTTTATCCTTAAAATCCATTGGATTGCTTAGAACCCAACGTGGTTATGACGGTTTTCGTGGTTGTCGATGGATTTAGCAAAATGGCACATTTCTTGGCTTGTAAAATGACTAATGATGCTCAAAATATTGCAAACTTATTTTTTACATAAATCGTTCGACTCCATGGAATCCCTAAGAGCATAGTCTCCACACACTTCACTTACAGAGTCACCTTTGAAAGAAGCCCATTCAGGAGGATTAGCCAGACATTTTGGTAGGGATAAGACGTTAACACTCCTTTCCTCTAAATTTTGTTGGCCTCACAGAAGATGTTGCCAATTTTGTTAAAAGATGATTCATATGCCAAACTTCAAAGGGCTCTAGTTCAAATCAAGAACTTAAAAAGATGATTCATATGCCAAACTTCAAAGGGCTCTAGTTCAAATCAAGAACTTTATTCCCTATTACCTATACCAAACAATATTTGGGAACATCTCATTGGATTGCTTAGATCCCAATGTGGTCATGACTCTGTTTTCGTGGTTGTCGATAGATTTAGCAAAATGGCACATTTATTGGCTTGTAGAAAGACTAATGATGCTCTAAATATTGCAAACTTATTTTTTACATAAATCGTTCAACTCCATGGAATCCCTAAGAGCATAGTCTCAGATAGAGACGTAAAATTCATGAGCTATTTCTAGAGATCTTTGTGGAAAAAATTCAGTACTAACCTTCTTTTTAGCACCACAAGCCACTCACAAACGGATGGACAAACAGAGGTTACTAATCGAACACTTGGTAACCTCCTACGATGGTTAAGTGTTGACAAACCCCACCAATGGGACCTTGCACTTGCCCAAGCCGAGTTTTCCTTCAACAACATGGTGAATCACTCTAGAGGGAAGTGCTCCTTCAAAATTTTCTACACTCATGTACCTAGATTAAACTTAGATCTTGCTAATTTACCTGTTTCTGTTGACCTTAGTGTTGAAGCAACTATAATGGCTGACCGGATCAAGAATATTCATGAAGAAGTTCGAGCTCACTTGGAAACCACTAACAAGTCTTATAAAAAACAAGCTGATACTCATAAAAGAACAGCAGATTTCAAGATTGGTGACTTAGTTATGGTTCATCTAAACAAATCAAGACTACCTACCGGACTACATTCTAAACTCACCAACAAGAAGATCAGTCCATTCCCTATCTTGGCAAAATT
Organism: Citrullus mucosospermus; assembly: GCA_030954485.1. NCBI lineage: Eukaryota > Viridiplantae > Streptophyta > Magnoliopsida > Cucurbitales > Cucurbitaceae > Citrullus > Citrullus mucosospermus. Next base: position 21,846,505 of record CM062057.1, read on the forward strand.
TGGACCAAACACATATCAGATTGACTTACCACCTACAATGAAGATAAGCTCCACATTTAATGTCTCAAACATATACCATTACCAACCACCAGATCAGTTTGAGCTTACATAACCAAGCTCAAGTTGAGTTTGATTCTTTTTGGGCAGATGGATTTGATGTAGGAAGTCTTATTATAAATTCCAGTCATAATCTTGTACTTAAAGCTTAGTTTTATGCCTTTAATTAATTGTATTTAGTTTGACATTATTATAACCAGCTGAACAGGCACACGAGTAGCAAGGCAGGTTCGAATCCTATCAAATCACTTTCCCCTCTTACTAGAAGTCGGGGCTTTTGAATGGGGACCTTCTCCATTTTGTTTTTGCAACAGCTAGTTGCTTAATTCTCAGTGCTACAACATCATCGAAAGATCTCTTGCTGCAGGTAATCACCAAGGATAGGTTGGCTTCATCATCTCTTCTAAGTTGCATTCAGTAAAAAGCTCCCTAAAAAATTGACATGCTGATTTTCTAAGGAAACAAAGAAGACAGGAAGTGGAAATCTTAGAGAATCTGGAAAAAGAAGAGCAGCCGGCAGAATTAGAAGATATTTCCTCCCTACAGCAGGACCTAAGGTTCTCCTTAAAAGCTGATTTGTTGGCTATTTACAGAATAGAGGAAAGGAACTTAATTCAAAAGAGCAAACTGAATTGGTTAAAATTGGGAGACAAAAATTCAAGGATTTTCCATCGCTTCCTCGCAACAAAAAAGAGGAGGAACCTGATCTCAGAACTAACAAATAACCAAGGCCTCCCTACCAAATCCTTTCGCGAGATAGAAGCCTTAATCATAGGATTCTACAAGAGCCTTTATACAAAAATTCCAAGTGCAGGCAGTTTCCCTATAAATCTAGATTGGCAAGTGGTTTCTGAAGATCAAAACAGGAGACTGATCTCAAGTGTCACTTTGGAAGAAATCAAAAATGCAATAAGAGGAATGAGGAAGAACAAAGCACCTGGTCCGGATGGATTTACGGTGGAATTTTTATCTAAATTTTGGGAGAAGATCAAAGACAATTTCATTGCCCTATTCAACGAATTTCACGAGAATAGTAAGCTAAACTCTTGTGTAAAGAAAAACTTTATTTGTCTGATCAAGAAAAAGGAAGATGTTGTCATGGTTAAAGATTTCCGGCCCATTAGCCTCACAACATTAGTATCTAAAGTAATCGCCAAAGTACTTGTTGAAAGGTTGAAAAAGGTCATGTCAAGTATCATAGCTCCCACCCAATGTGCGTTTATTGAAGGACGTCAAATCTTAGACCCCATTCTTATAGCAAATGAAATCGTGGAGGAGTACAGAATCAAGAAGAAAAAAGGTCGGATCCTAAAGTTAGATTTGGAAAAGGCCTTTGATAGAGTAGATTGGGATTTCTTGGAAAAGGCTCTTCATGGAAAGAATTTTGATGCGAAATGCATATCTTGGATCTTGGGTTGCGTTAAAAACCCAAAATTTTCAATCTTCATTAATGAAAGACCAAGAGGAAGAATTCAAGCTTCAAGAGGAGTAAGACAAGATGACCCCCTTTCACCCTTCATATTCCTCCTAACAAGTGAAGTGTTGAGCTGTCTCATTTCAAGACTCCATAGAAAAGAGAAATTTGAAGGATTTCTAGTAGGAAAAGAGAAAGCTCTTGTCCCGATTCTTCAATTTGCGGACGATACATTATTATTTTGTAAATACGACGATGAGATGTTGGACAACTTGCGTAAAACTATTGAACTCTTCGAATGGTGCTCCAAACAAAAGGTTAATTGGGAGAAGTCAACGTTATGTGGAGTAAACATTAATGATTCAGAGGTTTGTTCGATTGCTGCAAGACTAAATTGTAGGGCTGAAAAACTCCCCTTAATGTATCTTGGCCTACCTCTAGGTGGGCACACAAAGAAGGTTTCTTTTTGGCAGCCTATCCTTGACAAAATTCAAGGAACATTGAACAAGTGGAAAAGGTATAATCTATCAAAAGGAGGTAGATTAACGCTTTGCAAGTCCGTGCTATCCAATCTTCCTACATATTACATGTCTTCTTTTCTAATGTCGGAAAAGGTGGTGTCGTCATTAGAAAGATCAATGAGAAATTTCTTTTGGGAAGGTCACAAAGGGGGCATTGAATATCATCTGGTCAAATGGGATAAAGTCACCAAAGAGCAAAAGGATGGAGGCCTCGGGCTGGAAAATTTGAAAACCAGAAATTTTGGCACTGCTCTCCAAATGGGGGTGGCGGTTTATGCAAGAGCCAGATTCTTTTTGGTGCCAAGTCAATAGGAGCATTCATGGAAGTGATCTCTTTAAGTGGCACACAAAAGGCAAGGAAGTTGCAAGTCTTAGAAGCCCATGGATAAGCATTTCAAGGAAATGGCAGAAAGTTGAAGCTCAAGCAGTCTTTAAAGTGGGAAATGGGAGCAGAACAGGCTTTTGGACCGACCCTTGGCTTGATAAATTGACCCTAAAAGCTAGATTCCCAAGACTTTTCAAGTTAGCACTCAAGCCTAATGGCTCAGTGGCAGATCATTGGGACTCTAATGCCTCTTCTTGGGATTTAGTGTTTAGAAGGTTGCTGAAAGAGGAAGAAATGGGCGACTTTCAGACCCTTTTGAGTATTGTTGCAAACAAAAGAGTGAATAATCAGTTGGATAAAAGAGTTTGGGCCTTGGAAGCTAATGGAGTTTTTTCCATTAAATCTCTTACTAAGCACCTATCCTTGGCTTCCTCGATTGACCACGAGTTGGAGAAAAGCCTTTAAAGTCCAAAAGTCCCAGGAGAGTGAATATTCTGATTTGGATAATGTTGTTTGGATCACTAAACTGTGTTGCCACTCTTCAAAGAAAACTTCCCTCTCAATGCTTGTCTCCTCACATGTGCCCACTCTGTCTGCGAGAGCAGGAAGACCTCTAGCACTTGTTCTTCAACTGCAGCTATGCTTCACAATGTTGGGCTCGGTTTTTAGGCCTTTTCAATATGTGTTGGGTAGCTGGAAGTGATTTCAGAAGCAACGTGTAGATTCTGTTGGGTCCAATCCTGAAAAAGAAGCCTAAGCTGTTGTGGGTTAATGCAGTCAAGGCTTTCTTGTCAGAATTATGGTTTGAAAGGAATCAACGCGTTTTGAATGACAAAGCCTCCTCATGGGTGGATCGGTTCAAGCATGCAAGACTAAATGCCTCTTCATGGTGCACTCTTTCAAACGCCTTTGAAGAATATTCTATTCCGGAGCTTAATTTGAACTGGAGAGAATTCATTTTTCCTCTTTGAATCAAATACCTATTGTAGTAGTCCTTTTTGATTTGTTATGTCTCTTGTCCAAATTCTTGTGCAACCCAAGAGGGTTTTGTCCTTTGTTATGGAAGTTTCGGCTTCTAAGTCTTAGATTGTATGCACCTTGGAGATGATGAGGGTGCTATAGGGGAGTCAACCTAGTTGAGATGTCCCGGTGCACCTTCTGATCCTAACTTAGTTTTTGCTTGTAGTGTCAATTTTATATTATGAGCTTTGTCTCACTTCATGAATTCAATAACAGAGACCGTTTCCTTCTTCAAAAACAAAAAACAAAAAACCAGTTGAACAGGTATCCATAAAGATTTTCTTGGAGTTCCTCCATTAAGATGTCTTCCCACAACTTAATTCTTCTCTCATTTCCCACCACAAACTCAACAAAGCTGAAGAAATGCTCCCTATTCTTCATAATATTACTCCACACCCGTTGTCTTCCCTTTTTCTGTGCCTTTTGTTTCCAGACCCCTATGCTCCACTCCATAAATATGACAAATGACACTTCTCTACAAAGAATTTTCCTGTTAGATATATCTCCAAAGTCATTTCATAAGGAGAGGTTACTTTTCTGGTAAAGAGATCCAACCCCGATTTTGCCATACATTGTAGTACAGAAGTTCATTTCTAGGCAACCAAGTGAGAAGCGGTTTAAGGCGTTGCCATCCCAAATGAAGTCTCTGAGAAATTTCTCCAGACAATTGACCACTTTGTAGATTGATCTCCCTTTTGTATTCATTCAACCTCAGGCAAAAAAAAGTCAAACAAAGAAAGGTTCTATCATGCAATGCATAACAGACCGGCTGCCTATGGATTCCTCCAATTCAATGAATGAAGGGAGAAATATGGGGAAGGTTGGCTTTCTGTATGAAGATGAGAAGAAAAAGAAATAGGTCAAACAATAATATGACTGAATGAGGAAAAGCTCTTTATATGGTCTCACTTTACCACCATCTGGAATGCGCTGAAATTTGATTGGTGGTAGCTCTTTCTTACATGCAATTCCCCTCCTTCAGTAAGTGTCCAGTATCTCAACAAATGAACATTACTCTAAGCATATCTTGTAGCTTATACAACCAATGGTTAACAATCAACTGCTCTACCACTAAGCTATCGAGGAACATCGGTGAAGCTTAAGCACTAGGTACAAATAAAATATTACTTGACCAAGTAATTAATTTCATCGATGGACATTGCTTTTGATTCATTAATTCATATCCTACCACTTGTATTATCAATTAATTAGTACCACAATAAGATGATTCTCAACCAAACATGAAATGCAAGCTGTCGATCAACTTGCTACATGCCTGTGTTTTAACTTCTAAATTCAACAGAGGCATCCAATAAAGCATCTGAATATGCTTCTTGAATAGAAACTATATTGTACTTGTAGAAGTTATAAAAAGAATATTTCTCAAAGATTTAACGGATCGTTCTAATTGCCCCCTGTAACTTTCCATATCAATAGCTTACTGGTTTCTTAAGAAAGTTCATACATCACCAAAAACAGCAAATTTCTCCTGAATAGCATCTTGCAGACGATCTTCAGCTTCATCTTCTGAGATTTCTGCATGCCAGAAATAAAGTAAAAATTTTTGTAATGGTAAACCAGAACGAAGACATAATGATGTTATAACTTAAAAACAGAATAACACTTGTTTGGCTCAGAAAACTATGGAAAGCCAAACAAATGTTAAATGTTTTCTCACATGATGCTATCAACAACGGTTAAATAAGTTTTTACTTCATTTATGGTGGCTGATAATTACTGAGCATTTTAAATGGCATGAACTACAAGGTTCTTAAATGTTTTCTCACAAGATAAAATGCTCAATAATTACCAGCTGCCAGAAATAAAATAAAAACTTATGAAATAGGTCAACCAGTAAAAAAAATAAAACAGGATGACTCTTAAAAATAGAGAACCTTTTTGGCTCAGGAAACCATCAAGTTAAATTTCAGTTGAAATGTTAAGTTTCTCATTAGTCTACATGAAGTAGTATATATTCTGCAGGAAAAAATCCAAATAATATTAACTATTATTTGTTTTGTTTTTATTAGAATAGATGTGTTATACATAATTTGGGGGGGGGGGGGGGGGGGGGGGGGGGGGGGGGGTTTGGGGTACTGGTTTAGCAAAACTAAAGTCATCAGTACCTTGAACAGCACCAACCGTCTTTTCAACATTTGGTAGACTTAGCTCAGTTCGTACACCTTCACCACCAACAGCGGGACCCCATGAAAAAGGGCCGGCGTTTAAATCAATAAATCCCCACCTGATTCAAAGAGCAGATATCAATGATGTAATACTCTATCATAATATACTTTGTGCATGCACACATTAGACACTAGTTACCTGTCATTACCAATCCACGTGTCTGTGAGACATTCAGCATGGAAACCACTGAAGTCAAAAGATTTTAATTCCTTATCAAGCCGAAGCCTCATCTCTCTATCTTTCCCCTTCAATATCTAGAACATACCGGAAGGAAATAATCATCATAAATCATAGTCTAAGATATTTTAGCTACAAAAATATGTGAGTTATATGTACCTGCAAAACTTTGTTTTGAATGATATCAGCCATCTCTTTTCCTTGATACAATTCTTCGACTTTTCTTAGGGCATCTTGGCAGATGTTGTACCATTCCATCTTCAAATAAAAACCATAAAAGATTTGAAATCATACAAAACTTTAAAATGTCAGTCAGTGGAGTTGATGGAATTTTATCTCGGCGGTCTGATTAACAAGGATACTTACAGTATCAGTGTCTTCAGCTATTGTCCATGCAAACTTACTCATGGGATGCTTTTCATATAAGGGCCTTTTAATCTTCTCAAGAGCTGTCAATCATTAAATATCATAAAATTTTGTGAACTCTTATAACTAATAAAGAGAAGGAACATTTGATAAAACCCCAACAAGAATTGATCATACCAAAAATAGTTTCTGGTGTACTTTCTGATTGAAGAATTCTTGATTGCAAGTGTGTGTTCTATTAGAAACCAATCAATCGTTGTTAATCTCATCAATAAGAAAATTAATATTATCATTGAAAAAATTATTTATAAATACCAGAAACTAGTATAAGGAACCAAGGCAAAAACACACCAAAAAATTGCATGATACAAGGAAATTCACATTAAAAAATACTGAGTACTAAGCTAAGGTGCCAGCTTATTCTTGTATTGGTTCCTATTTTAAGCTGTTTTGGTTGTTGTTCAAGTTTTCTTTGGAGCTGAACTTTGTTTTGATCGATCTTATTTGTTTCTTGGCCGTTCACTTTTGATTGTTGTTTTAAGATCGTATTCTGTTTTCTAATTCTATTTTCTTTTTCATTCCCTTTGGGAGTTTGTATCCTTTGAATATTTTCCCCTTTCATTATATCAATGAGAAGTTATTTCTTGTAAAAAGAAAGTATTATGCTAAGTTGCTAACATAGTTCCTCGCATTTTCAAAGTTTGCACGTGTTGATCACACTTAGGCACATGGGGGAGCAGTAAATTGTTCCATATATAATGAATGTACTAAGCTCAACACCTCAGAATTCTTTTTTTTAAACAAGATACAACACTTTTGGTTGAAAAGAGACTAGAGCACAAAGATACAAAGCTCGAAAATCCGAACAGCCAAAACTTAACATCCCTCCCACTTGTTCAGAAATTGAGAGCTAAAATAAGGGTAGGTAGAAAAATCCTTCTGGGTTAGAAAAGAAAGAGAAATATTGCAGCTGAATCTTGAATCAAGTATGGCTGTTTCAATACTGATGGCTCATTATTCTTGGGGGAGATTAAAGAAGCTGCTGAGGAAAATTTCAAATCCGTAGTTTCAATTAACCCTTTTTTAGATGATACAGCCTTGATTGATTTCAGAAAGGATATTGATTCTTTCAAGTTTGCAGGAAAATAGAACCTCTATAGGTTCTATTTAAAAATTGAGCATTGGTCCAATTTTGGAAACACTCTGTCTTTGAAGCCATAGATATTCAATTAGGTGGTTTTGTGGGTATTTCATCACAGGCACTTAATTATATTGGTTGTTCTTCAGCAATTATTGAAGTGGAAAGAAACAAGGGTGCTTTTACCCCAGCAACAATAGTCATCAAGGAGAATTTTCCCTCAAATTTGGAGATTTTGGCTCTGTTTCAGCTCCAGTCACTTTGTTTTCAGACATATTTACGTTAGATGCAAAGCTCTTCTCAAATCCTTTGGATGAAGCTTGAATTCAAAAAGTCTTAGAAGATGAAGAGACCAATGTGGATGAAGAAGTTTTGGCGCCAAAAATTCTACATTCTTCAAGTATTAATCACAGCATGTGAAAGGGAAAGGAGAAAAAACCTTTAATATTTGTGCATTGGTAGTGTGCATGATCATGTTTCTTTGAAAATAATATACCAGCATGCTCAAATTGTGTTGACACGTGTCCATGCCCATGCTTCTTACACATGAAGAAGTTTTGTAAATTTTTGTTGTTCTTTAAAAAAAAATCATTAAAGAAAACAGATATTGCGTTGATAAGTGTTAAATAAAATATACAAATGACAAAAGTGGGCCAGATAGCCTCAAAGCCCAGAAGTAGATTACAGAAAGATTTTCCAGTTATGCAAAGAGAATAGAAAGAAGAAAAAAAGAGGGAATACCTCTTTAAGAAAGTTTATCTCCGATTCAGATAAACCTTTCCTGCAATAGTATTAAAATAATCAATAATGAAACCAGAACGAGAAAATACCATAACATCTCTCACGTTTCAACATTTTAACATGTGACAAGGCTCACTCCACACACATTTCTTCTGTTCAAATTATTCGAGTCAAAGAAATCTATATTCAAATCACTTAGATTTCTACATTCATGTATCATAAATCATAATGGTGCAAATCATAAATTATTTATGCGGCTTGCATGATTTGTACATGTGGATTGACAGCAATCCAATAACAATACCAAAAAGATACCAACCATCATGGATTGGTCTAGTGGTAAAAAGAGACATAGTCTCAATAAATGACTAAGAGGTCAAGGGTTCAATCTATAGTGGCCACCTACCTAGGAATTAATTTCCTATGAGTTTCCTTGACACCCAAATGTTGTAGGTTCAGGTGAGTTGTCCTTTAAAAAAAAAAACCAAGAAGATACCAAAATTTATTATACCCCCTTCCATTATCAGACTTCAAACACAACATTAACTATATCTATCTCTTTTTTAGTATAATAAATGTGAGCATGGAGATTTGAATCTCCGACCTCAAGAAAAGAGTAGATGCCAATTACCAGTTTTCTTTTTTTTTAAGGAAACGATCTCTTTCATTGATATAATGAAATGAGATAAAATCTCATAGTACAAGCGATACTAAAAATGAGAAAATTCCTAACTTCGAATCGGGGAATGACCCAGGCATCTCAACTAAGTTGACACCCCCTTAGCACTCTCATCATTTCCAATCAAACACTAAACTTGAAGTGTGCAAAGAAGAGTACAAAGAGAATAAATAGACCAAAAGTAGCCTCGAGTACAATGGGGAAGAGACCGACTATACTTTAGATGCCAATTACCAGTTACCACTAAGCTATCTCGTGTGGGCAACTATATTTATTTCCTTTAAACAAGAACACGTGGATTGACATGTTGGCAGAGAGTGTTCTTCTCAAGGAAGATGGCGAGTGAAAGAAAGGGAAAATGGTAGAGAAAAGGATATGTTTTTTCAGATAAGAAACATTTCATTGAATAAATGAAATAAGGGGAGCCCCAAAGCGCCTAGAGGTGATTACAATAGAGATTTCTAATTGAAAATAAGATAAGAGACTAAAATGCTTAAAAGGATGCTTAGTATTGCACCAATACAAAGTTGTAAACAGAACCAAATCTATAAAATAATCAAAAGCAGAAAAATAATCCCTAAAAAGACGTTCATTGTGCTTGCCTAATAAAGTCCAAAAGAAAGCTCGAATAATCACCAACCAAACCGTCTTCTTTGCAACATGAAAAGGATGACCACCAATAAAGATGCAAGAATGTCAAACATATTGTCAGAACAAACCAACAACCAGTCAAATGCATCCAAAACAATAAGTCAAAAACAAAAAGCATAGAACCATGGAAAAAAATATGATTCAGAATGTCTTTGACATATGAGACTTCAGGACAAAGAGAGAGACAAATCGGGCGTACGATGTTGAAGGCAATCCATAGTATTAACAACATCAAGCCTAAGCTCCCACAAGAAAATTTAATTCTCTTAGGGAAATAATCCCCAAAGCATCCTATTCATGCAAAATCTGCCAAATCCATTTGGCCAATAGAGCATAAATACGACAGAAAAAATTTCCAACACCGAGACCACCCATCAATTTTGGGTGTTGTGTGGTTTCCCAATTCATATTATGCATGCCAGCATCATCATGAAAGCCTTCCCAAAAAAAATGTCACGAATCAATTTATCCAACCACTTAAAAACAATATCACAAGGAGCTCAATAAAGGGATAAATAATAGATGGGAAGACTAGACAAAGTAGCCTTAATAGGGTATGTCGACCACCTTTAGATATATATGCACACTTCCAATTGTGAAGCTTATGGAGCATTCTCTCCACTATCGGTTGCCAAAAGCTTGGAGAAAAAGAATTACCTCCCAAAGGCAAGACAAGATAAGCAAAGTAGCCATTTTTGTTACTGTGTTTTTCTAGCCAAAAGGTGGCCCCAACATCCGTGAACTTTATGAAGAATTTAAAGTTACATGGATCACAGTAGAGTGAATTGGAGGAGGACAACCAATCAAGTGCCTTCCAAGAGAGGGTAAGGGATTGAGAGGACGTTTTGCTCTGTTCCGTGATTTGTAGTTGTTTACCATTGGAAGAGATGTCACATTGTAGCGTGAATATCTTCGGATTAATGAGGATGGAGCAGGTGGAGATTGAGGCAGAGGGGGGATGTGTGGAGGCCATCGCGAGGTCGTGAGTCACACCCCCTTGAATGTTGCTCGATGGAGATCAAAGAGCCAAAAGGGTGGGCCCAACAAACTTGGGAAGGGGAAGGGGAAAGGATTCCCAACCTGCAAAGCTATGCAAAAAGCAGCCTACTACAAGAGCCAAATGACTATCCCAATTTCCAAACACCACCAAAGCAAAAGGAGAGCAACATGAGAATTTACAAAGAAACCTATGCACACTTTTAGGCTTTATTTAAATAGAGTGTGATTCCAGTTTATTCAGAATGAGTCATTTCCTTTTGTAGGACTAACAAAGAAGGGACATGTTGACAATACTATTAGGGGGTGTATGGGGCTGTAATGAGATGGATTGTAATGAAATCCAAAATCAATGTTTGAATTGAGTGCTTTGGACTCGATTTGTAATTCAAAACTCATTCCGTTCCGACAGTTTTCAACCCAACCTTATTTCACATCGTTTTCACGCTTCACGATCTCATTTCATTCTATCATCGATTCCTCACGCATTTGAATACTCCTCTGATTCCTAGTAATCCTATTACATTCCAGCTCCTCAAACAGCCCCTTAACTGCTTTCCATGAACATGGTCATAAACTTTCTACAGATTTGATTTTCTTTATAAGATACAGATCCAATTGCAATATTTAACAGATACCAAGACCATTCAAGATGGACCAGGAAAAAAAATGTTTCCATCACTGAGTAACCCATCTAGTTAATCTCTAATATTAGAGTTCAGAAAGAAAGAAAGAAAGAAGAAAAAAAAAAAAAAAAAAAAAAAAAAAAAAAAAAAAAAAAAAAAAAAAAAAAAAAAAAAAGCAAACAAACAAAATTACAATAAGGATTTAGTAAGAAATTTGCACACCGGTATCCATATCTGGCCCTTTTAGTGTCACGCTTGAGATTTAGAATAAAAATGTTATAAGCATGTTCAAGTTGAAGGTACTCCACAAAGCTAGTGAAAAGTACATCCATCAAGTCCACGTCTACTTGCCAAAGAGTATCATTCCCAACCCTACCAACCATGAGATACAATTAACAGCCAGGAGGGGCAAAAAGAACATATATATACAATAATATAAATAATTTTTAAATTTTTAAAAAAATAAAAATTAAAAGCCAAAGCCAACGTTGCTCAAATAGCTTCAACAATGAGAATATAATGAGATAATAAATGATAAAACTAACAATAGTACAATACTATCAAAATTACCCATTATTGGATACATCTTCTTGGCGAGATAAGACATTTCTTGCAAGCTCAAAGATTGAAGTAACCTTCTCACCCGTTTGTATTACATGGACAGAAAAACTGCAAAATTTTAACAACATTTTTCATGAGAAGACCAAGGATTTCATTTCAAACTTTGTAGGCATGAGCTACATCGTCATTTACAATTTTATGACAAACATAAAATAAGAAATTTAACTTTCTCAAAGAAGCATGCCAACTTCGGCTCCCATAATATACAAAGTACCAGTACAGCATTACTTGTAGTTTATGTGACTGACGAGGGGTAGTTGGTGCCTCAAGACCTTGTCCACGCTGATCTTATAAAAAGGGGTCAGCACCTCCCTAACTTGCGGAATCCGTGTATGTTCAAAGATATGATCAAGTTTCATGAACCAACGTTCAAGCTCTTCTGGATGCAGCTTGAATTCTAATAAGAAAGAGAACTCTTAGATCATCCACATAACAATCTGGAACCAAAGCTATAAGTCCAACCATTAAACAAATCCATAATCAAGAGCATTACATACCATGGTTTCCTTTCCCTTCAAATCCTATAAAAATGAAATTCACAGGAACTGGAAGGTACAGGGAATCGACTTCAAGAAGCTTTAAGTAATTTGCTACATTACCTGTGATGGAAGATGAACGTGAAAAAGAGACTTCTAATAGTGCTCTTGTTTTTTCGTTGTATTGGTTCTCACATCATATTACAGTAGACTTTAAGAAATTTCACTATAGAAATTTATTGAAGAAAGAGATGTAGAAAAGAATGAGGTTTGACATAGACCCAGGAAGGATTAGGAAATTACCAAAAAAAATAAATAGTTTAAATAATAAATATATAAAATGAGTAAGAAGCATATAATACAACTCCCTAGGAAATTACAAAAAAAAAATAAATAGTTTAAATAATAAATATATGAAATGAGTAAGAAGCATATAATACAACTCCCCTGTCACTGACACAGTGACGCTCGAAATGACAATACAAAAGATATTTTAAACCACACCAACTCCAGATCTAAATAATTGCCATAAAATGCACATTCATTTCAGATTATCTTTCACGGATAATGGAGACATTCTAGAGGAAGACATAAGATGTAATAATAAATTCTGTAAAACCCAACAACCAAGCTAAAGGATTGTTAGGTACTTAAGCATCTTGGAGAACCACACCCCAAAAGCTAGCTATTGAGGTGGGAGAGCCAAATCACTTAAGTACCAAATTGGTGATCCCATTCTAACCAATGTGGGACAAAGGTAGCCCATACTACCTTGGTTCCTAAAAAAAGATTTCCCTCCAAAAACATATATCACTGAGTGAATATTTAGAAAACTTTCTATATGTTCATTTATAAGAAGAAACAGGCAAGGAAATGAAAAGGAAATGAATATAACAATTTCAAGATGTAAATAAAAATCAGCAGGGTGAGCTATTTCCCAAATTGAGATTAAAAGACATTTCAGATGGCTCTGTATCTGGCATGAATCCATCGGTGTTGCTGGGTTGTGATATGCCTAAAGACTATTGCATTAAGTACTCCGAGATTTTGAAAGACTTTGAACTCTCCAAAACTAGAGTTTCATCCCAGTAAAAATTCAAAATTTCTCACCTCACTCCACAATACTTATTACATTGACAAAAGAGAAACTCTTCACTGGTTATATGCATACAATTACCTGCCTTCGTGTAGTTAACAACACTCAATTTCTCAGTGGTGGATGATTCCAGATCATCAAAATCTAAACAAATCAATAAACAATGTGTCAAAAAGAGTAAAACAAAAAAACAACTCATCAGCAATAACCATGATTAGAGAACATATATAAGCTTTGAGGTAACAAAGGTAGAAAGTTAGACATACCACCACGTATGACTGTCTCACTCCAAAATCTACTCTTATCTTTAAGGTTAAACAAGGAGAATACAGAGGACTTTCCACTTTTACGATTTCCAGAGGAGGAAGATGCAAACGGTCTTGCTGCTAATAGCTGATGAGAGCACATGAAAGAAGTTAATACAAATGTATTTGTAAGTTAACACGCTAACCATTTCCCAGAGGTCATTATCCATTCTATTATGGAAAAGAACTAACTGGGTCATCGGTGTTCTAGATGAAACAGACAGCTATTGGAAACTCGTTGAAAGCTGGGCACTTCCTGACTAATTCCCATGCAGACCAGATTTATCCACTAAAATATGAGAATGGTGTGCTTTAACATAAATTTTGACACACTTTTAGAGGGAATGATTTTTTTTTTATGAAAACATGAACTTTCATTAAGAAAAATGAAAGAATACACAAGCATACAAAAAACTAAGTCCACAAAAAAGAGGGGACTCCAGCTATACAAAATCGTTCCTATAGAATAATTACAAAAAAATCTTTGAAATCAAAGCCTACAAGGAAACATGAAAGCAAACAAGGGACCATAACTCCCTAGATCCCTCTCCACACCCCTAAACACCCTACAGTTCCATTCACCCCACAAAATCCATAATATCACGTGCACACCATCAAGTCAAAGAAAACGGCCTTTCTCCCCAAAAGGCGGATTGAGGAGGAAGTGATTAAGTACTTTACTAGCTGAATAAAAGAAATATCATGTTGCCTTCAAGAAACAACTTTTCATGGGTAGATGAAAAGATGCATAATGTTCAAGGAAATAACCACCCAGTGGGAGAAAATTAACAACTACCAAACATAAAATCAACTAACCAAAAAGGCCAAAACAGAAACCAAGAGGAAAGACTAATTTTGATTCTGGGAAAAGTAGTTACAAACACAACGGGATGAAGAGGTTGAAGGCAATCTGATTCTGTGATGAATTTTGGGGAAAGCCTAGCGTCTCGAAATGTTTGGAACTTATCAACGCCATTTAAGTATTTTCTGTTCATTTCCATTTCATTTGTTGTTCTTATATCAATCTCATGAATTGCGGTATGTTTTACTTATTTCTTTTATATGAACCAATGTAAAATTCGGGTTATCTCAGTCTCAGTCTTTCATTTACTTCACCAATTTCTTTCTCCGAGACGCGATTAAACTCCAATAACAGGTTTATTCAACTTCGTGAACAAAATAGCTTAAAACAACAAATGCAAACAATAAATAACCAAAAAAATATTCCTAAGCGAATCTCCAATGAGGTATAAGAAAAATGAGATAATCCACCATAAAATTTCCATTGTATTGAAAACATAAAAGAAAGGAATTGTAGAGGAATTTTACCAGGAAAACAATACAGAGTAGCTGGAATCGCATTGAAATCGTGAATCTACCAGATAAGCTGAAGAGTTTAGCAGCAGCGACCGTAGAAGATCCACGATCATGACCCATCATTGATCGCAAAAGGGTTTCAGAAATTGTCGCTAAGAAAGGTCCGAGTCGCTTTATAGTTTGCGTTTACCTGTACTCAGCAGTCCAAGTGACGCAAATTGAAAATGGGGGAAAATGAAAATGGAAATGAAACGAAGCACTCCCAAAACTTTTATCAAAAATCAAAATGCTTCTCAGAAAGAAGAAGAAGAAGAAGAAGAAGAAGAAAAAACACGGGTCAATCAATGTTTGAAATATGAAGTACTGATTTTATGGAAAATATTGGAATTTTTTTTTAAAATAATGGTTTTTTAAAAAAGAATTCGAAAAATAGGGTGGGGGAGAAAGAATTTGGAAAAATAGGGTGGGGGAGAAAGAATTTTGAAGAATAGGGTTGTGAAATCGTGGACCGGGTCCACGATTTCCAGGGTACGCTGACACCGGTAGTCTGCATGCATTGACCGAACTCGTGGACGGGGTCCACGATTTCGGTAATCGTGGACCGGGTCCACGAGTTCCTCACTTTAAAATCCGACCGGCAGCCTCTCATTTCCACCTCCTTCCTCTCATTTCCACCTCCACCATCTTCATTTCTCTCTTTTCATTCTTCATTTCTCTCCTCATCTCTCTCCTTTCACTCTTCATTTCTTTCCTCCTTTCTCTCCTTTCTCTTATTTCAGTTCTCGTGTGAGCAAAACATGGTAAATGTTGAAGAAATCATTCAACATACAAGGAGGCTCAATGTTGCTGATACTGATCGAAAACGTATTCGTCGTAGACGACAGAGACAACGTGACGAAGGTGTTCCAGAGCAACCCGATGACCAGGAACCTCCCATATTACAACCAGACATTGCATCCGGTTCTGGCCATCAACAGGAATATTATGGACACCATGAATTTCCATCTGTCGTCACCCAACAGGATATCGATGATGTAATCCACCAGCAACAACAAATTGAAGTGCCTGTGCCTCGTCGTGGACAACGTGCGCGAAGAAGACCACCATGTGGCACTTGATTTGTATTTTAAATTTTCTGATTTGTATTAACTTTTTATCTTTAACTAAATGAATTAATGATTTTCCATTACATTTTTAAAAATTAAGAATCAATGAAACTAAACAATAATTGATGAACACAAGTAATAAGCAAAATTTCATTTAAGTGGGTAATTAATTAATTAACTTATTTATCATGGGAAAAAAACCGGATGTTTTTGGACGTATCATGAGAAAAGAACGGGGGTAAGAAGTCTTTTTGATCAAAACTCGAACCATAAATACTATCTGAAATAGTGAAGGGTGCTTGATAATATTCCATTCCTTGAAAGCCTGTGAATACTAGAGCTGAAACGGTAGCTACTAAAGCGTAAACTGCTCGTTCCTCCTTCCCCGCGATTATAGCATGATAATTGGTGTGATTATGATAGTTTTGTATGTTTGGCATAAATCGTGGACCCGGTCCACGAGTTTGGTCAACACTCGTGGACCGGGTCCACGACTTACTTACCCACGAAAAAAATTGACTGAAATCGTGTACCCGGTACACGATTTCACCACCCCAATTTACAAATTATTTTCCAAACCACCCTACTTTTGTCATTAGTTTCTAAAGCACCCTATTTTTCGAATTTTTTTTAAAAATAACATTATTGTTTAAAATAACCCAAAATATTGATATGGATCTAAAATTTAAAAAATTTAAAAATAAATAAAAATAAAAAATAAAAAATAAAAAATCTATGAAAAATGGATAGAAATTGCTATATTAAAAACAAAAATAGAAATTGTTATAATTAGTAAATGAAACATAGATTATGGCTTAATTAGACTATAGTTTATCATTTTTATAAAATATGACAACATTTAGATGTATATTGAAAATGTTCAATGTAAAGTTGATAGAAGAGCAAATAGCATAAATTTAAAAAAGAAAAAGGAAAATAATTACGAAATAATATAAAATTTAGTAATATTTTAAGGTGAAATAATGAGAAAATGAAAGTTTTGGATGATAAAAGAAAAAAAAAACTCATCAATTGCATTTTGAGGTGAAATAGTGCTAAAATTAAATGTAAAAAAATTGAATGAGATTAAAAATAAATACAGGTCTTTTGTGGTTTATTCAAATTCAATTTCTTTAGAAATGAAAGTTTAAAATGAAGTTAAAAATTGAGAAAAGTTTGAAATTATAAATAGTAGTAAATTGAAAAAACTTAATTCTTTGTCGGAAAGAACATTGGTGAAAAACTTGAACTAGACTAATATAGCTAGCTAAAAAAATTCTAATTTTCTCGAAATCTCGCCTAGAATTCAAGGGGGGCGAAATTTCAACAAAATTCCACCATGAATATAACTATATTATATAATAATGATATTATTTTACATCGTTTATTATTAGATGATTTATTGTAGGCGTCTTTTCAAATATAGAAAATAAAATCAAACTATTTACACAAACGAAAAACTTACCAAATAAGCTACAACCCTGCTACAGAGAAGGTGAAATTCCCAACAACCCACGCGACCCATGCCAACAGCCCACGAAAAAGCCCAATTAATTGGCAACCCAATCCAACCTATTATTTCACGCTTGCTGAATGAAAATCAAAAAGCAGTGCAAACACTTCATTTTCTTCCGAACCAACCACATTCTTCAACATGTTCTTCAACTCAATTTCTTTCCCAACCAGCCACGTTCTTCACCTTCTTTATTTATTGTTGTTTCTTCTTCTGCTGCTACTGCATCTTCTTCTTCTTCTTTCGTCCTTTTAACTATCATACTTGTTCCTTCATCTCCAATAGACTACTATTAGTCAAATGATTTCAATCTACAAGTGACTTCACCAGAAACACATCAACCATTCAAGGTTTTTACTAATCATTTTCTCTTCATCAAACCTATCACTAAAAACAATTTATATAAGTCTATCATGGTAAAGCAGTTTTCTTTGATGTTATTAAGTTATTAAATCTAACTTTTGAGAATAGATGGTAAGCAAAAGAAAAAGAACATTGATCAAAGGGGAATCATCAAGCACAGCAAAAATATAAATACTGGAATGCTAAAGAAGGAGAAAGGAAAAGAAAAGGTATGAACCTAAACTTGTGATACACGGTGATAGAGTTCTATCACAACCTATCACTAATAGACAGATGTTCTTGATAGATGTACTTTCAATCTTTATCCTTGATCGATGTTGTTGCTTACTTCTTATATACTTGATAATAAATACTTGCTGACATATAAACTTTGTAAATACTTGATGATAAATATTTGATAATATATAAACTTTGATAAAGCTTTACAAAGAGTGAAGTGATAGTCTATCTTTAATTATCACATACAGGGATAAACAGTGATAGGTTAAGCAAATGACTAATGAGGTATCTACTAACCTTGATATTCTCTTCCCTGATGTAGTCTTTCTATCATAGTGATAGGTTAAGAAAACTCTGTTGTAGCCTTTCTTATTTTCAGTCTTCTAAGTCTTATCAATCATGAAACTCATTCTTCATTAATGTTTTCATACTTGACTCAATTGTTCCCCACTTCTTAGCTATTTTATATTCATAAGATCTTTGTTCAAAATATGCAATATACATTGATTCCAATCATAATGTTAGATGTTCTTGCTTGCTTGTTATATTCTTGATGATAAATAGTAGGATAGACAGTGATAGTACTATTAGGGATAGGTAGTGATAAAAGTCTATCACTCTCTATCACAGTGATAGTGTTCTATCATTGTCTATCAATGTGATAAACAATGATAAACTTTTATAAGTGCATTTTAATTATAGAAAATGAAAGAAGTCTATCATTGTTTATAAACAGTGATAGACAACTATAACTATGTATATAATAATTTTGTTGATAGTTTTGTTGCTAGTTGTAGTTTTATTTCGTATAGATAGCTGTAGTTTTATTTAACCTTCTGCATTTAAATTTTAGAAGCTCTTATTTCATCGTGGCTTTGATCATCCTTTTTATTTGTAGGATTCGTAAATATAATGAGCTTTGGCTTCATCGTCAAGGAACCTTTTGTATTTATGTCAACAGACAGCTTCCTCTTCATGCGTGAAAGGACACGACTATGAATCTTCTCGTCGTTGTTTTCTTCATGAAATGATTTTGCTTTCAAGACTTTCATTTTTCTTTCATGTTGATCGTTTTTCATTTTGAGACGATCAAAAGCAGATATTGAAAGTTGATTTTTTTTTTATATGGAGGTGCTTAGTCTTTTGAAGGCTGAAGTTCGGGTGGAGGTACATGTTAAACATTAATCTTCTTCCTTTATCTTGGACATACCCAATCTTTGAGAAATTGAAGATCGAGTAGTTGAAGGCTTAATACGATCAAAGACAGAAGTTCTTTGCTTGGCTTCGTTTAAATTTTCGACTTCTTCAACGGTTATGTGATTGCTATTGGCAACTTTTGAGCATTTTGTAAATGGTGACTCACCCTTCTTGAGCCTCGACGAAGGAACATAGCGCAAGATTATAGGACTTGAAGTTTTCTCGTCTCTCAAAGTTTTAGTCTTCACAGGGCTAGTGGATGTTTTACTATTTTGAGAGTTGGAAGTTTTTCCTTCGCTTGACTCTTTTCTCGCCTCTACTTGTGGCCTTGACTTGAATTTATCCCATTCTTTTATTAGAGGAATCTCTACAGGCATTGCTTCACCGATGTTATCACTCTTCAAGTAAAATTTTGCATCTGTGAAGTGAGACTCAACTTTTGAGAATGGATTGGAGTCTGCTTCAACTTTCTTAATGCCCTCCTGATAAAATTTGAAGCATTGATGTAGGGTAAAAGTTATCACCCCATTTCCATGAATCCAAGGACGCCCTAGTAATAGTTTGTAAGTGGTCCTCGAGTCTATAACATGGAACAATATGTTGGCCTTCAGGTCTCCAATAATGAGTTCCAAGCGTATCATGCCAATTGCTCGTTGACCGCCTTGGTTGAAGCCATGAATTACCAACTTGCTATTTGAAAGTTCTTCCATTGAGATGCTTAATTGTTTCATGGTTGACTTAGGCATTATGTTAACAGCTGATCCATTATCAATGAGAATCTGACTAACCCTTTGCTCTCGCATGTATCTTGAGACAAACAAAGGTTTGTTGTGAAGCTTTGATCCCAACAGCAAGTCTTCATCTGAAAAACTCATTGACGTGCAACAAGAGGCACATGCGCACACCATCGAAGCTGATTCACTATATGCATTTGAGTCTAGCAATGCGTCATTAAGGGCACTCTTAGCTGTTTGAGGGAGTGACAACAAGTCATCTATGTTGAATGATGGTAAGTCTTTTGGTTCTATCACCATCTTTGATGAACTTGTAGGAATATCTTCTCTTGCTGTTGCGCTGACAACATGACATGCAACAACCTTTAGTGCTTCCTTCAAATAGTTCTCATGGAAGTTTCTAGGGAGAAATTCTCCCAAAGTTATTGATCGTCGAGGTTGAGGGAAGTCCTTGTCCTCTTCCTTAACAGACTTCAGCTTCCCTGCCTTCTTTTTTTCTTTCTTTTTCTGAGTCTTGCTCCCTCTTCTATAATTTCGACAGAAGCACAACTTCTTTTGTGCGGAACTCGGCTTTCTCTTCTTTTGACAAGTCACAAGGATCCATCTTTCATCTTCATCTTTAACAAGCTTATCTTTGCTTTGGGAGTCTGTCATTAGAATCTCTTGTTTGAACTGAACAACTATAGGTTCGAAGGTCCCAAATTGGATTAAGATTTCTTTTTGATCATAATACATTGTCGATGGCAGGATGTTTGAAGTCATCGTCACTGCAACATGATTTGTTTGAGCTACTTCATCAAGATCTAGCTCTATTTTATTTTCGCGAGCCAACCTTAGAATCAGCTCCTTCAACACGAAACATTTTTCAACTGGGCGGCTAACGAAAAAAACCGGTGATATTTGCAGTAGTTGGGATCATTGATTTTTTCTAACTGCTCCTGCCACTTGCATTCTGGTAGTTGAATAAGTTGTTTTTCTAATAGTTGCTCTAGCATGTCTGCAACGTTAGAGTTAGGAAATGGATAAACTTTTTCCTGTCTTTCTTTTAAAGTTAGGCGGTGTCTCCTACCTCCATCATGTTCCTTTTGGATTTTGTTTTGTTTCCTTGGGAGGAAAATTTTTGTGGGATTGCACTGATGACTATAGATTCTTTTGTGGCACTCTTCAGAATACTTTCAGTGCCTTTGACTTCCTTTGTATCTTTCTTACCTTAGGGACCAAGAAATCTTTTGTTTCTCTGTTGGCGATGCTTAGCTCCATATCATGAGCACAAGTTGCCAACTCTTCAAATGTGCGGGGTTTGATTCCTTGTAGGATGTAGAGGAGTTCCTAGTGCATGCCTTGGGTGCCCATCTCCACCACAAATAGTTCGGGGAGTCGGTCTTAGCAGTTAAGACTCAAAGCTCTCCATCGGTTGATATAGTCGATGACTAGCTCTCCCTTCCGCTACTTGGCGCTTGTCAACTCCATCATGCTGACGATACGCTTAGTGTTGTAAAACTGGTTCAGGAACTCTCTTTCTAGTTGCTCCCAACTGTCAATCACCTCCGGCTCTAGATTGGTGTACCAGTCAAAACCATTTCCTTTTAAGGTCCAAACGAACTGTTTGACTAGAAGGTCTCCTCTAGTTCCTGCATTTTCGCAAGTTTCAACAAAATGAGCAACATGTTGCTTCGGGTTGCCCTTTCCATCAAACTGCTGGAACTTTGGTGGTTGATACCCAACAAACATTTTTAAGTTGTCTATTCTTTTAGTATATAGTTTAGAATACATAAAGAAATCTTGAGATGGTCCTCCATACTGCGCTCTGATGGAGTTTGTGATCATATCTTGTTGCTGCTGAATCGACAAAGAAGCTACAAAGGTGGATTGCTGCAACCGGTTTTCCTACAATAGAGTTTTTCCTTTGTCAGTGGCCTTGGCAGCGGGAGTTTGTCTCGACTCAGCAGTTTCTCGAGCTTGCATCTGATCTCTCAAGGCAGCGATCTCGTGATCTCGCTCCTCAACAACTTTCATTAGGAGATTTATTTTCCTCTCCATTTTCGCCATGGTTGCCTCTGCCGTTACATTGACCATCATGATAGGCATCACATCAGGGTGTGATTCCTTCTTGGGTCGGTCAGAAGTAGGAGCAGAGCTGTTGAACAAAGGATTTTTTTAATGACAATCCCGCCCTTAGGAGATTCTGTCAATCACTTCTAGATGTCAACCTTGTTCCTTCTCCTACATGACCCCCTTTTGAGCGACTGCGGGTGATGGGTCTCGTGTAGGTGTCACTTGCAGCAAGAGTTTTGGACGCGACTTTCTTGGAGGCTATTGCTTGATTTGGTTGCTAAGAGAGAGATGAGAGGTAGAGAGGTCCCACCGGGCATGCCAATTTCTTCGCACGAGGTTTCCTGAGAAACTTATTTCGTGGATTTGAACTTAAATTGATGTAGTTTTCATTTGGATGTGGTTCTATCTCTAGTACTTGATCCTCTGATTCTCTCTCAATTGAATGTGTAAGCTTGTTGTATGGAAGCTAAACGCGTGGATGTTCCTGAAGTTAGAGTCTCGGAAGAATGTCTGTGTTCCAAAGGACTTCAGTCTTCAAGTCTAGTTCAACTTCAGGAGTTAGAAGTCTTCTGATTGTAGGGAGAATTCTCTCTAGGCTCTAAAGTGTAGAATTTTCTGAACCCCACAAATGAAGAGAACTCTTCTGTTTATAGAGTTCTCAAGTGGGCTTGGTTGGTCCATGGACCTAACCCTTGGGCCCAACAAATTGGACTTGGTACTTAATTGGTTTTTGGGCCAAATTAAGTCTATTTTACGACTCAATTGGATTTTAGCCCAAATATTAATACCAAATTGGATCAAATTATTTTATTCAATCCAACGATCAAGACGAAAACATGTGGCATCAGCAGGATTTGCCAATTTATGTATTTAATTTCAATTTGGGGCACATGCCAACTTTTAATTAGTCCCAAATTCAATTATTCATATTTTCGTCATTAATTTGGTAAATGATGTGGCAATTTGTGATTGGTCCAAAAATTTCTCATTCAACAGTGTGGGTTTACAAAAGTTAAAAATTGGAAAGAAAAAAGTACAAAAGCATAATGAAAAATATTACAATAAATCACTATCTATGTTTACAAAATTGAAAAGGGAAGAAAATTACACGAAAATCATTCTATTCTTTGCCACTTTGTGAATTGCTTGAACCTTGAAAATTTTCTTGAGCCTCAAGAGTAATGGTCTTCTCCTCCACCTAATTAATGCTCAACTATTTGTAAACTTAAGGGAAAAAAAATATAAGGAACTAATAAGATATCAAATAAAACAAAAATTGGAGAAAAGACATAATTGCAAAAAGAAAAAAAAATCCCAACAAAATATAAAGAGAAAGAAGATTAAAAAAAAAAAGAAAAAAAGAAAAAAGAAAAAAGAAAAAAGAAGTGAGTTACCTCATAAAATTGGAACAGTAGGCAAGTCAATTTATAGAGAAAATTTAGATCCAAATTTTAGTTTAATTTGATCTTAAACCTCGATTTGATCGGAACAAAACATCAAAACTAAAACCAAAAAATTATTTTTGAATTAGAGATAAAATGTGTTTTTTTTTCAATTTAATGTGTGAATTGCAAAGAAATAGGGGAAAATATTTTATTAATAATTTAAATGAATTTACTATCCTTTTAAACCAATAAAATTGATATTCTTTTAATAAAAAATCTCGTGATGATATAAACCAAATTTTAAACCAATAAAATTGATAAAATCGATATATATATATATTTTCAAAACTACATGAATGAGATTGCGACAAATAAAATCGATATTTTTTTTAATGATTGTAATGTGAAATACATTGTATAGTATAATCAATCACTAAAAGGGCAAATGGGGAAATTGAATGTTTCTCCCCCATAGCCCCTTTTAGATAGTATAGATAAACAAGCACACAACAATGTTAATTGGAAACATGTTGATATAATGGACAACTAAGAACTCTTAAAAGACTATTCTTGGGGAAGATTGCAATACAACTTTACCTATCAATTTTTCAAAAAAGCATCTTAATGTGAAGGAGATTCTGTCTACCTTCAAGGATTCCCGTTGGCGCTAGTTTATTGGGCATTTGAGAAAGTCCTAAACTTTCAAATATAGATGTAGGATTTGGAGGAAAGAATAGACAACCAAAGTCCAAAAATGATAACATAGGAGTGCTTGGGGGTAGATGAGTGGTGATTCATGTAAAATATACATGTTTTTGGGCCTTGTTTTAGTAGTGTTTCTAGTGTTTCTTGGGAAATATGGTCTCTTCGCATGTTAAAATTTTCCATAATATGTGCTAAATAGATTAAATAATGAAGAGTAGGGCCTTTTGGATGCTTAAAGTGTATTTTTGACGTATTGAATATGTTTTAAAGGCTTTTACATTGATTTTTGACCATTTTGCAAAAATTGCTAGTTGTTGATGCCCCTCGCATTGTCAAAATGGGATGCGCTCGCATCAAAACCCTAAATTCTAGGAACGTCGAACTAGTAGGACACAGTTGTGATTTACTCGGTCCTCACGTGTTCTTCAATGCTGATTTGACTGGGAAGCCTCCATGACGTTGATTTTGACCCTACCTAGCCTTTTTTGAAGTCTATAAAAAGGATTGAAGTTGTCCTTTCAAGGGAGAGCATCCTCCGCCCGAAATCAGTCTACTCCAAGAAGAACTACCACTCAACTTGCCAACCTTAGTCCAAGAACGAGAGTCCCTATGGAGTTCTTAGGTTTTAGAGTTCTCCATACCTCGTGAGAGCAGGTGTAGAGTTAACAGATTGGTCCTTGAGAGAGGAGAATCCTTTTCTAGAGTTCTTTAAAGAGAGGAAATCATTTGAGGAGTGTTACTGTATTTTCCAACACTCATTTCTATTTCTCTTTTCCCTTGCTACTTTTGCATATTCTATCTGTACTTATGATTCTGAAATTGATGAAAATAATTTACTTATTTTTTATCATGAGCTACATCAATTAAGGGGTTCAATTATGTGGATGTCCTAGGGATTCATGGTTTGAGCATTTGCCAAAGTGTTATGTCTTGCATTTCTTACACTTTTCTCTTGTTGATTGCATGGAAAACATTGTTAATTTGGACTGATCATTTAAGTTATCAGTATAGCTAATTCCTAATGGTAAGAAGGTTAGGATGTAAGTGGGTTTCACAAGGGAATATGGGGTTAAAGCCTAGAAATAGGATCACCATGTGACCTTAGAGATAAGGGGCACCATAGGGTAAAGAATATGCACAAAATTAATCTAAGATTTAACTAACCATAGAGATATAGGGTTAACTCCTTAGGCTCCTAAAAGTTATTGAACTAAGACTGAATAGGTGAAGATTATGCCCATGTGTAAGGCAATGCACCGATTTAATGCAGGCACATTGCTCAGGTTTTGATTAACTTAGGCAAAAGCATAGTTGAAACCCTACATTCATCGTTGTTAGTTTTTATCTTTTTAAGCGTTATTCACACCAACCCACAACAATTTCACATTGGTTACATTAGGTCACTTGATTGCATTACTTTAAACCAAACCCAATTAGATGACTTTAAACCGAATCCAATTAGATAGCTAATCTCGTAGGATTCAACTATTGAAATACTCCAAGATTTATTACTTCATGATATAGTGTATCGCACATAGACAACACTTATTCTCATTTTATCATTCATACACGTTTGGTCGATCAAGTGGAGAAATTTTCATGAGAATATCTTCGAAATAAATGATGTAAGTACTTCTTATAATTTCTTATTTTCATTTATCTTATTTTCACTTGCTTCAACCGAAACATTCATAGACAAATTGATAAACAAGTGATAGTAGTCTATCATTGTCTATCACTTGTCTATCAATTGTCTGATAGACAAAGATAGTCTTCTATCATTGTCTATCACGATAGAATATTATCTTTATCTATCATTGATAGACAATAATAGATTATTGTCTCTATCTATCATTGATAGATCCAATCACAATGGTGCTAGTATTTTTTTTTTTAATTCTCTAATAATTTAACATGTGTTTACTTGTAGTTTCGTGTACTTCCATTGCATCCAACAGAATAGGAATCTCAATCAACCACTTTCAAACATTTCATAAATCTGGAGGAGAAGGGGAAAGAAAAAGAAAGAGAAAAGGAACATGAAAAGAGAGAAAAAGGAACAAGAAAAAATAAAGAAATTCAAGAATCAATTGAAGAATGAGGAAAACAGGTTTCTGCAAAAGAAATACTGGAAGAAATACAAGAGCTGAAAAAAGGCCAACAAATAGTAGAAGAAAAAATTGAAACAAGGTCAACAAGAAATCATTAGACTATTGAAAACAATTATGGAAGGACTGAATGATAGACTTCCATTCAAAAGTCTTCAACAACAACAAGAAAAAGAGCATGAGGACATTGTCGAAAAAATAAAGTTCCTTCTTATAGCCTTAGAATTCTAAAAGACAATGATAATATTAAAACCATGATTGAGTATGCAATGAAATATTTATCTGGGGTAAGACTTTGTTATGTGGTATTTTATATTATTTAAATATAACCATACATATGCGAACTAAACTTGTTTTTTCTTGTAGATTGAAAATGAAAGGGAAGAAAAGGTTTGTCTACAAGTTTTTGATAGAAATTTATTGATAACTTGTAGAAATTCAAGTTATTATTGTCTTTCTTTTAGAAAAATAGAGTTTAAATGGAGAATCATGCGGTAGTTTTGTTGGGTTGTATGTCCTAAAACTCGTAGTTTTTGTAAATAGGTGAATTTTAGTACATATGAAGTTATTCAAGTGAATTAATTATTTATTAACTCTAAATCCAATTAAACTACGAGCCCTTGGCTACTATCCTGAGTACATGGATTAAGTTGAGTACCTCTTCTTGGAGACACTATTAAATACGACCCGCTTCATGATTGTTACAAATGTTGTAAAGTGTCACAAATGAAGCGATTCTGATTTACTCATGTAGAGACATGTGAGCGGGGGTATTCTACATAATGAGATTGTATAAGATTTACCCTGAAATAATCATTGTTACGTATTAACACCGTTTACGATTAACACTGATTAATTTCACTTATCGATGACCTAGATAACTTGATCTGAATCTTGAGCTATTTATGAACTCCTATTTATTCAGAATTATCCCTTGATCTGCATAGGTAAGAGTAAGCTCAATAGCGCTGCTCAACATTCCTCCCATTTCAGGGATAAGACCGGGTAGATAGTTGGGAACATAGAATTTGCAAGACGGAATTCACTCCTACCTAACTTAGGGATAGAAGAGAGGTTGTTCTCTTAAGTGTTGTTCCTAGGACTTGAAGGGGCCCTATCCTCTCACTGGCCCGAGAGGGAATGGATTTAGTGATTAAATCCTAAATCAATTGTTCATTAGAGGGACAAATGGTACTTAAGGAGAAAATATGTAACTCAAAGGTAAATCGGTATTTGACCTAGCTGAAGTTATGAACAACTTGTGAAGGATTGACTTATTACTGATGATTATATCAAATGGACACAAATATATCTACAGTGAGGAGAGTGCAGCTACGGGCTTTAGTGGAGTGTCCCGTTAGTTAACCAATGTGCTAACTAGGTTAAATAGTTTGGCCGGTTAATCTCGGATCGTTGGAGCTCATGATCTGTAGGTTCATTAGGTCCCTCTACTAGCCCATAAATGGACTAAAATCTTAGATAATGTGGTGAATAAGTTTGAACTGTTAAAATCTTGGCTTAAGGAATGAAAGTCAAATATATACGATATATCGACGTTTAATTACGCATTTGTACAAATAGAGTTAATTATAATATTTACAATGATTTAAATATTAATCATATGAATAGGGATTCATATCGGTTTTTTTTAGAAAAATCGGGACAAGTGGAAAAAATAATATTATTTTATTATTTAATATTAAAATAATATTTAATTAATTAAATATTAAATTATTTAATTATTTTTTGAAATTAAAAATCAATTTTAATTCAATTTTGGAAATTCATTGAAAATTGATTTTTGAAGATTGAATTTTCCCACTGACTAAGCTAGGAGCTTGGTTGTCTTCTTCATAATTAACTAACAAATTAACCATTTTGTATTGTCAAATTTTGATGCAATTGGATTGCATGTTATTCTTTAATAAATAGAGATGATTTTGACATAAAAATGGTTAAGATTTTGTGAAATTAAGGGTTAATTTTGCAAAATTCCATCCATTGTTCATCTTCTTCCCAACCTTCATTCTTTCTCAGGATCCCACCATCCAATCTAAGCCTAGAGAATAGTAGAGAATACTCTTGTGGTGGTCTACAACCAAGTGGGCTGAAATTCATCAAGAATTGAAGGAGAATTTGGAGCTTCAAGGGTAAGTGTTCTTGAAACTTTGGTTTTTCTTCTTAATTGCATGTTTAATCCTCTAAATTGAGCATCTTAGAGTGAAAATTGATTAAATTAACTTCCGCTGCATGCTCATTTATCCATCAAGTTTGGGTTAAATTCCATTGATAAATTTTCCTGTGCGTTTTACTCTTGTGAATTGACGAAGATAAATGTTTTAAAGCTTTTTAAACCTTAAACCCATGCTTTGATGCAAGAACGCAAGCAATCTATGAATGTGATATCAATAAGAAATGCAAGGCAGCGGAAAATCAGACAGAAATCTTAAGAGATTGTCGAGGGATTGATGTGCTTGATCTGCGGCTAAAGCAGCGGATACAAATTGATTCATAAATCACGCGATTATGCGAGAAGGACGCAAGACAACAATTCAGCCTCTAATCATGCAAATTTACTAGTGACTGCAACGCAACATCTATAAAAGGGTAAACCTGAAGGCTGAAAAGGTTGTTGAAACTCTCAGAAGAATTCTTAAGTGACAGCAGAGTCCTTTTCAAATGACAACCGGAGACAAATAGCTTGAGAGAGAAGAGTCTTCCTTTCGACCGACCACTTCATAGCAGAATTCACGCTACCATCTCAGTGAGCTCAAGAGATTGAGCAGACATTATTTCATGCTTTCTATTTTTTTCTTACTTACTTATGTTTTAGCATATTGATAAGAGATTGTATTTACTAAGACATTTGTTCCATTCATTAATCTATACAACTTCCATGGCTATCCATTTCTTATTACTTTCCACCTGTTGTTTATCATCTCTAAGTAACTAACTTTCTTGAGGGTTACGGGTTGTGTTATCATCTAACTAAGAACCATAGTTTTGATTGTGCCATCTTATGTTCATCTAGTTAATTGATATAAGTAGTAATAATCAACTGCTTGAGAGAGTAAGTGATTGTGGAACTCAGTTGAAAAGGCTAAGAAGTGTTTCTAGACATAGAATTAACCTTGGTACTTAACACTCACCTATGCGTTATAGAGATATAAGCATAGTGGCTGTCAACCGAGAGGTGCAGTTCAAAGTTTTTGGTATGAAATAGATCTCATTATGCGTTTCTAAATTTAGTTGATAGCCAACCCTAGCCCTGCTTTTACCGTTCATATAATTCCATTAGCTGAACTTTGTTGTGTCGCATACCTATCCACTCCATCCATTTAGCTTACTTTTATTGCTTTTTGTTTTCATAAACGCATCACTTCTCATTGATGCGCACTTTTAGTGTTAACCGCAAGTGTACAGGTCAAGTTATAATATAAGACGGTGAAGTCCGAATATCGTTCCACTGGAGATCCAATTGTGAAGGTTTATGTCACTTAGCTATTCTAGAATCGAATCAATTTTATTTGAGGATTAGAATGGAAGTTGTTAATTATGGAAAATATAAACCAAATAAGGAAAGTATTAAAGTGAGAAACACAAGAGTCAAAGAGAGTTCTAGGGTAATGAATCCTTTTTTATTTCATCATGCAATATTATAGATTTCATGGATTTTATTATAATGCATATGCCTAAGTCTAGAAACTTAATTCCAAGTTATTTTCTCTAAAAAACAACCATTTCTCATGCAACTCGATTGATTACTAATCTCTTGAAACCAATACAAATTACATGGCATTAAGAATAGTCTTTAGCAACTTTTATTGTCAACCTAACTACTTTCATGATAGATTAACAACAATTCATTGTTATAGATCAAGTTAAACATACAATCTCTTAATCATACATCTAACCTAACATGTGAAGATGGCCAATCCACAAGAATTAAACACAATAACAATGAAAAGCATAATTATTCCAACAAAACCATGAAAGTCTACAATATCAACATAAATTCATAAACAATTCATTAAAACCCTAAAACTAAAGAGTTTAGCCACTCATAGCTTGAAGCAACATGTTTAAGCAAAATAAACAAAGAAAGGGAAACTCTACTGAAAAGAGGCTCTTGATTGAGGTAGCACCGTCACGATCTCCTTGGCTCTCACGTCGGAATTCGAATGGCACCACGACTATCTCGAACTCTTTTCCTCTTCCTTGCAACTAACTCACTCTTTGAACTCTTTTATGAACTCTCACTCAATTTTCTCCTTCTTATGCCTCTTTAGGTCTGTAAATTGATGGTTGATTGATTTTATTAGGGCTGCTAAAAACCCCCAAATTTATAGAGTTAGCCGCCCAAAAACTTACCTAAAATAACAAATTTTTATTTATGGAAAATTGGCGCCGCGACGCTGGTCCATAGCATCGCAGCGCTAAGGTTGCATCCAAAATTGTTGTCCTCGGGTTTTAGCGCTGCGGCAGCGTCGTCCAAGTGCCGTGATGCTGTGATGCGTTCAGAATTGTTGCACTCGAGTTTTAGCGCCGCAGTGCTATGATGCGTTTAGAATGTTTGCTTGGGTTTTAGCGCCGTCCCGGTGCCGCGATGCTATGATGTGTTCAGAACGTTGCGCTCGGGTTTTAGCGCCGCGACGCTATCCCAAATTTTGCCCTTTTGAGTTTGAGTTTTTTAGCTCTTTTTCGCCGTATTCTTTCTCGGTTTTGATCTTTTAGTCTTTTCTTTTAATTTTCCTCATTTTAACCTGAAAATCACTAGTAAACAAGTGAAATCTAATATAAACTCCCTTAATTTGAGAGGATAGAAAGCACTTTTCAAGTGCTTATCACTCATCATTTTCTTGTTACGTGTATAACTTAGATAATCTAAAGAATCCTAGAATTTGCATAGTCCTTGTGTTCGACCACGAACTCACCAAGAAAACCTCATTTTTCGCTTATACTTGGATGAAGAATAGGAAAACTTGATAAATTAATACCGCATATATAGCACTGTTAGGTAGACAACATCTATCATTGTCTATTACTTCTATGATTTTGTCATTATTTTCTATGATTTTCCAGGCCTTATGGAAATTCAAGAGTCCTACAAGGATCAATGTCCATGTTTGGATTTTGTTGAATGATTCTCTCAATTGTTTCACCACACTACGTATTAAGCTTCAAGCACATTACCTTTCACCTACCATCTGCCTTCTATGCATGGCAAATAGTGAGGATTTGCTGTGAAACCCAGAAACTTAAACTAAGCTTGTATTGTAAAAAGAAAAGAGATTGGTGAACTTTGGGTAAAAAGCTTAAGCATAAGCCTGTGGAGTCATAAATTTTAAGGAGAAAATTTTGGCTTATGAAGTTAGAAAAATTTTGATCATGATAAGGAGACTATGCGTTTAAGTTAAAAAAATAAGGGAAGGTCATCGGGTTGAGTAGGCCAAGGTTGAAAGGATGCGTGAACGAAGGTTGTGTGTGTGACCGAAGGTGGAGTTTTGTTTAAAGGTTTCGCCCAGTGGACATGCAAGCATGCAGGCAGCGTGTTAGGCGGAAGTGGTGTGCGGGCGTGTAGGGTAGTTAGCGTCTAGGAAGGTACGCGGGCATCCGGAGAGGGCTGTCGATGCTAAATGTGCGGAGCTCGACACCCAATCAGCATGCGTGTAACCAGTCAGCATGCGTATACCCAGTCAGCATGCGTGTGCGAGGGAGCTCGACGTCCGGCACGACAGTGTGTGTGCAAGGACACACACACTATGTTTCTTGGGTTTAGTGTGCCTGCATTTGTGTCGGAGTTGTCGGCCAGTGTGGTGCCTGTGTGTGCAGCAGTGTGCCTGTATATTAGTTGCCGCACATGAGGGGTTGTGTGGGCGGTGTGCGTGCTGTTTGTGGCTGAGGTGTCCGCCTAGAGCTAGCTTGTTACACTTAGAATTTTTAGCAACATTTGGAACAAAATGACTATGTTGGACGCATAGAGTGAGATTTTGGCTAAGTATGAAGCAACTTGTCTTTATTAAAGGAAAACAATTGAGCCAAAAGTAGACAATACATGAGTTGGACGCTTAAGAGGAGGAAAGTTGAACGCATGATGCTTATTTCGAGCATGGTTGGACGCATGAAATGGCTCGAAAATGGTTTGAAGATGCCTCCAAAGAAGGTGGAAAGGAAGTAGTGAAGGAATCGAATTTTCGGCAAAATCGAATGATCGGCTTGTGCCATTAAACTTGTTTTGGGAAAAACAAAATACAAGATAAACAACAAAATATTAGCATGCTTTTTACAAGAATTAGACATAGAAGAATCCTACCTTTGAAGACCGTCTTCGTTGTGGAAAAGTTCTTCTATGAATCACGAACTGGAAATTCTGCAACGAAAAACACAAGAAGAACGTTTCTTCTCTTGGGAACACCACCACAATGTTACCTTGCTATTCTCTAGGTAGAATCAAATAGGAGTTTTGTGGGCTCTCTTTGTATTTTGG
This sequence comes from Citrullus mucosospermus, assembly GCA_030954485.1. Taxonomy (NCBI): domain Eukaryota; kingdom Viridiplantae; phylum Streptophyta; class Magnoliopsida; order Cucurbitales; family Cucurbitaceae; genus Citrullus; species Citrullus mucosospermus. The sequence goes on from CM062057.1 coordinate 21,879,090, forward strand.
CAAAAGAATTCTTGAGGAGGAAGAGAGAGTTGAAGACGGAGAGATTGATTTCATAGAACTCTTCTGTGGATTTTTCTTCTGTTAACTCCCTCACCTTCTTTTTCATTTTTACATGATATGTGAGAGAGATGGAACAGTGGGAGTTATTAAATATAATAATAATAATAATAATAATAATAATATTCGTTATCGACACTGAACACCCCCACCATAAACCTCTCCTATTCTTTGAATGATGAGATGAAGGATTGTGGATCCTTTTCTTGATCTATGGGAAAAAACTAGAGAGAGCACCAGAGAGAATTGTTTATCGAGAGAATAACTTTATCTCTCTGTTTCTTTTGCATGCCTATATGGAAAGAGAGATTTGGAGAGGTGGGATTAAGCCACTTAAATTGTAACTCCCACGTACGGGAGTTATCTTTTTAATTAATTTAATTATTTAATTTAACAAATAAATAAATAATAAATAATTGAATCAATTTAATTAATTATTTCATTTAAATTATATTTAGATGAACATCTCCCATATAACCTAGTTTTAATTCATTTAATTTAATTAAATCAAATTTAATTAAAATAAACTAAGAAATTTAATTCTTTGATTAATTAATTTTTAAATTAAAATCTAATATTTAATTTAACCTACATTTGAATCATATTCAATTGTTATTCTCTCATAACTTATAGTTTTAATGTGCATCTAATACACATTAATTTTAACCTATAGTTTTAATATGAATCTAATCATATTAATATTTGAACTCCTTCAAATATTTAATTCTCTAAAAAATTAATTTTGTATCATATCCAAAATTTAATTTATATTATAAAATTCAAAATAAACTTTATTTATAATGTATCATCATACATTATATTATTTCCCTAAGTAAATTTGATCATTTCAAATTTCATTCAAGACATAAATACCTCAACACTCTATACGAGCTAGGAAGGAGACCTAATGGACCTATAGATCAGAAGCTCCAACGATACCAAATTAATTGGCTAAACTCATTAATCATATTCGTTAACTGTGGGTACACTCCACTAAAGACCCACAATTGCACTCTTCTCACTGCAAATATATTTTTGTGTCCACGAATATAGACCAATAGCAGCAAATTAGTCATTCACAAGTGTTCGTAACACCAGCTGGGTCAAACTATTGTTCTACCCCTAGGTTACTTCTAAATCATTAAGTACCAGTGCTCCTTTAATGAACAACTTGTTTATGGTCCAACCATTAAACAGAAACCCCTCTTGGGCCAGTGAGAGGATAGGACCCTTTATTCAAGTCTCGAAGACACCATTTAAGGGAACACTTATCTACTTACCCTAAAGATGAGAATGAGTGAATTTCATCTTGTATAATTATGTGTCTAGCTCCCCACTCGTTCTTGTCCCCAAGATGGTAGGCATATTGAGTCGGCAAACGGCCACTCTCACCCATACAAATCAAATGATAATCCCTCGTGGACGAGAGTTCATAATATACTCAGGATTAAGACTAAGTTGCCTAGGTCATCCTATTGAGATAGAAACCTAACTAGTCAACGGAGTTACATCTAGTTATCACTATTTTGTGGTCCGATCTTATGCAAACTCATTGCATAGCATACCCCTACTTGCATGTCACCTACACGAACGCGTTAGATCATTGCATTTGTATCAAATACAAAGTGGGTCGTATTCATAGTGTCACTAAGATAAGGTACTCAACCTAATCCCTATACTATAGACCCTTTAGACTATATTTTGAACATTGATCTCTGTATATCCCCACATACAGTTCAAGACTCATAAAACAGTCTAAGATGTTAGTTTATTGGATTTAGGGTTATTAAGACAAAACAAACAAAAATAATCAATAACACTTATTGAAGTAACACATCAATAACTCTTTATTAATGATTTAATGACGGTCAAATAATTACATTTACAATCTATGAGTTTTAGGGCATAAAACCCAACAATAATGTATCTATATACATTATGCTAATTGTATCTCATACAATTAATTCCCTTATTAATTTGAACATTTCAAATTAAACCAAAAAATTTGATTCTTATACTAATCTTTTATGGGCTAGCAAAGGGACCTCATGGACCTATAGTTAGAAGCTCCAATTATATGAAATAAATCAATTAAATTCTTTAATTAGATTATCAATATTCATTAATTGTAGGCCACTCCACTAAAGACTTACAGTTGCACTCTTCGCACTATAGATATATTTTTGTATCCATGGAATTTACTAATCAACAGTAAGTCGACCTTTCACAAATTACTCATAACTACAGTTGGGTCAAATTACCGTTTTACTCCTGTAGTTATATCTAACTCCTTAAGTACCACAGATCCCTCTAATAAATGAATTGTTTATAGTCCAACTATAAACTAACCCTTCTCGGGCCAATGAGAGGGTGAGGCCTCATTGTTCAAGTTCTCGAATTAGCCCTTAAGGGAGTACTTTATGTACTTACCCTAAACATGAAAAGGTGTGAATTTCATCTTGTGAAGGTTTCCAGCTCCCTAATCAAACAAATCTCCAAAATGGTAGGCTTATTTAGTCGACGATTTGGCCACTCTCATTCGTAAAAATCAAAAGATTGCCCTCATAGACAGGAGTTCATAACTCACTTAGGATTTAGGTCGAGTTACCTATAGTCATCTTATGAAATGTTAATTTCTACAATTAACGACGTTACAAAGAGAAATTAAACATTTTACGGTCCAATCTTATATAAACTCTTTGTATAGGGTACCCCCACTCACATGTCTCCACATTAACGATCAGGATCAGATCGTTTGTAACACTTTACAACTCCTTGTAACAATTACAAGTAGGTCGTATCCGTAATGTTACCAAAATAAGGCACCCAACCTTATTCCTATACTACAAACCTTTTGGTTATTACTTAAACATGATCCAACCTAGTATGACAACCACATATATGTTTAAGTTTATACAAAATAACCATGAAATCTTAGTTTATTGGATTGAGATAATGCAAAATGTAAATAAAATAACTTTTTATTTTATTCAATAAATAAAATGTATATACAATTTACAAAACTACAAGACCCAAGAGATTTAGGACACACCAGTCCCAACAAGTAGGAGGTGGAAACCCTTGAATTGAACACCTTAAAGCACAAGGTGTCAATTTGCATGAAAAGGTGATGCATGGTGGAAACACATGTGTGGCAAGGTGTCGGCTTGCATGAAAGGTTCGTGCATGGTAATGCCACCCAGGGGGGTTGAAGTGTCAACTTGCATGTAAGGTAAAATCATGGTGAATCCACTTAGGTTGATCGGGTGTCAAGCTTAGAGGAAAGCTTTGGTTGATTAAGCTGTTTTCTAATTTCTATACATAGGATTCAAAGATTACATTTGTTCACACTTTTCTCAAGCCAAACCTTCGTTCCAAAAGCTTTGAGGGATTTAAGTATATTTCTCGGGAGAGGTTTTGAGGAAAACTAGGCGCTAAAAAAGGAGGACTAGACATCAACACAAGCATATTAGATGTCCAAGGAAGACAATCCAGGCATTCCAGAGACGCAAACCAAACGTCCATCAAGTTGTCAAACGTTCATCTGTTGTATTCAAGCGTCTCTTTGGAGTTGTTTTGGCGATCACAAAGCTATCTGGGGTGTTTTCTAGAAACTCAAAAACTTAGTCGTGTGCTTGGATGTTGATGAAGGTGTTAGAAACATGAATGCGAAAGCAATTAGGATCTAAAACACTCTAATTACATCAATTTTGAAGATTAAACATGCTTGTTCTAAAACCAGAAAAATAGAGGCAAAGAAACTTACTTGTTCAAAATTGAATCAAATTCCTTCAAGTTTTTTTTATCACAAACACTTCGTGGACTATCACAAGGGTCCTCCTCGTTATCCTCTGGCCTTATAATGGATTGTGGGATCCAAATTAGCAAATTTGTGAAGAAATTGTGTATATGGAGAACTTTGAGCAAATTGGAATTTTCAACAAAATTCACTCAATCAATCAACCCATTTTCAATGTTTCTTTCTCCTATATAAAGAAGAAATCATGCAAAACCATTTTACATGCACATTGACACCAAACATGGTGATTAAGATGGTGAATTTGAAGGTGGAAGAAGATGGATTGAAGGGTAAACACCTCCTACTCAACCATGCATTAGTGGGAAAAACCAAGGAAATTAAAATGAATTTCTCAAATCCAAATTTAATTTCTATTAAATTCAAGTTTCCAATTTTCAAATTATTCAACTAATTAATTTTATATAATATTAAATTAATATTAAATTAATTATATTAAATTAACATTAAATATTAAATTAATAAATTTTCCACTTTTCTCGGCAATTTCAAATTCGATGAATCTCTATTCACTCGAAAAAATATTTAAATCACATTCAAATATTTCTAACTCTCCAAATTCGTTTAATTCACAATTAAAACGAACAAACTGTAAAACTTACTCCTCAAATGAATTTGAACGTTTTCAAATTCTTTCATCACACTATTCTAAGATTTAGTCCATGAGCTAACAAGGGGACCTAATGGACCTACAGATTATGAGCTCCAACGATGCGAAATTATCTGACTAAACTCTTTAATCTAGTTAATTGACATTCATTAACTACCGGGACACTCCACTATAGCCTAGTAGCTGCACACTTCTCACTGTAGATATATTTCTATCCACTTGATATAACCATGATTAGTAAGCCGATCCTTCACAAGTTGTTCGTAATTACAGCTGAGTCAAAATTACTGTCATACCCCTGTAATTACATCCCGTTCCTTAAGTTTTATTGATCCTCTAATGAAAAATTGGTTTGCGATCGAACCACCAAACCGAGTCCTCGAGCCAATGAGAGGGCGGACCCCTTGTTCAAGACTCGAAATCAACACTTAAGTGAACAACTTCTCTACTAACCTAGAATTAGGTAGGAATGAACTCCATCTTGCAAGAGTGAACTCCATCTTACAAAACTATGTCCCAACCTATCTGTCTGATCTTATCCCTAAAATGGGAGGCATATCGAGTTGGTGAATGTTCGTTAAATTTCTATTTGAATTAAATTGAGTTTCTTAGCTTGTTGCACAAAAATAGATTTATCATTTCCATACAAGGATGCGTCGAGAATTACTCTTAAGTGTGATCACGATTAAGCAAGTTTTCCTATAAAAAGCCCAAGTATAAGCATTTATAGGTTTCCTGGTGAGTCCAGGGTTGAACGCAGGGATTTGTAATAACTAGGCATTGAGATTAGATGCTTGACTATGCGGGGAACTATACATGTAATATGTGCATGTGTTGGTTGTATGTGTCTAAAACCATACATAAAGAATGAATAAAATTTTCTACAACTAACAATGAGGTGGACGCGGCGATGGTTAGTCAAATGTTATTTAGTATCAAATAGCATGCGTTGAGAATGAATGGAACCATGCGATAAAAGTAGAGTTAACGCAAGAGCTAGTTGTTACCTAAACTTTCTAAGTACAATTACATACCTACAAACTGCGTTTGTGAATCCATCACTCGATGTTTCGGCGCCACATTAGTCTTATCTCTAAGACGCATGGTAAGTTTGCGTTGGCAAAAGATGAACTACATCTCTGCACCTCATCTAGTTTCGATAAATGCTAAAGATTAACCATCCACTCTCTCAAGTTAGACAGTCATGCTTACTACTTTTGTTTGTCAGACAAAGTTATGCAAGCTAATGATATGCATTAGTCAAGATGTAACATACTTAATATTGCTCAAGAAAAACTAACTTCTAACATCTAACTCATTTAGCATTCAAACAACATGGTGTAAGGTATTTAATATGGAAATAGATGGAAGATAAGCATCAATCAAACTCATATTTAGAAAATAAACCATTCTCTCGAATGTCATTAACAAAACATAAGTAAGAAGGAGGGAAATGGAGATAAAACAGAAATGAAAGGCGTCAAGCCGCCACTGGCAACGTCTTGCTTCATGGAGGCTTGAGATGGTTGCTATCTGATACATAGATTCCATAGGGTGAAGGTTCTCACTCACTTGGAGATGACTCTGAAGGTGCTCAGAATCCTTCTCTCAGAAGAGCTCGAAATGGAGACTGGTTATGGTGAGGGAGAAATTGTGCAGAGCTTTCGCCTCTTGAACTCGTCTTTCTTCCTCTCTTTTCTTGGAGAAGCTTTGGGCTATTTATAGGGGTTGAAAAGTTGATACTCATGATGACCTGACACCTTTGCATTAAATTCCCTGCCCTACTGCCTAGACTTTTTACATTGTCGGCCCATAGGTTCTGCCATGATCTGATAAAGTGTTGTTCTTTTTCATATTGACATGACAGCTTTTTGCCCATGCGTCTGTGTCTATTTTTTCTCGACGCATGGTCTCAACGCATAGGCTCGATGCATGGGTTTCCACTTGTTCTCGCAGCAGCTTCGTCTCTTAGTACTTGGTTGTTTGTGCTTCTTTTCTTCTTAACCCTGCGTTAGGAACAGAAAAGCTCATAGTTTTTCAGGTATTTTCTTTTGTAAATAGCACCAACGCATGGTGATACATTTTACATCATTCAACTACCAAAATCATGCGTTTAGCTCTAAAGATACTCTAATTAAATCAAATAGTGACTATAATAACTTGTATTTCTACAAGTTATCAGTGAACACGACTCACTCTCACCTATGCAAATTAAAAGATAATCTTAAACAGACAGGAGTTCATAGTTAGCTCAAAATTAAGATTGAGTTACCTAGGTCATCATGTTGAAATAATCAGTCTTAACAATAAACGACGTTATAATGTAAAATTGATTATTTCATGGTCTGGTCTTATGCAAACTCATTGCATAGGATGCCTCCACTCTAATGTTTCTACATGAATGATATAGGATCACATCGTTTGTATCAAATACAAAATGGGTCGCATCCATAGTGTCCCCAAGGATAAGGTACCCAGCCTTATCCCTATACTATAGACCGTTTTGGCTATTATCTAAACTTGATCCATTTTTATGTCTACACATAAAGTCTAAGTATTCAACCTATAGCCAAGGGTTCTTAGTTTATTGGATTTAATAAATGCAATTCACATATTTAATAACAACTTTATTGAATAAACCTCGATAACAACTTTTTTAAGAATATATTCAAAGCTTACAAACTACGAGTTTTAGGACATAAAACCCAATAGATGAAGAGCCAGCTAGGGGTTGGAAGAGCGTAGCGTCTAGAGCAAGGACAAAGGGACTCGAGTACTAAAATCCCTAGATAAGGTGAGTGACTATCCTCTATATTCTATCATGCTAATGCTAGTTATGGACGCATGATTTTGTAGTATCATTGAGTATTCTTCGTTCATAGGATGTAAATTTTATAAGCATGTCGATTTGGCCCTAAAGATTGATGGTACTCAAAATAAGCGTTACTTGAGCAAAGTATTATTTAGGGTTATGATTAAGTATATAATGTTTGTAACCTTGAGATAGGAATGACAAACTCAATACTGAAAGACCATGAGAAGGCAAAGATATACTCTAGGGACCCAATGTTGAGGGACATTGAAAAGGCATATGACAAACCTGCATTTATGGAACTCAATGCTGAGGGACACTAAGTAGTGATAACTTGTAGAAATACAAGTTATTATACTTTTTATTTTGAATAATTGGAGCAATGTTGAAGATAAACGCATGAATTTGGGAGTTAAATTATGTAATATAGATAATTGTTCGTTTGCTAGGTTTACAAAAGCATCTATCTTGGAAATCATGAGTTTTGTATCTTTTTGAACGCAAGATGAAGTTAATAGAGACCGAAAACAGCCAAAAAGCAAAAAAAAAAAAAAAAAAAAAAAGAAAGATGCTGCCAGAATCATCAAGGCCTCATTGTTTTGAAGATCAACGTGTCGAAGAACTAGGCGTCAAAAAATAATTTAGACACATGGGCGACAACTATCATGTCAATATGCAAGTGGGCAACCGATTTAACCAGACCATGGCAGAACCAATGAATCTATGATGAACGCCTCAAATAGCCCAAAGGACTTCATGTTGAAGACAAAGAGAAAATAGTGGGTGAAAGCTCTGCCCAAATTCTCCCTTAACCTCATTTACCACCTTCTACTTCGAGTTCTTCTCTGAGAAGATTATGAGAGTTTTAGAGTCGCCTCTCAGAGAGTGAGAATTCATCCACCCCCTGTGCAAATTTGTATCAAACAACCACCATCTTAAGCCTCCAAGAAGCAAGATATTGCCATTGGCAGCTTGACGACTTTTATTTTCATTTTTCCATTATATTCACTTTTCATTCTTGTATTTTGATCATGACAATCGAAAGATTTATTTATTTCCTTAATATAAGTTTGATTGACTTTATACTTCCATCTCTCATCATCTTCAACACTTTACACCATGAATGATTGAATGTTTTAATGGGTTGAGTGCATGAAGCTAGCATTTTCCAAGTTTTACTTAGGATTGCTTTCATCTTGTTTAAATGAGTGCTTTAAAACTTGCATAAATCTGTAAAAGAAATAGGTTTAAGTAAGTATGATCAACTGCTTGAGAGAGTAAATGATTAATCTTTGTTATTTAACAAGAAAAGAATTGGCTTTAGAGATAAGGTTGAACTTTGTATGAAGAACTCACCATGCACCTTAGAGATAAGAATAATGTGGCGTTGAAGTATCAAGAGATGCATTCTCAATCTTGAGTTTGGTAACATGAAAGTATGCTTGAGAAACACTACTTTTTCCAAGGATTTATCCATCTATTCGCATGCTGCTTGAACATATTTGTACTTGATAAATTCATCCATCTCCATCCCACATCACCTCTCCATATGTTCATTCATCAATTTATTTGTGTATAAAGTTATTCTTTATATTTACTGTAAAGATGATTCAACACATTTAAAATACTTGTAATTATTTGTACAGTTCAACACATTAAATCAAGAAATTTTCTTAACGTTGAATTATTGCAAATCCCTTCGTTCGACCTTGGATTCCCCAAGAAACCTATTTAAACTTACACTTGGGTTTTTATAGAAAAACTTGCGTATTAATGAATTAATCTTTAGCATTTTCAACGCAACATTAGGCCAGTCGACGCATCCTACATCATGCATTTTAAATGCAACAAGTAGTTACTTTCCTAAGTAGTAATAACAATTTCCTTACAGTTGATTATGTGATGTTATGATATAAAGTAGAGGAAAGTAGAGCCGGTTGAATGTGAAATTTCGGCCAACCAAATTTCGCCACTGTCATCACAACAAAAGTCCTTGTGGAAATTACAAAATTGGATCGAGCCGAATAATTAAAGTTGCTCGGGTCCAAAGTCCAACACAATTCAAGCCCATTATGAAATTTCGAGCCAAAGAAGATGTTGGGCCCAAGCCCATGTAAGACCAATGAGAAACCTCTATAAATAGAGGTCTTACCCCTTCATTTTGGGAGGTTGGAAGCATTGACAAGGTAGTGCTAAAACTTTGAAGACGAAACTCTGAAGATTTCAAGACTGGCCTTAAGATTGCAATTTCCTGAATATGAGAACTGAAGCTCTGAAGACTAAAGCTCCAAAAGCTTTGAAGATCCAAAGGCCAAAGCTTTGAAGATCGGAAGAACACAACTCCCCCAAGCTCTAAAGATCCCCCAACTCTAAAGATTCAAAAAATATAATCTCTTAAGACTGAAGCTCTGAAGAATACAAACCTTCCGAAGCTTTGGAGATCAGAAGACTTGCTCTAAAGAGTGTAACTCTGTTGAGGATTTGAAGAGTAAAGCTCAAAAAACTTCTAGAAGGTCAGAAAACTTTCTCGGAAGTTCTTGAAGTCAGAAACTCTAAAAGTCAATCAACAAGCCTAAAGACCGATCCCTAAAGGCCGACCAACACAAGAAGATCATCAAAGCCCAAAAGCCGATCATCACCTAAGAAAGGCCAATCGTCCAAGAAGATCATCAAGCCCCAATCATCCAAGAAGAACAAAAAAAACCTAAGGATTAAAGTTTATTTTTCGAGAGAAAGAATCAAAGCATCAAGTATTAGAGATTGTACTCACAACGTTGAAATCAATATAAATACAAAGTTTAAATTCCACAAATTAAATTTCTCCTAAAATCTTGTCGAACAAATTGGTATAATGTTGGTGTGTGCGACCTGTTGCGCTCCATCTCCAAGTTAAAGTATGATATGGTTGGCTCCCGGCTCTGCCTCACCTCCAAATTAAGTTTGATGTGGTTGGCTCCGACTCCGCCCCACCTCCAAATTAAGTTTAATGTGGCTGGCTCTTGGCTCTGCCACATCACCAAATTAAAGTTGGATATAGGTAGCTCCACTCCATCGCCAACAAAATAAAATGCTAGCTTGATGTACCTAACTTCAATGTGAATCATTGCAAGGCGCAAGTTGTTTTTCAACTTAAAAATTTTCAACCACAATGGATACTAAGCACCATCTGCACAAAAAAAAAAAAAAAAAAAAAAAAAAAAAAAAAAAAAAAGATTAAGAAAATCTCTATCTATTAATGGGCATTATGTGGAAAAGGAGAAAGATAATGAATGTCTTCAAAACTTTTCTCTCTTCCATCATTTGTGGACACTTCTTTGTTATGCTTCTCAAGGAATTCACCGCCAACCGAAGGGGACATTCTAACCAACCCAAATACCAGTGGCGGCTCATGGCAACAAATCCAGTGGTACTGCAACAACTTGACGACATTAAGCATTTACAAGACTGCTCGTTACTTTGGCAATGTTGCACGACTTCGAACATAACAGCAGTAGACATCGAAGGCTAAAAAAGGGAGACCAGTGGCGTGCAACCCACTTTGCGCGACATCGATGGCATTTGAAACGTTGGTGAAAAAAAAAGGAGAAAAAGTAGAGGAAAAAGTGAGTTAAAAGAAAAGAAAAGAATTTTGTAAAAAAAATTACAATAAAGAAAAAAGGAGTTCAAAAAAAAAGTTAAAGAAAAAAAAGAGAAGAAGAGTTAAAAAAAAAAGGATCAAAGTGAGAGTTAAAGAAACAAATAAAGGAAGCTAAAAAAATTTGAAAAGAAAAAAAAAATTAAAATAAATTAAAATAAAAAAGGATGAAAATAATAATAATAAGGGAAATGAAAGCTAAAAATAAAATATATTATTTTATTTTTAAGCAAGGCACGGACACTCCACCACTGGCAACTACCTATGATGATAGGTGGCAAAACCATCAACCCAAGCAGTAATTTCAGAAATCGAAAGAAAAACGCAAAAAAAAAAAGGAAACCAATATAAGGGGGACAAAGCCAACAACCGGAATTCGCATCACACTTCAAAGAAGGGGAAGAAAAGATGGTCTAAAAAAAAAAGGAAAAAACAAAAACCAACAGAGCATCTGCATTGAAGATATTGTATTTTTTACGCCAACAACAGTTTTGGAGAAAACACAAGAGGAAAAAAAAAGTAGCTTAAAGGAAAAAAAAAAGCTGGAATTTGCAAAGAAGAAGAATTAAAAGTAGCAGTTTCTTGATCAACACGAGGCATTGGAAGGATGAAGAATTTAGGATGTCTTCTTCTCTATCTATAGAGAGTTATTATCAAATCAAATAAGATTTGTTAACCAAGGTAATCAAATAAGATTTTTTTGGATAGTTGGTAAATCTTCTCCAAGACAATTTGAAAATTTTAAATTGGAGTTGAGAATGTGATTCTGCTCCCAAGTCAAATGTTGGGTAAGATTAAAAGTTTAACCATTTTTATTTACTCCAAACCAAGATTTGGGGAAAAAATTCAAAATTATTCCACCCAAATTATACAAAGTCCACCCAATTTTGAGTGAAATTCAAATTAAATAAAAGTTGAAATGTGGTGAAACTCATCTTACCTCAAATTTAAAAAAAAAAAATGAGGGCATACTCCAATCTCCATGTTACATGTGAGTTTAATTCAAATCCAAACCAAAATTTTGGATTGAATATGAATTATATTCGAGATCAAATCCTTCTCAAGTCAAGATTTGGGACGCTCCAAATTTTATACCAAATCAAAATTAGAATAAAATTAAAATCATATTCCAAATTCAAGCCAAGATTTGCGATACCAACTGTAATTTACCGAAATGTCAAACTTCGGCATAATTTAAGTGTTGTCTCAAATCAAAATATGGGCACCCTCCAAACATTCACCAAATCAAAGTTGAAGTAAAAAGAAGAGAAGTCAAGATTTTACTTCAAATTTGCATCAAGAATTAAGTATATTCCAACTCTAAAATAAAGGTTCTTAGAATTTGGAGTATTCAATTTGCAATTAAAGTGGAACACAAATTCTACTTTAGTTCAAATTAAAGACTAATGTTTGTTGTTTACTTGGTGACAAAATGTGTCAAGCAAACAAAATTTAAATGAATTTTTTTTATCAAAACGATGCACCAAAGGAGTCAAAAGCATGTTTTGATTGCCAATTATCTTTTTCGAGATTCACCCACTGTATAGATGTGCATAAATCTCGAAAATGGGGCATTTGTTGAATGAGAAATTTCGGCCAATTACAAAATTGGATCGGGCGGAATAATTAAAGTTGCTCGGGTCCAAAGTCCAACACAATTCAAACCCATTGTGGAATTTCGGGCCAAAGAAGATGTTGGGCCCAAGCCCAAGCCCAAGCCCAAGCCCAAAAGTAACTAGGCCCAAGCCCATGTAAGACCCATGAGAAACCTCTATAAATAGAGGTCTTACCCCTTCATTTTTGGGGGTTGGAAGCATTGAAAAGGTGGTGCTAAAGCTTTGAAGACAATTTCCTGAATATGAGAACTGAAGCTCTGAAGACTAGATCCAAAGGCCAAAGCTCTAAAGATCAGAAGAACACAACTCCCCCAAGCTCTAAAGATCCCCCAGCTCTAAAGATCCGAAGAATACAATCTCTTAAGATGGAAGCTTTGAAGAATACAAATCTCCCGAAGCTTTGGAGATCAGAAGACTTGTTCTAAAAAATGTAGCTCTCTTGAAGATTTAAAGACTAAAGCTCAAAGAACTTCTAGAAGATCAGAAGACTTTCTCGAAATTTCTTAAAGTCAGAAGCTCCAAAAGTCAATCAATAAGCCTAAAGGACGATCAACACCCAAGAAGATCGTCAAGCCCAAAGGCTAATCATCACTCAAGAAGAACATCAAGCCCAAAGGTCGATCACCCAAGAAGATCATCAAAGCCCAAAGGCTGATCATCACCCAAGAAGATCATCAAGCTCAAAGGTCGATCGCCCAGGAAGATCATCAAGCTAAAGGTTGATCAACACCCAAGAATATCATCAAGCCCAAAGGCCAATCATCCAAGAAGAATAAAAAAAAAAAACCTAAGGATTAAATTTACTTTTCGAGAGAAAGAATCAAAGGATCGAGTATTAGAGATTGTATTCACAACACTAAAATCAATACAAATACAAAGTTTAAATTCCACTAATTAAATTTCTCCGAAAATCTCGTCGAACAGAGCCGCACGAGATGGTCAAAGGATTCGAGGATTTAGTTTCTGATCCTGTGGGAGGTACCTCTTTTGGGATGGTTGTCACACCCTACGTCGTCCAAGAGAGGGCGACGCATCTGCAGGGGAAGTAAAAAGAGTCGGGGTGCACTTTGCGGAAGTAATCAGCCTTGCATTACCAACCTTGCGTTGAAGGGCAGGGTTGCATTCAACCGAGCTGACAGAGGAAAATGGAGCCTTGCGTTCCAGAGTTAGAACGCCGCGTCCAGAAAGCTCGGGAAGAGGAAAAAGAGGAAAGGAAAAAGAAGTATTCTTTGGCAAGTACAGGTGAGTAACACCTGCGTTTTATAAAAATAAATGAGTTCTTTATGAATGTAAATCTATGGGTTTTGAATAAAATAATGCATGCGTTTTCATATATGTAAAGCATACGAATATGTGATTTATAGAGACATGAGCATGCATTTAGAAACATGAGCATGCGTTTAGAAACATGAGCATGCGTTTAGAGACATGTGTATGCGTTTTAATTATAACTTTGAGAAAGCTGAGTAACACATGGTAACTTTGAGAATGCTGGTTAACGCATGGTGATTGATTGAAACTTGTATTCATGGTTTTTCTAAAAGCATGGTGCTATATGATTTCCAGAAAGACTTGAAGATAGACTTGTATGAAGAGCATGTTGGTTGATATTAAAGCTGGAAAATGAATTTAGCGTGCTGATGATGTTTTCATGAAAGATTTGGAAACGGATAAGTTTGAGCTATTAATATAACGTTTCCAAAATATGTATGGTGTTTTATAAAGCTTTGAAAAGGGACCCCAATGCTCAAGGACTCGTAGAAGGCATTGTGGGTAGCCCGAGTTATAAAAGGTACCCAATGCTCAAGGACTAGATGAAGGCAAATGGGTAACCGGAATATAGAAATGGGAACCAATGCTCAAGGATAAAAGGAAGGCATATGGGCAGCCCGAGTAATAATATCTATGTGCTCATAGAAGAATATATATATATGACGTTGAGGTGTTGAGATTACTCCACACATCGAAGGATAATCGATGTTGAGGAGCATTGAGCACTGCTCCACCTCAACTAGGGAAAAAGTATTTGAAATGATTGAATATGTACACATGATATAACCAAGAATTGTTCATGTTATAAACTGATTTTCAGTGTGATGTTTTAAACGAGTTTAATCAGTTTTATACTTAAAGTATAATGTTTTTCAGAAACCGTTACTCACTGAGCTGTTAGCTCATGCTTTCATATGTTTTCCATTTTCAGGTAGCATGACAATTCCCGTTGCCGATCGAAGTCGAGGTTTGTCAAGAGCATGTGGATGGAGAGGTTGACAATGGGTTACGTGACAGGGTAGTCGGTAACTGCTGTCTTCACATCTCTTCTCGGGTTATGGAGGATAATCCGGGAGAGAGTGTGACAATGGTAAGAGGACCAACATGTCTAGTTTCTGATCCCTTAGAGGTAAGTTTATGTGTACATAGGAAAATTTTAATGGCTAAGTTGTATACAGATTACTCCACTTCAGCTAATAAGTGTTTTCGACGTTGAGTGTATTGATAACTTGTAGAAATACAAGTTATTATAGTCACTATTTGAATTAATTAGAGTAACTTTAAAGCTAAACGCATGATTTTGGTAGTTGAATTATGTAAAATGTATTACCATGCGTTGGCACCATTCACAAAAGAAAATACCTGAAAAATTATGAGCTTTTCTGTTCTTAACACATGATTAAAAAGAGAAGAAGTACAAATAACCCAAGTACTAGAGATGAAGTTGCTGCGAGAACAAGTGGAAACACATGCGTCAAGACCATGCGTTGAGAAAAAGTAGATACAGATGTCTGGGCAAAAGCTGTCATGTCAATATGCAAAAGGATAACACGTTATCAGATCATGGTAGAACCAATGGGCTGACAATGCGAAAAGTCTGTGCAGCAGGGCATGGAATTTAATGTAAAAGTGTCAGGTCATCATGAGTTCAACTTTTCGACGCCTATAAATAGTCCAAAGCTTCTCCATTCGAAAGAGGAGAGAAACGAGTTCAAGAGGCGAAAGCTCCACACAAATTCTCCCTCACCATAACCAGTCTCCATTTCGAGCTCTTCTGAGAGAAGGATTCTGAGAATTTTCAGAGTCGTCTCCCAGTGAGTGAGAACCTTCACCCTATGAAATTTATGTATCAGATAGCAACCATCTCAAGCCTCCATGAAGCAAGATGTTGCCAGTGGCGGCTTGACGTCTTCCATTTCTGTTTTATCCCCATTTCCCTTCTTCTTACTTATGTTTTGTTAATGACATTCGAGAGAATGGTTTATTTTCTTAATATAAGTTTGATTGACGATTATCTTCCATTTATTTCCATATTATATACGTTACACTATGTTGTTTGAATGCTAAATGAGTTAGATGTTAGAAGTTAGTTTTTCTTAAGCAATATTAAGTATGTTACATCTTGATTAATGCATATCATTAGCTTGCATAGCTTTGTCTAACAAACAAATGTAGCAAGCATGACTGTCTAGCTTGAGAGAGTAGATGGTTAATCTTTAGCATTTATCAAGACTAGATGAGGTGCAGAGATGTAGTCCATCTTTTGCCAACGCAAACTTACCATGCATCTTAGAGATAAGATTAATGTGGCGTCGAAACATCGAGAGATGGATTCACAAACCCAAAGTTTGTAGGTATATAAATATACTTAGATATGTTTAAGTAACAATTAGCTCCTGCGTTAACTCTATTTTTATCGCATGGTTCCATTCATTCTCAACGCATGCTATCTGACACTTAAATGACATTTGACTAACCTTCGTCGCGTCCACCTCATTGTTAATTGTAGGAAATTTTATTCATTCTTTCTGAATATTTTTAGGTACATACAAATCCTGCACATATTACATGTATAGTTCACCGCATTGTCATGCATCTATTCTTAACACCTAGTTATCACAAATCCCTGCGTTCGACCCTGGACTCACTAGGAAACCTATAAGAGCTTATACTTGGGCTTTTATAGAAAAACTTGCTTATTCATGATTATACTTGAGTAATTCTCGACGCATCTTTGTACGGAAATTATAATATCTATTTATGCGCAACAAGCTATGAAACTCAAATCAAATCGAAAATAGATTGATCAACAACATGTATCGAGCTTGCTCTACCTCAACTAAGGTTAAAAGAGTATGGGTACAATATAGAGGAAGTGAGTTGCTGTTGAGCTTGCGTGTTGCCAGCAAGGTAAGGATATGACTTAAAAGGTAAGTCATGTTGCTGAGTCATGTGTTGACAGCAAAGAATGGATATGATATCGACGATAAGAGGTGTTGCCCAGGATATTAAAAATAAGAGGAGACAAAGGTTAGATGTGCAAGGTTGAGCCAGAAGGGAAGTACAATCGATACAAAGGAATGGAGGCTAATGGTTAAACTGTGCTAAATTGTGACGTTCAGTATATTATGTTTTCTGTTATGTTATGGTTGTTTATAATTTAAGTTTAAGGGTCAAGAGGTACCCTTCGTCACTCATTGGGCTTTGCAAGCTCATCCTTTCCTTTTATATTTTCCTTTTCAAGTAGCAAAAGAGTTTCCATTGCCATGCGAAGTCAAGGTCTGCCATAACATAGCTTATTGTACTTAGGGTTGAAACTTAAAGTTGTGGTACATTTGTATTGTATAAACTTGAAGTTGTTGTATCAATAAAAGTATTCTTTAAGATTATGTATGTTTAAGTATGTAAAGGAATAAAGGAGGGACAGTAGATGTTACAAAAGGGTAAGCCAAGGTCTACTGTCTTCACATCTCTTTTCGAGTTAAGAGGTAATTCGGAAGGGGATGTGACATTTGCAACACTTGTTTTTTAGTTATTCATACTCTAGACTTTGCTGGTAGAAGCAATTTTCACTGTTTAATCTCCATTGGGTTCTAAACAATACAACTTGAGATAACTCACTTCAAGTCTTGGTCGGACTTCCTGTGTCTTATAAAGTCCAATTATTATGGTCAAATGCAATCAAGCGCTTCCTCTCAGAAATTTGGTTTAAACGAAATCAGAGGGTTTTTCATGACAAACCTACAAGTTGGTCAGGCTACTTTGACTCAGCTTGAGATAACTCACTTCAAGTCTTGGTCGGACTTCATGTGTCTTAGAAAGCCCAATTATTATGGTCAAATGCAGTCAAGCACTTCCTCTCAGAAATTTGGTTTAAACAAAATCAAAGGGTTTTTCATGACAAACCTACAGTTTGGTTAGGCTACTTTGACTCAGCTCGTCCCTTAGCCTCAATGTGGTGCTCCCAATACGAAGTGATAACTTGTAGAAATACAAATTATTAGCTCTTTTCTTAGAACTAGATTTCTACACGTGCATTGCACGTGACTTTTTCCATTTGAAATAAAATATAAATTTAATATTATATTGTTTTAAATTATGTACTGATAAATATTATTATATATGATAATTTTTTGATATTATATATAATAAAACTTGACAAATAAATCAAGTAAAATTTACTAATTATTGTAACAAAAATTTCAAAACTTTGTTATTAATATATCTATAGTAAGAGTCACTTTTAGTATATACCTATTTGTCATTTCTAACATTATTATTAATTACCAAGTCAATTAGTTGACTAACCCAAAAAATGCGTCTAGATGAGAATTAAATTGATTTTTAAAAATAAATTTTTTAACTTGGCCAATGTTAACATATTTGTTTTTGTATTTTGTTATTCTTGAGCTTTTACACCCTATTTTTCTTCTTCCTCCCATTCCTTAAGTTGAAATTAAAGAAGAAAATAAAACAAGAAAAACAAACCTAAAAGGAATAGAAACTCAAATGTTTATAAAAATAAAAGTTAGAAGAGATCTTTATATAGTTATGGAAGGTAATGTTCATTCCATTATATGTTTTAATAGAAGGATCCTAAATAATATTTTATAAAAAAAACTTTTTTTAATAAAAAGAAAAAAAAAACTCTAAGTATAGATGAGTAAGTTGTGATCTCCTTTTATTTTAATGATGTTTTTTAATTAAATGTTCCAAAAACTCATAAAATTCTAATTATTGTAATTTATAGAAAAGTTGTAACTTTTTTAAATTATTTTTTTAAAATAAAACTATTAACTTATTTAAAAAACTAAATATAGAAATTTTTATGGAAGAAGTTAAGGAAGAAAGAGAAAACAAAATCAAAAGAAAAATTCATAATTTGGTAGAAGATGCAAGATCTCGTATGTAGTTGTAAAAGTTGAAGAATATTTTAAATTTAACTTCTTATATTAGTAGTAAATCATAAATTTTATTTTTTAAATAAATAGTACTGTAACTTTTATTTAAGTAATTATTTTCAATGTAGTTCTACACTTTTATTTTAAAAAATGTTTTAATTATTAAACCCATAGAGTTTTTAACTGCCGTAATTAATTATATTTTAAAGTAGAGTAATTTAGAAGTTAATTTTAAAAATAAATTGAAAATATTTCTTATATTCAATTTTATTCTTTATAGACTTTTGACATTCTTTTAACGAACAGTTGCAAATATAGCAATCAGATTCAAATTATTAGCATATATAGCAACATTTTTAAAAATTTGCAAATATAGCGAAGTCTATCTGTGATAGACTTCTATCACTAACAAACCACCACCAATGCTATAGTCTATCTGCCATTTATATAGTTGTGGGAGGTTAAAAGTTATACCCTTTTAAATTTTACCATTAACTATAATTAAAGACTCATAAATTATGAAGATTAAAATTCATTAAGCAATGAATATTCAAGCATAAATGACATTGTTAATAGGAGAGGGAGAAATTTGAATGGGTGGGAAATTTCATTTAATTAGAAAGTAATATCAAGCATAAATGGTATGATTAATAGGAGATCAGGGAATTTGAATTGGTGGAAAAATTCATTTAGCAATTAATATTCAAACATAAATGATATGATTAATGGAGAGGGATAAAAATTGTATGGGAGGGGAGGTAACGTGAGATTAGAGAGAGAAAATTATGAGAGATATAAGATTGATCAAAACAAAGGGTAAAACGGGTATTATATTAAAAATTGAAGAGTAAAATTGTCCAAAAAAATTTCTTTCTATTCGTACTTTTACATATATTATAGATGTAGATATATATTATAGATAATGAAGAAATTTTAATGAATCATATGTCAATTTTAATTGAAATTCTTGATAAATATCTTCTTTGCGTCCAACATGTTGAAATACTTAGGAGGGCTAAAATCATGTCTTAATTGACGTTAAATGCCTCATTTTTGCAGGAAAAATCACAAGACTTGAACGCATGGGTCGAAAACCCAATAAAATCAGCACGCTGAAAGCTCATACGCATGCCTTGGGAACCCTGACTATAAGCCCTACTTTCATTCTTAACATTATTGGGAGAGATGGCTAGCAAGAAGCTTGGTGGGTAGTAAGATGGAGATGGCTGAGAGCCCTTGACATGGAGTAGCGTGTTGTAGGTGTGTGAGACTTTGAGTATCCGAGCCACTAAAAGTGTGTGTGATGTGTTGGTTTTTTGGCCCTTAATCTCAAATTAATTAATGGATTGATTAATTAGTGTTTTGATGATAACAAACCTGAGTTTATTCATTAATCATTTGAGTGTTTTGAAGTGTCTATTGTGTGGAGCTTGGAACAACGTTTCCAATGCAATTTGAATCACTCAAATCGGAGTTCAAACGAAGAAGATATGACCGAAACAAGCTTAATGGAAAAATCCCGAGATGATGACGTGCCAGATTATTTTAATCAAAGTGGACAAATTGAAAAGTGTCATTTGGAGCAATGGAGAAGTGACAATTGGTGGGTTTTTTTATTTTTGGATTGATGTTAAAAAAATGATTTAAAAAAAGATGAATTTAATATTATTATATATGTTTGTGTCTAACGGCTAGTTGCTTTTTAAAAAGATTAATTTAATATAATTATATGTTTGTGTCTAACGGCTAATTGAGTTTAAATCTCCACCATTCAATTTTCTTTTACAAAGATCTAATGGTCCAAATTAATTTGGTTTTCACCCACTTTCATTTCTTTTTAAACATTTCATCTTCTCCAAAATTAAAAAAAAAACACCAAGCCACCATTGTTGCTCTCTCTCCAAGCTTCAATTTTCTTCTTTTCATCTTATTCTTGAGAGAGATATATTGTATTGTGAGGATTTATTTGTGAAGTGCTTAAACTTGTAAATCCACTCTATTTAGAGAGTTTGTCAAGTGTGCTCTTTGTTTTTCCAAATTTTTGTTGGGTTGACTCTTGATCCCAAGAAAAAGAGTTGTTGTAACGGTTTGATCCTTAACCGTGGAAAGGATCGGGTTTGTTCTTGCTTCCGGAAAAAGAACGTTGTAGTGGTTTGACTCTAAGCCGTGGAAAGAGTCAAAGACTTCTAGTGAAGTACCCAAGAGGAGCTTGGGAAGTGGACGTAGGCCGGTTTTGCCGAACCACTATAAAATTCACGGTGTCATTTTCTCTATCCCTCTCCTAATTTATTTTTGCAATTAATTTTTGTTACTATATTTTATTGCATGAAATTAATTGCAATTTTTAATTCTTGAAATTAATTGCTCATATTGGTTGTTCTTAAATTTCTATATTCATTACCAATCTTTTTTTATTAGAATTAAACAAGGTGCTTTAAAGTGTGATTGTTAATTTCTTGTTTAATTCAAAGTGAATTTGTTTGCATAAAAAATATTGTTTAAACTACTTATTTGCAAAGAGTTTATTAATTCGCTTAATTGGGTCTACATTAGTAAAAAGTTTAAATTAATTTTAATAAACCCTATTCACCCCCCTCTAGGGTTGCCCTACCGATCCTACATGATGTGTCTTGCTTGGTGAGATATGTGTCCACGATGGTGAGCTTGGTTGATGGTTTGATGCGTTGCTTGTTGGGCAAGTGGGCTAGGCATTCATGAGCTTGGCTATGTTGGTTGAGATTAGTGAGAGGGGGTGATGCATTGAGGCTATGCGTCCAAGAGGGCTTATGAGGCTGATGCATGGTGGCTAAGTGTCCATGCTAGGCGTCCAAGTTTGCCAAGAGGGGCTGTGTGCATGGGTAGCCGAGGAAGGTAGCCAACTAACCTCAAAAGGATGCATGGAGAAAGCCTTGCCCGAGGATGCGTCCACCATTCCTTCTTGATTAGGCAAAGCCTAGACTCAAGTGATAAGCAAGCCAGATTAGATGTCAAATTGAGGTTAAGTGTGACATGGGCTTGCATGCAAGCATGAGGTGGCGAGCTAGGAGTTTGCATGCAGATTTATGTAAAGTCTATAAATAGAAGGGTCAGCAGATGAGGTTAGTGTGTGCAAACCACTTGTGCTATTTGCAAATTTCTTTGATCAAATTATCCTAAATTAAGTCTAGTTTCACTAAGAGGGTTGTTGGAAAGAAACTTTGTGAGGAAGAACTCAGATTTCATAAAAAAACTCAAGCTTGCTCTGGCTATCGGGATAAACAGAGCAAAGTGGGAAGATTTAGTGATTTCTAGTAGAAGAAGAGGAGTTAAAGGCTGAAATTTTGAGGTTATTTTGACATGTTTGGGACGTCCAGGAAGCAGGTCGACACGCCACTGGCCACTCGAGAATGAGCGCGAGTCGTTGTTGTCTGTGTGCAGACTGTGGGGGCAAGATATGTCTTGCTGGTGGTGTTGCGTGCGTGCAAAGTTGAGCGAGACGAATCTTGTTGGTCTCGCTGAGGCGCACGACGCAATTATGCACTCGCCTTGCCTCTTTTGAGGTTATTTCGACAGTAAGTGTGTGGGAATTGGCCCCCACGATGGGCAATGTGTGCGAGGCAGTGGCTGGGCGTGCAAGGCAGTGTGTTGTGTGGGGTTTATTGCTCATTTGAGGTTAGGTCGGCTGGGTGAGCATGCCAGGGCTGTTGGACACACCTAGGGGCAGTTTTCCACTTTTGGACATTTTGGCTATTTTTTGCTTGTTGGTGAGCCTTTTTGAGTTAAAATGACTTAAAGTATACCATGAAGAGAATTTTAAGGATATTGACAAAATGAATTAATTTATTCTCGACTGGGAAGAGCTAGGGGAAGCATATAACCCATTAAGAGCCCATGACAAGTTGTGAGTGACCTAATTTAAAAAAAAAAAAAAAACTTATTCTCTCGATATTTCTAGAATGCTCGGTTTATTTGCAAATTACGAGATTTCTGGCATGAGTTGAATTGATAAAGCATATGTTCTTTTATATGATTTAAAAACTTGCTTTTACATGTGTTTAAGCACGATGTTTTATGATACCGAGCTTTGTGAAAAACATGCTGTTTGAGAAATACTCTGAAAATTCTGAAGAATTGTTTAACTCGTGTTTATACATGATTTAGCATGCTTTATTTTCAAAAGATAGTCCCAAATGTCAAAGGACATAGAAAAGGCATATGGGCAGCCATAATACAATAGATGGTCCCTGATGCCGAAGGACATAAAGAAGGCATGTGGGCGACTATATTGGGACCCCAGTACTGAAGAACTAAAGAAGACACACGGGCAGCCCGGGTTATAATTCCTATGTACACATAGAGAGAAATTCGACGCTGTTGTGTTGAGATTACTCTACACAGCTAAGATTATTCGACATTGGGTGTGATGAGATTATTCCATCCCAACTAAAGTTGTTTTGGACATTGGGCGTATTGAGAGTGCTCCACCCTGACTAAGGTTATTTTCGACGTTGAGTAGCGTTGAGTTTATTCCGCCTCAACTAAGGGAAAATCTTTCAAAATATGCAAATGTTTATAAGTTTCCGAAAGCTTTATTATTTGATTATCAAGCATGATTTCATTGATCTTTTAAGCCAAGCATAGTTTTATAAAATTGTTACCCACTGGGCAACCTAGCTCATGTTTTCAAATATTTTCTACTTTCCAGGTAGCGAGCAGAACTTGAGTGCTTAGGCTATTCGTCGAACTTAACTGGATCTGCTTCTTAGTTTTGAACATTGTAAATATTTATACTTAGACCTAGCATTGTACATATTAGGGTCTAAGGAATCGTGGAAATGTGTAAAAACTTTGTTGTTATTATTATAAAGTTTAATTTGAGATTATTTATGGCCTGGATGTGAGTTATAATTCTGTTATCGGGTGCTTGGTAAGGATTTTGAGGAGAGTTAAGTTGACAGTAGATGTTGTAAAGGATCGATGTCTGTTGTTGTCACACCCCCTCCCTGAAACCTGAAAGGGGATGTGAAGACAATAAACATCACCCGTCTTGTGGCGCATATTGTCCCATCTTACATAACTTCCTGTATACACATTTCATACATATACATTCATAGAATCCAGCCATACTAATGCATAATCATAATATAATGATCCTTCCTGTACATGGTACACTTTTATGACATACTCTCTCATAACCTACTTATAAGCAACTAAATCTACATGCCACCAGTGTTAAGTTATTTACACGTACAACAACAAGGAAATAAACTGTTTCTGGAAACTCGAAGCTTAAGTAGGGCGAGCTGGAGTAGGCTAAGCACCGGGAACGTTCTTGCTACCTGGGAGAAAAAGAAAAACATTGAAAACATAAGCTAACAGCCTAGTGAGTGACTAATTTAACAAACTATTTAGTTCGAAAATTATCAAGAATAAAACTAAGTTCAACGTCGTGTTTAAAACATGAAATCACTTCATATACATTAGTTAAAACATGCTTAGTTGCCCTTATCAAATCATACATGATTTTCAGCAAATCATAAGAAATCAGTTTAGTTGCAATACTTCTCCTTAGTTGAAGAGGAGCAAAACTCAACACCCCAACATCGAAAAAAATAAGGCTCGATGCGGAGCAAGACTCAACGCACTAGCATATCTTATAACCTCTATGTGCACATAGGAATATGGCGGGTTGCCCAAGTACCTTCTCATGTCTTGAGGTCCCGAGGAAACTCACGTGCCTTCTCAAGTCCATCAGCACTAAGCCTCCTCTTAAACATTTTCCTTTAAAGAAACAACACTTTATACAAACAATCGTATGCAAATCATTCATAAGAACACAGGGCAACTATTATATCAATAACATTTCATAAACATACTTTTCAATAACTTTAAGAACATAAAGTATGCTTTATAAATCATTTGATCACAAAATCATATTCCATGGGAAAACCGAACTATCATATACAACAAAATTGTTTTAAAGTAAGAAAAGTGTCACTCACAATTCTTCCTAGGCCTTGAGTGGATTATACGCCTTTCCTATCTCCTCTTGGCCTGAAATAAATACTTTTCCTTGTTATACTTCTTTTCCATTCACTTTAACATAAACAACAACTCATCATATGCACAATGTTTATAGTTCATCATGCGGTTAGGCTTTCATTGGTTTATTCTCAAGCCTTAAACACTAAAGCTATTACTACAAGCTGTTCCTTACCCTTCTGTTATACCTTAATTTCAAGAAAAATTTGCGTGCAACTCACTTCCTCTGCTACACCAACGTTCTGAGCCTTATCTTCTCCTTACAAAGCCGACTGCTGCAGTTTTGGTGTCTCTGATTCATCCCTGCTAAAAACATATTTCCAGTCCAAACTAAGATTTCTTCCCTTCTACAAACTTGTAAAGAATTGAGTTTCACAGCTTACCTCAAAGTTTCAAGGCTTAACTCCTTTCGTTCTCCAGTTATTCCAAAATCACTCCGCGTTGCTCCAGATTGCATAACAATTCTGTAATTGCTGCTTTTACCTAAAGATTCACATGATTAACTTCAATTTCAGCTTTACCATCCTTCATAAGACTTGTTAGGAACTATGTTAACTTACTGACCTCAAAATTTCAGCCCTAAACTCGGCTTCCTCGATTCGTTCTACTCCAAACATCAACCACTGTTCAGTCTGTGCAACTAAAATCAATCTTCAGTTCCAGCTCTGTTTTCAGCACCAAGACGAGTAGAATTTCACCCAAAATCTATAAGAACACCTTCCTCTACCTTTTCTTGTGGTTTGTCTGAAAAATGGAACCGACTTAAGGTCTCGAAAGTGTCTAAAAATGATTAAACATTTAATTAATTCACCTATATATACTACCGACTTAACCCTCACAAGCACCAAGATTTATGTTGCCGACTTACCCCTCACCCGCAGGCTGGCACGGGGTTCTCTCTTCGACGCAAGGCACTCATGTCAAAATTCTCCTCCAACGCCTTCAGCAACTATCCACACCCAACGCATGGTGCCTTAAATGCCTCCTACTTTCGACGCATGCAACTCAGTCATTCACACCACTATCTTCGTCGCATCAAGACCACTCTGTCTTCGGCGCAGAGTGACTTCAGCGCATGGCCTTACCAACGCATGGTGGTTCAAGCACATTTCTTCCCTCGCCAATGATCACTTATCCTTCGACACGGGTAGCTACTTCAGCTCACAACCCTTCGTGATTCAATCAACAACGCATGGTTTCTCAAATAGTTCAACTTTCCTCTTCATTCACCAACGCATAGTCTTGGCCAACACTTAGCTAAAATTTGCTCTCTCTCTCGGCTACTTTTCCTCTACCAACGCATAGCCACAATCTCACTTGCCTCTTCCCAACATTTGGTATTACAAGTCAGTGCTTACAGTTGTTGTCACGCCTCTTTTCAGGTTAAGAGGATAGCTCGGGAGGGGGTGTGACATTGACAGTTGCAACCTGATTCAAGATAAGATATTTTGCCTTGACTCAAAACTAACCATGATAGCAGCGTTATAATCAGCCCACCTATTGGTCAGAGATGACGATAGGTAGACCCATAACCTTTAGAGTGCCAACAACGACACATGACATCGAGAGTTGGCCATCCTTAAGGAGTTAGACACATCCACTGGAGAAGATAAACAAAGACAGAATACGAGAGAGTGATCTACTCACCTTGCCACCCGACCAACCATCACCGGACGTAGTGAAGCACGCGTCCATCCTGCTGCCACCAGCTTGACTCCCTACTTCCTTTATCTCTTTACTTTTTATTTTCTAATTGTTCATATTATTTTCATCAAGACATTAAGTAAATCTGTAACAACACTTCTATCATCAATATATTCACTTTACCATAATATTCACCTCTTACATCTCTTCCATTTTTACTTTTAATACCATGAGTAGCTAAATCTTTCAAGGGTTGGGGGTAAAGTCATCATCTTTTCGGATAACAGAACTTAAAACTTAATACATTTTGCTTAATGTGTTTGAATCTATTGCTTGTTTCCATCTAGCTAATCAAAATAAGTAGCTATATCATCTGCTCGAAAGAGTAAATCATCGTGGATTTCATTAAGTAAAGTAAGAAGTGTTTTGAGATATAAAAATAACCTTATGTTCAATCAATCTTTAAGCATGCATCATAGAAATATGGTTTATGTGGCTTATCCTCCAAGAGGTGAGACCATAATGCAGTTGAAACACATAGAATAAATTCTAAGGAAAAGTTCAAAGGATAGATGGTAGCTACCCCTAACTTTCTTTTCCATTCATAATCTCTTTTGTTGTTAAATTGGTGTGCAACATGCATCCATCCACATTACTGTACATATTGCATTTGTACAATTTTTACATAAAAAATCTTACATCTTTAAGTTAGCTAGAAATCATTCATTAGTCACACAAGAATCATTATTAGTCAAAATCCCTATGTTCAACCTCAGACTCACCGAGAAAACCTTGTATTTAGTTTATACTTGGGCTAAATGTTGGAAAACTTGTCCTAGAACAGAACATATGCATTACACTTCTAGAACAACACAAAGTCTTTAAAGATTACTCCATAGAGGATATTTGTTTAAATTGGAGTGTCTTCATCTCTCCATTTTAGTTTATGTTATGTCATCTGCCTCCTAGTAGTATTTGTCACTTTTGTTAACTTGTATTCTTCTAATTAGTGAATTTTCTATTGAGATGTAATGAAGACGATATGGATGTATCAACCTAATTTAGATATTTTGGTGTATCTGCTGGTCTCTTCATCCTATGATTACTTTTACTTATTACATATCCTTGTATATTTGAACAAAAATCTCATTTCATTTCTTTCTTATTTTTTTTTTCTTTTTTGGGAAAACTAATGCAACTCTTCAAAATTCAAGTGAACTTCTAAAAATAGGTCTAAAGTCTAGTAATTTCTAAAATTTAAGCGATATTTTCTTTTACAAATTCCCCCAAGTAGGTTTCTCCTTTCCCTTGGCCTGCGTCAAATAACGCATAGAGCTTCCCTCACGAGCACATTTTCATTTTTTCACTTCCAATGGCGGCTAGAAACTCTCTGCTGAAGCATCTTAGGGTTCATGTCAAGGCCCTGCCCAAAAACGACAGCCCCATTTTCTACGTTAACCCCTTCAATGCGATTCGACACCGTCTCTTCTCCGAGGAGGTGAGGGGTTCTTTTCTCGACAAATCGGAAGTCACCGACCGCGTCATTTCCGTTGTCAAGAAATTTCAGAAAGTCGATCCTTCCAAGGTAAGATGAATGTTCTATTCCTTTTAGGATTGCTTTAATTAATTGAGTTTCTGTGAGCTTCGTTTTGTGTTTGCAGTCGGCTTCATTTAGTTTAATAGCTTTGAAATTTAGGGTTGATTTCGCTGTCGATCTAGAAACAAGATATGAGAACTTAGTGGTATATTCTGTGTTTTCACTGTATTAGGTAATTTGCTCGGTAGCGAATTAGAAATGTATTGTATATCTTTGTTCAAATGTACTGAAAAAGTGTTGAAAATAGGATACATAATTCAATAGAAGTCTGGTAATCCATTTAGAAGATTTTGAAATAAAATGTTTAGAGTACAACAACATTTGGAATCGAGGGTTCCTCTAACCTGTTGGTATATGTGTGACAAAGAAAATTTCTTTTCTAATTTCTAATGGATAATACAGCCACGCGTTTTCACTGTGCACAAATAAACAATATCTAAGGGCATGAGATATTGTTGCATATTGTCGCACTGACTCCAAAATAATTTGAAAAAGATGGAGATGTAAATATCAGGAGTTTACACTTAGTAGAGTTTGGTTATTTTCATACGATATTATCGTGAACATTCCCTTCCATTCGTAAACATACACTTCTTACAAGCTTTACCATGAGTAATGCTAGGAGGCTCAAGAATGAAGCCTAATTTGACCATGTTCTCTGAGCCCTAGCTGTAAGGACATTTTGAAGAGCCTCAGCTTCTCATTTCTTAGTCACAGACTTAGTTCATACTTGTAAAAGCAGCTTCCAAGGTGCTCTGTCCAAAGATTTGGATAATTTTACAATCACAGGGGCCATATGAACAACCAATGATGAGTCTACTAAAAGATTCCAAGCTATCTATAATGGGCTCCGGATGTCAAAATTATAACTGAGCAGCTTTGTTACTCACTGTCATTGACAATTGCGTGCAATTATAGTCGTCTGGTGGAAATTTTGAGCTTTTTATTAATCTTTTCTCATGATTAACTTATGTCGGAACATAATAAGTATGGTTACACTGTTGGATGGCCCCAAGTTATTGCCAATTGTTTGTATATGAGCTTAAAGTGAAACTAGGAGGCAAAGCAATTATCAAACGAAGCAATGAGCCTCTGTTCTTGGATCATCACATCCCATTGTCCTTGTCTGCTATGCATCAGCTCCCAGAATAAAACGGTGGATCCAAATTAGGGAGAGTCGAAGATAAGTAATAATGCCATGATTGCTTAGCCTTTGAAAAACATCTTCTACTTCCAGGTACCAGTCAAAAAATCTTTCCACAATCACATTCCTTGGGCCAAACAATATAGCAATCGTTTGGAGCATACTTTCAGTATGTATATTTTGGGTCCTCTATTATATATTTTTGGGGAAAATACCTTTTTGGTCCCTATTTTTTAAGAATAGGTGCTTTTAGTCCCTAATGTTTCAAATTGGCCATTTTAGGCCCTAAGTTTTTAAGAACAGGTTTAAAAGGTCCCTCAACTAATAAATTTATTAAATTTAAACATAAAATTGACTCAATAAATGATGTGGCGAGATGACTTGGAAAAAATATCTATTTTTTATCTTTGCCACTTCTCTCTTCTTTCTCTCTCCTTACTGTCTCTTCTCTCATTCTCTACTCTCTCTCTCTCTCTCTCTCTCTCTCTCTCTCTCAATCATCTCCGTTTTTTCTGTCATTTTTCAATCAAATGTAAGTTGTAGGGGGTGTTTTACCAAAGCCACCAGTATATTTTTATCACCATTAAAATCTTAATAAATCAACTTTGTGATTTCCAAACCCTTTTCACCATTAAGGCTTTCTCAATCTTTTGCATCATAACATATGGCGATGTGGGGTTGAATCTAAATCGGAGAAGCATTTTCAGTTGTTTCCTCTGATTAGTTGGAGCTTTGCTTGGTGTTTCTACATCTTTTCCCGTGTCCCTTTCTCTTTTTTTCTGGAATTGGACCATGTCATGTCAACCGTATTTTGTGTGCGTCTCCGAAGGAAAATGTTCTCATCTCTTCTTTCTTGCTAGATTTAATTTATGAGTTTATTGCAGGGCCTCAGTTATCGTAGTAATTTTTTCGATTAGTGAAGTAAAGTAATGGGTTTTTGACTTGTGAAAATAAACAAACCGCTTACTTTAATACAGGCAGTATCTCAAATAAATCTTCATTTTAGCTTAGATACCATCCATTTTTTCTTCTCTTTACATGGAAGAATAATTTTAACCACGCTATGCTTGTTGTGGATGTTTTCAGAATACTTCCAATAGAATATGCATGGAAAAAATAGAAGAGATGCAGAGGGAGGAGAGGGAGAAAATGAGAGACGAGAGAGGAGGGAGAAAGATGGGAGAAATGGGAGAGTAAGAAGAGAGAGGTGGCAAATATAAAAATATATATCTTTTCCAAATCATCCTACCACATCATTTATTGAGTCAATTTTATGTTTAAATTTATTAGTTGAGGGACCTTTTAATCATATTTTTAAAAACTTAGGGACTAAAATGACTAATTTGAAACATTAGGGACCAAACACACCTATTCTTATAATAATTGGTGTGTTTGGTCCCTAATGTTTCAAATTAGTCATTTTAGTCCCTATGTTTTTAAAAATATATTTTTATAATTTTATGTTTAAATTTATTAGTTGAGGGACCTTTTAAACATATTTTTAAAAACTTAGGGACTAAAATGACTAATTTGAAACCCAGGGACCAAAAAGGTATTTTCCCTATATTTTTATAATAATTGGCCTATGTTTCGCCCTTCTCTTTTTCTATAGATTGAAATGAACCCTCACTATGTTTTTCTCCCCATAAATTGTTCCATCTTTAACCCAAGCATTTCTTAAGATTACTAATGTTTTTCTGTTATTTTAAAATTCATCATTCTAATTTGTTTTTTCCAAATTTAAAATCTTTTTTATTGTTATTTTGAAATTTTTGTTTAATTTATAACTTTATATTTTCATTTTTGTGTAATAATTAGTGTCTAATGCTTAGATTTCCTATGGCCAATTGTTCTTTTTACTTTTTAATTTTCGATACTGATTTATCCATTTAAGTGTGCCATTGTCACCTTGGAGAGTGCCTTGCATGTTTCTTTTGGGATCATGAATTTGAGGCATGCATCCCAGAAGGTTCCGAGGGAGTTCAGCTCAGATGGCACTCCTTGTCCCTCAGGGCTCTGCCTTGAATGTTTATTGACTTTGGGAAACTAAAATTTTGCACAAGCTTGGATGCTGTTATTGTAGTCTGGTTTCTTCCCTACTAAACTTCACAACTAAATCTCTTCTGTCCCCACACCTTAATCCCATTGAAGATAACTAGTGCACATTAAGGATGACTCTGCCGTGCTCATGCTAGTGTAAGGGGAAGAGAACAACAATCATATTATGTTGTTGTCACCCGGCCCTTGCCTTGCCTATCTCCAGTTCTTTGAAGGATGTTTTTGTTTCTAGCATTAAACTGTAATATATTGTTTTAGTTTTGGAAAGTTTCAAACTGAGACTCTTTTATAAGCTTTATATATATAACAAAATAAAATAATAAGTGACATGGCAAATTTTGATGTATTTGGAGGATTAAGATTTCAAAGAGAGTCAAGTTCTTTACCTAGCAAGTTTTACTTGGTTGAGTGAACACTTTAGATAGGCTCTCGAGGAAGATGCCCTTGTTAGTGGGCTCTTTTTGTTGTATTCTCTGGCAAGATGAAGGATGACTTGGATCACATTCTTTGAAGCTGTTCGTTTGCGAGGTATGTGTGAAACTACTTCAAAAGTTTGATATTGTGATATCTTGGGATATTATAGCGACGAACAGGGAGGTTTTCCTCTATCTACCTTTTCGAGATAAAGGTCGTGACTTATGGTTTGATGGGGTGTGTGCTTTGTTGTTGGATCTTTGGGGCGAGAGGTACGACAAAATGTTTAGAGGTGTGGAGAAGGGACCATAATGATGTTTGGTCCTGGGTGAGGTTTTATGTTTTTACGTGGGCTTCGGTTCTAAAGACTTTTGTAATTAAACTCTAAGTGGCCTTTTACTCATTTGGAACCTCTGGCCTTTTACTCATTCAAGAAACAAAGAAAGAGGCATTTGAAGTCGAAGCAATCAAGAAACTATGAAGTTCAAGAGACATCGGATGGTCATTTGTGGAAGCCTATGGCAGATCAGGAGGGTTATTAATCATGTGGGATGAAATTAAAATATCAGTCATTGAAACACTCAAAGGAGGCTACACTCTTTCAGTTAAATGTAAGACCTTATGCAGAAAACTTTGCTGGGTAACAAATGTATACAGACCAACCGATTATAAAGAAAGAAGGCGCATCTGGCCGGAGTTACAAGCTTTGGCAGACGATACACTTCTATTTTGTAAGTATGATTTCGATATGTTGGAAGTCTTAAGGAAAACTATTGAGTTTTTTGAATGGTGCTCCGGATAAAAGGTGAATTGGGGAAAATCAGCCTTGTGTGGACTGAACATTGATGATTTAGAGGTTAAATTGACTGCTGCAAAATTAAATTGCAAGGCTGAAAAATTGCCTCTAATGTACCTTGGTTTGCCCCTAGGGGCACGCCCAAAAAAGATGGTCTTTTGGTAGCCTATCCTTGACAAAATTCAAGGAAAATTGAGCAAGTGAAAAAGATATAACCTCTCAAGAGGGGTAGACTTACTCTATGTAAGACCGTGCTTCAAACCTCCCCTCTTACTACATGTCTATCTTTCTAATGCCCGAAAAGGTAGTCCTATCAATAGAAAGAGTCATGAGAATTTTTTTTTTTTTTTTTTTGGGAAGGCAATGGAGGAAGCAAACTAAACCACCTTGCCCGATGGGAAACAGTCACAAAAAACCATAAGGATGGAGGCCTTGGGCTGGAAAATTTGAAAATTAGAAACTTGGCATTGCTGTCCAAGTGGAGATGGCGTTTTATGCAAGAATCTGAAGCTCTTTGGCACAATGTTATCACAAGTATACACGGGGAGGACCACTTCCAATGACATACTAACAGAAAGGAGGTTGCAAGCTTAAGAAGCCCATGGATAAGCATCTCAAGACAATGGTAGAAAATTGAAGCCCTTGCAATCTTTAAAGTAGGAGATGGAAGAAGAATAACATTTTGGTCTGATCCTTGGATTGAGGATCAGCCTCTCAAGGTCAGATTTCCAAGACTCTTCAAGCTAGCTCTCAAGACAACCGGTACAGTAGCAGATCATTGGGACCCATGTTCCTCCTCGTTGGATTTCTTGTTCAAAAGACAGCTAAAAGAGGAAGAATTAGGTGAGTTTCTGTCCCTCTCAAGCAGTGTGGCAAATAAGAGAGTTATGGTGCAGCCGGATAAAAGGATTTGGGCATTAGAAGGAAATGGTAGTTTCTCCATAAAATCCCTAACCAATCATCTTTCAGTAGCTTCCCCAATTGATGATGAACTGGTAAAAGGTCTATGGAAGTCCAAATGCCCTAGGAGAGTCAACATTCTGATTTGGACCATGCTGTTTGGTTCATTAAATTGTACTGCCACGATTCAAAGGAAACTCCCGTACCATTGCTTGTCCCCCCATATGTGTATCCTCTGCCGCCAAGACTAAGAAGAAATCCAGCGCCTATTCTTCGGCTGCAGCTATGCTTCAAGTTGCTGGTCGAGACTGTTTGGCTTCTTCGATTTGAGTTGGGTAATGGGGAGTGATTTCAAAAGCAATGTGCTGCAAATTTTGTTGGGTCCAAGACTGAATAAGGAACCAAAGCTGTTGTGGGTCAATGCAGTCAAAGCCTTGTTATCAGAAATTTGGTTCGAAAGGAATCAACGTGTATTTAACGACAAAGCATCCAATTGGGAGGATCGGTTCGATCAGGCAAGGCTAAATGCCTCTTCTTGGTGCACTTTGTCAAAGGCATTTGAGGATTATTCCATTCAAGAGCGTGCTCTAAATTGGAGAGCCTTCATTTTCCCTCACCTTTGAACTTATTTCATTTCCTCTTACCTATGAACTTATCTGTTTTCGTAGTAGTAGTTATGTTTTGTTGAGTATCTCAATTTTGTAATACCCGAGTGGGTCTGGATTTTGTATTGGCTTGTTAAAGGTTAGTCATTGCTTGTAGTGTTCATATGTACTATGAGCTTTGTCTCAACTCATTAATTCAATGATAGAGACTGTTTCCTTTTCAAAAAAAAAAAAAAAACCTCTTTCCTTAGTGGGGTTTTTTGTGAGTTTGGTTTTTGGTATATCCTTTCATTTTTTCGTTCTTCAATGGAAGCGGTTGTTTCTTTCAAAATACTAATAATAATAATAAGTGACCTCACTACCTATTAAGACAAGACCTTCTGTGTTGATTTTTCCCTTTAATCTTCATGGTCATTGACTCCTTGGTGAACCAACACCTGCCAGTGAATGAAGGAGAGTTTTGCGATACCTGAATTATCTTTATTGCTTTTGCTGCTCTCACTGTCAACATCCTCAATGAAGCCAGCTAATTCATCCTGGTTCTACCCATTTTACCCTCCTTGGAGAAGTTTTTTTGGCTCTGTTACTATCATCCCATACACTCTCTAATTTGTGATATTTTAGTCAATTGGAGGGTTTATTTTCTGGATTATCTTTTTGGCTTTCTGGTTGTGTCTGGATTTCTTAGTTCTATTTTTCTAATGTACAAACGTGTATTCTCTTATTTCAAAATCTCTTCGGTTTTCTGGTTGTGTCTGGATTTCTCAGTCCTATTTCCCTAATGTACAAACATGCATTCTCTCATTTGGTTTCGGTAATGCATATGTTACTAAAAGAAAACTAGAAAAGAAAACGAAGTTGTCTTCCTGTGCTGGATCTACTTAAATAGTCTTCTGGAGGACATGGTACCTAGGCAATGCTTATATAGATTTTAGCTGTGTTTTTTCTTCAGGGTAGGAAGAGGAGCTGCTATTTTTATGTTTATTATCTTTTCTTCATTGAGGGTGGGGGCCGTAAAAGAGCTCTCTGTTTGTAATCTGTACATCCATCTCAAACCTGGAAGATGTTTATATGTAGGAATTCTGGATCTCTTCTCCCTTTTGGTTTCCTTCTCAGGATATTGGTAAAAAGCAATTGATGCAGTGTGTACTCCCTGCATCGACAATCTTTTTCTCTCCCAATAGTAAAATCCTCAAAAATGGATTTGGGACCCTTTGCTCGAATAGTCTAACTGACTTCCACCCCTCATTTCTTTTGACTTTGTTAGTATGCAAATTTAAGTCGTGCATGTTAAGGCTTCAACATGTTAGGTATAGTAAAGTAACTTTTGCTTGTGGACTAACTGATGGAAGTGGAACTATAGAATCCAAGACTTGATATGGTACACAGTTTTGCAAGCATAATAAGGCTGTATTCATGGTTGACTAGGCTACTGTAGCTGTGTCATAGTGTCATAGCGTGTCTAATCAAGAGGGAGAATAAAAGAGGAGGGGAGAGGGAGCAGCGACATAATGGTAACTGAAATTTATAGTGCGGCGTATCCGGCCTAAAACTGAACTAATGCAATTGCGTTTGCTCGGTTCTTACTTCTCTTTAATTGTTTTTCTCCCTTTTCAAATGACTTTCTTTTTCATCCTCGCTTAGAGAGGTAGAACCTCAATTACTCCTCCTCTATATAAAATACTCGATTGACTGGTAGACTGTCATTGCATTTGAAATTCACATTGACATTTTAAGCGATTTATTCGTTTCTATTTTTCTTTCACTGTTTGATAATGGTATTATAAATTCTCTGACAGGTTACTCCGACGGCCCATTTTCAAAATGATCTAGGCTTGGATAGTTTAGATACCGTGGAAGTTGTGATGGCTCTTGAAGAAGAGTTCCGGTTTGAAATTCCTGACAATGAAGCAGACAGAATCAATGCTATAAATCTTGCTGTTGATTTTATTGCCTCTCACCCTCAAGCAAAATAGACGAAAGCTACACATGCTTTCACCCAGGTTTCTCCTATTTCGATGAGAAATTAGCAACTGTTAGATTTCCCTTATCTGTCTCACTGTGTTTTTGTTGGTTGGTTTTCCGTTTGTTATCCTAAATTTTATTCAAAAGTATGATATTGAGCTGAGCCAGCTTCAAGCTGCATGAGTTGAGGAAGACTGCTTTTGGCTTTGATGAATTGACGGAGCATATATTTTAATAATGATTTTATGAGCTTTTCCTGTGAACCAACTAGTGAACTAGTTGGACCTGTATTATTTAAGTGAAGTTTAAAATTTTTATCTGAATCTTGTAAAATTTGTATTCTAAATTACCAACATGACCATAGCTCAATTAGTTATTGCCGCCTTTTCATTGAGAGGTACAAACCTAAATCCTACCGTAAAGAAAAAAAATCCTAAATTTGAATAAGTGTTGTGATGAATTTGTTCAATTGGTTAAGTTATTATTATTATTATTACGAAGATTTGTAGATAGCTTAGGCATTTTCTTGTGGTCAACGAGAATTTGTTTTTTTGGTTGGTTGTTTTTGTTAGATAGCCTTCTTTTAATTTATCCATGAATGTTTTTTTTTTTTTTTTAAAAAATTTATCCATGAGTGTCTAGGTCAGATAGTGCACATTGTACGCCGTGACAGGGTTCATGAAACAACTTGCTCACTACAACATTTTGGATGGATACTAGATCATAGGTAGTTGATTACCAAACACATTATCTCTAAATATTTGATTAAATCTATGACTCTTAACCACCATGAGATGGTTTTGTGGTTTAGACATTTTGTCTTTGTTTAGGTGCTACCTAGTTGATTTTGAGATTATGTTTGTGTAATAGTGATTGTAATTTTGGATGTTTTATGCATCAATGTATGCGTTGTGTTAAAATAGGGGAAGTTCATTTCACCATATTAGCGCCCAATTAGATAACTTCTTTTAGAAAAGAAACATTTCATTGACAAAATAAGGGAAGACCTTGAGCACCTAGGTGATGACAACAGAGATTTCTAATTCCAATTGGATAAAAACAAGCTTTCCCATTCATTCCTTTTACTACGTGGTTGATGATGATTTTAGAAAAACCAAAAAAAAAAAAAAAGGGTTCATCAAAGTATGGTGGTAGTTCTGAATAATGAGCCCCTCATCTCTTGATACATCGTCTTTTTTCCTGTTTATCGTTTCTCATTTTTGTAACAAAATAACAATTTTGTATTGTCGTTTCTTTTTTATCAAAAGGAGAAACCATTTTTTTTTTCTTTTTTAATTAATAGATAGCATGTGAGTTTCATTGATTAGATGAAATTACAAAATAAGATCATAAAAACATTTTTAATGGGCTATAAGAGAGCTTAAACAATAATTATATGAGGTGAAATCAATTTACACGGGAGAAATGGTAAAAGAATTTCTAAAATGGTCTAAGTGAAGTAATAATGAAGTAATAATTTTGGAGTATTCTAAAAGTTGAATTTCACCGGACTAAACAATGCATTTAATTGACCAAGGTAACCAAAATTCGATAAAGTGAGTTGAATTAAGTGGTGTTTTAAAAGATTAAAGATAAATAAAGGTAAAGCAAGGATACAACTATGTTTAAACCAAAGTTTATCAAAACCTGAGCGATGCGATTGCATCATGCCAATGCATTGTAGGGATAGAATCTTCTCTTATTCAGTCTTGTTTCAAGATCTTTTAGGAGCCTAAGAAACTAATACTATATCTCTATGGTTAGCTTGACCTCATATTGATCTCATATTCTAAACTTAACTTCATATTCTCTTGTGAGGTTCCTTTACACCCTAGCATTCTCAGAATTAGGACTCCATTAAATTGCTAACTTAGGTGGCCAATTCAAATCAACAATATTTTTCATACAATTAATAAGGAAAATGTGCAATTAATGCAAATAATGACACTTTGACAAATGCTCAATCCATGAATCCCTAGGACATCCACATAGTTGAATCCCTTAGTGGATTTAGCTACTAAGGGAATGATAAGAATAACAAAAGAAAGATATGAAAGCAAATGTTGGAAATACAGTAACACTCCTTGAAATGGGTTCCTCATTCTCTTATGATTTCTAGGGATTGATTCTCCTCTCTCAAGAATCAATTATTTCTCTCTACACATGCTCTCATGGGATAGGGAGGTCCTAAGCCTAATATCCTTAGAGGAACTCTTGTTCTTGGAGCAATCCTGGAATGTTGAGTGGGAGAACTCCTTGGAATGGATTGAATCTCGGGTGGGGAAGAGCTAGATGGTTGAATTGAAGGCTTCATTCCCTTTTATAGGCTTCAAAGAGGTTAGGTAGGGTTGAAATCCACGTTTCTTAGGCTCCCAATCAATTTTGGCGCCAAAGAATGGCTGAAGACCGAGCATTTTGCAACTGTAGATGACTGCTTATCATTTTTGGAGATTAGGGTTTTGATGTGGCTGCATCATGTTTTAGTGATGTGGGCACATCGAGGGAATTTTTTGCAAAATAGCCAAAAATTAATGTCAAAGCTCTTAAAACATGCTCAAACTGGTAAAAATACACTGTAAGTATTCAAAGACTCTACGCTTAACTATTTTATCCATTTAGAACATATTTTGGGGAATTTAATATGTAAAAGACCATTTTTGCCAAGAAGAATTACTAAAATAAAGCCTTAAAATATGCATTTCATGACATGTATCACACTTCCAAACTTAAGCCTTTGCTTGTCCTCGAGTAAAGAAAATAAAGCAGACAGATCATGCAAGTAGCCAACATGCTAGGTCAGAATAGAGTGCAAAGCAAATATCTTTCAGAAGAGGTTCTAAGCCTTAATGGTTTAATTTCTCAATCCTCCCAAAATGCCCTCACAAGAGGTTTAGCAGAGTTTTGGCTCAACCTCCTTAGCTGACTAATCAAAATGCCAACTAACCTATCTACCAGTCATCAAACCTAGTGTGATCCTAAATGCTTTACAGCTTCGTTAAAAACTTCCAACCTAGTGAATTAAGTCTTTTGAACATGTGATAGATCGCCCTAATGATGTTTTGCTCATAAAAATAGTTAGAACGCTTGATTTTGTACATCTTTTGGGAATTAATGATTCAAGGCATGCCATAACGAAATATGCTTTAGATATCGTCATTAAAAGCTACTTTGCACCACAAAAAGACTAGCATGCAACTATTTTACGTGATCATAATATTTTCATTGTTTTTGTGTCTATTTCCAACATCAATTCTAATTAAGCAAACCAAGAGAAAGAAAGCAAAAACAAAC
The DNA here is from genome assembly GCA_030954485.1 of Citrullus mucosospermus. Classification (NCBI taxonomy): domain Eukaryota; kingdom Viridiplantae; phylum Streptophyta; class Magnoliopsida; order Cucurbitales; family Cucurbitaceae; genus Citrullus; species Citrullus mucosospermus. The sequence goes on from CM062057.1 coordinate 21,918,244, forward strand.
TAAAACCTATCTATAGAAAGCGAATAAAAGGAACATAGTACTAGGTTTGAGCAGGAGCATTATCATCATCATCATTCTTCTTTACTTCTTCTTTAAGGTCAAGTGGGTTATGGAGGATATGATCGGGAAAAGGAGGGACTACAAGATAATGGTCGGGCTTGGCGGAGCTCAGAAATCTCCTAAATGCATTATCCCGAGCCTTAGCATAATGCCAATAATCATGGAACTAAGCCATGAACTTCTCCAGCTGGTCAGCCGAGTAACCAACCACGGTCCTGGCCTGCACGGATGGTGCAACTGCTCCAAATGTTTGCTAAGTAGGTGATGCGATTGCATTGGCTGGCGCATCAGATTGCCACTACATGTCTGTTGTGGGAGGTTGAGTCTCTACCCTTGGGTTGTGTTGTTTTGACACCTCAGGTGAGAAAATGTCGTATGGCCTCAATATGCAACTTTGTGAGGATGTGGGAGTGGCCTCAGTAGGTGATCGTGCACTCTTTCTAGAGAAGGCTTGACTCTTCTTGTGTTCCATGTTGTCTTTGAGCCTCTTAATCAATGTGAGGTCAATGGCAGGTTTGACCTTGCACTTTTCTTCATCATTGCAACCACTACTCCATCTCTGACTCATAACTTGGCTATCAAGGATGGGAAGAACAACCTTCCCCTTGCTCGCAGGCCGTACTCCACCAGCTCCCTTTTGATAATAACTCCTAAGTTGATAGGGAGCACCTTTTGCAGGTTGTACAAGAACATGATCCTCTCTAGTGATATAATGGAGTCATGTGTGGTGCGCATGATCCTATGCTTAGCGAAGTACAACAAGATAGCCAAGTTATCTCTAATATTTCCTGGTCTGAGTGTCCTACTACGCGTGGGTGATATGACCACTCAGCTCCTTTGAGAGCGACCAACTTGAGTGCATTTGCCACTTGCTCCTCAGTGGGTCCGTACATCCTCCTTCTACACTCCTCTCCCTCTTCGTCAGGGACCACATAGGCCTCATTTATGACTTCAGCAGAGAAGTCAACTTGGGCTCGTTGAACCATAGAGATGTTCCTCTCCAGCTGCATCCCTAGATAGAAGTCCCGTACTAGCGAATTGCTGGCAGGGGCCAGTTGGCTAGCTAAGGTCTCTCATTCATAGTGCTCTATGATGTGCCTGACATAATCAGGAAGGATACTGTTCTTCCTAAGAACCCATTTTCTTAAAAGATTTCCCTCTTCTTGTGGGCCTCATTCCTCTGCTCTACCTCATCCTTGTCCTCAGATTCACTGGATAAGAGATAACTATTCATGGGGCAGTCTTCATCCTGGCCTTCTTCCTTTCAGAAGGAACATTACTCGACTTTGCCTTCCTTTTCTTAGTTGTGGCAGACCCTGTGAATCTCCTAAGGGTCGCTACAGCGGGCTCAAAGGCCCATCAGCTTCTTCCACATCCTTAGATGATGTGAACTTGAACGAACTTGCTTCAGGTGTTCGTCCACGTGGCTAAGACTTAAAAAGATGAGCTAGGTCCTCTTTCTCCTTGATCATAGGGGCTTTCCCCCTCGATGTTGTACAAGTGATGTGGCTGCATAACCTTCTCCTTCCTCATTCTCTTTTTTTTTTATGCGACTGGTTTGATGTTGCCGTATCACTCCTAGCTTGTATCCTACCACCTGCATGTTTTGTTTTTCTTTCTCTTTCCCAATCGACTTCTTCCTCTTCTAATCTTAGTCTCTCTTCCTCAGCTCGATCTCTTACTTGGGCTGCCAAGTCTTCAGCCCACATTCTCCGTTGCTCATCCTCGACCATAGCTTGCCTCAAAGCCCTTTCAGTTTTTTCGTATCGCCTCTATCGATGATACTCACTCGCAAAGAACTTGGCTATTGGAACAACCTCTTTTATCACCTTTTTCCATGCCTCTTTATCAAATGAGTCAGAAGTGGGGTTAGTGGAGGATGGTGCATTTTCTTTTTCGGTTGGAATAGTGACCTTTAGCTGGGTTAATCCCTCTTTTCCAGCTTTGGCCTTAAGGGCTTTTCTCCTCTCAACTCCCATCCTTCGAACTTCATTCTACCATCGTCATAAGGCCCATCAGTGGGTTTCTTGTCAAAGGCCGAAAAATTACTTGATTGTCATGTGGGTTGACTGGTCGACACTCCCTGAGCATCAGGAGGAAACGACGGCGATGACGGTGCTTGAGATGCTCATACTACTAGTTTAGAAATTAGTGGGCGACAATTCAGTACCTTTGATCCGATAGAGCTACGCGCAACTTGCCTAGTTGGTTTTGTCCTAACCTCAAAAGCTGATGGTGGTGGTGGAGCTCGTGTAGAGCATCTGGAATCCTCCGACTCCAGGGTGCTTCATCCGAAACCTGTCTTGTCACACCCCACCAGAGTTACCCTTTTAAACCCGAGAAGAGACGTGAAGACAGCAGATCTTACCCCTTTTGTTACATCTACTTTCCCCTTTTAAGTTTTAACATATTTAAACATGCATACTCTTAAAGAATACTTTTATTAATACAACAACTTAAAGTTTATACAATATCACAAATTTACCACAACTCCGAGTTTTTACCCTAAGCACAACAACCTAGACTATGGCAGACCTCGACTTCCCACAACAATGGGAACTCTGTTGCTACCGACGAGGTACCTTGTCTAGAAACTCATTCCGTTTCATGTCGCAGAATGATCGAGGAAAATACTTCTCATAAAAAGCATTTTTAAAGTACTCCCAGGTGGGTTTCGTCTCTTTTTCCCACTTAGTCTCCACTATTCGCCACCAATCTTCCGCCCCTTTCTGAAGCAATGAAACTTTTCTATCTTCAGGGCATCTCATTACCCATTTTTCAACTAGGTTTATCAAGGCTTCCTCATCAGCCAGATTCGTGGTTCCTTCAAATGTACTAGCACCTAAGGCCATTAATCTCTCTAACCCATACATGCCTTCCAACTATATGCTGAGCGACTCTATGTAATATTTGCTCTTCTACTCCACCCCGTCCTTGCAGGTGACTCGATTATCCTTCCCTTTTTGCTAGGGATTTTAAGGTAGCATCTTGAGTTTCGTTCGCTGGTTGCTTGCAAGGTCTGCCTCTTCTATGCATATCCTACATAACATGGTAAACTTTAGCAAATAACAGGGTTAACTTTCTATGTTTTTTTTTCTAACTTTAGCCCTTAGTTCTAAGCTTTCCTCCTAACTTCCCCAAAGTTTCGTAAACCTAGCTCTGATACCAACTTGTGTTTCTTTGAGATATGCTTCTTTGGAAAGAGTTAGCAACATGAAACCGAAAGCAATTAGGATCTAAATCACTCTAATTACATCAATTTTGAAGATTAAACATGCTTGTTCTAAAATCGAAAAAACAGAGGAAGAACACTTACTTGTTGTAGCTCAAAATTGAAGCAAGCTCCTTTGAATTTCTGATCACGAACACTTCGTGGACAACCTTTAGAGTCTTCCTTTTATTCTCTGGCCTTATAACGGATTGTGGGATCCAAAATTGAGTTCAATTTGGACCAAAAAGCTGAGAAACACACTATTTTTCTGCTTTTGAGTGTGAGAGAGTTCTTGCACAAATTAGCAAAAATGCTTAACCCTAATCTTCAGTTCATCTCATCTATATGAATAGGAGAATATGCAGATTAAATCAACATGCAACATGCTAACAAATTGGTTGATTAAGGTGCTTAATTTGGAGGTGTAAGATGAGAGTGGAGAAGAAGCATGCATGGTGAACACCAGCTTCTTCTCCATGCTAAGTGGGATTTTCCAATTGTCTCAAAAAATTGGTTTTTAAATTCGATTTCATAAAATTGATTTTTAATTCAAAAATTAATTCTAAATAAAATTAATTTAATATATAATGAATTTAAATAAAAAATTAATTATATTAAATTAATATTTAATGTTAAATTAATTATTTCCCATTTTTCTCGATAAATTTCAACCCGATGAATCTCTATTCATCCTAAAAAAATATTTAAATCAAAATTTCTAACTCTCCAATTTCGTCTAATTCACAATTAAACGAACTAACCATAGATTTTGCTCCTCGGTTGAATTTGAACATTTCAAATTCACTCAATATAATGTTGTATTATAAGGATTAATCCATGAGCTAATAAGGGGACCTAATGGACCTACAAATCATGAGCTCCAACGATCCGAAATTAACTGGTTAAACTCTTTAACTTAGTTAATTAACATTCGTTAACTATTGAGACACTCTACTAAAGCCTAGTAGTTGCACTCTCCTCACTGTAGATATATTGCTGTCCACTTGATATAACCATAATAAGTAAGTCGATCCTTCACAAGTTGTTCGTAATTACAATTGGGTTATAATTATCGTTTTACTCTTGTAATTACATCTTGTTCCTTAAGTCCCATTGATACTCTAATGAACAATCAGTTTGTGGTTCAACCAACAAACCTAATTCCTTTCGTGCTAATGAGAGTGTGTGCCCCTTGCTCAAGTCCCCAAGTCAGTACTTAAGGGAACAACCTATTTACTAACCTAGAAATAGGTAGGAGTAAATTTCATCTTGCAAGACTATGTCCCTAGCTATCTATATGATCATATCCTTAAAATGGGAGGCATATTGAGTCGGCGAACTCGAGCCACTCTCACCTATGCAGATTAAAGGAAAATCTCAAGCAAATAGGAGTTCATAGTTAGCTCAGAATTAAGATCGAGTTACTTAGGTCATCAGGTTTGAAATAATCAATTTTAACAGTAAATGGTGTTATAAAGTAAAAGTGATTATTTCATGGTCCGGTCTTATGCAAACTCATTACATAGAACGCCCCCACTCACATGTCTCTACATGTACGATATAGGATCACATTGTTTGTATTAAAAACAAAGTGAACAACATCCATAGTGTCCTCCAAGATAGGTACCCAACCTTATCTTTATACATAGACCATTTTGGCTATTACTTAAGTTTGATCCACTTTTATGTCTACACATAAAGTCTAAGCATACAACCTATAGTTAAGGGATCTTAGTTTATTGGATTTAATAAATGCAATTCATATATATTCAATAACAACTTTACTAAATAACTCTTGATAACGACTTTATTGACAATAAGTTTCAAATTTACAAACTACGAGTTTTAGGACAAAAAACCCAACATCTTTTGCTTCCTTTGTCTTACAACTATCCAACACTTAGCCAATTTTCCTCCAAACATACTAGGTATGCGTCCACACCTGGTTACTAGTCAAATTTCCCTTTTCTTTATGAGGTATGCATCCAACTCAATCCCAAGTCTCTTACACTTAATCAAATTTTCAACTCATATAGTCTTCCATGCATCCCACACACTCTTCCTTGGGTTTGGCTCATTGTCCTTCATTCAACCTAGGCAAAGCATTCCACACTTACCCAAATCCTCAAGACTTTACTCCCATGCGTTCATCATCATGCTTGGCTCTAAATATTGCTTTTCAACTATTAAAACTCTTCCAACACTTAGCTAAAATTCTTCCGGACTAGGGCTATGTGTCCACCTATACTTAGTGAAATTTCTCCTCCAAAATATGGACCATGCATCCATCTTACCTTCTATGACTTAGGTGTTTCCATTCAACAACCATGAGCACCTCGACACTTAGTCAAATTCTTCCCTAATACATCAACTATGCGTCCACTATGCCTCACCATGCGTTCAAGCTTTAATTTTTCCTCTGAGGTATGTGTTCAAACTTAGTTCTAAGCTATCAAACTAACCCTCAACTATACTTCCATCTCTTTCTCTCTTCAACACTTAGAAAATTCCCTTCTTTCCAAGTCTATGCATCCATGACCTTGTTTTCCAAGCATAGTTGTGATACTTCGAAAATTTACAATACTCTTGCCTCCTTGTAGTCCAACACCTGGAAAAATTACCTATCGTGTTTTTCTCCCAAACACTTCTATAATCCATTCTTTCTTCAAAACTCAAACTTGTACAAACACTTTTCCTCCTACCTTCCTTGTCAACGCCTAGACCTCCAAATTATGTTCTAAAATTTTTCTAACTTCACAGGCTTGTACTAAACTTTTTACCTCCAAAGTCTACTAGTTTCTTCTCTTCTTAACATACAAGTTTTAAGTCAAGTTTCTGGGTTTCACAGTCTCGAGCTTCTTCTCATATACGCCCGATCAGTCGGACAACCAAAGTAATGGGGGGGCACTGCTCGATACTCCTTTCTTGTCCAGATTAGGGGAAAGAACGACAGACGAGTATATTTGCTCCAGATTAGGGGAAAGAACGACAAACGAGTATATTTGCGATTGTAGTAAGTTTTCGAAAGTCGTACGACTGGAGGGAGACTTTCAAACTTCTAGGTCAAAGTGTGGAGAAAGTGAACTGAAGTTAATCTATTTATAAATGTTCAGATAGCTCACCAGATTCTGATCATGTCATCAAAATCTGGGATTATAATCATGTCATAAAAAACACCTTTAAGCTTTGCCACTTGTTTCAAAAATACTCTTATACTTTTAGAAGTTACAATATTATCCTCAAACTTTCTTAAACATTACAAAAATTTCCTTGGAGTATAAAGTTTTTAGAATTGTGGATGGATATCGAGACGTGAAATGGTGTGACAGTGACCTAAAATAAAAATTTAAATCATTGTATTGTTTTAGGTCTTTGTCACACAGTTCTAAGTCTCGATTCATGTATGAAATTCTAAAGATTTTTATTCCATTGGTAGTTTTGAACATTTATGAAAGTTGAGAGATAATATTGCAACTTTAATTACAAGTGTATTTTTGAAACAAATGACAAAGTTCAAGGGTATTAGTTATAGTTTAGTAATTATATATATATGTAATCCGTAGTTATATTTAATGAAAAACAAAATACATTTCGGCTACTTGAATCACAAAACTTGAAAATGTTGTTAAAAATGTTGTTTTCAAAAACACATTTGTTGAACGTATATTTGTTAAACTTAGCAAATCATAGTATGTAATATAGAAGAGTACTTTGTACGGATGATCCTTTTTTGGCGCCTTTATGTTTTTTGACCTGCGCCTAGAAATATATAAAATCTAACCTTTTGGCATCGCACTTATGCATTGCGATTTACCGTTTCATTTTGATTTAAATAACGTACGTGTGCAATTATTGCGTCTGTTAGTAACCCAAGAGTCGACGTATACTTATTATGGCTGGCAGCAGTTAATCATTTTGTCACACTAATTGGAATCGGGATGATCAAAATATTCTAATTATTTCTTTATATTAACCACTACACTCGTTGCATGGCCAGCCCATCAAAAAAAGAAAAAAGAACTTTTCCGTCTTCAAAACTTTAGGTCTTTTAAGAGCATTTTAGAATTTCGAAACTTCAGTCTTCCGTTCTTTCAATTTCCTCCAAAATGAAGGGAAATCCTATATTTATAAAGTTTTCATGGGCCTCAAGGTGTGCTTGGGGCCGTATGCATTGGGGCTCAAAAAATTGGGCTTGGGCTAAAGTTAGGCTTAGACTCAATCTTTTCTTCGGTTCGAATTTTCACCATGAGTTGGGTTGGAATTTGGACCTGAGTGATTTTAATTATTCGGCTCAATCCAATTTATAATTTTAGACCCAATTGAACCTCTACTCCAATTTACCAATTGTGATTCATGCTTACTCACCGTTGAATTCAATGAGCCTATCGTCGTGATCCGATGGCCATAAAGGAGGCATGTGGTATATTTTTTTTGTTTGCTATTTATTTTTCTCCAAATTTTAAGTTATGGACACACTAATTCTTAATTAGCCATAAATTTAATAATTTTGTTGGGATGATTTGGAAAAATTTGACAGGCCAAAACTTATCCTCCAACAAATGCCCTCTTTCGAAATCTATGCATACCCATTTGGTGGAAGAATTTCGAAAACATTGCAACTTGAGCAATAATTTTAGTTTTGTTAATCAAAATATGAATTTAGCTCAATTTTTTTATTTGAATTTTGTTTGTTTGACACATTTTATGTCAAGAAAGCAAAAAATAAATTCTAGTTTGACTTTGTTATTCGAGAGTAAATTTTAATTTGAACTAAACTAGAATTTATGCTAGAGGAAATTGAATTTTTTTAGTAGTATCCCAACAATTTCTTTTAAAATTTGAAATCTATCCAATTCTTGATGCGAATTCAAGACATAGAATTTTGGCTCTTTATTTTTCTGTACTCCAACTTTGACTTTGTGAATGCTTGGAGTGTACCCAATCTATTCTACATTTTAAAAAATTCATATATCTATTATATATAGAATTGAAAATTTAAAATCCTCTTAGACACAAACTTTAATATTATGTTCCTTGAAATTTGAAAAGTGTCGAATATATTAAAGGTCTATTAGACACAATTTAAATTCAAAGTTTTTGTTAGATTTTTGAAAAATTCACAAGCAACTTAATCCATATGATTAGTTGAAATGTGCGTCACCTAACCTAAACACTCACATATCTATATAAAAACCCATTACAAAGACCAAAATTCTCAACTCTTGATGGCTATACAGATTTTGTGAGAGACCATATTCCATCAATAACCTTTGAAATAGTTATATGTGCTTTATTCACTTAACTATGTAGATATTAACTTTTTAAAATGTGGATAATTTTGGATTAATTAGCTAAAAGTGTTCCAAAATATTTTGATTTTAAAAAATTGCTTTTTATGAATGTTTAAATCTTATTTTCATCCTTTTAACTTTTCAAATTTGTTCCAATTAATCTCTAGACCACCTTAAATTTCATGTTCCATTTTTGTCTCCAATTTTCTTTTCAAAAAGCCTATTTCTGTAATCCAGCTTTTGAAAGATTATCGTTAGATTATTTTCCCTTCTAGTAAACCTTTGTAACTTGAAATCATGCTAATTCACGTACATAAAGGTAAATAAAGATATGGACCACACTGAATAGTTTTTTAAAATGGAACGACTAGAATAGACATTAAAAAAAAAAAAAAAAAATCAATACCTAAAATAGTATGAATTTGAAAGTTCAAATATCAAAATAGACATAGACATGTTGGAATTTAGAAATCAAAATGGATTTCAAAATTACCACACTACACATTTACTTGGAAGTCATTCTAAACACAATCTAAATTAGTAATTCCTCCAAAAGTGCATACAGAAAAGTGACTTTTATTTAAAAGTACTTCTCACAAACCATCCCAAACACACTGAAAACCAACTAGAACCTAATCAAAAGATCACCCAAAATCCAACCAAAACCATAACCATAACCATACCCAAAAACAATTATAAAAACATTCAAATCCTCTCTGCATGCATCAAATGTTTATAGCAAAATAATTTGTGGAATACGTAGGAACTGTTCATTGTCCATATTCAAATGTCCATGTCTCAAACATCTATATACAGAATCATTTCCCACTATCTTAGCAAGAAGAATATTGAACAGCTTCTTCCTTAAAACTTAACAGTACACAAAATCATTAAATTAATAGAGTAAAATAAATAACTGTCCTGGATGCTCTTCCTTGCATCATATTATTTGAATTTACAAAGAAGAGAAGAGAGGAGAGTTTTCAGCTGGATCTTACAGCATCGATGGCATGAACCAAATCATCAAACTTTGCCCCAGTTACTTCTTTAACAACCTTGCTATCCTTTAGAATTTTGAAAGTTGGCACAACTTTTATCCCAAGTTCCTTTGCCAATGGCTGTCAAATAAAGAGAATTCAAGTTTTCTTATATGATCTGCTGCTATATGAACTATGGAAATACATTCCTAAGTTCAAGCAAGAAAGTAGGGATCATGAAAAGAACCTTATTGTCTTGGTTGCAGTCAAGCTTTAGAAAGACAACGTCAAGATATTTCTCAGACAATTCTTGAAATTTGGGGGCCATCACTTTGCATGGTCCACACCTTTAGTGGTACCATGTAAGGATGAATAAAGGAACATTAAGATATTAAGCTTGGGAGTCCAAAAACAGAGACAATAAATAATGAATCTAAAATGTTCACAAATGATTAATGTCACAAGGAGTCTGAAATTGCACAGCAAAACAAGAAAAAGTTTTCTTTCTAACAAAAATTAATCACCACAGCCATGAGGGTCAGGTTATTACAAGAAGCAATAAGGGAAAAGTAAAAACTCTGCCAGAAAATCAAGGCCGTCAAAGGCAAAGGGTTTCTTTTTTAGTGAGTAAACTTACGTATTATGGAATTAAAGCTAAAGGAAAGAAAAGAAAGATCCAAAAGGTCACAACATAGAGGCAAAGCACATTTCAGTTACGCTATGTTACATTATATGATTCAAAAGTTTATTCTGTATCCAAGTCGAGGTATGAAGCTTGTTAATCGATTTTTTTTTTCTTTTTCTTATATGATATATCTAGTTTTGTTTTTTTTTGTAAGATATGTTATATCTATCATAAACAAGCTGTTGTCTTGTGCTTCTAGCTTACCAGTTTCTCATTCTTTCAAATTTTCTTTCCTAAAACTCCCACATCAATTAACTACTTCAGACTTAATCAGCAACCAAATCACCATTAGAAAGGGACCATCGCCAATTGGCTACAGCCCGATGAAGCAAAATACCCTAAAATAGAGAACATTACACTAAAACTATGTAAAAATTAGTGAAAACAAAACAAGCAATTAAATAGCTTTGTATTGCTTGATATGAGTTTAAATAGACTTGTCAAGCTTAACCATCATTCAACGGCATATGCCATGGATCAAGAGACCACAGGACGGAATCCCCCAACCCCAGTTGTTGTCAAAATTATTCAACTGAGTTCTACATCCAACGGTGAAAAGCTATCATCCACATTGCAATTTAATTGAATAATTTCTCCACTTGTTGAACTAGAAAAAGAAGTTTAAATAGACTTGATTCCAAGTACGAAAATAATTTGACTAAATAGTAGCTAGAATACCCATTATCGAATTGCCTTGAACTTATTTAGCAGATGTCTCAACTATATATTGTTTCGAAAACTACGATATATTAGAAAAAATTATTCAATGTGAGAACCGCATAGTTCTGTCATCCTCAAACAATTTTTCCTGATATTGTCCCAGAAATTTCAGCTACTAAGCGTGAGTTAGTCCAGCCCGAGATGTGACATCAAAATGCTGTACATCAAACTAAACCCAGTTTTCAAGTACTAATTATTATTTAAAAGAAGAAGAAGAAGAAGAAAACAAACTGTCTTCCTCTGATAGTTTTTTAATTAAAGTCAAACTCAATATTAAAAAAATACAGTGTCATCAACTTGCAGGGATTACTTTTATAAATTTCATAATCATTTGACAAACAAACGCCTAATTAAAACCAAAGATTCCTTTCAATTTCTTAAACCACGAGATCTACACTCTACTCTAAGGATCGCCTAGCTCAACTAGTTTTTGTAATTAAGTCGGTCAACCAGAAATAACCTACAAATATACGAACATTCATATCCGCATCCATATTTCAGAACAATCTCATGTAGTAACCTAAAGATGTCACAAAATTAAGAAGCAAAGACAAACGGAGACACAGAAACACAAACCATTGGGTGTACATATCGAGCACAACGGTTTTATCACCGGCGGCATTGACAATGGGCCAGAAAGTGTCCTTGTTGACCTCGGTGACTTGGCCAACAGTGGCGCCGGCAGTCTCCAAGCTTGAATTGACCTTAAAGGATCGATTTCCACCGGAAACACCAATGCTCCTGCTACTAGTGACACTCAAGCTCTTCGAACTGAAGCAGCCACTCTTTGAGTCGGAAAGTGCAGCGATCGACTGCCTTCCGCTGCAGGGAAACGACGGCGACGATCTGATGGATGGCGGAGAGAGAGAGAGATGCAAAGCCATGGAAGAGAGAGAGAGAGAGAGAGAGAGAGAGAGAGAGAGAGAGAGAGATCGCGAAAAGGTTCGAAATGGCGGAGGAGAAAGTGAACTGAAGCTCCGGAACAAGACGTCGAGGGAGGAGGTTGACGGAATTACGACGTTACCCTTGAGATTTGGGAGAGTTGCGGTAAATGTTGAGGGTGTTTTAGCCATTTAGAAATGTGGATTGTGGTGGAGAATGGGTGGAGTGAAAAGACTTAAATGACTCTTTTTTGGTTGGGACTGAGTGAAAGTTGCAGGGGCAGGATTGTAAATGTCGTGAATTAATTCTTTGTGGTAGCTGAGGGATAATCTAATGGCGATTGGAGGTTGATAAATGAATCATCATTCTTCTGGACGTGTAAGTACATTAATGCCCTTGAGATATCTGATTTCAAACTGTTGAATAAAGGGCTACTCAAGGGAATTGCCAACGAAAATGGAAATTGGTCTTCACGTGAGGAAAAAGGGTATTTGGATTGATTTTCTAAGTTAAAATACCTTTTTTATAACATTTTTAAGGCACTTGAAAATTCAATTCAAACGTGTCTAATACTGTATTAAGTAGGGTTGGTAAAAAAACTCGCAGGACCTCAACTCAACTGGGTTGGAGAATCCTCGGTTTGATCGGAGATCAGGGTCAAATCGGGGTTCGGATCTCTGTCCAAGAACGGGGCGGGTATCCCTACTCCGACCCCGACCCCGAATCCCCAACACCAACCCGTTTAGTATAAAAATTAATTTTTTATATATATATAAATCTATATAAGATGGTTGACTCTCGCGCTCTCTGTCTCGCATCTTTTCCTCACTCATGATCACTCTATCTTTCTTGCTCTCTCTCACACTCTCGCTTTTGCTTTATCTCGCTCGCTCCCGCGGAGATTAACGAGGAATCTCTGATCCCGTCCCCGCCAGGGACGAGGATGGAGATGGGGGTAAATTTCCCCAACGAGGGCGGGGACGGGGAATGCCCCCTACCCCAACCCCATGGCAACCCTACTAATACTTGGTGAATCCTAGACTGCTATGCAACGCACTTTAATCACACAACATAATAAATTTAAAAATATTTTTTAAAGAAAAGTTTTTCATATGGAAATTATATAACTAGACAATTGAATGAATTGGACAAAGATGAGTGTAGTTCAGGATGCACCAAAGTCTTTTCTAGTTGAAGACATATATGGTGAGACAATGATAAAAGGTAATTTGTATGGACAATATTTTTTAGTATTTGTTTGCAATTTTTGTTCACAATTTAAAAGATAAACTATTTATATTTATTTGCTATTCATTTCTTTTTGTTGACAATATTAGGGGTCTAGTCTGAAAATATTTAGGTGTATTTGACTGCACCCATTTTTGTGTAGCCCACTCAATTATCTAATAAATTTTTTTTCATGTGACAAACTTTAATTTTTTTTTTAATAAAAAAGAATGTAAACTTTTTTTTTTTTTTATCATGTAATTAAAGGGGATGCATTGGAAGGCCTTGGAATCCGCTACACCAAATCATTGAGCCAATATATGGGTCTCCCATCCCAAATCTAGAAAAACAAAGGGTAGGTGTTTGGGTTGCTTAAGGAGCGTGTGTGGAAGGTCCTTCAAGGGTGGAAAGAAAAAATTTTCTCATTGGGTGGTAAATAAGTTCTTATTAAGGCAGTGGCTAGCCATTCTAATATACACAATGAGCTATTTGAAATTGCCTAAAACGTTATATGATGAAATCTGTCAAATCTTTACAAAGTTTTGGTGGGGGTATCTAGTGAGAAAGGAAAGATTCATTGGCAAAGTTGGTTCTGAATGTGTGTTGGAAAGGAGGACGGTGGCCTGGGTTCCGAGATCTCCATATTTTTAATCAAGCTATGCTAGCCAAGTAAAGTTGACAGAACATTAAGAGGCTTAGCTGTCACACCCCCTCCCAGATACCCTCCTAACCCAGGAGAAAGTGTGATGATAGCAGACACCGACCCTCTTACGGCATCCATTGCCAACCTTAATCCTTGACCATCACCTAATAAGCAGATACACAATAATTGAACAACACATTTAAACCAGGGTTAAGTTATCAAACAAACAATCATGCTACCTTTCAAAATATACAATTACATCAGTTTCTCAACAACTCCCTTAACCCTCGATATGTACAACACATGATTAAGTTCAAATATTTACAATTCTCAATATACTAAATACTGTTGATGGGCCCAGACGAGTTTCTGTGTAGGCTAAGCACCCCAGACTCGCTCGCTACCTAGAAAACAGTAAAATAAGGAAAACATGAGCTAGGTTGCCCAGTGAGTGACTAGTTTTGTGAAACTTCCTTTAGCTTGAAAACTAATCATAGTGTAAATATTTTAACATAATGCGTATAAAATATCGATTCAAATCATATCAATGCAAAAACATGCTTAAATACCCTTGTCAAATCATATATGTTCGTTTCAAAAAAAGATACACAGAAAACCAGTTTACTTCAAAAACTTTTTCCTTAGTTGAGGCGGAGAAGGGTTCAACGCTACTCAATGTCGAAAATCTTTAGCTGTGTGGAGTAATCTAAACACATTAGCGTTGAAAATCCTTAGCCGTGTGGAGTAATCTCAATACATCAGCGTCTATCATCTCTCTATGTGCACATAGGAATTATAATCCAGGCTGCCCATATGCCTTCTCACCGTACTTCAACATTGGGGTCCCATAACAAACCTTCACCAAGTCCATTGGCATTGGGGACTGTCAATCAACCCAGATGCCTTCTCTTGGTTCCTCGGTATAGCAAATCCAGGATGCCCATATGCCTTCTCACCGTACTTCAGCATTGGGGTCCCATTGTCACAAACATTTTTCAAAAACATATGATATTATATAAATTTATGAGTTCTTAACATTTCAAATCTTCACAAATCCATTTACAAGCTTTATTGTTTTCCATAAAATCATATATTAACAAACAACATGCTTTTCATAAAGCTCATTAAACAACCAACATACCTCAAATGATTTTCAATGTAAAACGCATAATATGCACGTTAAAACTCGTGAAAGCATAATCACATAATCATGTTTCAACATAATCTTTCAACCATGAAACTTTGTTTAAGATAAACACAATTTAAATACAAGTGTCACTCACAACTTGTCCTGGGCCTTTAGCGGGTTATACACCTTTTCTAGCTCTTTTCGGCCTGTAATAATACATTTTCCTTCATTAGATTTCCTTACCATTCCCTTTAACATAACCAATAAGCTTTACACATTTACACTTAATCAATGGTTCACCACCAAGACCAAGTCCATCAAAGTAATCAATAATGAACAAGACTTAAGCAACCAGCTACACTAACTAGCGAAACTAAGCTGCAAACGCAACCATACCAGCGATACCGTGAACTAGCGAGACCTGCGATACCGAGCGAGAGTTGTGAGACGCAAAGCCTCCAGCGATACTAGCGACATCCGTCTCGCTGCTCACGCTCAAACTTTCAGTGTTGCTGCTTTTCTAGCGATACTCGTCTCCCACAACTTCTGCCTTCTCTTCTGTTCTCACTTCTATCTATTAAAAGTCGCATTTCCAGCCCAAATTAGAAATTATTCCCTTCTTTAAACTTGTAAAGAAATGTGTTTTCTAGCTTACTTCAAAATTTCAGAACTTAACTTCTCTTCGTTTGATAGATATTTCTAAATTACTTTGAGCTGCTCCAAAGCACTCAAGAAATCCATATTAGTCACTTCCACCTAAAATTTAACATGTTTCTCTTCATATTCAGCTCAATCATCATTTATAAGAGTTGTTAAGAATTGAGTTAACTTACTAACCTCAAATTTTCAGCTCTAAACTCGATCTCTATAGCTCGCTATCCTCCAAATACCAGACTTTGTTCAGATTGCACAACAGCAACCAGACCTTCTGTTCCAGATTCATTTACACCACGAAACCGACTAGAATTCTACACGAATTTGCCCTAGCCACCTTCGTCTACCTCTCTTCGTCGCTCAGCTGAGAAATGGAATCGGTTGAAGCTTTTGAAAATGCTAAAATGATCGAAAACTCAGCTTTACACACTTAAATGAGCTGCCGACTTACTTCCACTTTCACTTTTATTTTATTTAATTTAATTTTCCAATAAACAAAGTAACTCCTTCATCATACGAACTCAACCTTCTTTGGCCTACTTGGGATGCTAGCTAGGACACTAGCTTGGACGTATAGCACCATGCGTTTGTCCCATAGGCTCTCTTGAACGCATGCTTCTCCAACGTAACCCCCTACTATCATCAACCAATGCATGGTCACTTGCACAGCGACCTCAACAAACGCATAGCACCAACCATCACCCGTGCTCAACCTCTCAAACACATGCCTCAACAAGCCAACGCATCAACCCTTATGCTTGGGCTCGGCTACCCAAAGTCTTCACTTATTCCAATCATCATCCATGCTCACTCTCATGGACGCATACTTCAACCCAGCCAACGCATAGCCACTTAAGCCAAAGGCTCCTAGCCATCATTTTCTCAATCACCCGTCTACTTTGCTTGCTATCTTCCAAAGATAAGAGTAGGGCTTACACTAGCAGTCTTCTTATCCAGGTGCTCAAAGGTAAGTATTTCAAAAGTGGTAATTTTCTGAATGCATGTTTGGGCTACAATCCTTCGTATGCTTAGCGAAGCATTATGTGGGGCCAATCTCTATTTGAAATTGACTTTTGATGAAGAGTTGGTAATGGACAAATTATTTAGATAAGTAGTGACCCTCGACTTCCTAGAGAGGGTAATCAAAAACCACTTTCGATGCCCCCTCACTTGCACGGTTGTAATGTGGCATATCTTATTTCATATGCAAGCCATTGGAAGAAGGAAATAATCCAATCGAGCTTTCTCCAAGATGATGCAAACACAATTCTTCAAATCTAGCTGCCAAGACGATATCATGATGATGAAATCATTTGGAACCTTCACAAGATGGGAGTTTTGAATATTAAAAGTGCTTATTTTTTGGGTTTGAAGTTAAATAGCTTAAATTTTATTTGCTCCTCCTCTGCATACCCCTTTAAGAGGCTGTGGCAATCCTTATGGAAGGCTAAGGCCCCTTCTAAGGCTAAAATTTGCTGTTGAAAAATTATTCACAACATTTTTCCAACTAAAATGAATCTTGCTAAAAAAAAAAAGATTTAGAAACTGATCTAACGTGTGTAGGAATCATGTGGAAATTACAACTCACTTGATGTGGCATTGTTAGGTTTTTAAGGAGATTTGACCTCGGTTCATTTCCGCTAGTATTAGTTCTCTTTGTGATCATAGGCCTTCATAGAGTTATCAAGATTATTGGTAATGGCTCTTTGATCTTATCTCCTCCATGGATTGGGATAAAATGGTGATAATTGTCTAGCAAATTTCGGAGGTGAAGAATAAGATGTTGTTCCAGTTTCAATAAGTAGATGTAGAGTTCATTTGTGAGTCAATTAGTTGATATATACAGGAAAGGAACAATGGTTTGACGGGATTTGATGAGAAAGATAGATGGTGATTTGTCCGTCTACATTCACTGCTCTTACCAGTTGGCAACCACCTGAGGAGATGTTTTGGAAGCTAAACACTGATGTTGCTTGGAGCTCTGTTTCTAAGGCATGCGGAAGGCCTAGGGTGGGTGCTTGGGACCACTAGGGTCATGTTCGTCTTGTGGGATCAAAGTTCATTCCTAGATGTGGTGAGGTTAAGACACTTGAAGCAATGACAATTTGTCTTGGGCTTAAGAGGATTTCTCAAATTCTTAATTCAAACCTTTTGGTTGAATCTGATGGCTTAGAGGTGACCAAATTGCTAGACAACATTGTGGATGATATCACAGAGGTCTCTTACTTTATTGACGAGGCAAAGATGCAGGGAGGTGATTTAGGTGTTATCTCTTTCTCCCATGTTCGTTGATGCCAAAATGTTTTAGCACATTCTCTAGCATCTAAAGCTTTGGAGGAGCACGAGTCTTCCCTCCTTGCTACTCCTTACCTC
The DNA here is from genome assembly GCA_030954485.1 of Citrullus mucosospermus. Lineage (NCBI taxonomy): Eukaryota > Viridiplantae > Streptophyta > Magnoliopsida > Cucurbitales > Cucurbitaceae > Citrullus > Citrullus mucosospermus. The sequence continues at coordinate 21,936,096 of CM062057.1, forward strand.
GAGTGGTTATTTATGCTTGTTTCTTATGATATAATTTTTTTGTTTGTTTTTTCTGTTTTGCTTATATTGTCCAAATAATAATAATAATAATAATAATAATAATAATAATAATAATAATAAAGGAGATGTATGAAAATGGATGTAGTCTGGATGCACCAACGTATTACTCGTCTAGAAATCGTGGTTATGAAAACTTGTGTCTACCTTCTTTCTAAGCTCTTAGGATATAACACACTTGATGATGTTGGTTTGAGGTTGCATGTTGAAAACAAGCTACCTAATTTCAATTAACTCTTATTTGATTCATTATTCAAATATAATAGTGAATTGTTGGGCTTGTGGAGCCAAAATAATGTTGCATTGCTAGTTGATCAAAGAAAGACAATGTTAAAAGAGACACTATTAGGGGTGTACATGGGTTAGGTTGGGTGGGTTGAGAGTGTTTTTTTGGACCAACATGATGGGTTGGCTGTTGGACCAATATGGCAACCTTAGAGAGGGGTGAATAGGCTTTAATTAAACTTTTTCCTAAATATACTCAATGTAAACTAATTAAATAATTTTTAAATTAAATTTATAAAAACCCTAATTCATGCTAAATATCAAGATTGAAAAAAAAAAGAAGGTAATAATATACTCAATTAATCTCAACCAACAAGAGCATGTAATTAAAACTAAATGCAAAAATACTTAGGAAAGAGTTAGAGAAGAGGACACCATAATTTTTATAGTGGTTTGGTCAAACTCGACCTACATCCACTTCCCCAAATGCCTCTTGGGATTTTGTTTAAAAATCTTCTTTGACTCTTTCCACGATTAAGAGCTGAACTACTACCTTGCTTCTTTTTCTGGTTCAAGAGCAAACTCAATCCTTTTCACGGGTTAGATCCAATCGTTACAATGTTTTTGAAGTTTTATAATACACACCATAAACTCTCTGTTAGAGTGGGTATACAAATTTTGGCTCATAAACTTTTGTCCTCACAATACAAGAACTTCTCTCAAGAATAAGATGAGAATAATAAAAAATTGAGAGCTTTGAGAGAGAGCCCCAATGGTGGTTTTTTGCTAATTTTTTAGGATTGTAAAAATTGTAAAAGTTAAAACAATTTTGAGGAAGATGAAGTATAAAAGGAGAGGAAAGTAGGGTAAGAAGTGGATTTTAATTTCAATCATTTGATTGTTCAAAAAGTAAAAGGTTAGATGCATAAATGGCATTCAAGTTCAAAATAATAGAACATTTAGCACAAGGATAAAATAATTGCATATATAGCACAAAAATTGATAAAAAAAACTAAAAAACTCACACCCAACCACCATTTCACGCGCTTCTTCCCAGTTTTCTCAAATTGAAGCTATCATTGATAGTTGCTATAAGTGATAACTTTCAATTTGAGAAATGTACTATCAATTACAATCATTGATAGCTGCTGATAGCTTTCAATTTGAGAAATGTGCTATTAGTTTCTATCACTGTAGTTGTTATTAGTGATAGCTTTCAATTTGATAATTATCAAGAAAACAAAAACCCTCGACTTGTCTCTTCCTTCCTCTCACAATCTCTACTATCTGAGTCTCTCTCATTTGAACCCTAAAACCAATTTTCTCTATTACGCACACACCATTTGCCACCATCCTCCACAATTTGATTTTTTCAAATTGAAAGCTATCACTAATAGTAGCTATTAGTGATAGCTCCTGATAGCTGCTATTAGTGGCTATCACTGATAGTTGCTGTTATTAGATTGACTTCCATCATTTGGAATCAACCTTAAAATATTAACACTGATATCTATTGGTGATAGAAAACTATCAATGGCTATCATTGATAGACTTTTATCAACGACTATCAATTTTGAAGGTCAACACTTAAAAGCTATTAGTTGTTATCATTGATGAACTTTTGTTAGTGGCTATCAACTGTTATTAGCTATCAATGTTTATCAGCTAAGTTGATGAGGTCTATACAATACTATCCACTTATGCTTCATCTCACATTGGTTTCTTTGTTTATGAGGATGATTGATTATGAATCTTTGATTATCAATAGTTATTAATGACAATCACCAATAGATTTTCTATCAATGACTATCTACTTTGAAATGAAACTATCAACTTTTTAAAGATCAACACTTAAGCTATAAGTGATAGAAGTCTATAAATAATAAGTCTATAAGTGAATATCACTGATATCTACTTAAGTCACATCACCAATATCACTAATATCATCTATATGACCAATATCTACATAAGCTATATCATTAATATCATCAACATATGAATATCACCTAAGTTCTATCACTAATATCACTCATATCGTGGTTATTAGTCATAGTTTCTATCATTGATAACATGTTAGCAATGATCTCACTAATATCATGCTATCAGTTATTGCTTCTATCATTGATACCATGCTATCAATGACAACTTCTATCATTCCTTTTGTATCATCAAATAACATGCTATCTATGAGTGACATGACATGTTATTGTTTCTTTTTTGGATGTTGGTCATAAACCTATCATTTATAAATTATAATAGACTTAGTCTATCAGTGATGTCATAAGCTATCAGTGATAGAAGTTTATTGCTAATAGACTCCATACTTCTAAAGTTCTATAAAAAGAAAAAGAAAAAAAAAACTATGGGTCGATTTGATAACGTTTTCATTTTTTTCTTTTTTTTTTTAAGAAACAAGCTTGTTTGATAACCATCTTCATTTCTTATTTCTATATTTTAAGAAATGTTTCTAAAAAAGTCATAAATTTGAGAACTAAAGGAAATAGTTTCTTTCAAATCTGTTTTTATTTTGTATTTATATTTAACGTCATAACAATCAATACTGACAATTGGCTCATTGGTACTAAGTCCCTTATACAAATAGTTGTGTACACCTGAATCCTGGATTCATAACATAACCTTATCAATTCTTTTTTAAGGGAAACATCTACAATATAGACACAAGGGTAAACTAGAAAATTTTTAAAAAGTAAAAAAAATATTTTTTTATTATTATTTTAAAGACAACTAGCTACTAGACACAAACATAAGATAATATTAAATTCATTTTTTTAACACCAATCCAAAAATAAGAACCCCACCATGTGCTACTCACTCCATAGCTCCAAGTGGCATTCTCTAAATGATCCAACTTGATGATTTGGCCGCCACATCACCACCTCATATAATTTACAACTAACCTTATTTCTACTTTAACTTCTTCATTTAAACTTCGATTTAAGTGATTCAAAAGGCATCGGAATCATTGTTTCGAGCTCTACACTATGGACTATTCAAAATAATAAAATTGTTAATAATAAAATAAGATTTGTTATCATCAAAACATTAATTAATTAAAATTAATTAGTTTGATATAAGGGCCAAAAAGCCAACATTGGCAACCCAAAAGACCCAAATAAAGTTTCCAACCCAATCCAACCTTTAAAATTCGAGTTGGGTTGGGTTGGGTCGTCGGGTTATAACTTATTTTTTCTTTTTAATTAAAAATAAATAAATTTATCTACAACATATGACAGATAACTAAAATTCAAAAAAATTTAAAATGTTAAATAGCAAATATCTATGATAAAGTTTACACAAAAAAAAAAAAAAACATCATAACATTTTTAAAAGAAAAATATTAAATATTCTGTCACACTCTACTTTTAAAACCAATGCGTTGAAGAGCTTATAAAGAAAAGAAGTAAGACATGAGAAGTTTGTGCTTAAGTGTTGGGTAAGTATAAGCCGTAGATAAGTTTGGATTAGAAGGATTGGATTGGAAGGTTGCGTTGAGTGATTTTTGGATCTTGGAATTAAAGTAATTCTTAGAGTTAAGAATTCTTCTAAGTAGAATAACCAGACTAGGAGAACGCAACTATGTCTTTAAGCTTGGAAGTATGATCTAAGGAAAAGAAAGGAAATCTCACCAAGTGATGGAAATAGTTAAAAAGCATAGCCAAAAGCTAAATTGAGTTGGACGCATATCTAGTAAGAGACCATGTTGGATGCATGGTCAAGACTAAGGAAACACATGATGAAGGTAACCATTGTGGAAAAGAAAATGGGCAAGTGTTGAATTATGGTAAGGTAACTCGAGAGCTCGAGGGAAAAGGTGAACGCATAGGAAGTAACCCGAGAACTCGGGGGAAAAAGGTGAAACGCATAGGAGGTAATTAAGGAAGGAGGTGTAAGCTTGGCTTAAGTAGGACGTATGAGTAAGAGGACTAAAGTTAAGTAGTGATGCATTGGAAGGAAATCTAAGTCTCGAAAAGAAGGATAAAATGCATAAGGTGGAATCAAGGAATGATGCTATTATAATTTAAGGTAATTGCGTAGCTTTCATTAAGGAAGATTTTGTTGAAGAACTTGGATAATTTAGAGGGTTGAGAAGTAAGCCTAAAGGAAGGAAGCTAGAGATGGACGTATACTAGAATTATCGATTGAGAAAATTTCTAAGCATAAGGAAGAGGTTGGAAGCATAACCTTGGATTACAACTCAAGAACGCTGAACGCATAGAGGGACAATCAAGGAATCCTTAAGAATGGAAGAAAGGTCATGGACGCATAAGAAAGTAGAGATAAACGCATGAAATACAAACGCATGAAGGAAGATCTTGGGATGATTTTAGTTAATAGAATAACAAGCATAATCGGATGTTTATTACTCAAGAGAAGGGCTTGTAGCTAAGATTAGATATAGATATAAGGAAAGAAGTAATGGACGCATGATAGTATGCGGTTAAGGCACAGACGTATGGTATTATGCGAGGGAGAAACCTGGTCAAAAGTAGGAAGGCTAGGAGGAAGAAAGAAAATAAAGAAGCTAAACCTTAAAAGGAGAAGTAGATGGACGCATAGGGGCATTAAGATGTATGTATAGTTTGTATCTCAGAACAAGTTAAACGCATAAGGTAAGTTTATAAAGGTTACGTGGTTTCATTTAGACTTAACACTTTAAAAGGAGTAAGTGTCGGGTTGCATGTCGGATGTGTCATACGGGGTGACAGATGTCAAACAAGTGGCAAAAAGAGAAGAGAAGTTGGATTCATCCCAAAACTATAAATAGGACCATGAGGGAAAAGGAGCGAGGGGTGATCAAAAAGTCTGAGTTTTGGAGAGAAAGTAGAGAGAAGGCAGAAAAGGGTAAATCCTTGCGTTCGTAGTGAAGGCTGCAGTCAAGTGATAAGATGTACTTAACAACTTAGCTACCTTGCGTTTAGCAAGTTGTCTTGTGTTTAAGGGATCAGCCTTGCGTTTAAGATAAACTCTGCGTTCAAGGTGAATTTTGCGTTCAAGGTAGACCTTGCGTTCAAGGAGATCTGTGCTTCCAAGGAGTGAAGCCAGAAGAGTTGGTTGGAAGGTTGCACATTGCGTTCAAGTAACCAACGTTGCGTTCAAGGGCATGGTTGCGTCCAACCGAGGTGACAGAAAGGAAATAAGTTGCCTTGCGTTTCAGACTTCAAAACGTTGCGTCCAAGAAGCTCGGGAAAGAGAATTAGAAGGAAGGAAAAGGAACTACCCTTGAGCAAGTATTAAGTGAGTAACACTAACGTTTTCCAAAATATGAATGCGTTCTCTGTGATTAATAGCAAGGATTTTGGAATTTGATTAAACATTCATGAGTTTTCAATGTATAGAGCATGCATTTATATTTAAAAAGCATTTGAGCATGCTGGTTGTTTGAAATGGGTTTATTGAAAAGCAGTTGATATTACATGATTTTTATGCTTTTATTGAAAAGCATGCAGTTGATATTATATGATTTTATGAAAGATTTGGAAATGAGCTTATTGAAAAGCATGCGGTTTGATATTAAAGATTTGGAATTGAGTTTATTGGAAACGTTTAACTTATGAATTTATTATATGATGCTTTCATAAAACACGTTGAGTATTTTATGAAATCTTAGAAATGGGACCCCAATGCTCAAGGACTTGGAGAAGGCATATGGGCAGCCCGGGATATAAAAAGGTACCCAATGCTGAGGGACTTGAAGAAAGCAAATGGGTAACCTGGATATGGAAATGGGACCCCAATGCTCAAGGACTTGAAGAAGACATATGGGCAGCCCAGATTATGATACCTAAGTGCACATAGAGGAATATACGACGGTGATGTGTTGAGATTACTCCACACATCTAAGGATAATCGACGTTGAGTAGCGTAGAGCTTGGCTCCGCCTTAACTAAGGAAAAAGATATGAAATGTTTTCGACGTTGAGTAGCGTAGAGCACCGCTCCGCCACAACTAAGGGGAATGATTTGAAATGAATGGAATTTTTGAGTATTTTCTCTGAAATAAGCATGCATGATTTAACAATGGCATTTGAGCATGTTTTAATATGATTTGAATTGATATTTTATATGCGTTGTTGAAAATTATGATCAGTTTATAGTTAAGTTAAATATTTCCAAAAACTGTTACTCTCTGGGCTGTTAGCTCATCCTTTCATATGTTTTCCATTTTTCAGGTAGCATGACAGTTCTCGTTGCCTATCGAAGTCGAGGTTTGTCAAGAGTTAATGATATCACCGTCCTAGGAAGTGTAGTTAAATGGGAAATAAGGGAAGTTCGATAGTGGGAGTCAACTTGAAAGTCGATGACTGCTGTCTTCACGCTCCGTCTTAGGCTACAGGAGGGTAGTTCGGGATGAGGTGTGTCATATTCACAAATTAATCAATATAAAGTAATCAAACTTTAAGCAAAAAGAAATATATATCGGGTTGGGTTGGTGTCAACCCAAATTTTTTTAGTCAACTCATGACCCAACCCAACCAATAGATTTTAGGTTAGGTAGTCTTGGTTGTTCGGATTGTCGGGTCATTTGAACACCCCTAAACGCTATAGTTAAAGACGAAAGAAAGACACTAAATATTCGTAGTGTGTGAAAAGCCAAGGTAACATGATCTAAAAGTTTCCACAAATATCTCTTAACATTGTGAGCACTCACTCAACATTATCTAGATGCTTAATATTTGTAGCGTCCTAATGTTATCACAATTGTTTTAAAAGATAGATCCTTATTTTCATAGTATTATATATATATATATATCTTTTGTGTGAGATGAAAATACTGTGATTGTGGGGAATTTTTGAAAGAATAAGAAATTTTGAGAGTCATTTGTAATTTTGATATTATAGTATAACTAGCAACTACAAAAGACGAAGATGTAGTTTCAAGTTTAGGACAAATAATATATCTCTAGCATTTATCTTTTCTTATCTCTATCCTTTAATTACATTAATTGTTGTTCTTGTTGTTATTGTTCTTTAACTTGATATGCTTCACACACATAGAAGAGGTGATATATCATCCTTTGTCTTGTCTTAAATCGCTCTTAATCGGAATACGTGATATTTCTTTTATTCCAACAACAATATCATTAATAAAATTAATATTATTGGTACTTTTCAAAAGATTCAAATGTTAATATTTTAATTCTCAGACTTTAATGCTCACTCAATTTTGATTCTTAAGTTTTTAAACATGTATGTGCATATTTTTTTTTTTAAAGAAAAAGAACTTTAGTTAGAATAGAGGATAATGAAGGATAAAACGACAATGTCTTAGCAGGTTCCCTCATTTATCTGTTTTTAAATTTTTTCGTTTTATGCGTTGTATATTATGATATTTCTTTTATTCCAACAACAATATCAATAATAACATTAATATTATTGGTACTTTTCAAAAAATTCAAATGTTAATATTTTAATTCTCAGACTTTAATGCTCACTCAATTTTGATTCTTAAGTTTTTAAACATGTATGTGCATATTTTCTTTTTTTAAAACAAAGAACTTTAGTTAGAACAGAGGATAATGAAGGATAAAACAACAATGTCTTAGCAGGTTCCTTCATCTATCTGTTTTTAAATTTTTTCGTTTTATGCCTTGTATATTATGATATTTCTTTTGTTGTATTGTCGGCCGGAACATGTTGTTCTCTCATTGGTTATGTATATTAGGGCAACCTCTCCTTTTGCCTATATATATTCTTTACTTGGTTTGCAATAAAGAAAAGCTAAGAATATTGCACTCTCTCTCTCTATGTTTTCCTATTTTGTCTAAACTTTCTCTAACCACAAATTAACCGCAATCGAAGTCTTCATTAAGAGCATAGGAAACTTAATTGGGGTAAAAAGAATCTCAACAGGCCTCACAACCTTCCATATTATAGGAAGGAACCTAAGGATCAAAACAACTAACAACATGCGTTAGAGAGTGCATGACAAAATTACATGAACACTTACAATTAACAAAAGAAACAACACCCAACGATGAGTGAGCACAATAGAAGCATCCACTACGATCTTAATTTCTTACATGTCGGCAGATGATTGTAGAGGTCAAAAATGATATACACCAAGTTAGATTTCACTACCATAAGTTGGCACAACACTCTTTCAGCTAGAGAAGAAAACATAAGACAATCCAAATAGCCTTCCTTTAAGAGCTTTATAAATATAAAGGATAGAGTTTCAAACTTCTATTATCGTAGTCGATAATATATGCTTCATGTTAGCACAATTACTTTAAATCTATATTGAATAAATTAACCTTAGGATCATTCATGCCAAATTGCCAAGAATAAATAACATACCGAATTCCATTGAGAGATTGATGATAACTTCAAGCTGATGATAGCTTCAATATGACTATTGTCTTCCTCAACCAAAATTTTGAATGCCCTTAGTGGGATATCTCTAGATGGGATTCAAGAAAGATGAGTGCTTATTGTTTTGGTATATTGGGGACTATAGCCCTAAGGTCTCTTTATATACTAGTTTAATTAGGGTTCCCATTAAACTCAATGTGATAAAATACTAATCCACATACATAGTCCATATTTTAGTTATTTTTTTATTTATTTAAAATATGTTTAACAATCTCCCACTTGGGCTATGTTTATGTAACTGATGCAATTAAATCACATAAACCTTATGCACGCATAAACAAGTTATTTCAATAATAGAATTCCCCTTTAGTTCAATTTGGTCCATCTCCTGTATCAACACGGTATCAAGGCAGCTTTTGTCACTACCCTCGTAACTAAACCTTCCTTGATCACCAGTTTCAATACATTCAATGACATAGATCAAGTATGGATAGATAGCATGGAAACTACATGCAAAGTGATCTAAATCATGTCTGTTTCCAACTGGTCCAAATTCCTTAGTGAGATCATTCTAAAAAACTTTATGCTAAACCGCATGCATGATAAACACGTTCAGATAATAAAACATAAACCATCAACTTTATTCTCTATAGAATATAAACAAATTAAGGTCAAAGAACATCCTCAATAACAAACTACCACTAAACCATGGATCAAAAAAGTGAATGACACCCATGTGAGCATTGTGCTCGTGAAAAACTTTAGGTGGTTGTTGGTTGATTTGTATTCAATTTAAATTGAGTTTCATAGCTTGTTGCACAAAAAAAAATAGATATTGTAATTTCAGTACAAGGATCCGTCGAGAATTACTCAAGTATGATCATGATTAAGCAAGTTTTCCTATAAAAAGCCCAAGTATAAGCTCTTATAGGTTTCCTGGTAAGCCTAGGGTCGAATGCAGGGATTTGTAATAACTAGGCGTTGAGAATAGATGCATGACTATGCGGTGAACTGTACATGTAATATGTGCATGTGTTGGTTGTATGTATCTAAAACTATACATAAAGAATGAATAAAATTTCCTACAACTAACAATGAGGTGGACGTGGCGATGGTTAGTCAAATGTCATTTAGTGTCAGATAGCATGCGTTGAGAATGAATGGAACCATGCGATAAAAGTAGAGTTAACGCAAGAGCTAGTTGTTACCTAAACTTTCTAAGTATAATTACATACATACAAACTGCGTTTGTGAATCCATCTCTCGATGTTTCGACGCCACATTAATCTTATCTCTAAGATGCATGGTAAGTTTGTGTTGGCAAAAGATGAACTACATCTCTGCACCTCATCTAGTCTCGATAAATGCTAAAGATTAACCATCCACTCTCTCAAGCTAGACAGTCGTGCTTACTACTTTTGTTTGTCAGACAAAGTTATGCAAGCTAATGATATGCATTAATCAAGATGTGACATACTTAATATTGCTTAAGAAAAACTAACTTCTAACATCTAACTCATTTAGCATTCAAACAATATAGTGTAAGGTATTTAATATGGAAATAAATGGAAGATAATTGTCAATCAAACTCATATTAAGAAAATAAACCATTCTCTCGAATGTCATTAACAAAACATAAGTAAGAAGGGAAATAGAGATAAAACAGAAATGGAAGGCGTCAAGCCGCCACTGGCAACGTCTTGCTTCATGGAGGCTTGAGATGGTTGCTATCTGATACATAAATTTCATAGGGTGAAGATTCTCAATCACTGGGAGACGACTCTGAAAGTGCTCAGAATCCTTCTCTCAAAAGAGCTCGAAATGGAGGCTGGTTATGGTGAGGGAGAAATTGTGCAGAGCTTTCCCCTTTTGAACTCGTCTCTCTTTTCTTCCCCCTCCGTCTGTTGGAGAAGCTTTGGGCTATTTATAAGCGTTGAAAAGTTAAAATTCATGATGACCTGACACCTTCGCATTAAATTCTCTGCCCTGCTGTGTAGACTTTTTACATTGTCGGCCCATAGGTTTTGCCATGATCTGATAAAGTGTTGTCCTTTTTCATAATGACATGACAGCTTTTTGCCCATGCGTCTGTATCTACTTTTTCTCGACGCATGGTCTCAACGCATAGGCTCGAAGCATGGGTTTCCACTCGGTCTGGCAGCAGCTTCGTCTCTTGGTACTTGGGTTATTTGTGCTTCTTTTCTTCTTAACCCTGTGTTAGGAACAAAAAAGCTCATAGTTTTTCAGGTATTTTCTTTTGTAAATAGTGCCAACGCATGGTGATACATTTTACATCATTCAACCACCAAAATCATGCGTTTAGCTCTAAAGTTACTCTAATTGAATCAAATAGTGACTATAATAACTTGTATTTCTACAAGTTATCAGTGGTAAACCCTTAGTTAATGGATTTGCCACCATAGAGTCTGTTCCTATGTGTTTTATCGAAATTTGACCATTCTGAACTCTTTACGTCTACATCCTTTGACTTTGTATTGCTTTTGTTGTTGTTGGAATACATCACTGCCGACTTATTGTCACAAAATAATTTTAGTGGTCTTTCTATGCCTACCATTATTCGCAACCCAATAACAAAATTTTGCAGCCATATTCTATGATTGGACTCCTCATAACATGCTATAAACTCTGCAGCCATGGTAGAATAATCAATAAGTGTTTATTTAACACTTTTCCAAGATACAACTCCTCTAGCAATTGTGAAGATATAACTTGAAGTGGATCGCAAAGTGTCCTAACATCCAACATAGTCGAAATCAGAATACCCAATGATCTCTAAAACTTCTGATCTTCGACAAGTGAGCATATAATCTTGTGTTCTCTACAAATATCTTACCCATTTAACTGCTTTCCAATGATCCATCTCCGGGTTGCTCGAATATCTGCCAATACTCCAACTATGAATGCAAATCTGGACGCGTACATACTTGAGCGTACATTAAACTTCCAATAAGCGATGCATAGGAAACCTTTTGCATCTCCTTAATCTCGAGTATGGTTTTAAGGCATTGGCCTAAATGAAATTTATCACCTTTAGCGACAAGGGTATCTCCTAGTGCACAAATTTTCATGCCAAATCTACTTAAAATCTTTTCAATGTAGTTCTTTTGTGATAATCTCAAAATACCTTGAGAACGATCTCGCAGTATTTCAATTCCTAATACAAATGAAGCATCACCAAAATCCTTCATCTCCAAATTCCTTTTGAGAAACTTCTTAGTGTCATGCCATAAACCTACACCATTACTTGCTATGAGTGCATGTCATCGACATATAACACCAAAAAGATAGATTTACTCTAACTGAACTTATGATATACACAATATTTCACTATATTCACCTTAAAACCAAAGGAGGTAATTACTTCATGGAATTTGTGATACCATTGATGAGAGGCTTACTTAAGACCATAAATGAATTTCTTCAATTTGCACCTTAGACTTTGAATTACCAAATACAAAATATTTTTAGTTGCACCATATAGATCGTCTCATCAATGTTTCCATTGAGAAACGCAGTTTTTACATCCATCTGATGTAGCTTTAAGTTAAAATGAGCTACAAATGTCATGATTATCCTGAAAGAGTATTTTGATGAAACTAGAGAGAAAGTCTCTTTGTAATCAATATCTTCCTTTTGAGTAAAACTCTTTGCAATAAAACGAGCCTTATATCTTTAGATTTTGCCCTGTGAATCCCTTTTGGTTTTAAATATCCATTTACAACCTATGAGTTTTACTCCTAATGACAATTCGACAAGTTTCCAAACATAATTGTCTTTCAATGGATTTTATTTCCTCTTCTATATCATTTATCCACTTATGAGAGTTTAGAATTTTGTAGTGTTTGTGGGAAATTGATTGGATAATCTTCCATTACACTCCTATCATCTTGATATTCTTGAAGAAACACAATATAATTTGGAATTGCACTTCTTCTCTCTCTAGTAGATCTCCTTAGTGTTTTTGAGGTTGTTGAGTTTGAACTTTAGGTTCAACAACAGGGACTACAGTGTTGTCTTGTTCAATAATTGGTTCCGTAGTGAAGTCAAGAATTGGAGCAAAAACATCATCTATAACTATATTAGGAAAAGAAACTCATTCCTCTTCAAATACACCTTTCCTTAAAACCCCGAGAGTGCTCAGAATACTGAACAAAATAGTAGCTAATAATTATTGAGTCCAATTTTATTTCGTTAGGCCTGTAAGGCCTAGCCTCAGCTAAACAACCCTAGATATGAAGATGCTTAATACTAGGCTTCTTTCCTGTCCACACCTCATAAGAGGTTTTAGCTACCGCTTTACTAGGTACCCTATTAAGGATATATGTTGCAGTCTTTAGTGCCTCACCCCAGAGAGATTCTAGCAAAGAAGAATGACTAATCATACTTCTTAGTATATCCTTATGTGTTCTATTCCGCCTTTCTGCCACACTGTTCATGTTGGGTTTTCTAGGCGTAGTGTATTGCAGGACAATTCCACATTCCTTTAGGTATTTGGCAAAGGGCCCTGTGGTGGGACTAATGTCCTAAATCTCTTGAGGTCTCGTAGTTTTGTAAAGTGGTAGATACATTTTATTTATTCAATAAAATATTATTTTTGTATTAATTCAATCCAATAGACTAAGATCCATGGTTATTTTATGTAAACTTAAACTTGTATGTAGTTGACATGCGTGGATGAGTCATGTGTTGGCTTTTGGCCCTTAATCTCAAATTAATTAATTTTAATGGATTGATTAATTAGTGTTTTGATGATAACAAACCTGATTTTATTTATTAACCATTTGAGTATTTTGAAGTGTCTATTGTGTGGAACTTGGAACAACGGTTCTAATGCAATTTGAATCACTCAAATCGGAGTTCAAATGAAGAAGATATGACCGAAACAAGCTTAATGGAAAAATCTCGAGCTGATGACGTGGTAGATATTTTTTTAATCAAAGTGGACAAATTGAAAGGTGTCACTTGGAGCAATGGAGAAGTGACAATTGGTGGGTCTTTTATTTTTGGATTGATGTTAAAAAGAAAATGATTTTAAAAAGAAAATAATTTTAAAAAGAAGATGAATTTAATATTATTATATATGTTTGTGTCTAATGGCTAGTTGCTTTTTTAAAAGGATTAATTTAATATTATTATATGTTTGTGTCTAACGGCTAGTTGAGTTTAAATCTCCATCATTCAATTTTCTTTTACAAAGATTTAATGGTCCAAATTAATTTGGTTTTCACTCACTTTCATTTCTTTTTAAATACTTCATCTTCTCCAAAAAGTTTCCCCAACTTTTACAATTTTACAATCCTCAAAAATTGAAAAAGGTCACAATTGTTGCTCTCTCTCCAAGCTTTCAAATTTCTTTCTTTTCATCTTATTTTAGAGAGATACTTTCATTGTATTATGAGGATTGAGTATTGTGAGTTCAAATTTGTACATCTACTCTTTTTAGAGAGTCTTAGTGTGTGATTTAAAACTTCAAGAATATTGTAACGGTTGGATCCTAACCCGTGGAAAGGATCGGGTTTGCTCTTGAACCCGAAAAAGGAGCAAGGTAGCGGTTCGAGTCTCATCCATGGAAAGAGTCAAAGGAGATTTTTTAATCGAAATCCCAAGAGGCACTTAGGAAAGTGGATGTAGGTCGAGTTGGACCAAACCACTATAAAAATCACGGTGTCTTCTTCTCCAACTCTTTCTCAATTTATTTTGCATTCAATTTTTAGTAGCATGTTATAGATTACTATCCTTCTTTGTTGAGATTGATTGAATCTTGTGTTTCATATATTTTTTTATCAATCTTGATATTTAGCATCAATTAAGGTTTTATTAATTTAATTCAAAAATTAATTCAATTAGTTTAATTTGAGCATATTTAGGAATAAGTTTAATTAAACCCTATTCACCCCCCCTCTAGGGTTGTCATACCGATCCTTCATCATGTTTAAATAATAACCAAAAGGTTTGTAGTATAGGGATAAAGTTGTGTGTTTTATCCTAGTAACACTACAGATATGACCTGTTTTTGTAATTATTAAAAGAGTCGTAAAGTGTTATAAATGATTTGATCCTAATCATTCATGTAGAGACATGTGAATGGGGGTATCCTATGCAAAGAGTTTGTATACGGCTGGATCGCGAAATGTTTAATTTCTCTTTGTAACATCGTTAATTTGAGAAGTTAACATTCCATAAGATGACTATAGGTGACTCGACCTTAATCCTGGGTGAATTATGAACTATTGTCTATGAGGACAATCCTTTGTTCTATATGGGTGAGAGTGACTAGATCGCCAACTCAATATACTTATCATTTTGGGGGTTTGTCTAAATAGGGAGTCGGGAAGATATCTTTACAAGATGGAATTCAATCCTTACCATCTTTAGGATAAGTAGATAAATTGCTCCCTTAAGGGCTGATTCCGGGTCTTGAACAAAGAGGTCTCACCCTCTCACTAGGCCAAGAGGGGTTAATTTATAGTTGGACTATAAATTATTTGTTCATTAGAGGGATCAGTGGTACTTAAGGAGTTAAATATAACTACAGGGATAAAACAGTAATCTAACCCAGCTGTAATTACGAGTAATTTGTGAAGAGTCGACTTACTGTTGATTGGTTATTTCCGTGGACACAGAAATATATTTATAGTGCGAAGAGTGCAACTGTAGGCCTTTAGTGGAGTTACCTACAATTAATGAATATTGATAATTCTAATTAAAAAGTTTAATTAATTAATCTCATATCATTGGAGCTTCTAATCTATAGGTTCATAAGATCCCCTTGCTAGCTCATTAAGACTTTGAATAAGAATCAATTATTTTGGATTAATTTGAAGTGTTCAAATTAATAAGGGAGTTAATTGTATATGATATAATTAGTATAATGTATATAAATATATTATAATATAAAGTTATTTTTTAATAAGATTCAGAATTTATACTTTATATTATAAGAGAGATAAATATTTAAATAAGATTTAAATATTAATTATATGAATGAGATTCATATAAAAACTATATGTTAAAATTAATATGAATGGGATTCATATTAAAACTATAGGTTATGTGAAAGAAGGTTATTTGAATATGATTCAAATTAACTTAAATATGTGATATTTAATTAATTGTTAATTAAGTATATATATTAAATATGTTTTAATATATTATAATTACATTAATATTAATTTTAATTTAATAATATTAAATTAATTAAATTAACTCCCATTACATGTAGTGGGGAGTTATTATCTTCTCCTTGATAAAGCACATTAAAAGAGAGAAAGGAAGAGAGGTTTTGGGATGATGTGTTGTTGGCAAAAGAGGAAAAAAAAAAAAAAATCAAGAGACACCACAACTCCTCTTGATTCTTCTTGAGAATAGCAAGGACGACTTGCTTAATGGTGTCCCAAGAAGTTCTCTACATATTTCGTTGAAGAAGAACTTGTTGTTAGCTCTTTCGTGAGAAGAAGGAAAAGCTTACCCCGAAGACGATCTTCAAAGGTAAAGTACCTTAAACACCTAATTCCTTATTGATGCATGCTAATTTCTTTTGTTTATCGAAGTTTTACTTCTTTGTATTTTTCAAGTTTTCAAAAAGAAAATTATTGGCATATGGTAATCACTCGCTTCTGCTGAGAGTTCAACTCCCTCACCCTGGACGTTGTTCAACTAATCCATTATATCTATCGTAGTATTCACCACAACGGTCAGGCTTGACAACCTTTATTTTCTTTCCAAGTTGAAGTTCAACTTTAGCTTTGAAAGATTTAAAAACGTCCAAAGATTGAGACGTTTCATGAATTAAATATAGGTACCCATATCTTGGATAGCATCTATGAATGTAATAAAATATTGTTTTCCATTCCAAGAAGTCGTAGGAAATGGACCACAAATGTTTATATATATTCGTTCTAAGACGTCTGAGCATTTGTTAGCACCTAATTTTCTTATGTTTGTTTGTTTTCCCTTAATGCATTCCACACAAACTTCAAAGTTACTTAAATCAAGGGAATCAAGAATCCCATCTGACACAAGTCTCTGAATCCTTTGTTTAGAGATATGACCTAAATGCTTGTGGCATAAAGTAGTAGAATTCTCATTTAATTTACGCTTTGTACCACATGAATTAGATAATAGGATTTTATTAGATGAAGTAAAGGAATCAAGCATATATAGATTATCAATTAAAGAATCGGTACCAATAAGCTTGGAATTTTGAAAAAAATTAACTTTATTATTTCCGAAAGAACTTCCAAAAGAACAAGAAAAACCAAACTTGTCCAAACTAGAAATAAAAACCAAATTCCGTCTAAATGACGATACAACAAAAGTTTCATTCAAATCCAAATAACAACCAATTTTTAAAAGTAATCTAAAATTCCCAATAGCTTCAACCTTAACTACTTTGCCATTATCCACATAGATAAATCTATCAACATCACTTGACGGTCGACTCCACAGGCAACCATGCATAGATATACTTATGTGAGTAGTAGCACCAAAATCTACCCATCAAGTATTTGTAGGTACATAAGCTAAATTAACTTCAGAATAAACTAAAGTAAGAAGTTTACCCTTCTTTACATGTCACTTGGCATATTTGAGACAATCTTTCTTGAAGTGGCCTTACTTTTTGCAAAAAAAAAACAAGGATTTTCAGTATCCTGCTTCTTACTCTTATTTTGCTACGATATCCCTTTTGCAACATCCATAGATTTCCTTTTCTTCTTATCATGAGAGTCAGTTGCTAAGTGAGCACTTTCAATCATTTCTCTCTTAATCATATCTTCTTCTTGCACACACTATGAGGTAAACTCATTGATAATTCACTTATCCTTGTGAGTATTATAGCTTATCTTAAACTGAGCGATTTGTGTAGGAAGAGAAATAAGTACCAAATGCAGGAATAAATTTTTAATTATCTTGATATCTAGTACCTTTAATTTACTTGCGAGATTAGACATTTTCATAATATACTCTCTTATGTTTCCATTGCCCTTATACCTCATGGAAGTTAAAGAAGTCAAAAGACTACTTGCTTCCCCTTTTTCATTTTTAGCAAAATATTTCTCAATTTGAGCAAGGAACTTATTGACATTTCTATTCTTTGTGATAGAACCCCGAAAAGACTCCAGAACGGAGTGCCTAATGATCATCAAACACATGCGATTTGATCGTTCCTAGTTTTCAATATTGGTCATATATTCGGTTGTTCGTCAGTAGAAGTAGGTTTATCGATCCTTACTGCAAGGTTCAGATCCATACACCCAAGAAGTATCCCTAGGCTTTCTTTCTAAATCTTGGATCGATCCATTCAACTTAGGGATTGAAGTTAAATTTCCAGATATTTGAGTAAGACCAACTGAAACAAAGAACAAGTAAATAAAGCATATCCTTACAATTAATTCAATATGTCATAAATTAAACATGACAAAATAATTTCACATATATGGTGGGCCTTTTAAACACCAACGGTAATGGTACTCTCAACGTAGTAATCAAAGTACTGACAATAAACTTGGTCAAAAAATAGTCTTTCTTTGGATTGACTATTTTTCACCTAAGCAATCTTTATAATTGTCACGTACTCATTACCACATCATACCCACAATTTGGCCATATAGTTATCTTCTTTTGAGCCGATAATCATTTGCATAAATTAAGGAATACGCACCTCTCATATTTTAGAATTAAACTAATTTAGATTACGGAGGTTACTTAGATAACATATTATTTTGACTAATTTAAGCCCAAATATATAATACAATAATATAATAATCTTAAATATATTATTGTACATAATGAGAGAAAGATCACCAAAAATTATCCACGAAATTTAAATTTAAATTACTAAACTATCAATAAAATTTAAGTTTAAATCACCAAAAACAATCAATCAATTTTAATTCAAATTCACAGTTTGGTCGATTAAACTTGAATCTAAACGTGATTATTCCAAATTAAACTTAAAAACGGCCATACTTTCAATCAAATTGAAACTGGATTCACAAAACTATCCATCAAAATTGAGATTTTAATTACAAAATTATCAATTTGAAAAACTGGATTTTAATTTCACGAAATTATGTATAAAAAACTAATTAAAAATAATAATAATAAAGAACGATCGAGTCCCAAAGATCAGCCCTGCAAACCGAGACGCCGAACTCCATTGACGAACCTACAGACCGGACTACCCACGACCGAGCACTCACGACCGCCGAAACTTGTCGGAACGACCACCTGCACTGCCAGACTCACACCAGAGCAAAATGACGGCGATACCGAATTCCATTGGCTTGAGCGATGGCGGCCGACAAGATCTGCAGACCCAAGTTTTAGTTTAATAGATCACATGATAGTCTAATTTAATAAAATAATTCTATAATAAAATAGATGCATAACCCATATTTTAATTATACGGTTTTTTTATTTAAGAGTTTAGACTAAAATTAAACTTAAAATAAGTCAAAAAGAAATAATAAATAAATATAATAAAATTAGAATAAATAATAATAAACTTCTCCCCCTCCCACGACCACAAATGTATGACGACAATATCACAGATTCACTGAATTCTTTGGTCAAATCAGCTCTAGGTCCATCTTATTTGGAACTACTGATTCCCAATGAAATATTCACACGTGTCTCCTACTTTGTCACGATTGTGAAATTGGCCACACATAATCCTTTCTCACCACCTTATCTTGAAAATTTTGAGTGACGGAAGAAATAAATATTATTTTCAATTATTAATTAAATAAAAATGTTTAAATTCATCTTGAATGATCAAGAACTTTCCTATTTATTCTTCTAGCTTACTTTCTTAATGCATTTTTAATTTTTAAATTTTAAAAAGTTAAATCTGATTTCATATCTTTACATTTTATTTTGTCTGCTATAGAAAATAAAAAAGAAAGAAAGATGTTATTAAATGGTGCACGCTTTTTAGTTCAATAAGACCCTAAGAATGAAGATTCAAATATTTTATATTTTTTTTTCATCGATGTTATAATGTCTCAGTCAAATATTTGTCTTTAATAAAATGAATAACATACATTTTAGAGTTTGTACAAGTCATTGGCATAGTTATCTAAGCTATTGTCAATTGGAGTGATACAAAAGTATGTTTTCAAATATAACAAAAAAAAAATTAAAATATTTATAAATATAGCAAAATTTTACTGTCTGTCTGCGATAGACCGTGATAGACTATTATCTGTGTCACAATAGACATAGATAGTAATCTATCGTGATTTATCGTAGATAGACTGTGTATTTTGCTATTAGTTGTAAATATTTTTAACAATTTTACCATTTAAGATAATTTCCCATAAATAAGATTAAAAAATATATATAAAATTGCAATGGGTGGCAGAATAAATTAGAAAAATTGCAAGCATGATTTTGAAGTTAGGGTTGGCAAAAAAACCTGCAGGGCCTGCCCCGATCGGGTGGGAGAATCATCAGTTTGATCGAGGAGGGGTCAAACAGAGGACATTCTTCGGGTACCCGTCCAGGGATGGGGAGGGTATCCCCGCCCCGGCCCCTACCCCGACCCTGCCCCGAGTTATCCCCCATCACCCGTTTTCTATATATATATATATCGCTTTGTCTCGCTTTCGCTCTCTCTTTGTCTCACTCTACTTATTGGTAGTAATTTGGTCTCGCATTTGAACTTGCAGTCTCGCTCTCTCTCACAGTCTCGCTCTCTCTTGTCATCTCGCTCTCGTTTTCTCGCTCTAATTTTATCTCGGGAATGGGTACCTGTGGGGACCCATTTCCCCTACGTGGAATCCCTACCTCTGTCCCCGTCATTGGCACATTAACGAGCGTTGCACATGTGAAAATTATATTCTAACATTATTTCCTAAGCTATTTTAAATATATTTTCACCTCTCTAAAAAGAAGAAGAGTTCAGTTTCTTTCTTTTTTTTTCTTTTTTTTTTTTAATCTAAGTGTATCGTTATAAAGTATATCAACTTAGTCAAATGCATTATTATCAAGTTTATCAACAATATATCAATCAAATATACAGTTAAATGTATTAGCATCATGCCGTATATTAGTCAAGTTTATCAAGTCTATTAGCAATATAACCGAGTGAATGATTAACAAATTTATCAGTAGTTTATTAGTCAAGTACATCAAGTATCACTACAAGAATTTTCACTTTTGCCGAAGCAATAAAACGTAGGGAAAAGTCCAAATTTTGTCGCGAGAACTTATGTCGACGAAAATTCTTGCGTCGGTAAAAAATGTCGGTGTATCCACATCGGGAGAAGTCCCTCCTGACGAAAAATCGTTTTTGTCGGCATAAATCTACTTCTGCCAACGCAACATATTGCGTTAGCAGAAACTTTGTGCCGACGAAAATAGATTTGTCACCGTAAATACAATTATCTTGACACAATTCTCTGCGTCAGCATATACTTTATCTCGTCGAATTTGGGTTGTGTTGGCAAAAACTTAATTTTTAGAAAATGGACATTTTCAGGTTTTGTTCAATTTTTGTCAACGTTTTATTATGTGTTGGCATAAGTTTTTTTCAATTTTATAAATTTTAAATAGTAATAATTAAATAACCAAAATTTTATTTTTTATTATTTAATAATTCTGTACAAACAAAATTAAACTTATATATTAAAAATAACATTAATGTTCAATATAGTTACTAAAATTCTAAGAATAAGAACATTATAGATATTTTACTAGCCTTCTTACAAATGTTAAAATTCCCTAAGTCAAAATAAATGAGATTCTAAACCAAAAGAAACTTCTTAGACATCTCCTATACAAAAAAAAAAAAAAAAAAAAAAAAAAAAAAAAAAAAAGCTTACATTTCCTATGGCAAAATATACCTGGGATTGCTAAAGCAAAATAACTTCTTAGAAATCCCCTATACAAAAAAATTGACAATCCTAAGCCAAAATATATACTTGAGATGCTAAACTAAAGAAATTAATCATCTCAAAATCTTCTTGCAGTCTCCAAAATACAATATTTGAGAATTCACGCGTACAACCTGAAATAGGAAAAAACAAATATTATGAAGAAATATATAAAGAAAAATAAATTTAAATGGTTATAAAACATGACTAAACATGCAAGCTATGAACATGTTGTCAATAGTTATAATTAAAACATGAACACCACGAACAACCATTTTATTATCTAAAAAGTAAGTTCCTAAATCCACTAAAACACACATATTTGAATGTGGCTACCATAACTGTAGTATAGCCACACAACCAAAGTAAGTTCCTAAATCCACCAAAACACACATATTTGAAGTGGCTACCATGACTGCAGGATAGACACAACTAAAGTAAGTTCCTAAATCCACCAAAACACACATGTTTGAAGTGGCTACGATAATTGCAGGATAGACACAACCAAAGTAAGTTCCTAAATCCACCACAACACACATATTCGAAGTGGCTACCATAACTGCAGGATAGCCACACAACCAAAGTAAGTTTCTAAATCCACTAAAACACACATATTTGAAGTTAAAAAGTTGTCATAACGTACCTAGTTGTTTGAGGCCCATCCTCCTTGCCTTTGTTGCCCACCTAACTGCCTTGTCATTTCAGTCAATTGATCTTGAAAACTTGAAAATTGTGACATTCTCTACTCTTCTTGTTCTTCTCCCTCTTTTCCTACATAAATTTATAATTTATTGGTACAATTAATTTGTGTAAACCATAAGTATAACAAATGCATAAAATTTACCTGTCATTCAGGAGTCTCCCATCGATCGCAAAGAATCTCCCAATATACTCTGCCACTTCCATAAATTGTGCAACGCCATCAATATAGTCTCTTGAGAATCTATCTCTAAGTTTAATTCAATCCTTTATTCATACTTGAATAAAATAGACAAATTTTAATCCTGTAGGAGTTAGGACAAAAAGTTAGGATAAACTTTTTTCCACAAACCTAATGATACTTGAACAAGGGTTACTTTCACTCTCCAATTCAAACTAAAAAACTCCTAAAAAGTGTCTAAATGACAACTTTGACTCTCAAAACACCTACAAAGTTCCTAAAATGTGTTAAAGTTCCAATTTGACTATTTCGCTCCCTCTCTATCTCGTTCTCCCTCTCGCTATCTCTCTCTCTCCCCCTCAGTCTCCTTGTCTAGCTTTCCCTTTCGGTCTCTCAGTCTCCCTCTTGGTCTCTCGCTCTCACTTTTTTTGCAATTGCTCAATCTCACTCTATCTCTCTTCGTGTTGGAGAAGAAGAAGAAGTTAGAGAAGAGGTCGAATAAGAAGAAAAGAAGAAAAAAAAGAAGAAGAAGGTAGACTACATGAACTCCTTTCCTCCCAAGCTACGAGTCTACACATATACAAGTACTAAAATGGAAAAACATCAAAGGTCAACTAAAATATGCAGTCCACGCTCACATACATGATTACCAATAAGAGCGTGCTTGAGGAGACGCGCAGAGAACGAGCTGGCGAGGAGATGTTCAGCGGTGATGGCTGTTGTGGGGAAGAAAGAATCGGCCAAAACAGAGTGGGGGAAAGGGAAAAAAGAGGGAAGAAGACGAACATACGAAGAAAAATAAGGAGGGGGGGGGGGGTGGGGATGTACACAAAAGAGAGGGGGAAAGGGAAAAAAAGGGGGGAAATGATTTTTTTAGTTAAACTTTTTCCGACGTAAGATTTCATCGGCATAGACCCCTATTTTCGTCGGCATAGATCCAAAAGAAAAACCTTTTTTAAGTCATTTTTGTCGATGCATTTTTGCGTCGGCATATGCCATATATTTCGTCGACATAGATTTGGGGGAAAAATGCACCCCATTGTTCTATATTGACTTTTTCCAATGTCAATTTGCATCAGCATAAGTCTCAATTTTCATCGACTTATATATGAAAAAAAAAAGGTCTTGAATTGTCTAGTTTAGCGACGAATTGAGGTTGCATTGAGAAAAGGTCATTTCTGTTGAAGAAAATTCATACGTCCAGAAAAAAAATGTCGGAACAGATAAAAATTCTTATAGTGTAAATCAGGAAAGTGTATCAAGTTTGTTGGTCATATAAACAAGTGCATAATTGACAAGTATATTAGTGAAGCGCATTATTATCAAATAAAGTAATTTTGCAATATTTTACATCTTTTACACGTAGGTTGAGTTGTACTTTTGCCATTTTTGCAAACAACAAATATGTTGACTATGGACTTAATTAATGTATATAGTTTTGTTCTCTTTGCAATGACCCATAAAAAGATAATAGAAAAGCTAAAAATAACTTTCTTGGAGTCCAATTAAAAATAGATATTTTGAGAGTTCATGAACCATACTCACTATTTTTAAAGTATAGAGATGCACTTCTGTTTTTAGTTCAATCATAAAACCTCTAAAATTAAGTGTGAAATATTAAAATATTTAAATTCTCCCACATGTGCTTTCTTTAAAAAAAAAGAAAAATGGAAAAATAGGTTAAGAAAAAAAGAAAAAAGAAAAATCAAGACGAGTTGGAGGCTGAAACTCAAACCACAAGTAACTAATGGCTGGAGTCTGTAATCACAATGGGACGGAGACATGAGTACCTGCGTTTCCCCTCCTTCTCTCGTCGCTCCATCTGCAGCGGCCGCCACCACAATCTTCCGCCGCAAGACCCGCCTTGGCGCCACCACAACTCTCTCCGTTCCTCCTCCTCCCCCTCACTGCCGCCATGCTCTTCCTCTCAGAGGCCTGCAATTTTTCTCCACACACTTTTTCTTTTTAATGGCGATTCCTCAATGTCTCTGATAGACTTAGGGTTTCTGTTTTGCAGCCACCGGGAGCGATTCCAACAGAACCGATCAATTGACGGCGGAATCTGCCGTCGAAAGATCGGAGGCTGATAAGATCGTAGACGGCATGGATTTCGGTGAGCTCTGCAACGAATTTGAGTGCATCAGTAGCCCCTTGGTTGAATCTACCGCCAGGCAACTTGCTAGAGACATTCTTCAACTTCGCCAAGGCGATCGGTCTCTTGGAAATTTTGCCGTATTTGTCAAGTATAAGGTATCCAATTTTGGCCCTAATTTTTACGAATTTCATCGACAAATTGCTTTTCTGTGATTGTTCTGAACTGCTTTGAAGATGAATTTAGAGGAAGAATGATTGAAATTAGTTCAAATTGTGAAATTCAGGATCCGATTAGGAAATTCACGGGTCGAGAAAAGTATAAAAGACAACTCTGGGCAACCAGTGCACTTGAGAATCCAACTACGGTAATACTTTTTTCTTATCTCATCAGTACTTTCCCTTCCTTTTAGTATATTTGGGGCAGAGAGAGTCAAACCAGGGCCTCGTGTTTATGCTCGGCTTAGCCTTATCTTATAAAGTATTACAATTTTGATGAGTCTGATAGAAAATTATCTTAAATAAGTGATAATATTTACAATTAATAGTGAAATAAGATATATATTGTAGTCTATCCTAAATAATAAGTAAAATTTTACTATATTTATAAATATTTTGGTTCATCCAATTTGATACAAGGTTGGAATTTCATTTTAAATTATTATTTAGATGTTTTAGGCCAATTATTTAGACCTCTAATTATTTAGACTCCATTTAGTAACAATTTATTTTTTATTTTTAGTTTTTAAAAATTATATGAACACTAATTTTTTGAAAACTTATCATTATTATTATTATTATTATTATTATTATTATTATTATTATTATTATTATTTATTTTGGCCTGATTTTTAACATTGGTAAATAATACATAAAAAAAATTTATAGGCTTAATTTTAAAAAATAAGAAGTTAAAAATTAGGTCCCGTTTGGTAATCATTACTTTTTTTTGTTTTTGTTTTTGAAAATTAATCCTATTTCCTCCCCATTTCTTACATTAATAAGTACAATAGTTGAATTCATTGCCAAATTCCAGAAACGAAATCAAGTT
This sequence comes from Citrullus mucosospermus, assembly GCA_030954485.1. Taxonomy (NCBI): domain Eukaryota; kingdom Viridiplantae; phylum Streptophyta; class Magnoliopsida; order Cucurbitales; family Cucurbitaceae; genus Citrullus; species Citrullus mucosospermus. Next base: position 21,961,632 of record CM062057.1, read on the forward strand.
TTTAAAAGCTATTTTTTTAGTTTTCAAATTTCGAATTGGTTTTTCAAACTATTGGTAAAAAGTAGATAACAAATGTATAAATTTGAAGGTGGAAATAGTGTCTATAGTTAATTTTAAAAAACAAAAACAAAAAATAAAATAATTTTAAAACGGGACGTAAATAGTTATTAAAGTAACTTTACTTTTTCACCCTGGTTTTTTTAACAAATTAAAATGTGAGTTAGAAGATGTAAATTTAAACCACATATTTTGAATATTGTAATCTAAAATAAGACCACATTTATTGAAATGGATATTGGATAAATGAATATCAGGTGACAAAATAATATATGATTTTTAAATTGGGAAGACTAAGGTCACTAGACTAAATGACATTTTGTTAGTCTAAAAACTATTTATTCACTTATTTTATTTATTATTTCTTTTCATTAAAGTTCTAGAATTTAAATAAAAAATTTGGAGAAATAGATAAAATTTAAATTTTAAAATGGAATAACTAAAATGGATTTAAACCAATTTAAGTTTAGATTAGATAAGTAATATATTCTGTTTGTTTCCTTCAATCGGAAAGAAGTTCCTCCACAATTCCTTTGTCCATCTTTTGTTTTTATCATATTGTTTATAAATTAAAACGTTTTCTCTTTTTCTAAATTTTAGAAAGAATAAAGCTTAATATATATTTTTTTTTAACCATTTCTCTTTTTTAAAAGTTATTAGGATTGTTTTCATATATAGAAAAAATAAACCAAAATATCTACAAATTATAGTAAAATATTACCATCTATTATCGTAATAGATCGCAATAGATGATAGATACATAGAATAGCCTATCGCAGCCTGTCGCGGATAGACGATAATATTTTACTATTATTTGTAAGTATTTTTAACAATTTTGTCATTTAAAATAATTTTTCAATTATTATCAACAATTAATCTATATTTAAGAATTGTCTTCAAACTCTAGACTAAAGTTTAAAAATTCATTCGATAACGTTTTTATTTTTGTGTCCTTTTACTTATTTATTTTTTTAAAAAAAAAACAACAACAATAATAATAATAATTACTTTTAGTTTTCTCCTTTTGAAAAAAAGAAACTAAAAACATGTTGAGCAAAATGTACTTTTGGTCCATGATGTTTTAATTAGGCATATTTGATCCAGGTTTTATAATGGGCATTTTTAGTTCCTAAAGTTTGAATAATGGTTCTAAATGGTTCCTCCACCTATTTGTTAATTTTAGATGGTTAAAAAAGATTTAAAAAAAAAAACAGAAAAATAGAAAACAAATCTTTTATTTGTTTGGAGAATATCTTTCTTTGACAACCATCAAACAACAACTTTTTTTGACAAGCATCAGAACGACAAGCATTGGAAAACCAAAAATTTTTTTTTGACAAGCACAACAACTTTAGATCACTTTGTGGCAACTTCCAAGGTTGTTGGGGGGATTGAGGTGGTGTTGACTGCTCATAGGGATATGTTGTCAATCATTGAGCTAAATAATTTTATGACAGAAGCAAATGTATTTAACATCCATAGCTACTGGTATCTTCAACCTGGTTTTGAATTATCTCGTGGTTTACGTTTGCTATGTGAGACTAGTGAGAGTGAGAGCGAGACTCGCGAGAGCAAGATTGAGACTAGCGAGATGATACCAGAGAGAGCGAAATGACCCGACTCGACCAACTTCGGTGAGTGAGACTAGCGAGAGCAAGAGCGAGACTAGCAAGTCGATACCAGAGAGAGCGAAATGACCCAACGTGACTGACTCCGGTGAGCGAGACTAGCGAGAGTGAGACTAGTCTTTGTAATTTATTTTGGTTACATCTTTAAATGAAACAGACACTTCCTCCTTAAATCCTTTGCTCTAATTCTCGATGTAAATAAGATGAGGGAATTAAAAACCTAATTCTTTACAAAATTTTAGAGAAAAGATAATAGAAAACTCAATCTTGAACAAAATTTTAAAGAAAAGATGAATAAAAATTTTTTGGTCTTCCGATGCTTGACGTCCAATGCTTGTTGAAGAAAGTTATCATCTGATGCTTGTGGAAGAAAGATATTTTCCAATCATGACTTTTGGTCTTCAACGTAAGATATACAACAAATAAAAAATTTGTTTTCTGTTTTTCTGTTTTTTTAAATCTTTTTAAACCATCTAAAATTTTAACATAATAAATTTCCAATTTATATAATTTTAGATTAAAAATTGACACATAGGCAATTATACCTCATCATTTAATAGTCTAGTCAGCATCCCGTTAAGTCAAATGGGTGGGTGGACCATTTAGAACCATTATTCAAACTTGGACCATTTAGAACCATTATTCAAACTTCAAGGGCTAAAAATGTCCATTATAAAACTTAAGGTACCAAATAGACACTTAGTTGAAACCTCAGGACCAAAAGTATATTTTACCTAAACATATTTGACCACGATTTCTATGTTTTTAGGTTTCTTCTGTTTAATAATAATGTACGTTTTTTAAATCTCCACGCAACCATCATCATATAATATGATTTATAGTTTAATTATGAAAATGAACTATGTATTTTTTAAATTTAAATAAAATGGTTATGTGGATATTTTAGAGAAAGATATTAAGGGAAGAAACAGAAAGATCAATTAGAGATGCATGTACAAGTGATTCGAATTTCTTACTTTTTTGTTGAAGTTTTAATTCCTTGGGGAGTTATACTTAGGTTAGCAAGAGAGGGAAAGTGAGGCTCCTACTAGGATAATTTTTACATTTCCATTTTGTCCTTAAATTGTTGATAATTCTTATTTTGTTCTCCGTCACAACTATTTGGGTCGAGGTGGTTATATGGAAAGTGATGTATTCTTTTATATTTAAATGTGATCTAAACTATAAATAAGAAACATCACGATCTAACTATATAAACATGTTTGAACGGAGAGTCACGTCCTTTCTCATTTACAACTATTTAGGTTGAAGGGCTATACCTTTTTGTGAATGGGTGTGATGTAGACCATATATAAGAAAAATCACGATCTAATAGTGGAGATATGTTTGAACAAAGAGTCATGTCTTTTGCCACCCTACAACTATTTAGGTTTAAGATAGTATATCTCATTAATGTGTGTGATTTAGACCATATATATGAAACATCAAACATCAACATCTAACTCTAGATATATTTAATCATACAGTCACATCTTTTGCTTTTTAAAATTTCATAAATTCTTATTTTGTATTTTTTTCTTCAAATAGTTACAACAAACTATTTGAGTAAACAATGATGAAGTTATGTTATATATTAATATAATCTTTTTAAACTTTTTATTTCAACTATGTACTAAAATAAACTATAAATTTTACGCGACACGTGTTATGGACTAGTTAGTAAAAAGGGTAACAAAATCAACAAATCTAAGTCTACACGATTAATCCTAATCCGTAAGATCTATAACGACAGAGTGTACAAGAAATGGTGATGGTGTCAACAAGCATACTAAACATCAAGTGGACAATCAAAGGGAAACCTAAATCCTTGGTTTCAGCCATAGGAGGAGATCTCATAATCAAAGTCGATTCACAGTTCACTCTCAACCAAATCAGTGGCCAAGTTATCGAACACGAAGAGCGTTGGGACGTATCGAGTTCTTCTGCCATTTCCCAAGCTTTCTTTTGGGCCTCGCGTTATCTCTTTGCCTCTGCCGAGGCGGGAAAGGACTTGGCCGATTCTGTCAACAGCCTCACCGGCCGAGTCTCTACCGAGAAACAGAACTTGGAAATGTTCCCTGACCCTTCCGGTGATCCTACCAAGGTTAGTAGTGTTCTTTATCCTTCTTATTATCTATCTTTGTCCCATTTTCACCAATGCTATTTTATTCATCTTCTTATTTTGTACTTCTGAAAATATAGATGCTATTACTTGTTTATGGTTTCTCATTTCTCTTTTTCATAGGCCTTTTTAGTAGTGTTATTGTATTCTGTTTTGGTTTTTGAGAAACGTATCTCTGATGATGATTTTCTGGTTTGTTCTTTTGGTTGAGATCTTTAAATGTTAATAGCTTTTTTAAGTTAATGTTTCTTGTTTTACAAATATTTGTTTTTAGTTTTCCATTTTTTGGAATTTAAGTTTGTTTCTTGTTAATTTTCTAACAGTAGTTTTTACATTTCTTTTTTAGGTAAGAAACAATTTCATTGATGATTTTTAAAGAAAAGTTCAAAAGCTTCAGCCAATTCCAAAAAGAAAAGTAGTTTTCAAAAGGAATTACTTTTACCTTTCAAAACTTGGCATGATTTTTGAAAATATTGGTATTGATAAAAAGTGTTGAAAAAACAAATAAACTTATAATTTTAAGAACTAAGATAGAAATTCATTCTTGAAATAGTTTCTCCGAGAACCTCTAAAATTTTTCTGTGATTGACTCAAACCACATGTGTAGAGCAACTAATTTATGATCAAGTTTGCTTCTCATTTAAATTCTCTCTGTGTAATATCAAAAGCACTCCTCACTCAAATTGTCAAGTTCAGAGTAACTTTTGTTTCAGGTCGAAATACTTAATTAAAAATTAGGTTAATTATAAGTGATTTTAGGGCGAATATCTATTGGGTCCTTAAACCTTTAAATTTTATGTCTAACAACACTAACAAAATTTGAAATTTATGAAAACTAAATGTTCTATTATATATAAATTTGAAATTTATGTGTACTAGAAACCTAAACATTCAATTTTATGTTGAGTTGATCCATTTACTTTAAGGACCAAATAAACATAAACCTCAAAGTTTAGAGATTAAATTTGTAAGTTAACCAAAAAAGTATTTCCAAATCACTTATAAAGAAAACTAGATGTTACTCTAATTAAACAATTTATTTATTTATTTATTGCTTTTACTTAAGTGCTTTTAAATAAATTACTCTAGTTCAAAGTATTTTGGAACACACCTTTAATCAATAATCGTGATTCAATAACTGTCATTGAATTTGTATGTAGTTCTTTCAAGGTGAGGACAACTTCCAAAGAGATGCATACCAATTTGCGTTGCTGCTGGCTATCCTCTATTTTGTTGTACAGTTTTTGAGGGCCACACTGTGAATGCAACAAAACTAAGGTACGTTCTCTATTCTACACTACTCGAAACCTCATCGTGTATAATTACACTGAAAATTCATATTTTAGTCAAACCCAAACAATAATGTATGTATGTAATTATGGATTTTTCTTTGCCTTATGTCTTGGATGCATGACATAACTATAATTACTAATTGTAACCAAAAGGTAAAATCAATTTCTAACCGTATCCCCGAGCTTATGATGGTTAATATAAGTCAAACATATGTCTTCGCTTATATGTACCATATGCATACCTATATAGCCATTGGATTTAATAAAGGACTTAAAGGAAATAAGTTCGATCCATGGTGATCACCTACTTAAGATTTAACATCCAATTAATTTCCTTGGCATCTGAATGGTAGTAGGATTAGGCGAGTCGTGTTGTGAGATTAGTTGAAGGTGCTTGTAAACTAGCCAAAATAGTCATAGATATATATAAAAAAAAAAAAGCAAATATCAATTTATACCCCTAAATTTTGGGATGTATCAATTAAAACCTTGAACTTTCGGAAGTGTATCAATTTATACCGTTTTTTTAAACTTTGCTCGATTAATATTGTGTGAAACTTATGATTTGAGTCAATTTTAAACTCCTAATTTTTATAAACCAATCAATTTAGACTTTTTAGTATGATTACCTTTAAAAAATCATCCCTGCACTGATTCTCAAACATGTCACGTTTACAAAATTGATGATTATAGTAAGTGTATGGACCATTTTCAAAGAAAAATCTAACAAAGAGCCTAAATTGATCAATTATGAAAGTTTAGGGGTTTAATGTGCACAATTATAGATTTCACACAAAGTTTTCCTAAACAGAACGTAAGAGAGGATGTAAATTAATATACTTACAACAGTTCAAGGTTCAAATTGATATAGGGGTATAAATTGATGTTTTCCAAAAAGAACAAAAAAGAACAAATTCTATAGTAATGAATTAATCTCCTCCATCAGGGCCAGTTTTGGGCATTAAAAAAAAAAAAATCAAAGAAATGAGTTTAGAACTCAGTTGAAGAACAATGAAGTGAAAAGAGAGATGAATATAAGCATCAATATATCAGCATAAAAGCAAATTACAACCATTCCCATTGTCAGCATTTACAAATAAACATATTATATACTCACAAACAAATCTCTCTTCCAATACCAATAAATTCAAAGAAACACAACAAAAGAGAACTGAGGATTTTTTTTTTTTTTTTTTTTTTGGGGGGGGGGGGGGGGGAGGGGGGATTAAATTATGGTACAACAAAAATTAAAAAAGAAAAAAATGTTTTGGCTGTTGGAAAGAATCTATTGGATAAAAAAGAAGGTAAAAGCTAGCAACCATGGAAGTAGTCTGCCAATAACTACAAGGGATTGTGCAGAAGACAGTTTGTGGGCTCCCACTGTGTAAACTTCTCCTGATTTTACATCTTTCAATTTTATGCCTGAAGAGCCTGTGGGTCCACCCATGCATATGTTACATATGATCAAAATCTAACATTTTCTTCTATTATTGATTAAGCGCAATCAATTCAAGTCGTATTTAGCCGTTGAAATATATATTCTTTCTCTAGAGTTCGGAGGTTCAAGTACCCTTCACCCTTCCAATTTGCCAATAAAATCTTTAAAAGCGAAAAATTGAATATAGTTTGAGTATCTTAAACAAAGGCATTGGTAATTTTTTCTTTATAAATTGAAGGTTTAAAAACTCTATTATCTGTAAAAACATAGTTGAAGTAGAGAGACTAACAACATTGATGTCATGAAGTTTTTGTCTAGGTATGGGAGAGTATTATTCATTTTTTATGAACTTATAATTATGAATAATATATAGAAAAAGGGAGAGAAAAAGGAAGAAGAAGTAATGGTGTTTGTGAGTTGGGGCAATCCTATGTACATGTTTGTGGGTTTTTGTCAATAAAGCAAGTGGCCTTAGTTAAATAATGACACAATTCAATCCAACCATAGAATATTTGGTTCATTAATCTTATAATTGTGAAGAATAGTTATTTTAATACTCGAACTAGAAATAGTTATTTTCTTCAAAATGGTTTAGGTTAGACTCATTGAGTTTTTTCAAGTAATTTATTTTTACTCCACAAGAAAGTGATTGAATAAAAAGCAATTAAGGAAATAAGTTTTTAAGGTGGAAAGAAACTCACAGTTGTACTCAGTCCAACCAATGGTCTGATTTTCAAGGTTATAGTAAACCAACTTGTTTTGAAGAACCAAGTCTGCAATTGAAAACCCATGAAAAGTAAATAAAGCTAAGAATATACTAAAATATGCATCAGAATAATCATGATGTAGTTGGTTTTAAAATTTTAAAACAATATACTAAAAAAGTTTGGAGAAAGTTTTTTTTTTTTTTTTTTTTTTTTTTTTTTTTTTTTTTTTTTTTCTGGATTAAAATTTCATTCTGGTCCTCATACATCAAATTTTGTTCAATTGTAAGTCCTTGTAATCTTAAGAAATCTTAAATTTACTCCTTCAAAAGTTAATTTTTATTGAAATTGGTTAAATAATAACAATAATTTTCATGTAAAAACGCTAATGGATAACAAAAGGTTATTAAAAAAGTAACAGTAAACTAGTAGTAAGAACTAAATTTAAGATTTATTGAAAGTACAAAGACCAAAATAATATTTTAGCTTAAAGATTATAAATTATAAAATAATGATTTAAATACTACTTTGGTCCTTATACTTTTGACTTTGGTTCATTTTTGTTCCTGTACATTCAAAATGTTCATTTTAGTTCCTACTTTGGTTCATTTTGGTCTCTATACTAATAAAAGATTCAGTTGGGTCTTTATACTTTTAATTTTGATACAATTTGGTTCTTATACTTTTAAAAAGTGACTATTTTGGTCTTTCATTTTTATTTTTATTTCATTTTCAATGGATCAAAATAGTCATTTTTTGAAAGTTTAAGAACCAAAATGAACAAAAGTTGAAAGTATAGAGATCAAAATGAACATTTAGAAAGTATTGGAACCAAAATGAACTAAAGCCAAAAATACAAAGTCCAAAGTCGTATTTAAACCTAAAATAATATAAGACGTTAATGATGATGAAGACAAGAAGATACCTCCCAAGAGGGTGATTTCACTTCCATCTTTGGATTGAGCTCCACTATTCTGCCACCCAATACACCATACATCATCCTGCATAACCCAAAACACCTTCTTAACTCATAACCCTTGCGTTTTTAGATTCTATCATCAATAAAATTTGTTTCGTGTAAAAACAAATGATTTTATGTTTTATTAGTCTATTGAAATATGTTTAAGTTATTGTTGTTGATTTTTCATTGATTATTTAATGAAAATTTGAACGTGTTTCAAGCTTGGACACTTAATTATTTCTACGTGTGGCTTGTGATTTTTAAATGCTTGTTTGTTTGAAAATATACTTGTATGAAGATTTAAGTCCCATTTGTTAAAGATTTTGTTTTTGAAATTTATGTTATTTCATACTATAGTTTTCATATTTTTTAAAAAAAATATTTGAATTCTTAGTTAAATTTTAAAAACAAAAACAAGTGTTTGAAAACTACTTTTTTTTAGTTTTTGAATTTGGCTTAGTTTAAAACATCGATAGAAAGTAGATAACAAATCAAAGAAACTTAGAGGTGGATGTAGCTTTTATAAGCATAATTTTTAAAAACAAAAAACGAAAAAAATAAATCATTAAGCAAACAAGTTTCTATATATCATGTTTTTGTTAAATTATCTTAAAAAGAAAAAGAAATAGAAGTCATTGTCAAAGATTAAGATGATCTTTCAGGCAAAGTTCATGAATCAAAATATTTGGAAGTTGAGAACGAAATTAGGACAAGCAAAACAGTTCATAGATTAAAATAAGATTTAAACGGTTTTCAAATCTACCTTTTGAAAATCCTTTTGAAACTTGTTCCTTTTGAAGGATAAAGAAAAATAGTTTTGTAAATTGTTTTCATTTTAAAAAGTTAGACAAGCTTAGGATTAAAGAAAAAAAAAGACTTGTAAATAAAAAGCATATTAAGGTCTAAAACGTGAACAATCACCATAATAAGAACAAACAGTCAAAGTGTTAACAAAAAGCAAATGAAAGCTGCATCTTTTTTTCTTTTTTTAAATTAAATTGTTTATATATTTGTTTTACCATGTATTAAGGGAGGGATGCATAAGACTTGGAGCAGAAATCAATGCCCAAAGCAAATTACTTACGCGAATCTGAAAGAGATAGTCATGAGGATAAACAGTCAAGATTAGAGACTCCTCAAATTCAAATGTCACTGTTGGAAATCCGTCGTCAACACTGAAATAATACAGAACAAAAGAGAAAAGTGATCAAGTTTCTTTAGAACAGTCAATCAAGAATGATAGCATTTTCACTTTAACAGATTAAATGGAAGTCCCCATATATAATACTTAGTCCCTAAGCACACACGTCGGATTTCGTCCCAAATATTTCAAATGTTTTCAATCAAATACTTGTTCGGTGATGTTAAAATTGAAGAGTGAATAGTGATATGACATTCAAACTTTTCTTGGTCAAAGATGGTCTCTTCATGTGTCCTGTTCTAAAAAGTTGTCAAACCTCTAAATGATGTAATGAAAATCACCACCCTCTTTTCCTCTTAGTAATTGGGTTGAATGAGTAGAAGGATCAGGTGGATTTTCAATCCAAGAAAGACTAATAACATCCCAAACACAATATTTTCTATACATCAGGTCACTATTTTGCTATATTAAGTTTCTTCTCAGCACTATCATTGAATGATATTTAAACATAAACTAAATCGAAAATCCCAGAAAATAATGTATACTTCAAAGATCAAATGACATGTCTAGCTGTAAAAATACTGAACAATAAGGATAAGAGTAAGCATCTTACTTTCCATCAAACAGAAAACAAGTAAACTGCTCATCAACTGTACGTAGTTTCAGATCAGGCTGGGCACTCAAGATCTACAACATAAGTTATATTTTTTGTTCAGGAAAAGGAAATTTAGAATTTAGTTGCGAAAAAGCTTTACGTAAAGTGGGTTACTTAATACCTTCCCCACTAATGGAAGGTAAATGCTCTCAGGAAGATAAGCTAATGTTGTGCCACTGTCAATGATTGCTCCTCTTTTATAAGAAGTTTCAAATAATCCGAGAGGAAGATCAAGGGCGGTGCCCCCTATCTTAACTCCATTTAGTACAATATTATAGTGAGCCCTGAAATTTGTAGATGGAAGAGGGAAAACAAGGTACAATCTAAAAACTTCCTTGTGATAAATAGAAGACTGCTAAAATATTGTACACAAGAAGCAACTTGGGAGAGTGAAAAAAAACGAACTTTGTTCAATTATAAACTTGGAAAGTTAAGTTTGGTAGTTGTACCTATTTAGTTTAGTCCTTAAACTTTAAAAGTGTCAAATACAGAAACATGTGACTAGCTTTGTAAGACTGTCAAAAGTTAAAGCCAATCTCGAAAGATGAGGATTCTTCAACTTTGAACAGTAAACATGCACTTAATGGTGACATGGAATTCTTTTTGGACAAGTTAGCTGATTCGACATGATGTAGCAGGCATAGAGGTAGTGTGAAAAAATAAGAGCATGTTTGGGAAAAATTTTCAAATAGTTAAAATCACTTTTGTCATCTTCAAAATTACTTTGAAACATGCTTTTAATCATTCAAACAAATTTTGATGACATGAAAATTGCGTTTAAAAGTCTAAAATTAAACATTAAATTATATTTGAGTGTTCAAAGATATGCGTAAGAGTGATTTTGAGCACGATAAAAGTGATTTTAACCATTTTAAAATCTCTCGCAAACATGTACTAAAGTGTCTCATACAAAATATCTTCTCGTGACTCTTCAAAGAGCATAAGGGAGAAAATATGATTGATAAGGAGGGTAAGCAGTTTGAAAATGTATGCAGATCACATTATATAAGATTTGGAGAGGTAGTACACGTACTGATTAGGTACCACTGGTGTGGTTTTCAATTTTGGCTCAACTACTTCTCCAATGGCAAAAATCCCACCTCCTGCTATACTATCCAAGCAGTGTGCAAAAATCTTTTTCACCTTGCCAGTTGCAGCCAACTGAGAAATCATAGATGAATTTGCCTGTCCAAAACCAAGTATTCCATCAAGTGCTTCGGATGACGAACCAAGCTCCCCAGATTGGTTAGCTCCACACCTAAATCACACAAATTAACTTGAGATAAAGAAGTAAAATCAGCATTAGTTAACTGAACTTTTATGATCTTAAGATTTTTCCAAGTACAAAAGGTGAAACTTTTAATGATCAAACAAGTGCTCAATTAAAGAGAATAAAAGTACATTAAACACTGGATTAGATTAGCAGCCATCTCTCGAAACTTCCCACCAGAAAAACCAGAGATAAGACCAAGTGAAGCTGGACACATTATATATGTCGAGTCAGGAAAGTTTTTGTAATGGAAAAGAGTTGTAGGATTTGAAACAAAGAAATGAGGAAGTATTTCAATAGCTAAACTATTGCACGATCATTAAGAAGCAACCATATAAATGAAGATTTCGGAGTATGCCGAAATTGTTCAGTTGATTGATCAGGTATCACTTTATTCTCAATTCAAGCTCAAATCTATTCAAAGAATAAAACAAAATGCAGCATGTGGTGATTGTTGTGATAGATCATAGAAGATCAACTGTAATAGTGGGAGTATAGCCATTAAATACTATTTGCAATTCCCCAGGGAAAGGGAAAAGAAAGATTCAAATTACCATTCAGTACTATCATATAGTACTCCAGAATGGCTAAGTTGAAATATTTCCTAATTTTCTAACCCTTTTCTAAATGCAAATATCACAAGGATTAAAATAGACCTTCTAGGCCAGTAGTTATTATGTTAATTGACAATAGCAGTAAGGGCTTTCTCAGGTTTCTTATAAAAAAAAATGTAGCAGTAAGGGGAGATTATTTCTCGGTTTATCACAATTCAGCCAGTATCTGAGAAAGAACTTTCTTCTTTAATTTTATCTTAATTCATATACGCCATTACATAGAATGTTAAACATTTTGTTCTAATATACCCTTTTATCTATACAGATGTAGGATATTTTTCATATTCCAATAATAACATTGTATGCTCCCAAGTAAAATTGTGCATAGTTCAGGTTGTTAAATGTTAGGTAATAAAAGTAGAGGATCACACCAGGGAAAAGAAAAGGAATTACCCAAATATTACACTGCCATTAGTTACAGAAGTTCGATGGTTTCCTACTGCTTGTTGGAGTTGAACATAATCCCTCACAAAATATCCAGCTGTTGCACTTCCATCCCCATAGATAACTTTATATTGGCAGAGTAGATCTGGCTTGCAACCTGGGATCGGAGCATCGTATGTGGCCGAGCAAAATGGTTGATCACAAGTAATCATGCTTGAAGTGCTGGAGCCCTTTGGATCATACAGTTGCAACTCTACCTGCAAATGAACAATCAATGGTTATTTTCCATCATGATCCATAAGAGGTTGAGAAATTCAATCACATAAACCAATTTACAGAAAATTCCAATGTTGAAAAATCATACACCAATATCACTTTTCTTCGGACAATTGCTGCAACCGATACAGTTCACCCATAAAATGTCACTCCCTGTATCTACTTGCACATGGTAATCGTTTGGAGGAGTTCCAAGGCCAATTCTGGCGTAGTATAACCTTTATGGATCACCAAAAGAAACAATTAACATCCCAAGTACACAAAGGAATTCAAAGGAAAGATGAGAGTTAAGGTGTACACATAAACTATTTGAGAATGATTCGTTTTTTCATTTTATCATCTAGTTCCCAAAGTTCGGATTTGGTTTCCATCTAATCCCTAGGTTTGAAAATCCAACACTTTATTCCCTAACCTTTAGAAATGGTTCTAAATTGTCTCCAAGAACATATTTCTTTTCCATTTTTTGGAGTACAACAAATATGGGGTGGAATTTGATCTTTTAACCTTAAGGAAATAAGTAGAAGTCTTAACCGTTGAGTTATACTCACGGTGGTAGTACAAATTTCCTTTAATGGGTTTAAAGAAAAATGATGTGAAAGTTATAAATCCAAGTAACAAAATCATTAGTTAAATAGAATGTGAATGGTGTAGCATTATATTGTGTCATCCTAACCCAAGCTTCAATGATCAAAAACATAACTTATGCATAATAACAATATGCTAGATTTCTGATTTAATAAGCTAATACAACACGAAACCAGCTAAAAATTGATCTCTATAACCATTTGAAACCATAATAGAACATAGACTAAAGGATCATCAGATCCCAGAAATAAAATGTATCATTAAAAACATCTAATCAGAGACTAAAACACAGGAATTATATGTTAAGAATATGAAAATATCATAAGAGAAATGGCTAACCCTGTTTCAGCAGGGTGTCCGTTGCCACCAAGTTCGAGATCAATGACAGAAAGAAGCCTACCATGACGACGAACATCATGAGACTTCAAGACATTCAGTGACCTCTCTCGACCCTTAAACTTATGTTGAACTTCAAACACCAAATTGCAGAACACAGGTAAACAAAATGACAATAACAACAAACCCACTAAAACCTCTCGCTCGAGATCCATGATTATAGCCACTTTTCACAGCGATTTCGAGCAAAATCCAGGTCCCCAATTCGAACTAGGATTCAAAATCCCTAGAATGTTTTCTTTTACCTTTCCCCTACAAGGATCAACAGAGGGAAAAAGGGGAATGTATTGACAGCGATGAACAAATCAATCAAATGGCCTGCAAAAGATGAGAAACGAAATAGATAAAGAGAGAGAGAGAGAGAGAGAAAGATTCGCAATTGAATGGTAAGAAAAATTTAGAGGAAGAACATGAAAACAAACGTTTTGAAGGTTTTCTTTCTGTTGTTTCTCTGTGTCTGTGTTTTGAAGAGAGAAATTGTTGGTTTAAGGGCTTTGTTTCTCTCTCTCTCACACACACAAAGAATTCTTCGGCTCTGAGAATTCCTCCAATGGAAGCCATTTGACTTTACATCTCACCATTTCTCCAAAAATGGGAAATGGGCTAAATTCAATTTTGGGGTAAAAGGTAAGGCTTAAAACTCAGAAATAATTCCTTTCTGACAAATGGAATAATCGAAGTGGAAGAACAACTACGGTTCAAAAAATGGAAAAAAAAAGAATGTTTTTTTTTTTTTCTTAAGAAATTTATTATTTTGTTGGACCAATGTTTTGGGAGACAGTCGTCAATGTCATTAATAAACAAACAATCATTTCAACATCAAATATATATCCATTTTTGGTCTCCTTCAAAATTGAATATTCATATCTATGTTGTTCAAATTTTCTAGTACATCTATTTCTCGGCATTTGGCATGTCAAAACTTTATTCCATTGGGCCCACATTATTCTTAAACTGTACTTTTATGACAAAACGACAAATGCAATTGTAGAAAAATATTGATTAGTATTGGCTAGGGGAGGGAGAGTTTAAGGGATAGCGAAAGAGACCGAGATAGGATTATTGTGAATGATGCCATAGTGAAATTCAACATCTTTTATATATATTAATTTTTATATTTAATCGGGTCGGGTTCGGGGTGCCAATATTCTTCCCGTCTTCAGACTGGAATCCTAAAAAGATCTCCGGTTTGACTCTCATCCTCGGTCAAACAGAGGATTCTCCGACCCGACCCAATGGGTTTTTTTGTCAACTCTAATTATGATAGGATGAAAAATTTTACATACTACCTCCATTTATTGTTTAACATAAATGAAGCATTTAAGGATTATGTGAGACTCATGAATTAAAATACTATGTCTTCTAGTAACGTGTCGAAATATGATTGGACGGAATATATACAACAATAGTACTAGACTCTTCCTCCATAAGGGTGGATCCAAAATATTACGTTAGAAGGGCACAAATTTATATAAAATTAAATTATAGGGTTTTTTTTTGCTAAAGTTCAACAATATACGAGGTGGAGATTCGAACATTTGACCCCTTAGTTGATGGTACATATTAGTTGAGTTATATTCATGGTGACGTTAAATTACAAGATTAGACATTTAGGGCCTATTTGGTAAGCAATTTGAAAACAGAAATTTAAGAACAAGGGATTCAATTAAAACATAATTGTATTCCATGTTTTTAAATATATGTTTTCTAGCAGATTCTAAAATTAAATTCCAATTGAAATAATTGTTCCAATTGTTTTGATAATATATTCATAATTCATAAAAACTAATTATAGTTACTCACTAAGATTGAATAAAAATTATTACTAATTAATTTATGAACTTGGCTTATGTTAAAAATTTTGTATAACTATTATTTTCTAATATCATATAATTTATACTACATTATATAATATATAATTTAATTTAACAAAAATAATTGAGTTTATAACATGAAATAATGTTTTTATTCTTTTTTAATACAATTTTACATCTTAATATTTCAAACTCAAAATCTAAATTAATTGATAACATAAAAATGTGGTTTTCAAAATTTACACTATTTAGATCACAGAATCCGAAAACATTTTCGAAAACATAATTCAGATTGCCTATTAAACGTAGATTTGCTGAACTCATATTTGTGTCTACCAAAATCTAAGTTATCTATCAAACAAATCCTTAACTATTAGATTTGTATCTATATGAACTTCAAATTTTAAATAAAATGTGTTGATTAGGTCGTTGGATTTTCTAATAAACATATGGAGCTTCAATTTTCTACCACATAGAGTTTTAACACATTTAAACCTTATGTTTCATTAAGCATAAAATTTAATTTAGTGTCTAATAAGTATATATTTATTCAACATTTTTTTTAAATTGATGTATCTATTAGTTAAAAAATTTGAAAACATAATATTCAGTTAGACAAAAAAAAAAAATTGTAGTTTAATTTTTTTTTGTAAATATGGAGGCCCTATAGATACAAAGTTAAAAGTTTATGGATCTATTAGATTGTTGACAATATTTTTAGAGAAATTTAATTCATTAAATAAGTTTAGTATTTGTATTGATTTCAATTTAGTGTACAATCTCTAATAAATGATACTTTGATGTGTTTTCTTGAAAGTTGAAGGAAGTTTGTTTTCCAAGTCTTCTTGGAGGCTTAGTTTATGAGTTTTCCAGGACTCTTCAAAAACTTAAGAGATGTTTTAGTCTCCCAAAACTTTGGTCTTCAGATTTTCAAGAGAGTTATGTTGAAGAAATTGACATAAAAGAGAGACAATCTCTTAAAAGAAGAAAGAAACTTTAATTATGAATGTAAAAGGATGGACACTTAGAGATCTTTGCCTTACATATGGGGTCACACCTCCTATTTACAAGGATGGGATCCTTGGAGCCCAAGCAAAAGGATGTATCTAGGTTGTTGTTGAATTCTAAGTATTCTAGATGTTTATTAGTTTATTCTTATCTAAATGAATTCTAAAAAAAAAAAAAAAAAAATTCTAGATCTTTACTTTTGTGCAATTTATTTACGATTTACATATTTCAACATAATTATAGAAAATCCTAATTTACACATTTATGTCTTTTTGTTGATACTTCAATAATTCTCTAAATTAGTTAGTGTTGCTTTATATTTTAACAAGTTACGCTCTTCAAAGCTTCATAATTTTAGTCTTTTGATCTTGAAAGCTTCAAAATAATAGTATTCTTCAGATCTTCAAAACTTCAATCTTGGGGTCTTCAAAGCTTCAAAGCTTCAGGGCTTCGATCTCCCGTTTTTCCAATCTCTCTTCAAAATGAAGGAAGACTCTCTATTTGTAGAGCTTTTCAAGGGTCCTAAATGGACTTATGTTTGGTTGTCTTTTGAAAGTAACAATTAGATTTTGGGCTTAGTTAGCATTTGGGCCAAGCGAGCCTATGTTTGGGCTCAATTGAAAATGAACCAGTTATCATGATTTAGTTAGACCAAACTAGCATATTCAATCAAACGGCTGTGATGAAGACACGTGAAGTTATTGAAATCTGCCAAATTTTTGTGTATAATTTCAATTTGGGATGCATGTCAACTTGTAATTATCCCCAAATTTGATACTTAGTAATTTCATTAATAATTTAAGAAATGACATAACAATTTGTGGGGGTATTTTCCTAGTTTTCCAAAATAATAACAAGAATAGGGATAGGAAACAAAACTAAAAAATAAGGTGGTTTAGGAAACTTATGTAAAAAATAGGGTATGGAACTTGTGTACCCAGTACACGAGTTCCCTTAAAACACCTCAATTGCCTAGTCAGCTGCTAACTGGGTGCCGAGTGGCGCTTAACTCGTGGACTCGGTCCACAAAATTGAAATCGTGGACCAAGTCCACGAGTCTTTTTTTTTTCTCTCCCTTAAATGAACAATTTGGTTTATTACTTGTGTTTTTTTTTTTTTTTGTTCTTGTTCATGTATTGCATTAGTTTTATTGATTTTTAATCTTTCAAAATGTAATGTCAAATCATTAATTCATTTAGTTGAAGAAAAAAGTTCATACAAATCAGAAAGTTTAAATTAAGTCACTCATGTGCCACATGGTGGTCTTCTTCCCGTATGTTGTCCACGACAAGGTACAAGTCCTTCAAAATGTTGTTGATAGTGAATTACATCATCAATATTCTATTAGGTGACGACAGATGGAAATTCATTGTATACATAATACTCTTGTTGATAACCAGAACTCGATGCAATGTCTGCATGTACTCCCAATGACTATCTAGGAGAAGTTGGAACTGGATCATGTAATCTATGAGGTTCCTAGTCATAGTGTTGATCTAGAATAACTTCACCATGTTGTCGTTGTCATCTACGATGAATACGTTCGGTCAGCGTCAGCAACATTGAGTATAAAAAAATATAAGTATAAAATAATATTCATATTATATAATTGAAAAATACTAGATAATAAAACTCTTACCATGCAATAATAGTAAGCGTCGTTAGGTGTGATAAATATTCTTATGATTGAGTCGTACCAAGACAAGTAATCATCTGACACAACTGACCCATGTATTATTTCTCCTTGTGTACAATGATCATGACGTGCACATTACAAGGTATATATTATGCATGAATTTGGTGCCAGTTTTGGTCGTGTTTACCTTTTAAATCAATCTGGTGTAGTTGCGGAAGTGTATTACACAACGTCAGTACCGTTTGCTGCAGACCGAACTGTTTCAACACTTGATCTGGTTATGCCACTCTACGATATGAAAGCATATAAGTGGGCTAACCATCAACCAAATGTCATGTCCATCATGACAATAATCAGGCAATAATGACATAATATCTGGTGTATATGACGTCCAATTGATTTGAAACCACATCCAAGAATGATTAGAACCCAAATAATATGTAATATTCATTTGTATATGTAACATATATATTATTACTTGATTCTGCATCAATCGGTCAAATAATTGTCAATATACCAACAACATGTTTGTTGATTGTTCAGATGCAGCCAAGACATTGCTCCATCTATCACATGGATATAAAACAATTAAAATACTTTAGTACTTAGATTGACAAGAGAATAAATATATATAGAAAATAATACCTGGCACTGAATGGATGTCCCATAAAGTGATCTGGAAGTTGTAATTGGTGCTACAATGTTAAATCTATCATAGGCTCATACTTGAAGTAGTATTAGTAGATATGTTATTTCCAAATCTTGTGCATGACTAACCCGACATAATTCTTTGCAAAGCCATGCGAGATAGGCACCACCCCACGAGTAATTACTAAATCGCTCAAAACTGGCCAATAGTGGAAGAAACATTAGATGCACCAACATGTTGGACTTGTTAGTCCAATCTAACATTAGTCCAACTACAACAATGGTAAATTTCAAGAATAATACTTGTGGACCCGATCCACGAGTTTACTACCTAAAATTGTCAATAGTTTCTGCACCACATTTTGGTCAAGAAATATTTCCATAACATTATTTTTTGAAAAAAATTCCTACAATAATAAACATCAAATAACAATCAAAACTAACGATTAAGCTAGATATTGATCCTCTAAATTTTAAACAAAATAAACTAGTTGGTAAAAACAATCTTTACATCTACAAGTCCATTTATCCATGTAAAACAAAACATAAAATCTATGGATATTCAACATATAATTAGTACATATTTGCCATATAATTGGGAAAAAATGTGTATACATACCTATATGGCAGCAGATGGTGGACAACAAGGGCAGTGATGGCGGAGGCGGACGGCGGCCGGTGGCTAGAGGGAGATTGGAAGGAAGAAATAGAAGAGAGAAAGAGGGAGCATGTAGCGCTAGAAGGAGGGAGGGGAAGAAATAGGGGAAGGAAATTGTGGACAGTGTCCACGAGTAAGGTATGTCCACGATTACGGTCAACGTGCAACATGGCAGGGGTCAGTGTGGTAGGGGGCACAGGCATGACGTGGACTGGGTCCATGATTTTACAACTTCATTTTTGGAATTATTTTCTCACCCACCCTATTTTTGTCAATATATTTTAAAAAATATTATTTTTAAAAAAAATCCAATTTGTGATTGGTTCTACAATTTCTTATTTAACATAGACGTTTTTAAATTTAAATTGTAAGATTTATAGACATCAAATTGTATATTTAGCGATGTAAAAAATTCTCCCATGTTTTTTTTATATAACAATTGCGGGGTAGAGGTTGAAACTTTGATCTCTAGGGAAAGAGAGCATACTAATACCATTGAGTCAAACTCACTTTGACATAATCATTTAAGGGGTAGTTACAAGAATAATAATTTAAGGGACACCTGCAAGAATAAAAAATATATGTATAGTTGCAAATCTACCCATATTTGTTTTAAAAAATTGCAAATATAGCCATAAAACATTAAATTTGATTTTTATTTTTTATTTTTTTTCAATTTTACCCTCATCGGTGTATCTACTTGTATAACAATTATAGAATTGATATATTAATCAAGTATATCAATTGACTAATATACCAAATATGAAATATATCAGTTATACAATTAACATACAAAATTTACCAATCGTATACTGAGAATATCATCAACAAGTATTCGTGCATTTGTTTTTATTTGTGAAATCAATTATTTTAATTCTTATTCATTTGCTTCATAGCATTATTTTTCTATTACATTATCATCATTTTATTATGGTTCAATTTGTTATGTTGGTAACTATTATGAATGAATGCTAATAAACATTTTTTTTTTTTAAAATGTGAATGAATGTTGATAAACTATTGATACACCAATGTTACACTTGAAATTGAATTTTCAATGGGTGTTGGTGTTGATATAGTATTGATATACTTGGAACAAATGTATTGAAGTATTGATATACTAATGATACACCAATGAAATGCTTGAAATAAATTTGGAATTAATGTTGAAATATTACTAATACATCAATGGTACAAATGAAACTTAATTTAGAATGAATGTTGGTATATTGTTGATACACTAATGATATACTTGAAATTAGTTTTTAATGAATACTGGAACTCTTTGATACAATAATGTTATACTTGAAATGGATTTTGAATGAGTGTAGACAAACTATTGATATATTAATAGTATACTTGAGATTACATTTTGAATGCGTGTTGATATTATTACTAATACACTTAAAATGATTTTTTAATAACTTTTGATATATTATTGATACATAAATGTTCTATTTTAAATGAAATGTGAATGAGTATCAATAAACTTTTGATACATCAATGTAATACTTAGTATTGAATTTTGAACGAATAATAATATACTATTGAAGAACACTGATGATGTAATTGAAATGCATTTTAAATTAGTAATATATACAATTGGAATACCAATGTTATACTTCATGTTTTGTGTATCAACAATTTCACGGATATGCTTTTTTTCTCTCTAAATATGATATGCAAATCGACTATTATACAAAATATAAAGTATATCTATTATACAATTGATATACTAAATTAAATGTAATTTATATGTCATTAAAACCATTTCAAAGTTTTTGAAAATAAAATATATTAATTAATATACTTTATATTTGATATATTGGTAGATACAATTAATAATGCAATTATGAAGTACCATAAAATTCAAATAAAAATTTTTAAAAAAACACAACACACCTAAACGCCAAAAACTTTAAATTATACCATCAAAATTTAACTATGAACAAAACTATTTCCTATCAAAACGAAACAAAAAATAAAAACAATATTTACAATAATCCAACTAACAACATCCACCATAACGTCTCTAAGAATAATCCACCGCAACATAAATAAAGTCATTATATTAGCGGTATAAATGATATATTATACAAATTATATTAGTGGATTAATATACTAAATATAAAGTAAATTAAATGATAAACAAACGAGGATAAAATTGGAATAGAAAATGAAAATCAAATTTAAAATTGTTGTTATATCTCCGGATTTAGAAAGTTATTGCTAGATTTGCAAATGACATTATATTTTTGTGCTAGATGATTTGTGTTAAATTAGTCTCTAGATTTCAAAATTGAACAATCAAGTCTCTATTATCTAGAAACTTGTCTATTTTGGTCCATGTAACAATTAAACTCCTAAATTTTTTTAAGTGAATCAATTTAGATCCTTGATTACAATTATATTTGAAAATCATCCGTGCATCAATTCTCACATGTGTAAAGACTTCTTCAAAATGTCGATCTTACAAAATGGATAAAGAGAGATCATACATAGACAATTCTCAAAAGAAATTCTAATTGAGAGGCTAAATTGATTCTCTTATGAAAGTTTATACGTTTAATTAATACAATTATAAGTCTCACACGATGTTTTCCAAAACAAAACGTAATTAGGTATATATACATTTAGGAGTACTTTCCCTTCCCCATTCCATTAGAACCCACATATTGAATAGTGTATTATAAGGGTTAGTTCTAGCCATGGTTGATGTTTCACAGGTAACGCCATCCACAGAACATAAATTAACATAAGCCCTCTCGACTGCGATACTAAATGATGAGAAAGACATAAACAAATTAAAATTTTTAATTTTCCAAATCAGCAAAGCGTAGTCAGCAAATTTTAACGCATACATCATATTTCCGTTAGTCAACTAACTATCAAAAAAACTATTTAGAATTATATTTCAAACCTCAACTGCTAAAGTGTTTGTTTTGAATCCTCAAGGTCCAAATAGACATCAACTACAAACTTCATAGACTAAAAATACATTTTCTCCCATAATTAAAAAACTTTTTATTGAATATTATATTTAATTGGTAATTAAATTTTTAAGAGTAAATCTATTAGATACAAAATTAAAAGTTAAATAATATATTAGAAAAAAATAGTACAAAAGACGTCATGAAATAAATTATTAATTTATTTAGACACAATCAACAAACAAACTTATAAACTTAAGCGAAAACTTAGATCTTGTTTCTTTAAGATAAATATAATTGTGTCGGCAATATTTGTGTTAGTTTCTAAAAGTTCTCCTTTCTTCTCCTTGTTGTTACATTTTTAATTTTTATTTGCTTTGTTAGAGATTAAAGTTGGTGTAAAATCGAGACCAAATTCGAAAATCGAAAAATTATAATATTAAAATAATAAAATAATATAACAGTAATTAAAATAATCAAATAAAATAAAATAAACTTAAAATAAACTAAAATAAAGAAGGTAGGATTTTATGGACAATAAAATTTCAAATTTCACCAATCTTTTCTCTTTCTTTTCTCTCCAATGTGTGTATTACAATATCCACCAAAAGCCTCTATTTATAGGGAATTTAGCAAGTAGGTGGTGGAGCTTCATGGCCACTAAGGATGTATTTTTAGGAGACACATGACCTTTAGCCACTAAACTTGACTACATAATGGACATCTATTTACAAATATAATATTTATAATAGTACGAGTCTTTTTCACTTAATGGAAGAAAACATAATTGCAAGAAAGGTTAAAATACTCTACATTTATTACTTAATTTTTGTATTAAACATAGTTTCAGATAAATACCCTATTCACCTTATTCTCATAAAACAACGAGAACAATAACGAAACTCAAAACCATCTTCCTCTCTAATAATTTTCTTTTATTAGCTCTTTTAAGAGCAATTGACTAAAAGAAGGATGTTTTTAGTTGTGGAGCTTGAAGCTCAACCTTTCAATGCATAGTAGTTTGAGTTATACAACGTTTCAATTGGGTTGCTCTTTCTTAGAGTAGACCATAGAATATATATGGTTGGCACTAGTACTGTTCATATGTTATGATATGAATATACCACGCCAATTCGTTATATATGGATGATGAGATTCCATCGATACAGAGCCAATTTCAATAGACTTATTGGAGGCTCCCATTGGCATGCATCCAGTAGGGAATTGAACCTACGAATTCGCCAATTATGAGTTGGGCGCTTTGCCATGGATGCTTAGTAGGGATCCTCATACATGGTGAATAACCAAATTCCAATTGAAATGAAATCTTTAGGATAAATCAAGACAATTTAGTTGATATAAAAAGATACAATAAACATTGTAGAGAGTTTGAATCTCCTTAAAAATAGTGAGATATCCACGCCTCAACGTATTTATTTCTTAATATTTACTTTGTTTTACTTCATTAATTTGTCACTTTCCTATCCTATCAGCTTTATGCGTCAACTTTTCTTATAAAAGCATGTAAATGTTATATTGACAATTGTTGATTGCCCCTCATCCATTCCGACCTATGGCCTGAAGATACCAATATATCGTCGTCCTCATTTTCAACCAATGGAGAAAGTCAAATAAAATAAAAGTGAGTTCGATATAGGAATTTAAAAATAAAACAAACAAACAATTTAAAATGGAAAAAAAAAACATTCCTTTTCAGTCTTGAGCTTTTGAAAAACAGTCACTTTAATCCTTAAATTTTTTAAGATGTACTTTAACATATTTAAAAAGATTTTTCTATTATTATTTTTACTGTTAGTCTGTCATTTGAAATTAAAAAAAAAAAAAAAAAATCAAGGAAACACAATGTTAGTATGCCATTTATTTTTGAGCAATTAAGTTCAAGGTATTTGAAAATATAGCACAATGCAAAGAAAATTGCAAATATAACAAAAGTTAGATTTTGTTTTCAAAGCTTATCAGCGATAGGCTAGATCACAAAATAGATTGCTTAAGCCCGAATTCACTCTATCTTGTACCTCTTCTTCACTTATCCTATTCTAATCTTTTGACTTATTTGAGGTCGAATTTCACCTATATGAAAAGAAAAAATTGTGAAGGACAGAAGCACTTGAAGCTTGAATCCATGCACAAGTTTATAGAAACAGTATGCATATCGCCGATTTTTTTACTAAATATTAACTTCACTCTTTGGTAATATTGATTAATTTTAAATAAATATGAAATGAAATTTTAAAATTAATTTTATTTGTAATAAAAAAGAGTGAAAATTAAAGGTTGTTTTCAAATATAGTAAATGAGTCAAATTATTTACAAATATAGGAAAATTACAAATATTTATGATAAATTTAAAACTTGTCATATTAAAAAATTATATATATTTTTTGTCCTTAAGTTTGAGTTTGATTTCAATTTAGTCTCTAAATTTCAAAAGGTTCTAATTTTGCTATTTGATTTTTGTTTCAATTTGATCTCTATATTTGAAACTTTACATTTTTAATCTTGATTTTATTCACTAGATACTTACTTTTTCAAAAGAAAACTAAGTTCTTACGTTTAGTATTTAGTGTCAATGTTTATTAATTAATTTTCAGAAAATTATTATAAGTAGAAAAAATATCAAAGTATTTACAAATATAGAAAAATTTCAATTATAGACTACAATAGAGTTCTATCGCTATTTCCATCACTAAGCGATAAAAATCTATCTTAATCTATTAAGTCTATCGTAGTTTATCGTTGAAATTTTCCTACATTCGTAAATAATTTGACTCATTTTGCTATATTTAAAAACAACCTTTAATTTTCACTATTTTTTTTATCACAGATAAAATTAATTTTAAAATTTCACTTCATATTTATTTTAAATTAATCAATATACATTGTCGCTAAAGAGTCAAGTGAATATTTAGTAAAAAAATCGAGATTAAAATTGTTAAATTTAAAATTTAGAGACCAAATTAATTGAAAAAAAATTCAAATCTCATAAATAAAATTATAGCATTTTAAAACTCAAAAGAATAAATTAAAATCAAACTCAGAACTTACCGAATTGTAACATTTTAAAAAATCTTGAATAAGGAAAATGAAAAAGGAAAGGAAAAAAGAAAAAAAAAATTGCTGCGAACATTTCGTGGCACCTTTAAATAGAATAATTCCCCAATTTTTTCAGCGGGTCCCACATTTCCATCCCATTCCTTTCGTTGGGTAAACAAATGGCCTTCAAACAGCTACATAACTTAAAACAATTTCAGCATTCTGAGCATCAATGATTCAATTCTACACATCAAAAGATACCTTAAGACATACAAATAAATTAGAATCCAGAATTCCTTAAGCATTCACAGAACTCTCAACAAAACAAGAACAAGCCCAGAAAGTAACATCAAAAGCCGTGTGAAACAACACCCTGATTTTGCTTCTGCCCCTCCATAATATGGCTCTATCATTATATCAAACCTGCAGTTTCCAAAGCTTGGATCACTATTTGTCACTGTTGACAACCCTGAAAACTTGCAAGCATCCTCTGCCTGATTACTCCTCTGGTAATAACTGTTAAATGCATATGAAATGTTCGACCTCGCGTCCAGGCCTGAACAAGATGTCTCATACCCAAGGCTAGTGCAATCAGCATGATAACATGCATAGCTGACGCTTGGTGCAACCTGTGAATCTTCAAGGTGAGCAGATGGCTTCATCACACACCATTTTCTTTCTAGATAACGCACACCTTTCGCTCCAACCAAGGACCCGTTGTTTGAATTTCCGAGGCTGAGCTGGTATTTTGGTCTACCATCATAGTAGAATATGCCCCAATGGCGTTCAAAGTTCCCTGGATCAATGCTCTTTGCGTCTTCGTCGATTAGACTGAATAAGTAGGCGTCAATTGGACCTGGCCTCATTGGTGTTCCTTTCCCGCCTAATATGTGTGACATGAAGCCTTGATTGAACCGTTGAGCATAGATGGGGTTGGCATTACGATCACCGTCTGTAGGCCAACCGATCTCCCCAACTATGATCGGTAAGTTTCCAAAGCCATTCTTCTGAAGCGCCCACACTAGGGTATCGTAATTTGCATCAAACATGTTGAAATACGTTGTCTGGCCATCAACTATGGGCGATGCATTGCCGTCGAAGAAAGCATATTCAACAGGGAAGTTGGGATCGGAATAAAGACTGATGAAGGGATAAATGTTCACTGTGAATGGAGAACCGGAATCACTCAAGAACTTGACAATGGCAAGCATCAAATCATGTATATCAGTTCGGAAGTCACCACCCGATGGAAAACTGGTCGAGGACGCATAGACATCCGCATTCAGCGGACAGGTTACCTTTACTTGGTTGCCTAGATTAGCTTTTATCAAGGCTCTCTGGACATTCCGCAGAGCAGGAAAGGTTGTACTGAGAAAGCTTCCATTGTAAGTTGCCAAGAAAGGCTCATTCCCTACAGCAACATATCTGAAAATTCATAATTCATTAATTTGGTGACTTGGAATTAAATCAAGGGATGCATTACATTTTGTCAGCTTAAGAAAAGTACAGGATAATACACAAAAATCACATATGAACATGAGGCATGAAACACGCACAGCCGCTAAAGAAAACCTTGCACATTCATACATGATAAGATGAAAACAACTTCGTCCTTTTTTATTTGAATGGATCAAATCAAGAAAGGCTTTTGCAGCAAGTAATTGCATGACAATAAAATATAGCGTCTTCAATACAATTGCAATTTATGAAACATTCATCTCCTCATTTCGAGATAAACCTATGAGCTGAAAGTTTTGTTTCTTATTAAAAAGAATCCTTTTTTTTTTTCCATTTTCCTAAAGAGCTCAAAATTCTTCTCAACTTTCACAATGGCTTGAAAGTGTAATACAGACACAGTCAAGAACTTGATGCTTTTCTGCCCTTCTTAAGCTTGTTTCAGCAGCAATAATAATGTTTTCTAATTTGTCTACTAAACAAAGAATTTGATCAAAAGGTTTTCCTTATAAAAGTATGCTAATAGTCAGAATTTTTATTTAGTTTTGTGGGGCCTTTGCATTTGGTTTTAGTTTTGGCTCCACTTGGTTGAGATTGACATTTTGTATTACCCAATATTATTCTCTTTCATTTCCTCTATGAAAGTGCGGCTTTTCATTATAAAAAAGTTGTGGCAAATAGAGGATGCTTACTCCAAGCGATAAAAAATTCTTTGGGCAGAAAAGGACAAGATTATGGGGTTGCATGGATTCAGAACATTTCAAACAAGGGGCGTAGTTTCGTGGAAATCAAACAAGAGTTGAGCAATGTGGGAAAAAAGATTGTTAAGTTTCCTGCATGACATGTCACAGTCCTACCATCTTAAGCTGTGGCACGCAGCGCCATCTTCTACCTCAACTATGACCAATTGTAAGACTCTAGTCCAAACTCTCTGTTATTGATTCTTTTAGAATCTCTCAGACTTAAGGTGAGAGGGTTGATTAGAAGGAATGGAAGATTTCTGCCTCTTGATTCAAAATTTCACAAATAATATGCATTAATAGGAAACCAGATGGCGGAAGCGAGCGAGTAGCTTCAGGCTATGATCGAAAACCAGGTCTATCCAACTTCGGTGAAAAAGGTAGTTCAGAATTGTTACTCTGCTTGCCTCATTAGAGAAGTGGTTTAAGAGAGGATAGATTGTGAAAAAGCAGTGAGTAAAATTCAATGGGAGAGACCTCTTCCAATTAATCTCATCTGAAAAAGCATTGAATCCTTCACTTGAATAGAAGCTAAAGTGTACAAAAGGCAGAGGAAGCTCAGTTGCTGTGTACAGATCATGGCCCAAATGGCAGGACAAAGAACAACATGGAAAAATGAATATGATGCCCTGATGCTTTAGATTGTCACTTTCTCTTCCCAAGCTGTTCACCAACAGAATGGTAGAGTTCCATGTGGGTTCTCTGGAGAAACAGTGGCTGTTAGCTTTGAAGGAGCGGCGTAGGATTGGTTCCGATCTAAGGAAGAGAGAGAGCCCTTTAAGGACTAGCAAGAATTGAAGGATTGACTGCTGGTTTGTTTTCGGTCATCAAGAAAGGGATCGGTGTGTGGGCAGTTTTTGGCGATTAAACAAAAACCGACGGTGGAGACTTGTTTGATAAGTTATTAGCTCCGCTGCCCCAACTTTCCGATCAAGTTTTCGAGGAAACATTCATGAATGGGCTGATTCCTTGAGTCAAAGCTGAAGTAGAATGTTGGGAGCCCGATGGGCTGGCTAGCATGATGAAGATAGCCCAACTAGTGGAAAATAGAGAACGGAGCCCTCTCCAAGGAGAACAATTCCACCCAAAATGTACCTTCACTCATTCCCCTCGCCTGTCCCTATAACCCTTCCTTCTAACTAACTGTGAGGCCAAATAGAGAAAGAAAGACGGAAAGAGTAGAATGAGGATCTTATTCAATTCTTTTAGGAATTTGATGTCAAGATACAACTCTCAGCCTCACACGGAGAACTGAGCCTCTCCAAGGAGAACAATTCTACCCAAAATGTACCTTCACTCATTCCCCTTGCCTGCCCCCTATAGCCCTTCCTTCTAACTAACTGTGGGGCCCACCCTCTCCCTATTGGTCGCTGAAGCAACACTCTCCATTACATAGGACATTCCTTTTTTACCCCTCCTATGGTATTTTAACAGAATTGGTGGTCTATCACATTCCATGCAAAATTTCTCAAATCTCCCAACATAGAATTGCTCCAAACCAAGCCCTTAACTTTGGAGTTCCTATGATTGAGCCACAAAAAAGGAAGGTGCATCTTATTGGTATAGGTAATAACTCTAAATTCTTTTAGGTCTTTCTTAATCATATTTTCATATCCTCAAGATCCCTCTTATTTTGATGTGCTCTCAGTTCATCCATGTACTCTCCTAAGCTTGGGTGTTACACCTCTAAATATAAATATTGGCAGTCAAATTAAGCAAACCAAGCTAAACTTTAATATCCTACGATTTATCTTAGCAATCAAATTAGTAGCAAAGCTGGTGTCCCATAAAAATAGACAAGGTGAGCAAACACAAGCTGGCCGAAACATTAATGGACAAAAAGAAAGAAAGAAAGAAAGAAAGAAAGAAAGAAAGAAAGAAAGAAAGCTACAGCTAGGAGAGAAAATGAAGGTCTAGGGAGCTCATAATCTTCTCTGTCAGCCAACTATGATTCAAGTCTCAGCTCTAAGACTTCTGACAGGTACTCGCTTTTTTGTGTTGAAGATTATGTCTTACAAGAGCCACAAAAGAAGAGGGAGCTGATCAACAACTCAGTTAGATTACCCCAAATTATTTCCTCTTTCAGAGTTGAAACTCTATTAGGTAGACATGCTAATTCTTAATTATTTAGGAGTTCAAGTGACAATGAATGAATATTTGTGGCTGTCTCCACAAACAAGCACCAATCACAGAACTTGCCCATTTCTCTACACATAAAATTCATCACAATCCTCCAGATGTGACATCTAACCTTACAAGAATTAACTAATGAGGAAAAAGAAAATCAAAATGATAAGTCAACAAATATGGAACTGATTAAGACATCATAATGAACTCACAAGAAAAGCAACCCTATGGGGAAAAGTCACCAAAAGTTCCAAAAACACACAAACAAAACAAAACAAGAAGCCATGAAAGAAAGAAAAGAAAAGAAAGAAAGAAAGGAAAAAGAAAAGAAACTCACCTAATGTTAACATTGTTGTCATTAATGTGAACAGAGACGTTCTTAGCAACCCATTTCTCAGCTGCTTTTTCACTGTTTGCAAAAGTGGATAACATATCGTTTGGAATCCCAACCATCACTTCAATCCCAGTCTTCCCCAGAGCTCTAAGAGTTCCATAATCAGCATCGAACAGCTTCACTTTCTGAATTTGATTGTCTCTCAGCATTCCAACGACGGTCTCCGGCGGCAGCGGATGAGACGACTGAGTTCCCCAGTTGGCGCCAATGGCCGCCACAGAACAAACCACTGACAACAAAACAACCAAACCAACGGAGCATCGCAAGAAACAGCAACAACCCATTTTGCTGTTCAACATCTTCAAAGTTTCCCAAAAGAAAGAACAAGAAGAAAAAGGGAGAAACCAAAACAAAAAGTGGGAACGAGAAAGTGAAAGTGAAAGTGAAATCCACTTGGAATCAGAGAGGGGGAGATGGTTAAAGAGCCTTTTTCAGCTCAAACTGAAAAGTGGAAGCTCATAAACAACATTACACAGTAATTTCAGCAAGAAGATCCGGAAGAATCCGCCATTAAAGTGGCAGCGGAGCTCAAAGATTTGGGGAAAAGCAGAAAACCCCAGATGAGAAAAGAGAAAACCCAACTCAAAAAAGCGAAGGAGAGGCAAGATTGAGGTTCACAATGGTGAGTTTAGGCCGGAATTGGAATCCGGGTCGACCCGGAGAATATTTTGGGAGAGTGAAAGAGAGGGAAAGGTGAAAAAATGAGGGAGAATTTGGAAAAGCATTGAAATTGATGAAGTGAGAAGTTAGATTAAAGATAATAAACGGAGGATGTCGGATAGTGAAGCATCTTTGATGGGTCAGCCATTGCTGGCATTGCATTAGTGGCAGTGGCAGCTGCTTTTTGGAGAGGACCACTTACAGAATCATCCATATTAGCTTTATTTATTAATACCGTATCTATCTATCCAATTCTATATTACTACAAAGTTTAAACCTTGTTTTGTTTCTCAGATTTTCCACTTTCTCGATAATACTTACCTATTCAATCCCTCAGCCCAAATCAATCTCTCTTTTAGAAAATTTAAAATATATATTTTCTCTCTCTCAATTTCTCTCGTTTGCCAATCCCAACTTAAAATTAGGCTCATTTTCACATTATTATTTAGATTTTAAAAATGGGTTCAATATTTGAGGTATATTTGAACTTGTGCTGTGTAATTATGGCCTAAAATGGGAATTTTTTTTTTTAATTTAGTGTTCAAAATGGATTTTAAGCTTGGTTAATACTACCAAGTTTATATTTCATTTAGTTAAAACATAATTTTGATTAAATTCTCCATGATAAAATTTGGTTTTAAAA
The DNA here is from genome assembly GCA_030954485.1 of Citrullus mucosospermus. NCBI lineage: Eukaryota > Viridiplantae > Streptophyta > Magnoliopsida > Cucurbitales > Cucurbitaceae > Citrullus > Citrullus mucosospermus. The sequence continues at coordinate 21,992,922 of CM062057.1, forward strand.
ATTTCAAAGACTATAAATTTAAATTCTATTTTTGTCATTCAACTTTCATTTTGTATATTTTATTTTGGCTACTAATGTCACACCCTCTTTCTAAGACTATATCGTGGAAGAGCTTATTAAGGAAAGAAGTAGGACAAGAACGGTTGTGCTCGAGTGTTAGTTTTCATAGGCCGTAGAGGGAAATTGAATTAGAAGGATTTGATAGAAAGGTTGAGTTGAACGAATCTTGAATCTTGAAATCAAAGTAATTCTTGAAGTTAAGAATTATTCTATGTAGGATAAACAAATCAGAAGAACGCAATCATGATTTTAAGCTTAGAAGTAAGACCTTTGGAAGAAAGGAAACCTCATCAAGTGATGGGCAGGGTTAAAAAGAATAGTTGAGAAGTAAGTGAAGTTGGACGCATACTTAGTGAAAAACCATGTTGGACGCATGGTAGAAACACTTGACGGCACGTAATTAAGGCAAACATATGGTATTATGCGGTAGAGAAACGCGGCAAGCCTCACCTGACATTTGGGAAGTTGGCAAGTTGAGAAGAAACTATGAAAAGGGTAGTAGTTAGAAAAGTGGGCTAAATAGTATAGAGCAAAAGTGGCTAAGTGTTGGCCATGCGTTAGTGGAGCTATGCGTTGAGAAATTGCAGAAGGTCACTAGGCGTTGACGGCCATGAGGCGTTGACGACCACAAGGTGTTGGAAGTCACTATGCGTTGAAGGTTGGTATGTATTGGTACATTAGAAGAAGGGCCGAGAGAATCAAGCGTTAAGTAGCTATCCGACGACTGGGTGCTGAACAATTGTAAAACAAGTGTAATCTATGCGTTGCTGAAGCTTTGCATGGAAGGTTGAGTCGGCCAACCTAAGTAAGGAGGTGATGGCCGTATTGGTGAATCCGTGGTATGTATATATATAAGTAAGTACGCCGAATCAATCAACATTTTTAGACATAATTCGAACCCAGATTTACCCCTTTTTACAGAAGAACAACGAGGAGAGGTCGAAGAAACAGTTTATGTCGGAGTTAAGTAGGAACCAGAACATTTTCATGGTGAAATTGAAGCTGAAACCAGAGGCCTGACGGTTGACGAAAAACTAGACATCATATGGTGTTCTAGAGGAGAGTGAGCTGGGAAGTTGAAGCTACCGCGAAGTTTTGAAGGAGGAAACATTCGGAATTTGTGCTACTGTAAAAGCTGTTATGTCACACCCCCTCCCGGATTATCCTCCATAACCCAAAAGGAGATGTGAAGACAGCAACCTTGACTCTTTCGTAAGGTTCACTGCCCAACCTCACCATCCGCTTACTCTTGACAAACCTCGACTTCGATCGGCAACGGGAACTGTCATGCTTCCTGAAAATGGAAAACATATGAAAGCATGAGCTAACAGCTCAGTGAGTAACAGTTTCTGAAAAACATTATACTTTAGCTGTAAAACTAATTTATCTCGTATAAAAGATTTCACTGAAAATCAGTTTATAACATGGTCACTTCTTGGTTATATCATGTAAATATATCTACTTGGAATAAATAATATAAATCACATTCATTTCGATTCCTTTTTCCTTAGTTGAGGCGGAGCAATGCTCCACGCTCTTCAACGTTGATTACCCTTATCTGTGTGAAGCATCTCAACGCATAAGCGTCATATATATATATTCATTCTTCTATGTGCATAAGCATACTATTACTCGGGCTGCCCATATGCCTTCCTTCTATCCTTGAGCATTGGGTCCCATTCTATTTTCCGGTTACCCATTTGCCTTCATCTAGTCCTTGAGCAATGGGTTCCCTTCGTAACTCGGGCTGCCCTCAATGCCTTCTACGAGTCCTTGAGCATTGGGGTCCCTATTCCAAGCTTTATAAAACACTATACATATTTTGGAAACATTGTATTAACAGCACATAACTTAACCGTTTCTCAAGTTACAAGTAAAACGCATACATATGTTACCGAACGCATGCTCTTATCTTCTATAAACAACATATTCATGTGTTCTTTATATAACAATGCATGCTCTATTTCATTTGAAACCATGTAATCATATTCATTAAGAACTCATTTAGATTTTTATAAAACGCAGGTGTTACTCACCTCTACTTGCCAAAGAATACTTCTTCTTCCTTTCCTCTACTTCCTCTTCCTGTGTTTTTGGAAGCAGCGTTCAAATCTCAGAAACGCAAAGCTCCACTTCCTTTGTCAGCTCGGTTGAACGCATCCCGACTCTTCTTACTTCTCCTTCGGATGCGTTGTCTTCTCTTGGACGCAAGGTCCATCATGGACGCATCTTCTAGCTTTGGACGCCGCGTTCACCTTCTTTCTTGGCTGCATCCTCCTACCCCAGACGTCTTTCTTGCCTTCTTCTCTTTTTCTCTCCAGAATTCTCCTTTCAGAGTCATCAGTCGCTCCTTTTCCCTCAAAGTTCTATTTATAGGGAGCTTGCCATCCAACTCCTTCTCTCCTTTTCCCATTTGTTTGCCACATGCCACGCTGCATGCTTAATTAACCATGCATTAAACCAAGTGTCACCTTGCATGAAACACTTGACATGCCTTCAACACCTCCTACTAATAAGGTGTCAACTCTATACAAAGCCACCTGGCCTTTATAAGCTGATCTTATGTGTCCAACATTCTCAATGAACAACTTTTATTCAATACAATGCCCTCATGCGTTAGTTAAATTTCCCTTAAGCTTTGAGCTTCACTGCTCACTTTTCTAACTCTCAGCCAACTATACTACTGTCTTTGACGCATAGAGATAATTTTGTCTTCAACGCATAGGGACCTTAACGCATAACAACCTTGCCAACGCATGGTAAGCCAAGTACGATCCTTTCCCCCGCCAACGCGGCGACTGCTTCAGCTCACAACACCATTTGTGATTTCACCTTTAGCGCATAACCGCACTATTACAAACCAGTGCTTACATATGCCACTAGGCTTCAATGACAAATGTGCAATACTATGCGTTTATACCTCATCGCATCATACCATGCGTCCAACTCTCAAATTCATAACGAATAAATCCTTCTCCACTTCTTCCTCTATGCGTTTCACATCTTTCCCTTCTCGGTTTACTTCCATGCGTCCACCCTTACCATGCGTTACCTAGTCCTGACCATGCGTCCAACATGGTCTTTTACCTCATTTCTTCATAGACTCTTCAACGCTTCGTTTTCTTAAAAAGTAGGGTGTGACATGTTAGCTGATCGAAGCAATTGAAGTTATTCAAAGATGGTTTCCTTAGCGAAGAAAAGATAGAGTTGGAAATCTCGTGGTAAGTTAGAAACTCACTTCTTTACAAGTTTGTAGAAGAAGGATAGATCTGATTTTGGCTGGATTTCGATATTTAGCACTTTGAGAACAGGTTAGAGAAGGAAGAGGAAGAACAATAACTATCGGGGGTCGCTAGGATAGGAGTACCGTTAAAGAATTGGAGGGTGAACAACGAGACAGGTGTCGCTAGTAACGCAAAGGGGCCTTGTGTCTCACAACTCTCGCTGACTCTCGCTTAGTATCGCTTGTTAAGGTAATATCGCTAGTCTAGCGAAGCTGAGTATCGCTGATGCCGCATGGTTAGAAGCAGTTAGTCTAAGAACTCGCTCATTATAGGAAGTTGTAAACGAGAGAAAGATTAATGATGAAAACCCATATCTAAGATATCTAAGCAAACGTAAAGAATATAAGGAGGAATGTTAGAAATGTCTAACACGAAAAAGGTATGTTTACAGGTCAAGAGGAGCTAGGGAAAGCGTATAACCCGCTCGGAGCTCGGAATAAATCATAAGTGACTTTATGACTTGAGATAAGCTTAAATTCAGTATTATCTTCTATATGTCTAATACTATCTTTAAAGTATGAGTTAAAATGTACTATTGTATATGAACTAGCACATATCCTATCAAGTATGAGATTAAGCTTGAGACTTATCAGATAACGTTCTAAGTTTTATCAAGATGGTTATCATATGAATGTTCAAGAATTCTGAGATATCATGATTACAGTTAATTTATGTTAAATGTATTATATGTGCCTTTGCACTGGAGAGAATCGAATGGGACCCAATGCTGAAGGTTAGATGAAGGCATATGGGCAGCCCTAGTAATTAATTTATATGAAACTCTTACCTAAGGATTTAAAGATGGTGAGTGAGTAATTCCCTGGGACCCTGGTACCGAAGGACATGAGAAGGTACATGGGCAGCCTGAGATCAGATAGATTTATGAGCATAATAGAAGGAATTTGACGCTGATGTGTTGAGATTACTCCACACAGCTAAGGCTTATTGACGTTGGGTGCGTTGAGTTCGCTCCGCCTCAACAAAGATTTAATGGAAAGAAAATCATTTGTGTACTGATAGTGATTTACAGGTTATAGTCATTTACAAGTTTATGAAGCATGATATAAGGCATGATTAAGCAATTCATACCAAAGATTGTAATTATAATTTTATTGAGTTTATATTTTAGTAGTCACTCACTGAGCAATGTAGCTCATGGATTTTGTTTCTTTGATGTTTCTTTTCCAGGTAGCAAGCGTGTTTGGGGTGCCTAGCCTAGCATCAAGATCCGTCTGTGCCAGAATAGAATTTTGTAATTTGGAAGTCTGTAAACCCCATCCCTTAGTAGAAGTTGAACTTATTTTGAGTGGCATATGTGAGTTCCACCGGGCATATTTGTAAACTCTAAACATGGTCTTTTAAAACTTATTTATTATGCGATCTTATTAAGAAATTTTGTATAACTGCTGTAAGGCTGAGCATTTCACTGGCTAGTTAAGATATAAAAATGCATTTACAACAGGGTATAATAGAATACAGATTAGGTAACACTCACGCCTAGGTAAAGATATAGAAGTAAGTATATTATCTAGGGTGGGGGTGTTACAACTAAACTTTTAAATATAAGATTTCTATGGGCTCTACCACGGTCATCTAGGGATACTAATGAGGTCTTCCAAAGTCATATCAGGTCTTACTGAGATTTTTCATGAGTTTTCTAAACTCCCTCATGGATTCTGACTAATTTATTTCGATCGGTCTCTTAAGGTCGTGGATAGTTATTGGTCAAATGTGGGTCTCACTAGCCTTGGGTCTATCATCTTGGGCCTCCAACTCCATTCTTGGGTCTCCTATTTCTCTAGACTTTTGGTCTTGGCCCATTTCGGTAAATCTACCATGGCAAAGACCATATTTGGCGATCAATTCCAATGACTACTTCTAATGACTACCTCAGGCGGCCAACTTCCATGATCACCACCAACAACCACTTCTGGTGGCCAACTCTAGCAAAGACCACATATGCGCGATTCTAATGACCACCTTTAATGCCAAATTCGACGACTACCTCTGATGGCCAACTTCGACGATCATCACTAATGACCAGCTTTCACAACAACCACCATTGGCGACTATTTTTGTCACACTCTAGTAACAATCATCGTAGATGATATGCTTTAACGACCACTTGGTGGGACAACTACCTTTGATGAAGACCACACCTGTGATCAATTCTAATGACCACCTCTAATGTTAAAACTTCAATGACTACCTCTAACAAATAATTTGATGATCACCACCGATGACCAACTTCAACAACAATCATCGTTAGCGACTACCATTGCTTCACTTCAGCAATCATCTTCACTAATGACATGCTCCAACGACCACCTCTGGTGAAGATCACCTTTGTCAATCAATTTATGTGATTGACTCCAACCAACTTCGTCAATCATCTCTAACCACTAACTTTGACAACCAACTTAATTGATTATGTACTTAAAAATATTAGAAAAAAATCTCAGCAAGTGAAAGTATTTTTAAATACAAAATTGAAATTATCAGTTCACAGTGTTTAATAGTCGTCTTTTAATGGAAAACTATTTAAATAAAAGTGACTTTTTTTTTTTTCAAGGCAATCTTAACGAACTACAATTCAGATTTTTTATATAAAAAAGAAGACCAAATGACACGTTAAACAAGAACATTAAGACATTCTCTATTTTTCTTTTAATCCAAAAATACATGTGTAGTTACAACCAAAAAAAAAAAAAAAAGTTAAAATTTGTACACTAAAAAAATTGAGATGTGTTATTTCATAGTGCAAATAAATGCATTTTTTTAAATATGCGTTTTCACTTTTGGGTATAATGTTAAATTTTTCTACGTCATGTTTATGAAGGGTGACACATACGAATGCTTTTAGTTTTTCAATCATTATACAAGCAATATAAATCATAATCATCATACAAGCAATATAAATCATAACTTATAATTTGACATGAGAGGTTATAAAAATTTTAACCACTTGATGCCCTCGGATACATTTCACTTTACATTCCACTAATGTGAACGTTATAATGTTATTTGTTTGAAACAAGAGTATTTTATCCAACTCAAGTACAATGGTTACATGCAAAAATTTGTAAGATATATGTGAAGTTTTTAATTGACTGTTGAAAATTTAGGAAAATATATGTGTAATTGAATAGTTGAACAAAAAGTTAACCAACAAAAATGGCCACAGAAAACCAAACTTCTTTAGGTTCAAAAGACGACATCATATATCTTACTCATAACTAATCAATTGTGCACTCCAAATACAGACTTCCTAACTCTACATACATATTAATGTGAAAATATAATATTTGATGTGAGCATGTCAAATGATTTTGATCTTTGTCTTTGATTTTGGGAGTTTGACGCTATATTTTTTTTGTGTTTTGTGAAGGTTAAGGGTGAAAATTGCAGAATTGAATATATTTTTTTTAGTACAAATGAGATGTGGGAATTGAGCCAATATTTTCTTCCAAAAAACCAGTTTATAAATATAATATTTTTTATAGACTCAATTTATTTTTGTTAAATTAAATATGTATTTTAAATTATATTATTTTTATTACAAAATAATAATTATACAAAAATTTTAATATAAAACATGACCATTAATTAATTAATAATAATTTATATTCAACTTAATATTTAGTGGGTAACTATAACTAATTTTATATATATATATATATATATATATATATATTACCAAACACATTTTTAACAATTATTTAAATAGAAATCCAATTTCTTAATTTGTTACCATAAACAAATCTAGAAAAGATATGAAAGCATAAATTGCATATTTGGTCCCTATGGTTTTGATAAAATTAAAGTTTAGTCTCTGGAATTTATAATTAGAATTTAGTTCCTAAGGTTTGACCAAATCCTCCTAAATAATCCCTACATTATTAACTATTTATGAAGTTGTTATCAAAGCATAAAAACTTTTTGTGAGATTTTATCAAATCATGAGAACTAAATTTTAACTTCTAAAACTATAGGGACTAAAACTCTCTAACTTTTTTAAAATTATAGGAACTAAATTTGCAATTTAACATTAGGTTAATATAACTTTGTTTTTATTTATTTATTTATATTGAATCATATATTTTCAATTTCTTTGGTTTGACTGTTCTATAAATTCTTCAAATTGTTGTTATCCCATTCAAGGGTTTGTTTTTGTTTTGAAAAAGTTTAGAGAATGATATGCCCAAAAAGTGAAACTCTTTGCATACTTTGATGCTGAGAAGAGAATCAACAAACCATGTGTGTGAGTGTGGAAAATACCTTTCCTTTATACATTCTGTCTCTCTATGTTGAATTCTTTCTATAAACATACAAATCAATAATGTGATGATCTGTTTTATAATTCTCTTCACATTATTAGTGGGTCACTTCGTTTTTTTTCCATTTCAATAATTTATTTGATTTTTGAAATATTTTTGGAGGAAAAAAATTATTTATATTTCTAAAATTTGGAAGTTGTATCAATTAAAATCTAAAATAAATTATTTTATCAATTTAAATCCTAAATTTTCCTGAATGAATTAATTTGGACTCTTCATTAGATTTCATTTTAAGACCATTAGTGCATAACTTTCTCACGTATATACGACTTATTTAAATACAAGGATTATATAAATTAAAAAGGTACTATCAACCTTTAGAACAAAGATTCAGTATCCCTCTCCCCATATTGTAAAAAAAAAAAAAAAAAATGCAACAATCAATTATCCATTACGGAAAAATCCAAGGTTATTTCATGAGACCTAAATAGTATGTAGTAGACATACATGTGGATAATGTTCAATTAATAACCTAAAGGGTTTATAGTATATGGATAAGGTTGGATGTCTTATCCTAGTAACTGTGAAACCCGAAAACTTTGACCTAGTAACTTAGATGACATTAAAAGAGGAAACTAGGGAAAATAAGGGAGAACTTGAATACAAGCTTGTGGTGTTATAAAATTTAGAGGCAATAAATCTGGGCTTGTGGAGTTAGCCAAATTTTGGCTCTGTAAGAGGGTGCTATGCGTTGAAGGTATGGTAGGGAGGAAAGTGTTTGAACAAATCATAGATGAGTTTGGGAGAAAATCACGGTAGGTGATTTTTCGAGTTTTGGACTACAAGGAGGTAAGTAGGTTAAGAAATTCTCTAAATGCCACAACTATGCTTGGAAAACCTTGTTATGGACGCATAGACCTAGAAAATGAAGGAAAATTTCACTAAGTATTGAAGAAAGTTGAGTTGGTAGCATACTTGGAAGTTAATTGTGAATTAGAATACATTTTTTTGGGAAAAATCACCATGATGGACGCATGGGATATAAGGTCAACGTATGGTGGAACACTTTTGGGGAGGATTTTGACTAAGAGTTGAGGTGTTGAAAGGAATCTTAAGTCATAAAAAGGAGAGTTGAACGCATGGTTCAAATTGGAAAAGAAGTCTCACCAATTCTAAGAGTTGAATGCATAGGGCATACTCTGGGGAAGATTTAGCTAAGTGTTGGATGACTTTGATAGTTGAGAGGCAGACCCTAAGGAAGAAAGGGAAGGGTTGGACGCATACCCTATAAGTTGAGGGGGAAAATGGCTAAGTGTAAGAATGTTGGAGGAAGAAAAAAGAGCAGAAGAGATTATACCCTTAAAACTACAAGATAGACACATGGAGGGAAGTGAGTTGGATGCAAGGATCATCTCCCGGGCCTAGGTTGGACGCATGATGGGGAAGAATTATGTGTTAAGTGGCTTCGTTGGAATCTAACTCATCATAAGTAAGAGGTGTTGTGATGTGACACCCTAACCTTTGGCCTAGTTGCTTAAGAGAGCAAAAGAATCTAAAACCTAGAAGCATCATGACGAATGCATGGTTGAGAAGAGTTGGACGCATAGTCCCTATCTCGGGGGCTAGGTTGAACGCATAATGAGACTCGAGATTGGATTGATGTCTAAAGGAGGTGGAAAGGGAGTAGGAGGTGACAACCCTTGAATTGAACACCTCAAAGCATAAGGTGTCAATTTGCATGAAAAGATGATGCATGATAATGCCACTTAGAGCATTGAGGTGCCGACTTACATGTAAAATAAAACCTAGTGAAGCCACCTAGATTGCTTAAGTGTTAAGTTTGACTAAGTGTCAATTTGCATGCAAAGGATGCATGGTGACGCCACCTAGGTTGATTGGGTGTCAAACCTAGAGGAAACCATTGGATGACCAAGCAATTACCCAATCTCTATAAATAGGACCAAAAGGAAAAGCTCTCACCACCACTAAAAACCGAGAGTTCACCTTAGAGAGAAGAGAGAAAGAAGGTTTGAAAGAAGAAAGGAGGAGCCTTGCATCCAAGTAGACTTGCCCTACTTCCAAAGAGGTGTCTTGCGTCTAAGAGAGATTTCCAGGCGTCCAAGGAGTTGTTTTAAGGTTTCAAAGATTTCCTGGTTGGTGTGCTCTCAGTTATAAAAGCTCGGGAGAAGCTGAGAAGGTTTGGAAACCAAGTTGGAAGAAGAAACCCTAAGTTGGACGGCTACGTTCTCTATGAGTGGTTGATTTCTTTCGTGAGAGAATTTAATTAAGATTCGTATAAATAATTGATAATAGCACGCTTATGAGCTTATATTTGATAGTATGATGTTGTGATATTACTTATTTGCGTGCTATGGTGAAATAATGAATAGAGTGTAGCATATCGAGCTTTGTTGGATCATAGGTTATATTTCCAATGCCGAAGGACTATGAGAGGGCATCAATGAACAAGTTATATTTCGAATGTCAAAGGACTATGAGAAGACATTGATGCTTTGTTGGATCTATAGATGGTCTCCAATGCCAAAGGACATAAAGAAGGCATATGGGCAGCCTGAATACATTCCAATGCCGAAGGACCTTACGAAGGCATTAATAATGACATTCATGACTGGGACCTAGATTCGACACCACACAGGATGGTTAGAGGGTAGGAAGGACCTAGTTTTTGAGCCTGTGGCAGGATTTCCTCGTGGGGTGGTCAGGGGCAACTAGTGCCTAGTTCCTAAGCCTATGAGAAGTACCCGAGAGGATGGTCAGGGGGCCGACGGGCCTAGTTCCTGAGCCTCAAAGGTAAGACTATGTGCACATAGGGACAGATACATGAATGATGAGAATAGTTGAGCCGGGTGGGCCAACGGAGAAAAACCAGTCAGATTGCTATGCCGTGTGAGCCAGCAGGTTGAATAGAGGAATTGACGTGCTGAAGGTGTCAGCAGGAAAAGTAGATTCTGAGAATAACCCTACGGAGGAGGGTTAAGTATAAGCTCGATATAGATATAGATGTGCTTGTTTATGATTCTATCATTATTATTATGTTGAAGGGTTATATGAACCTTAGCTTTATCAATCACTCACTAGGCTTCGTAGAATCTCATTCTTTTCTTATGTTTTGCTTTTCAGGTAGCAGCCAAGTTCCCATTACTGAACGAAGTTAAGGTATGCCGAGATATTATGTGCTCATAAGAATTTTTATAATATGAGTTAAGGTCTGCTAAGAGATTATGTGTACTTAGTCGTAGGCATCAATCTAAAAGAGCTAGAATCATGCTTTCTATAAATAAATTTGTTGAACAGTTGTAATAATAAGTTATGCATTTGATTAATGAGTTAGTTTATTTTTGCCTATATAATTTGCATATGAAAGTTTCAGCAAAGGTAGAGTTTTGACCGTAGGCATCGCAAGAGGGTCAATGTTTGTTGTCCTCATGTTCCGTCTCAGGCTGCGGGAGAGTGGCTCGGGACGGGGTGTGACATGTGTGAAAAGCGGTTGAAAAGTACTTTCTATTCTCTCAAATTAAGGAAGTTTATATTATATTTCACGTGTTTGCCAGTGATTTTTAGGTCAAAATAAAGAAAAGAAGAATTGAAAGTCAAAAGATCAAAACCGAGACAAAATTAAGCGAAAAAGAGAAGAAAAGTACAAAACTGCCAAAAACAGGGTAGCGCCGGTACGACACTGTCGCGGCGCTTTTTTCCGAGAGCGGCCTCCGACTTTAGCGCAACAGCTCCGATACGGCGCTACGATACGACACCAAGGGTAGGATAGTGTGACGCACGGCGCGACGACGCCATCTTTCAATGACGGTTAGCACAACAACGCTATTTTATGGTGCCGCGACGCCATCTTTCCTATTTTGAAGAAACTATATTTTTGGAAAGAATTTTGGGCGGCCAACTCTATAAATTAGAGGGTTTTTAGTAGCCCTAATCACCAATCTATACACCAAGAGACACAAGAAGAAGAAAATTGAGAGAAAAGTTCATTAGAGAGTTTAAAGAGTGAGTTAGCTGCAAGGAAGAGAGAAAAGAGTTCGAGAGAGAGCCGTGGTATCGTTCGAGTTCCGATGTGAAGACCAAGGACATCTTGACGGTGCTTCCTCAATCAAGAGTCTCTTTTCAGTAGAGTTTCCCTTTCTTTACACTATTTTTATATTGTTATGAACATGTTGCTTGAAACTATGAGTGGCTAAACTCTTTAGTTTTAGGTTTTGATGAATTGTTTATGAAGTTATGTTGATATTGTAGACTCTTCATGGTCTTGTTATAATGATTATGCTTTTCTTGGTTATTGTGCTTAGATTCTTGTTGAATGACCATGTTTGAATGTTAGGTTAGATGTATGGTTGAGATAATTGTATGTCTAGCTAGATCTATAACAAAGAATTGTTGTTAATCTCGCATGAAAATAGTTAGGTTAACAATGAAAGTTGCTAAAGACTAATCTTAATGCCATGTAATTTGTATTGATTTCAAGAAATTAGTAATCAATTGAGTTGCATGAGAAAATGTTATTTTTGAGAGAAAATAACTTGGATTTATGTTTCTAGACTTAAGCATATGACTTGCAATGAAATCCATGAACCCTAGAATATTGCATAATGAAGTAAAGAAGGATTCATTACCCTAAAACTCTCTTTGACTCTTGTATTTCTTATTTACTTACTTTCCTTTTTAAGTTTTGCCTAAATCACAACTTAAGGTTGAATCCCAAATAAAATTGATTCAATTCTAGAATAGCTAAGTAACTTAAACCTTTACAATTGGATACTCAGTGGAACGATATTCGGACTTAACCATCTTATATTATAACTTGACCGTACACTTGCGGTTAACACAGAAAGTGTGAATCAATGGGATGCATGGCTAAGACATCATGCAAAGAGACTTGTGGAGCACGAATGTCTTGATGCATGTTGAAGTATGTATGCATGCATGGAGCCAAGTGTGTGTTTAAGTGCCCACTTATGGAGAAAGGTTGGATGACAAAGCTTGACATCCAACTCCTATAAATAGGGCGAGGAGTTACTTGATCATTCACTCAAAAAATCATTCCAAAACTCATTTGAGAGAAGTGGAGAGATTTCTTGAAGTCTAGGCGTTCAAGCCCTGCGTTTAAGAGGGGGTTTGCGTCCATCAGTGAACAACCTTGCGTCCAAACTATCAGCTTTGCGTCCAACTGAGTAGAGTGGTGAGTGGAAGTGCTATCCTGTGTCTAGAAGGAGCTGTCCTGCGTCCAAGGGAGGTGCTCTGCATCCAAGAGGGTATTTTCAGGCTTTCCAGAAGAATTTCCAAGGTTCTGAAGGTTTCTCCATTGCTGTTTTGAACTTGGAAGCCTAAACCAAGTTAACTTGTGTTTCAAGTAGGGGAGGGAGGCTTTAAAGTGCTGCAACTACTTTTCATGTGAGTGGTTATTAGTAGTTCGTGTACGCTGTATGATGTTACTATTAAGTTAATATGCGCACCATTATGGAATTATGATTAATATTTGTTGTTTATAAGCTATGATGGAGTTGAGTATAATGTGTGTTGAGGATCCTAGAAATGCACAGGATGGTCAGATGATCTGAGGATCTAGTTTTGGGCCTGTGTTGAATGTTAACCTCACAGGATGGTTAGGAGGTGCTGGAAACTTAGTTCCTGATCCTGTGAGAAGTATCTCTTGTGGGATGGTTAAAGAACCGACGGGTCTGACTTGTGAGATAAGGCTATATGCACATAGAGCATGGATGAATTGATATGTTAGAGTGTGGTAACAGAATAGTTTGGTTCCGAGGTTAACCAAAAATGGGAGGTTTGACTATAATTTCCTTATAGTGTGCCTATTAATGAGTCTTATAACTTTTGTTATATTTAAAGGGTCGTGTGAACCCTAGTTATACGTTGACCACTCACTGAGCTTAGTGAAGCTCACCCTTTTTCTTTATGTATTCTTTTCAAGTAGTAGCCGAGTTCCCGTTGCTATGTGAAGTCGAGGTCTACCAAGATATAATGTTATCATTTTCCATAGTCAGGAATTTGTATGAAGCTAGGGTTATGTGATTTGTAAACAAACTCTACAAATGGTGTTTAAATAAACTATGCATGTTTAATAAAAGAATAAATGGGATTAGTAGGAGATGTTGTAACAGAATCCATGTTTTCACATCTCTTCCTATATTAAAGAGGTAACTCAGGTTGAGGTGTGACAGTAACAATATGGATATGACCCACTTTATAAGTGTTACATGTAAGATCAGTATGGCAACCCTAGAGGGGGAGGGGTGAATAGAGTTTATTCAAAACAAATTAAACTTTTTACTAATAATGGCCCAATTAAACAAATTAACCAAGCTTTTTTTTTATCTAACAAGCAACTTAAAAAATGATTTTATCCAAATAATTTTGCTTTGAATTAAACAAGAAATTAATAATCATATGTTAAAACACCCTATTTAATTCTAACAATAAGATTGGTAAAAGATATAGAAATTTAAGTACTACCAATCAAAATAAACCAATACAAACACTTAATTTTAAGAACAAAAATTGCAATTAATTTCAAGCAATAAAATGTAATAACAAATTAATTGCAAAAGTAAATAGGATATGAATAAAGAAAATGACACTATGATTTTATAGTGGTTCAGCACAACGCAACCTACATCTACTTCCCAAGCTTCTTTTGAGTATGTTACTAGAAACCTTGACTTTTTCCATGGCTAAGAGTCGAACCACTAAAATCTTTTGTTTATAAACAATAATTTTGTCTAGGCTGGGGGCTGGGGTACTTAAGTGGACTGTAAGGGAACACCTCTACCTGGGAGTTGTTTAATTAGAGATATTTTATTTAATGGTATTCATGGGAAATGACGACACTAATCCATGGGATGAGAGAGGTGTTTCATAACATCATAATGGCTGAAAGAGGGTTCGTAATTCTGAAGGAGATGCTCCCATGGTTGATGATCTGAATTTCAATTCTAGAGGTGAGTGGGTCGAGGATAGTCAGAGGTTGTTGGGTGTGATTCTCATGTAAATGAGTCCATGCTTGCTATAGTGTCTGATACGCAACTGACATCAATTGGTCATCTTTTTGGAAATGTGCATAGGATGGTTGATACATTTGTTAGTTGTGATACTTTAGGAGCTGGATCATCTGTCATGCAGCCACATTCCTCATCTGGTATGGTCATGGAGGTAGGACAAATCTTCTTCTCGAAGGATGATATGAAGATGAGGTTGGCCATGCTAGCTATGAAGGAAAATTTTGAGATGCGAGTCCGGAAGTCAAATAAGAAATTATATAGTGTGAGGTGTATCCATGAGAAGTGTAAGTGGAAAGTGCGAGCGGTGAAGATGGCAAGATGTGACATATTCAAGATTACAAAATATAATGTTGTACACCTATGCTCCATTGAAGTTTTGAACCATGATCAATATCAAGCTAGTGCATTTGTAGTTGGTCAATTGATCAAGGACAAGTTTGATGTGGGTCGTGCTGAGAAATCTTGCAACATAATATAGGATATACGACAAGAGTATGGAGTTAATATCAGTTACGATAAGGCGTGGCATGAGAGAGAGATAGCTTTTGGGCTTGCAAGGGAGACTCTTAAGGAATCGTACGCTCTTTTGCATACCTATGGAGAAGCCTTGAAGATTTAAAACCTTGGTATGTATTTCGAGATTGAACTTGAAGGTGGCCAACACTTTAAGTACTTGTTCATGGAGTTAGGGTCTTGCATACGAGGGTTTAGGAATATTCGTCTAGTTATTATCGTAGATAGTGCTTATCTCAAGGGTAAGTACCAGGACACGATGTTGGTAGCTGTTGCTATGGATGATAATAATTAGTTGTACCCTCTGGCGTACGCTATCGTAGATACCGAGACTAATGCATCATGGACATGGTTCATGACAAACTTGAATAGGGCAATTGGAGAATTTCCCGACTTGTGCTTCGTTTCAGACCGTCATCAAACCATTACATATGTAGTCGGTGTTGTTTTCCCGAATACCTTCCATGGTTTGTGTACTTATCACTTACGGAAGAATATTGAAAATGATTTCAAGAACGCAGTAGTGACCAAGTTGTTTGATGATGCTGCCAGAGCGTATAGGGAGTCCGAGTTCAAAGCTTTGTGGGATCAAGTAATGAGAGTAAAAAAGGGGCTTTGGGCAATATTTGGAAGGTATTGGTGTTGAACGATGGAGTCGGGTGTATCAGCCTAGCAACCGGTATGACAACATGACCAACAATGCAGCTGAGTGCTTCAACTCGCTGACAGTGGACGCAAGGAAGTTGCCAATAGTCTCTTTGCTTGAATACGTATGCGGCCTGTGTCAGAATTGGTTCTATGAAAGGCAAAATATGTGGTTAGTTAGTACATCCACACATTCGAATATACAGAGACTACTAAAGCGTATGAGTGTGACAAAGCGAGATGGTATAAAGTGAATCCGATTGACTGTTACTGGTTCCATGTGAAGGATGGTGGGTTAGATGACATAGTATGAATGCGAAAGAGTGCAGCTACAGGAAGTTTGAGAGTTTACAAATACCATGTTCCCACGCCATTGTAGCAGCTTGGGAGAGGAACATTAACCCATTCACACTTTGTAATCGGTACTACAATGCAAAGTCGCTTGTACTTGAATATGCAGAGTATATATCGCCACTTGGTCATGTGTGAGAATGGAAGAAACCTGCAGACTATGTTGACTTAAAGATCTTTCCCCCGATCAGGGTTGTTCGCGACGGTCATCGAGGGGTACAAAGAATTCCATTGGTTGGAGAACAATGTCGAGTCAAGAAATGTGATCGATGTAGTGAAATGGGACACAATAGAGCAAAATGTAATGAGCCACTTAACACAACACAAAATACTACACGTACACACCCAATATTAACATGTAAATTGATGGATTAATGAGCATGCAACATAAGTTAATTTGATCAATTTTCACTCTAAGATGCTCAATTTAGAGGATTAAACATGCAATTAAGAAGAAAAACCAAAGTTTCAAGAACACTTACCTTTGAAGCTCCAAATTCTCCTTCAATTCTTGATGAATTTCAGCACCACTTGATTGTAGACCACCACAAGAGTCTTCTCTACTATTCTCTAGGCTTAGATTGAATGGTGAGATCCAAATTTGTGGTGAATTTGAGAAAGAATGAAGGTTGGGAAGAAGATGAACAATGGATAGAATTTTGCAAAATTAACCCTTTTTTATGTCAAAATCATCTCTATTTATTAAAGAATAACATGCAATCCAATTGCATCAAAATTTGACAACACAAAATGGTTAATTTGTTGGTTAATTGTGAAGAAGACAACCAAGCTCCTTGCTTAGTTAGTGGGAAAATCCAATCTTCAAAAATCAATTTTAAAATCAATTTTCAATGAATTTCCAAAATTGAATTAAAATTGATTTTTAATTTCAAAAAGATAATTAAATAATTAAATAAAAATAATTTAATATTTAATTAATTAAATATTATTTTAATATTATTTTAATATTAAATAATAAAATAATATTATTTTTCCCACTTGTCTCGATTTTTCTAAAAAAAAAAAACCGATATGAATCCCTATTCATATGATTAATATTTAAATTATATTTAAATATTATAATTAACTCTATTTGTACGTTTAATTCGTAATTAAACGTCGATATATCGTATATATCTAACTTTTATTCCTTAAGCCAAGATTTGAACGATTCAAACTTATTCACCACATTATCTAAGATTTTAGTCCATTTATGAGCTAGTAGAAGGACCTAATGGACCTACAGATCATGAGCTCCAACGATCCGAGATTAACCGGCCAAACTCTTTAACCTAGTTAACCAACATTCGTTAACTAATGGGACACTCCACTAAAGCCCGTAGTTGCACTCTCCTCACTGTAGATATATTTGTGTCCATTTTATATAACCATAATCGATAAGTCAATCCTTCATAGGTTGTTCATAACTTCAGCTAGGTCAAATACCGATTTACCTCTGAGTTACATCTTTTCTCCTTAAGTACCATTGTCCCTCTAATGAACAATTAATTTAGGATCTAATCACTAAATCCATTCCCTCTCGGGCCAGTGAGAGGATGGGGCCCCTTGTTCAAGTCCTGGGAACAACACTTAAGAGAACAACCTCTCTTCTATCCCTAAGTTGGGTAGGAGTGAATTTCGTTTTGCAAATTCTATGTTCCCAACTATCTACCCAGTCTTATCCCTGAAATAGGAGGAATGTTGAGCAGCGCTATTGAGCTTACTCTTACCTATGTAGATCAAGGGATAATTCTGAATAAATAGGAGTTCATAGATAGCTCAAGATTCAGATCAAGTTATCTAGGTCATCGATAAGTGAAATTAATCAGTGTTAATCGTAAACGGTGTTAATACGTAACAGTAATTATTTCAGGGTCAGTCTTACACCATCTCATTATGTAGAATACCCCCGCTCACATGTCTCTACATGATCAAATCAGAATCACTTCATTTATGACACTTTACAACATTTGTAACAATCATGAAGCGGGTCGTATTCAATAGTGTCTCCAGGAAGAGGTACCCAACCTAATCCATGTACTATAGACTATTGAGGCTACTTACTCGAACTTGATCCTGTTTATGTCTCCACATAAAGTCCAAGTACTCATGATAGTAGCCAAGGGTTCGTAGTTTAATTGGATTTAGAGTTGATACAATAATTAATTCACTTGAATAACTTCATATGTACTAAAAAACACCTATTTACAAAAACTACGAGTTTTAGGACATACAACCCAACATAAATTTCTATGTAATGTACTGTAAAAATCCCGTCCATTATTCTTGTTGCTCAACTCTCGCTCTCTTGGTATCGGTCTCGCTCTCTGTATAGCTCTCGGTGATCTCTGAAAAGCACTTCAATTGCTTTCTATTTTCTCAAATTAAAGACGTTTATATTAGATTTCACATGTTTGCTAGTGGCTTTCAGGTCAAAATAAAGAAAATTAGAAGCAAAAGCCAGAAGAATAAAACCGAGCCAGAGTTCAATGAAAGAGTGAAGAAAAATCCAAATTTGCCAAAAAACAGGGCAGCGCCAGGACACTTTTTCCAGAGAGCGGCCTCTGCCTTCAGCGCAGCAGCACTGTTGGGACACTACGGCACAGCGCCAAGGGTAGGAAATTATGACACACAGCACGGCAGCGCCACTTTCCATTGTTGGTCAAGACTGCGACGTCATTTTTCCTAATTTGAAGAATCTATATTTTTGGAAAGAATTTTGGGGCGCCAACTCTATAAATTGGAGGGTTTCCAGCAGCCCTAATCACCAATCTACACACCAAGAGACACAAGAAGAAGAGAATTGAAAAAAAGTTTATTAGATAGTTCAAAGAGTGAGTTAGCTGCAAGGAAGAGAGAAAAGAGTTCGAGTAAGAGTCGTGGTGCAGTTCGAGTTCCGACATTGAAGACCAAGGACATCTTGACGGTGCTTCCTCAATCAAGAGTCTCTTTTCAATAGAGTTTTCTTTTCTTTACACTCTTTCTTTGTTGATATTGTTATGAACATGTTGCTTGAAGCCATGAGTGGCTAAACTTTTTAGTTTTAGGGTTTTGATGAATTGTTTATGAAGTTAGGTTGATATTGTAGACTTTTCATAGTTTTGTTTTAATGATTATGCTTTTCTTTGTTATTGTGCTTAAATTCTTGATTGAATGGCCATGTATGAATGTTAGGTTAGATGTATGGTTGAGATAATTGTATGTCTAACTAGATCTATAACAAAGAATTGTTGTGAATCTCTCATGAATATAGTTAGGTTAACAATAAAGGTTGCTAAAGACTATGCTTAATGCCATGTAATTTGTATTGGCTTCAAGAAATTAGCAATCAATTAAGTTGCATGAGAAAATGTTGTTTTTGAGAGAAAATAACTTGGATTTATGTTTCTAGACTTAAACATATGAATTGCAATCAAATCCATGAACCTTAGAATATTGTATGATGAAGTAAACAAGAATTCATTACCTTAGAACTCTCTCACTTTTGTGTTTCTTATTTACTTGTTTTCTTTTTTAGTTTTTCAAAATCACAACTTATATTCTAATCCTTAAATAAAATTGATTCAACTCTAGAATAGCTAGGTAACTTAAACCTTCACAATTGGATTCTTAGTGGAACGATATTCGGACTTCACCGTTTTATATTATAACTTGACCCGTACACTTACGATTAACATGGAAAGTGCACATCAATCTCTCTCTCGATATTGCTTTCACTCTCAATCTTTATCTTTATTCATTTGGTAAAATTAGCATGTTGTCCTATTGTTCTTAGCCTCACTTGTGACTCTTGCTCTCGATTGTTAATTAACGCGTTGACGTTTTTGCTCTCAATTTGTGTCTCTCCTCTCGATTCTCGATATCGATGATACATGCATATTATTTAGTTACAGTATTCAACAACGTTTAAAAAATTTACAAAATATACATGAAACTAATATATGAACTTATTAGACCACAATTCACAAGTGTACTGAAATCTAAATTATGATATCTTATCCTAAGTTAGGGAACCTTTGATTGGGGTTCTAGTGACTAGATACTTGAAAAATTTAAGAAAAAAAATACCATAGTCTAGAGTTTTGCTACTTTGGATATTGTCGGTATTGTTAGACCGGTATGGCAACCCTAGAGGGGAAGTGAATAGGGTTTGATTAAACTTATTCATAAATATGCTCAAATTAAACTAATTGAATTAATTTTTGAATTAAATTAATAAAAACCTTAATTGATGCTAAATATCAAGATTGATAAAAATATATAAAACACAAGATTCAATCAATCTCAACAAAGAATGATAGTAATCTATAACATGCTACTAAAAATTGAATGCAAAATTAATTGAGAAAGAGTTGGAGAAGAAGACACTGTGATTTTTATAGTGGTTCGGTCAAACTCGACCTACATTGTAAGCCTTAACTTGTAATGCTGAGTCTTGGGAGAAGGCAAGCTAGGAAGTCATGTGTTATGCGTTGTAAAGAGGAGTGGTGGCTGAGAGTGAAGGAGCAAAAGTTGTTTAAGTGTTGGCCACGGCTATACGTTGGTGAGGTAGAAGAGTTTGATGAATAAATGAAGCATGCAGCGGAAGTTAATTTGATCAATTTTCACTCTAAGATGCTCAATTTAGAGGATTAAACATGCAATTAAGATGAAAAACCAAAGTTTCAAGAACACTTACCCTTGAAGCTCCAATTTCTCCTTCATCTTGATAAATTTCAGCACCACTTGGTTGTAGACCACCACAAGAGTCTTCTCTACTATTCTCTAGGCTTAGATTGGATGGTGGGATCCAAATTTGTGGTGAATTTGAGAAAGAATGAAGGTTGGGGAGAAGATGAACAATGGATGGAATTTTGCAAAATTAACCCTTAATTTCACAAAATTCTTAACCATTTTTATGTCAAAATCATCTTTATTTATTAAAGAATAACATGCAATCCAATTGCATCAAAATTTGACAACACAAAATGGTTAATTTGTTGGTTAATTATGAAGAAGACGGTTGCTCCTTGCTTAGTTAGTGGAAAATCCAATCTTCAAAAATCAATTTTAGAATCAATTTTCAATGAATTTCCAAAATTGAATTAAAATTGATTTTTAATTTCAAAAAATAATTAAATAATTAAATAATTAAATAAAAATAATTTAATATTTAATTAATTAAATATTATTTTAATATTAAATAAAATAATATTATTTTTCCCATTTGTCCCAATTTTTCCAAAAAAAAAAAAAAAAACCGATATGAATCCCTATTCATATGTTTAATATTTAAATCATATTTAAATATTATAATTAACTCTATTTGTACATTTAATTCGTAATTAAACGTCGATATATCGTATATATCTGACTTTCATTCCTTAAGCCAAGATGTAAGCCCCTACCTAACATTGGGGGATGGCAAGTTAAGAAGAGAATATGAGACGGGCATTGAATAGAGAAAGTTGGCCGAGTTGTGTGGGAGCAAAATTGGCTAAGTGTTGGCCATGCGTTGGTGGGGCTATGCGTTGAGAGTATGTCTGAGGCTTGACGAGACCACTGGTAGCTATGTGTTGAGGAAGGTAGCTCGGCATGGATGCGGGTGTGAAGGCCACTATGCGTTGAAGGCCACTATGCGTAGAAGGGTGCGTTGAAGGTTGGTATGCGTTGGCGCATAGAAGAGTGGCCGAGAGGGCCATGCGTTAGTCGGCTATCCAGCGATGGGGCGTTGGGCAATTAGTAGCACAGTAAGTTAAGGCTATGCATTGCTGAAGCCATGCGTGGAAGGTTTGCGTTGGCCAACCTAAGTAGGAAGGTGATGGCAGTGCTGGTGAGTCGGTGGTCTATATTTATATATAAGTGAGTGCACCGAATGATTAAACACTTTAGACATATTTTCGAACTTAGATTGACCCTATTTCGCAGACGAACAACGAGGAGAGGTGGAAGAAGGTGTTTATATCGAATTTAAGTAGAATGCAAATCATTTCCATGGTGAAATTGAAGCTGGAACCAGAAGCTTGATTGTTGTCGATAAAACTGAACATTATTCGGTATTTGAAGAAGAGTGAGCTGAGGAAGTTGAAACTAGGGCTGAAATTTTATGGTTAGTAAGCTAACTCAATTCTTTGCAACTTCTATGAAGGATGTTTAAGCTGAATTTGACCAAAAATATGTTAAATTCTAGGAGGAAGTAATCAAAGTTGAATTGCTAGATGATTCAAAGCAGTTGGACTAATTTGAGAATAGTTCTCAAACGAGGAAGAGTTATGATGTAAAATTTTGAGATAAGTTAGAAAGCTCACTTCTTTACAAGTTTGTAGAAGAAAGGAAGTTCTGAATTTAGCTAGAATGCGATGTTTAGCAGGTTAAAGAAAGAGTTAAAAGGGAAAGAAGAAAGCAGTAGCCATCAGGTGTCGCTAAGACAGTGGTATCGCTGAAAGAGCTAGAGACTGAGTAGCAAAGCGAGTGTCACTGGTAACGCAAAGGGCTTTGCGTCTCACAACTCTCGCTGAAGTCTCGCTGGGTGTCGCTCCTCAGGTAATCTCGCTAGTCTCGTTCATTCTGGTATCGCTAGTGCAGTGTCCTGTTGGGTGTTTTTTGCTGGCAATCTCGCTAGGTTCATAGAGTAACACTAATTATGAATATTTTGCAAAAAAGGAGAGTCTTGTTAATGGAGCGAGAATAGAGTCTGATTATGCATACTTAATGATCATGGAAAGGAAGTTCAAGGAGAACTTAACGTGAGATATGTGTATTTACAGGCTAAGAAGGGCTCGGGAAGGCATATAATTCGCTCAAAGCCAAGACAAGTAGTGAGTGACTTTCTGTTTAATATAACGAATACTCTTAGCATGTTTTATTAGTATTGGGTAAGTGGAAACTGTCATATGGTGTAGTTATTGAACATTTGTGTTGTGCTGTAAGGTTTAAAGAATGTTATATGATATTTCGTGCTGAGGGACCATGTGTGAAGGCACTTGAGTTGTCACACCCTAGTTTTTAAAAAACGATGCGTTGAAGAATTTATGAAGAAAAGAGATAAAAGACCATGTTGGACACATGGTCAGGGCTAGGTAACGCATGGTAAGGGTGGACGCATGGAAGTAAACTGAGAAGGGAAAGAAGTGGAACGCTTAAGAGAAATATGCATTTGGCGATGGAAAGATGCTTAAGCAAGGAAGGAATGAAGTTATGTTGTGAAGTGTTGAAAGAGATTTAAGTCTCGGAAAGATAGAATACTATAGCAAATTGAGTAATGCAATAGGACAACGCATAGAGGAAGAACTGGAGAAGGATTTACTCGTTAAGAATATGAGAGTTGGACGCATGGTATGATGCAATGAGGTACAAACGCATAGTATTATGCGTTTGTCATTAACGTCTAGTGGCATTGTGTAAGCATTGGGTTATAACAGTGCAGCTATGCGCTGAAGGTGATCTCGAATGGTTGTTGTGAGCTGAAGTGGTCGCCGCGTTGGCAGGGGAAGATACGTACTTAGCTTACCATGCGTCGGTAAGATTGTCATGTGTTGAGATCTCTATGCGTCAAAGAGTAGTATAGTTGGCTGAGAGTTAGAAAAATGAGTAGTGAAGCTCAAACTTTAAAGGAAACTTAATGAACGCATGAGGGCGTTGTGTTGAATAAATGGTTATCTGTTGGAAAATGTTGGACGCATAAGATAAGTTTATAAGGCCAGGTGGCTATGTATAGATTTGACACCTTATCAGTAGGAGGTGTTAAAGGCAGGTTAAGTGTTTCATGCAAGGTGACACTTGGACTAATGCATGGTTAATTAAGCATGCAGCGTGACATGTGGCAAACAAGTGGCAGAAGGAGAGGAGAAGTTGGATGGCAAGCTTCCTATAAATAGAACTTTGAGGGAAAAGGAGCGACTGATGACTCTCAAAGAAGAATTCTGGAGGAAAAAGAGAAGAAGAAGGCAACAAGGACGTCTGTGGTAGGAGTATGCGGCCAAGAAAGAAGGTATTTGACAACTTAGTTATTTTATGTAAAGAAGTTGTCTGGTGTTAAAAAGGGTCGGCTATGCGTTGAGGACAAACATAATGTCCAAGGTGAACGCGGCGTTCAAAGTTAGATGATGCGTTCATGATGGATCTTGTGTCCAAGAGAGGGCGACGCATCCGAAGGGGAAGTAAGAAGAGTCGGGATGCACTTTGCGGAAATAATCAGCCTTGCGTTACCAACCTTGTGTTGAAGGGCAGAGATGCGTTCAACCGAGCTGACAGAGGAAAGTGGAGCTTTGCGTCTCAGAGTTAGAATGCTGCATTCAGAAAGCTCGGGAAGAGGAAATAGAGGATAGGAAGAAGAAGGATTCTTTGGCAAGTACAGGTGAGTAACACCTGCGTTTTACAAAATATAAATGAGTTCTTTATGAATATAATTCTATGGGTTTCAAAAGAAATAATGCATGTGTTTTCATATATATAGAATATACGATTATGTGATTTATAGAGACATGAGCATGCGTTTTAGAGACAAGAGCATGCGTTTTACTTGAGAACTTTGGGAATGTTGGGTACTTGCTATGAATTATAAAACGCATGGTGAATGATTGATATTTGTTCTCATGACTTCTCTGAAAAGCATGGTATTATATGATTTCAAGAAAGATTTGAAAGTAAACTTTATGAAAAACATGCGGTTTTATATTAAAATTTGAAATTGAATTTAGCGTGCTGATGAGATGAGATTTGGAAACGGTAAATTCATGAGTTATTGATATAACGTTTACAAAATATGTTTTGTGTTATATTAAACTTGAAAAGGCACCCGAGGCTCAGGGACTTGGAGAAGGCCAAAGGGTAGCCGTTTTATCAAAATGGGACCCCAATGCTCAGGGACTCGTAGAAGGCATTGTGGGCGGCCCGGATTAAATAGGTACCCAATGCTCAGGGACACGTAGAAGGCATATGGGTAACCTGGATATAGAAGTGGGACCCCAATGCTCAGGGACTCGTAGAAGGCATTGAGGGCAGCCCGAGTTCTAGTACCTATGTGCACATAGAGGTATATACGACGCTGATGTGTTGAGATTACTCCACACAGCTAGGGAACATCGACGTTGAGTAGCGTTGAGCATTGCTCCGCCTTAACTAAGGAAAAAGTATTTTATAAGAATGAGATTTTTGAGTATTTATTCTGAAACGGTCAAGCATGTTTTCGCAATGATGTTTGAGTATAATTCAATATGTTTTGAAGTGATATGTTTTATACGAGTTTGACCAGTTTTTCAGTTAAAATATATTGTTATCAGAAATTCGTTACTCACTGAGCCATTAGCTCATTCTTTTAAATGTTTTCCATTTTCAGGTAGCATGACAGTTCCCGTTGCTGATCGAAGTCGAGGTTTGTCGAGAGCATGTGGAGGTGAGGTTGACAGTGGGTTACGTGACAGGGTAGTCGGTAACTGCTGTCTTCACATCTCTTTTCGGGTTATGGAGGATAATCCGGGAGGGGGTGTGACATGAGTAGTTGGTTGAAATGGATTCCAATGCTCAGGGACCTTGTGTGAAGGCATATGGAAATCCAATATATGGTAGCCAAGTGCTGAGGGATCACAAGTGAAGGCACTTGAGCAGTGGATTGGTAGGGAACCCAGTGCTGAGAGATTACGTGTGAAGGCACATGGGAACTCCGACATAGTAAAACTCAGTGCTGAGGGACAATACGTGAAGACACTTGAGGGATTGTAATACCGATGGACCGAGTGTGGAAGCATCTGAATATGGGAGTGATGAGAATTGGTACACGAGGTTGAGTGCGTTGAGCTTCGCTCCGCCACAACTAGGAAGGGATAATTGTACTACTATTGTTCTATGGCATGGGTTAACTTAAGAAGTTCTATTTATATAAATATGTGGTGTCACACCCCATCCCAGATATATTCTATACCTAGGATTGAGCATGATACCGTTTCCCCCTACATAAAACTCTATAGGATGGATACCATACAAATAGCAAAACAAAACAACATTTCCATTGACATACTAGAAGAACGTGCAACCTCTCAAAAAACATATCTGTATAAATACATATAAGATGCAACACGTCCCTCTTTCTATCCTCAGAAATGTGTATATTACAAAATATATGTACAGTCTAAATATTTACAACTATCCCAGAGGTTCGCTTCCAGATAGGCCCAGACGAGATTCTTCTGTAGGCTAGGCGTCCCGGACACGCTCGCTACCTGAAACAATAAACAACAACAACAAACTGAATGAGCAGAAACTCAGTGAGTGACTAAATCTACTAAACAATTCATAACAACTATAATTCAGTTTGTGAGTTAGTAACCATCACATAACATATTCCATAGAATTACTAAGATTCACTTTCCACATTCTACATGTAACTATCAAATTCTCATGTCTCACAGACTTGCTACTATTCAGTGCTTTCACTTCCCGTCTCTCAGCACTTACTCAATTTTAATTACAGTACCATGTGCCTTCACATGAAATCCCTTAGCACAGGTAACTACTTCTATCTTTGCTCAAGTGCCTTCACTCATGATCCCTCGGCACGAGCTAGTGTGTGATGGATTATTACATGCCTTCACTCATAGTCCCTGAGCATTGTAGTCCATTTCCCACTGTTATTCAAGTGCCTTCTCAAATCCCTCAGCACTTAATTTCACGCTTACTCACATATAGCTTTCACCATAAGGTCCCTCAGCCACTATTATATTTAGACATTAGTATTAATATTCTTTTAAATCACTAACACATCACATTCATAAGACATACTACAATCAATCACATTTCCCCATCAATAAATGTACTAATTTTAACCCAAGATATAACAAATAGTCACTCACAATTGGTCTCGATTCTAAGTGGGTTATAAGCCTCCCCGAGCTCTTCTTGGCCTGAAAACACATAATCCTCAAGTTTAGTTTTTATAATTTCCCTTTTTCTTTAACACACAATAGTAACGTTACTCTTTAGAAAATTATAAGCTGCCAGCGTTACTCATTTGATACCAAAACTGTACTAGCGATACTGCGTTGATTGAAACCAGTGAGACTACCTTGAGGAGCGATACCCAGCGATACTCTAGCGAGAGTGAGACGCAAAGCCTATCTTGCGTTGCAGCGATACTTGCTTCGCTGCCCTGTCTTTCGCTCGTTTAGCGATACTTCCGCTGTAGCAGAATCGTTTCCTTCTTCCTTTCTTCTTCCTTCTTCAACCTGCTAAACATCTCGTTTCAGTCAATTTCAGTACTTTCTTCCTTCTACAAACTTGTTAAAGTAAAGATCCTTCATCTTACCTCCAAATTTCATGAAGAACATCCTCTTCGTTTAGGATATATCCTTCAACAACTCCAAGTTACCCCTAATCATCTGGCAGTTCAACTTCAGTCTCTTCTTCCTAAGTTTGACACAAAATTAAACAATTTCAGCTCAAGCATCCTTCATGAAACCTGCTAGAAATTGAGTTAACTTACTAACCTCAAAGTTTCAGCCCTAACCTCCGTCTCTTCAATTTGTTCTTCCTCCAAAACCGAGCATCACTCTGAAGAGATAACAGCAGCCAAAACCTCTGCCAATCTCAAGTTTCTTCTACAATTTCAATGAAATTTCCACTTCAAATCAGCATGAACATCTTCTTCTACCTCCTTCCGATGTCTCGCCTTAGTATGGACCCAGCTCGAGCTCTGAAATGCAATCAGAACACTTGAATTCTCAATCTACTTATATATATATCACCGACTTATCCTCCATTTCCACACTATACTATAATCCGTTCAACGCATACCTTCTATGCTCAGCTTCAGCAACGCACACGGCCTCTGATGATATTTCTTTTCAAACTCTCCCGCCAAATAGTTAGCAAACGCATTACTTTCTCTCGGCCAATACTCTTTGTCCAACGCATACCCACCTTCGACGCATGGTAGCGTTCACCACATAGTAGCCTCATCGCAAATCAGCTCCCAACTCCTCGTGGCCTTTACTTCCAACGGCACACTACCTTCAATGCGTTTGTCACATAATAATCCTCGGTACAAAGTGATCCTCCACGCCTTATGTCCTCAACGCGTCACGACTTTAGCGCACGATAATCTTCCCTCACCTTTGCGTTTACACCAAAACTGTTTCCATCGCAACAGGTTGCCATCAACGCATAGCTGACACTTAGTCGTTTTCCCACTCCAAATGCAAGCCAGCCAACTATTCTTACATATTCACCCATCTCTCGGCCACTTCTTACCCTGCGTTCTCATAAACTTAGGTGCGGGGCTTACAATTACCACCTCCTTACAAAGATTTCGTCCCCGAAATCAGTAGGCAGCACACTCTTACTCAAATAAATTTGGATATTGCTTCAGCATTTGCTCTTTCGGCTCCCACGTTGCTTCTTTTATCTCGTGATTTCTCCATAATACTTTAACTAATGGTATCACTTTGTTTCTTAAAACCTGTTCTTTCTCATCTAATATCTGTACGGGCTTTTCCTCATAGCTCAAATCTTCATTAAGCTCCACTGGTTGTGTTGATAGCACATGAGTAGCATCGGGTATATACTTCCTCAACACTGATACATGGAATACATTATGTATCCTAGACATTTCAACAGGTAAGGCTAGTCTATATGCCACCGATCCAACTCTTTCTAATATCTCATAAGGCCCAATATATCTAGGACCCAACTTTCCTTTCTTGGCAAATCTTAGAATTCCTTTCCACGGTGATAACTTCAAAAACACTTTGTCTCCAATCTCGAATTCAAGATCTTTTCTTCTGTTGGCCGCATAGCTCTTTTGACGGTTCCTAGCTGCTTTAAGATTGACCTTAATCAGTTCTACCTTTTCTATTGTAACTTGCACAATTTCTGGTCCAACTAACTTTCTTTCACCCACCTCTCCCCAACAAACTGGGGTTCTGCACGGTCTACCATATAGTGCTTCATAGGGAGCCATCCCAATACTCGCTTGATAACTGTTGTTATATGCAAATTCCATCAAAGGTAAATGCACATCCCAGTTACCTTGAAACTGTAACGCACAGGTTCTCAGCATATCTTCCAAAGTTTGAATGGTCCGCTCAGATTGCCCGTCGGTCTGAGGGTGAAACGCAGTACTGAACTGTAGCTTGGTTCCCAATGCGTTTTGCAAACTTCCCCAAAATTTGGAAGTAAACCTAGGATCTCTGTCTGATGTCACCGTTACAGGTACACCAAACTGACTCACGATTCTGTCCACATACAGTTGTGTTAACCTGTCTAAAGTGTAGGTCGTTTTAACTGGTAAAAATCGTGCCGTTTTTGTTAACATGTCCACGATCACCCAAATTCCATTAACTCTTGCTGATGTTCCGGTAATCCAAACAGAAAGTCCATAGTAACATGCTCCCATTTCCACTCGGGAATAGGGAGTGGATTCAATAATCCTGCTGGCTTTTGTCGTTCAGGCTTAACCTGCTGACAAATTAAACATTTTGCTACAAATTCCGCTATTTCTCTTTTCATACCTGGCCACAAATAGAATTTCCTCAGCGTCCTGTACATCTTGGTACTGCCTGGGTGCATAGCATACGCCGAACTATGAGCCTCTTCTAGTATCATATGTTTAATCTCTTCATCTTTTGTTACATATATCCTGCCCTGTTTCAATAATACACCATCAGGTCTGAGCTCAAAGTCTGTTCTCTGCTGAGCCTTCACCTCTTCCACTAACTTACTAATTATAGGATCAGCCATTTGCCTCTTTATAACTTCATCTACTAGTTTAGGTTTCAACTGGAAATGTGCTAACAATGCTCCTGTTCCAGTTACTTCCAAACTAGCCACACCAAAGCTCAATTCCTTGAGAAGGGAATTTGGGAGGGAGTGTGCACAAGATTTGAACGGTTCAAACTTATTCACCACATTATCTACGATTTTAGTCCATTGATGAGCTAGTAGAGGGACCTAATGAACCTACAGATCATGAGCTCCAACGATCCGAGATTAACTGGCCAAACTCTTTAACCTAGTTAACCAACATTCGTTAACTAACGGGACACTCCACTAAAGCTCGTAGCTGCACTCTCCTCACTGTAGATATATTTGTGTCCATTTGATATAACTGTCATCGATAAGTCAATCCTTCACAGGTTGTTCATAACTTCAGCTAGGTCAAATACCGATTTACCTCTGAGTTACATCTTTTCTCCTTAAGTACCATTGTCTCTCTAATGAACAATTGATTTAGGATCTAATCACTAAATCCATTCCTTCTCGGGCTAGTGAGAGGATGGGGCCCCTTGTTCAAGTCCTGGGAACAACACTTAAGAGAACAACCTCTCTTCTATCCCTAAGTTGGGTAGGAGTGAATTCCGTCTTGCAAATTCTATGTCCCAAACTATGTACCTGGTCTTATCCTTGAAATTGGAGGAATATTGAGCAGCGCTATTGAGCTTACTCTCACCTATGCAGATCAAGGGATAATTCTGAATAAACAGGAGTTCATAGATAGCTCAAGATTCAGGTCAAGTTATCTAGGTCATCGATAAGTGAAATTAATCAGTGTTAATCGTAAACGGTGTTAATATGTAACAGTGATTATTTCAGGGTCAGTCTTACACAATTTCATTATATAGAATACCCCCGCTCACATGTCTTTACATGAGCAAATCAGGATCACTTCATTTATGACACTTTACAACATTTGTAACAATCATGAAGCGGGCCGTATTGAATAGTGTCTCCAGGAAGAGGTACCCAACCTGATCCATGTACTATAGACTATTGAGGCTACTTACTCGAACTTGATCCTGTTTATGTCTCCACATAAAGTCCAAGTACTCATGATAGTAGCCAAGGGTTCGTAGTTTAATTGGATTTAGAGTTTAATAAATAATTAATTCACTTGAATAACTTCATATGTACTAAAATTCATCTATTTACAAAAACTACGAGTTTTAGGACATACAACCCAACAGAGTTGTTATATTTCGATAGAGCTACTATGCGTTGAAGGTATCACCATGCGCTGAAGGTGTCACACGCGTTGGAAGGGAAGTTGGAACTTGGCGGGGAAAAGTTGTATTTGACCTACCATGCATTGGTAAGGTTACTATGCGTTGGAGAGTGGCTATATGCGTTGGACTGCAGTTATGCGTTAAAGGTTCCCATGCGTTGAAGGCAGTTGTGTGTGGATGGTTGTTGTGGGCGTTGGAGGTAGGTTGCGTCGAGGGTGCTATGCGTTGGTGTGTTGGTGAAAAGTCTGCGCCGGCCAGCTTATTTTAAAAAGGAATGGAAGTGGAGGTTAAGTCGGCAGCATATATATATGAGTGGATCAAATATTTAATCATTTTAGACACTTTCTAGAGGTCGAGTCGATTCCAGTTTTTCAAGCAAACAACGAGGGAAGGTAGAAGAAGGTGTTCATGTCGAATTCGAGTGGAATTCTATTCGTTTTGGTGGTGTAACTAAAGCTGGAACAGGAAGTTTGATTGTGGTCGTGAAATCCAAGCATGGTCTATTCATTAGAGAAGTGCGAGTTGAGGAAGTGGAAGATGAGGCTGAAATTTTGAAGTTAGTAAGTTAACTCAATTTCTAACCATTTCTATGAAGGATGTTTGAGTTAGATTTGAAAGGAAACATGTAAAATTGTAGGTGGAAGTGATTGCTATTGCTTTGTTGGGCAATTAAGAGCAACTGGGTGTCATTTAAGAATATCTCTCAAACAGAGAAGAATCATGCTTTGAAATTTCGAGTTAAGTTAGAGAACCTATTCCTTTACAAGTTTGTAGAAGGGAAGGAGTTCTGAATTTAGTTGGAAATGCGATTTTTATCAGGTAGAAGTGAGAACAAAAAGAAAGGAAGAAACTGTGGCTGTCGGGTGTCGCTAGTATTGCAGTATCGCTGAGTAATTGAAGAGTAAGTAGCGAGACGAGTGTCGCTGGGGCGCAGGGGGGTTTTTCGTCTCACAAATCTTGCTGGATCTCGCTAGGTCTCGCTTCTCAGGTAAATCTTGCTAGTCTCGCTTATCCTGGTGTCGCTAGTGCCGTGTCCTGTTGTGTGTTTTCGCTAGTAATCTCGCTAGAAATGTGGAATCTCGCTGGTAATCTCGCTAGTGATACAGAATCTCACTTATTATGATTACTTTGGGAAAAAAGAGAGTCTCGGTGATGAAACATGATTAGAGTTTAATTATGCACACTTAATGATCATGGAAAGGAAGTTTAAGGAAAGCTTAACGTGAGAAATGTGTATTTACAGGCCAAGGAGAGCTAGGAAAGGCATATAATCCGCTTAGGGCCTAAGGACAAGTTGTGAGTGACACATTTCTTTCTTCAAAAATAATTTTATTGAAAATGTTTAGTTCGGTTTTCTGATTAAATATGGCACTGTGATGATTTGTTTTCGAAAAGCATGATGTTTGATTTTATTGTTCACAAGGCATGTTATATGTTTCCTGCAAGGTGTCGAAAAGCATGTTTGTGAAATGTTATTGACTAAAGATCTGTCTGATTCTCTATGAAAGATTTTCATATGAAATATTTATATAAATTACTGGTTTCTAAATGTTTTAGAGGAGGCTCAATGCTGAAGGACGAGAGAAGACATGTGAGTTTCCCCGGGACCTAGTACTGAAGGATTGAGAAGGTACTTGGGCAACCCGTGATATTCGTATGTGCACATAGAGGTTGTGATGTTGGGTGTGTTGAGCCTTGCTCCACTCCAACTAACGTTGTTTTCGACGTTGAGTGCGTTGAGTTTTGCTCCGCCTCAACTAAGGTTGTTTTCGACGTTGAGTGCGTTGAGTTTTGCTCTGCCTCAACTAAGGTTGTTTTCGACATTGGGTGCGTTGAGTCTTACTCTGCCCTGACCACGGAAAAATTTAAAACAAAAGAAGACTTGATGCGTTGTAGACTATTTTATTGAATCTGATTGGAAATGATGTTTTAAATGTGAATTCATGTGATTTGATTAAGTGGTTGGAAAGTATGATTTTACAGAAATGATGATTTGGATCCATGTTTTACGTATATGGTGTTGTAATGATTGTAACATGCCTATTTTCGAAAAAAAGATAATTTTACAAAACAAGTCACTCACGAGGCTTCTAACTCACGCTTTCCATGTTTTCTTTTCCACCCAGGTAGCGAGGACGTTCCTGATGCTTAGCCTACTCCAGCTCGCCTTGCCTAAGCTTCGAGTTATCAGAAAATAGTCACATTTGAGGAGTTGTATGTGTATATAACCTTATACAGGTGGCATGTAGACCTAGTTGTACATATGTTGGGATGTGAGATGGGATGTTGTATAAGTATATTGTGGATATGTTGAAAGTTTAATTATATAAACATAAGTTCTTGTAGTTCTGGTTGTATGAGGGGATATGTATTTTATGTTTTGTCAAGATTATTCAGGTACAGATGGACAGTATTCGTCACAAGAGGAGTGATGTTTACTGTCCTCACATCTCCTCTCGGGTTGAGTAGGGTAATCTAGGAGGGGGTGTGACATACATCCACTTTCCTAAGCGCCTCTTGGAATTTCGATTAAAAAATCTCCTTTGACTCTTTCCACGGATGAGAGCCGAACCACTACCTTGCTCCTTTTTTTTTCGAGTTCAAGAGCAAACTCGATCCTTTCCACGGGTTAGGATCCAACCGTTACAATATTCTTAAAGTTTTAAATCACACACTGAAACTCTCTAAAAAGAGTAGATGTACAAATTTGAACTCACAATACTCAATTCTCACAATACAATGAAAGCATCTCTCTAGAATAAGATGAAAAGAAAGAAATTTGAAAGCTTGGAGAGAGAGCAACAATGGTGACCTTTTTCAATTTTTGAGGATTGTAAAGTTGTAAAAGTTGGAAAAACTTTTTGGAGAAGATGAAGTGTTTAAAAAGAAATGAAAATGAGTGAAAACCAAATTAATTTGGACCATTAGTTCTTTGTATAAGAAAATTGAATGGTGGAGATTTAAACTCAACTAGCCGTTAGACACAAACATATAATAATATTAAATTAATCTTTTTAAAAAGTAGCTGTTAGACACAAACATATATAATAATATTGAATTCATCTTTTTTTTTTTTTAAATTCATTTTCTTTTTAACATCAATCCAAAAATAAAAAAACCCACCAATTTTCACTTCTCCATTGCTCCAAGTGATACCTTTCAATTTGTCCACTTTGATTAAAATAATCTGCCACGTCATCAACTCGGGATTTTTCCATTAAGCTTGTTTTGGTCATATCTTCTTCGTTTGAACTCCGATTTGAGTGATTCAAATTGCATTGGAACCGTTGTTCCAAACTCCACACAATAGACACTTCAAAACACTCAAATGGTTAAAAAATAAAATCAGGTTTGTTATCGTCAAAACAATAATTAATCAATCAATTAAAATTAATTAATATTAGATTAAGGGCCAAAAAGCCAACAATCTCCCCCTTTTTGATGATGACAAACAACTCAAGAAAAATGAAATCGAAAGTGTTGTGCGATATAAAATATGAACTTAAATCGCAATCAACACACATACATAATTTTAATTCAATTGTAAACAAATGATTTATTTCAATAACAACAATTTACAATTCAATAGCAACAAAAATATTCAATACTAACATACTTTCATTTTTAGCAACAAAGATATTCAATACTAACATACTTTTATTTTTCTTATTACCTCTCCCCCTTTTGGAATCAATCAAAAAGAGCAATTAAGAAAAATAAGCAATGACATGAAAGTTTTCCTTAAAAAACATGAACACATAATTTTGGAATTCTTCTCCTATCAACATGTCCTCTAAAAGAAATACAACAAACAACATTGTAAATTTAAGAGACATCACAAAGTATCAACCAAGCTCAAGATACAAACCAAATTCACATATTTCTCCCCCTTTTAAAATCAATTGAATACTCCCTCTTAATAAGGGACAAAAAGACATTTAACACATATCAACTTGAGGGTAGAAATATCAATTAAATTTTTAAATTAAAATTTATTGCAAAGATAATTACTCCCCTTAAAATGATAAACAATATGCATAACTCCCCCAAAGAGGATGAACTATATATATAAGAGGGACACACAACAATAAACCAATATGTAGGAATCAATTTCATTTTAACATGAAATTCATATATAAATTAAGTGAAAAGCTCCCCCTAAAAATATGAATTCTATAATAATATATAGTAAGATAGGAAATCAAGATGCATCACAACGAATGATACCAAGTTCAAGCCTATTTTTGCAAAAACTTTCTTCATTCAAAGGCTTGGTAAAAATATCCGCTAATTGATTATTAGAACTCACAAATTCAAGAGTAATATGACCATTTTGTACATGTTCTCTAATAAAATGATGTCTAATATCAAAAATATGCTTAGTCCTAGAATGATGTATAGGATTTTTAGTCAAATTAATAGCACTAGTATTGTCACAAAATGTAACGACCTAACCCCTTAATAACTAACTCGTCGCTACAACATGCATGGACATTTATATAAATACGTTGGGACAAGGAGACATGATATCATCCACTTCCAATAAATGCAGTTTAGTTTATAAGACGGCTAAATTCTTGAAAGTTTATTAAACCAACATAAAATAGTAAAAACACTTTAGCGGGGTACCCCTTAAATTGTTAGGCAAAATCCCAAGAAAAGAACTGAAATAACCAAAAACAATTAACCAATGGTTTAATGAATGCAATTACAACTACCCTAGACTAAGGTGCGGAAGCAGTGTGATGGTCCCATGGTACGATCACGGATTTCCTCGGCCATGCTGGGCCACCATACTCCTTACCTAAAAGAAAAACATAGAAGAAGGGTGAGTAAACATACTCAGTAAAAGACCCACTACTGGGCCTAGCTGTTACCCCTTTTTGTCGTGTGCGCCCGTGTACCCGGCATAAGCATAAGCGTAGGCATAAGCATAGGAAGCGCCCCGAGGGTACGCATTGACTATAATTGTAACATGAACATAGGTGGTGATCCCAAGGGACACCCTTCGTAGCATAGTACATTAGGGGTACGGGACACGACAATAGGGCAACCTGTAACATGTCATGGCATAACTAATTTATAGCAGAGATTCGCAGAGTCACAAGCACATAAGCATAAGAACGTTACTTACAATACAAACTTAGCATGCCTAAACAATCATAGCAACAACATCCGAGACAAAAGTTCATAACGACATTCAATAGCCAACAACACCATTAGACAGTAGGCATCACTAAAACTCGGTAGTAAGCCCCTTACCTGCGAGAGCGAGACTGGAGCGATACTGAGCGATACCGAGCGCTACCAAGCGAGACAGCGAGACTCAGCGAGGCAGCGACTTCCCTACAATGCGGCAACGCGCTACGAAGGCTGTGACAATGCGTCGCGGAGAGGACAGGAGACGCGGCGATGAAGACAGACGATGCGTCGTGGAGAGGACAGGTGACGCGACGATGAAGACTGATAACTTGTAGAAATACAAGTTATTATAGTCACTATTTGATTTAATTAGAGTAACTTTGGAGCTAAACGCATGATTTTGGTAGTTGAATGATGAAAAATGTATCACCATGCGTTGACACTATTTACAAAAGAAAATGCCTGAAAAACGATGAGCTTTTCTGTTCCTAATGCAAGGTTAAGAAGAAAAGAAGCGCAAACAACCAAGTACGAACAGACGAAGCTGCTGCGAGAACAAGTGGAAACCCATGCGTCGAGCCTATGCATTGAGCCCATGCGTTGAGACCATGTGTCGAGAAATAGTAGACACAGACGCATGCTCAAACAACTGTCATGTCATTATGAAAAAGAACAACACCCAATCAGATCATGGCAGAACAAATAGGCTGACAATCTGAAAATTCTATGCAGCGTGGCTGAAATTTAATGCACAAGGTGTCAGGACATCATGATATCAACTTTTTAATGCCTATAAATAGTCCAAAAGCTTCTCCAAGAAGAGGAGGAAGAGAGACCAGTTCAGGAGGCGAAAGCTCTGCACAATTTCTCCCTCACCATAACCAGCCTCCATCTCGAGCTCTTCTAAGAGAAAGATTCTGAGCACCTTCAGAGTCGTCTCCCAGTGAGTGAGAATCTCCACCCTATGGAATCTATGTATCAGATAGCAACCATCTCAAGCCTCCATGAAGCAAGACGTTGCCAGTGGCGGCTTGAGGTCGTTCATTTCTGTTTTATTTCCATTTCTCTCCTTCTTGCTTATATTTTTTAATGACATTCGAGAGAATGATTTATTTTCTTAATATGAGTTTGATTGACTATCATCTTCCATCTATTTCCGTATTAAATACTTTACAGCATGCTGTCTAAAATGCTAAATGAGTTAGATGTTAAAAGTTAGTTTGTCTTGAGCAATTCTAAGTATGTTACATCTTGATTAATGCATATCTTTAGCTTGCATAACTTTGTCTGACAAACAAATGTAGTAAGCATGACTGTCGAGCTTGAGAGAGTGGATAGTTAATCTTTAGCATTAATTAAGACTAGATGAGTTACAGAGATGTAGTTCATCTTTTGCCAATGCAAACTTACCATGCGTCTTAGAGATAAGATTAATGTGGCGTCGAAACATCGAGAGATGGATTCACAAACGCAGTTTGTAGGTATGTAATTGTACTTAGAAAGTTTAGGTAACAACGAGCTCTTGCGTTCAACTCTACTTTTACCGCATGGTTCCATTCATTCTCAACGCATGCTACCTGACACTAAATTACATATGACTACCGATCGCCGCGTCCACTTCATCGTTAGTTATAGGAAATTTGATTCATTCTTTATGTATAGTTTTACACATATAATCACAAATGCACATATTACATGTATAGTTCACCGCATAGTGAAACATCTAATCTCAACGCCTAGTTATTACAAATCCCTGCGTTCGACCCTGGACTCACCAGGAAACCTATAAATGCTTATACTTAGGTCTTTATAGGAAAACTTGCTTAATCATGATCTCATCTAGAGTAATTCTCGACGCATCCTTGTACGGAGATAATAAATCTATTTTTGTGCAACGAGCTAAGAAATTCAATTTAATTCAAATAGAAATTTAAACAAACAAAGACTGACGATGCGTCGCGGAGAGGGCTGAGACGCTGCGGCACAGACTATGACGATGCCGCAACGCTAAAAACTGCGATCAAGGCGGTACTGTGAGGGCTGGAGCGCTGCGACTGAGTGACGGGGGAGTTGTGAGAAAATGGTTGACGAAGGGTGACTCGAGAGAGGAAAAAGACTGCCTTTTCTTTTCTGCCTCCTTTTCCTTTCTTCCCTTCTCTTAAAAACGCCCCACGGTCAAAATTCATCCGGGGATCTTTCCCTCAACCGAACGCGCTGAAACCTCCTACTGACCATGGACTTCCAAACCCCCTTCACGCTCCCTCCACTGCAAGATTCTTTTAAAATTATTATTATTATTAATATTACTTACTTACTTATTTATTTATTTATTATTTTTTTTTTAAAAGAACTTAAAGGGAGAAAAGTGATTTACCAAAATTTGGGCCGTTACACAAAATATGGGCACACTATCAAATTTTAATCCAAAATCACAAAGAGTTTGTTTCATCCAAAGAATTTGTGCACAACAACTAGCAACCGCAATATATTCCGCTTCAGTAGTCGATAAAGCAACCGAATTTTGCTTTTTACTAAACCAAGATACTAAGGAACTACCAAGAAATTGGCAAGTCTCACTAGTACTCTTACGGTCAAGTAAGCTACCGGCAAAATCCGCATTGGAATAACCTACCAAATTAAACTCAACATTTCTAGGATACCACAAGCCTACATCAATAGTTCCAAGCAAATATTTAAATATTCTTTGAACGGCATGCAAATGTGATTCCTTAGGACAAGATTGAAATCTAGCACAAAGACACACTAAACATAATATCGGGTCTACTAGCGGTCAAATAAAGTAAAGATCCAATCATACCTTGATAAATCTTTATGTCCACACATTTACCTTTTTCATCTTTGTCAAGCTTAGTGGTAGTGCTCATAGGAGTTTTTGCAATTTTACCTTCATTGAATTTGAATCTCTTGAGAAAATCCCTTGTGTATTTCTCTTGACTTATGAAGATGTCATCCTTAAGTTGTTTGATTTGGAGCCCAAGGAAGAAACTAAGTTCTCCCATCATACTCATCTCAAACTCACTATGCATACACTTAGAAAATTCTTCACACAAAGATTGATTAGTAGAACCAAAAATAATATTATCCACATATATTTGCACTATAAGCATATCATTTTCTTTAACCTTAATAAAGAGAGTATCAATTTTTCCCATTCTTAAAGTCATTCTTAAGTAGAAAATTACTAAGCCTATCATACCAAGCTCTTGGAGCTTGTTTTAAGCCATAAAGAACCTTTTCAACTTATAAACATGACTAGGCAATTCAAAAATTTCAAAGCCCGGTGGTTGTTCTACATAAACTTCCTCGAAAATATAACCATTTAAAAATGCACTTTTTACATCCATTTGATACAAAATGAAATTATTATAAGAGGCAAAAGCAAGCAACATTCTAATAGCTTCTAATCTAGCAACTGGTGCAAAGTTTCTTCATAATCTATACCTTCTTCTTGGCTACCTTGAGCTACAAGTCTAGCTTTATTTCTAATGATATTTCCATGTTCATCCATCTTGTTTCTAAAAACCCATTTAGTCCCAATTATAGAAGCATTAGAAGGCCTAGGACTAATTCCCAAAAATTATTCATTTCAAATTGATTTAATTCTTCTTGCATAGCTAAAATCCAAAACTCATCACATTCGGCATCCTTAAAACTTTTAGGTTCAACTTGAGAAACAAAAGCAAGATTACTAAATAAATTGAGAGAAGAACGAGTTTTCACACCTTGTTCGGGATCACCAAGAATCAAATCCTTGAGATGGGATGGAGCATATCTCCATTCTTTGGGCATAGATGAAGAACCATCTTCCTTCTTTTCATTGATGCTCACTTCTTCCATACTTGGAACAATTTCTTTGCCTTTTTCACTTACAAGTAAATCTTCCAATCATTTTCTAAATCATCACTATAAATACTCATTAGAAACAATATTACAAGATTCATCAAACACAACATGCATAGATTCCTAAAGAACTAAAGTTCTCTTATTGAAAACTCTATAAGCTTTACTAGTAGAGGAATATCCAAGATACCAACATCCATCTTAGAATCAAATTTTCCAAGTTTTTCTTTATTGTTCAAAATAAAACATTTACAACCAAAAACTTTGAAATACCCAATATTTGGAATTTTGTCATGCCAAAGCTCATAAGGAGGTTTATCTAAAGATGGTCTAATTAAAACTCTATTTAAAACATAACAAGCGGTGTTAACGGCTTCCACCCAAAAATATTTAGGTAAACCATACTCATGTAACATTGACCTAGCAAATTCTTGCAAAGGACGATTTTTCCTTTCAACCACACCATTTTGTTGAGGAGTTCTTGGAGAGGAAAAATTATGAGAAGAACTATTTTCTTCACAATAAGCTTTAAAAGCATCATTATCAAATTCTCCTCCATGATCACTTCTAATTTTAAAGATAAAAAATTCTTTTTCATTTTGAACTCTTTTTGCAAAACTAATAAAATTTTTCAAAGCATCATTCTTATGTTTTATCATCAAAACCCAAGTAAATCGTGAAAAATCATCAACTATCACGAATGCATAATAGTTCCCTCCAAAGCTAGCAATTCTAGAAGGACCAAATAAGTCCATGTGTAATAGTTGTAGGGGTCTAGTAGTAGAGATCATATTTTTAGACTTGAAAGAGGACTTAGTTTGCTTACCCATTTGACAAGCATCACAAACTTTATCCTTTTCAAATTTAAATTTGGGAAGACCTCTAACCAATGAATTCTTGGAAACATTTGAAATTAAGTGCATGCTAGCATGTCCTAATCTTCTATACCATAACCAAGAATCATCATGCAAAGCCGAAAGACATTTGTCACTAATAGGGCAATCATTCAAATCAATAGTGTATACATTTCCATCTCTATTTCCAACGAACAAGATTTTTCTATCACTAGCATTTTCAATGATACAATTCTTTTTATCAAAAAAAATTCTAAATCCTTTATCACATAATTGACTAATACTAAGTAAATCATGCTTTAAACCATCAACTAAAAGCACATTTTCAATAAAAATAGAAGACTCATTACCTATATCACCCTTACCAATTATTTTACCTTTCTTGTTGTCACCAAAGGTTACCATGCCTCCATCCTTTCTAGAGAAAGAAATAAACTTGGATCGGTCTCCGGTCATGTGCCTTAAGCAACCACTATCCAAGTACCATCTATTTTTCTTGGAGGCTTTCAAACAAACCTACAGACAAAAATTTCAAGTTTGATTCTTTGGTACCCATACTTGTTTTGTAAATAGGTGATTTTTAGTAGATATGAAGTTATTCAAGTGAATTAATTATTTATCAACTCTAAATCCAATTAAACTACGAACCCTTGGCTACTATCATGAGCACTTGGACTTTATGTGGAGACATAAACAGGATCAAGTTCGAGTAAGTAGCCTCAATAGTCTATAGTCATGGATCAAGTTAGGTACCTCTTCCTGGAGACACTATTGAATACGACCCGCTTCATGATTGTTACAAATGTTGTAAAGTGTCATTAAATGAAGTGATTCTGATTTGCTTATGTAGAGACATGTGAGCAGGGGTATTCTACATAATGAGATTGTGTAAGACTGACCTTGAAATAATTACTGTTACATATTAACACCGTTTACGATTAACACTGATTAATTTCACTCATTGATGACCTAGATAACTTGATCTGAATCTTGAGTTATCTATGAACTCTTGTTTATTCATAATTATCCCTTGATCTACATAGGTAAGAGTAAGCTCAATAGCACTGCTCAACATTCCTCCCATTTCAGGGATAAGACCAGGTAGATAGTTGGGAACATAGAATTTGCAAGACGGAATTCACTCGTACCCAACTTAGGGATAGAAGAGAGGTTGTTCTCTTAAGTGTTGTTCCTAGGATTTGAACAAGGGGCCCCATCCTCTCACTGGCCCGAGAGGGAATGGATTTAGTGATTAGATCCTAAATCAATTGTTCATTAGAGGGACAATGGTACTTAAGAAGAAAAGATGTAACTCAGAGGTAAATCGGTATTTGACCTAGCTGAAGTTATGAACAACATGTGAAGGATTGACTTATCGATGACGGTTATATCAATTGGACACAAATATATCTACAATAAGGAGAGTGCAGCTATGGGCTTTAGTGGAGTGTCTCGTTAGTTAACGAATGTTGGTTAACTAGGTTAAAGAGTTTGGCCGGTTAATCTCGGATCGTTGGAGCTCATGATCTGTAGGTCCATTAGGTCCCTCTACTAACTCATAAATGGACTAAAATCTTAGATAATATGGTGAATAAGTTTGAATTGTTCAAATCTTGGCTTAA
This sequence comes from Citrullus mucosospermus, assembly GCA_030954485.1. Taxonomy (NCBI): domain Eukaryota; kingdom Viridiplantae; phylum Streptophyta; class Magnoliopsida; order Cucurbitales; family Cucurbitaceae; genus Citrullus; species Citrullus mucosospermus. The sequence goes on from CM062057.1 coordinate 22,035,549, forward strand.
GGAATAAAAGTCAGATATATGCGATATATCGATGTTTAATTACGAATTAAACGTACAAATAGAGTTAATTATAATATTTAAATATAATTTAAATATTAATCATATGAATAGGGATTCATATCGGTTTTTTTTTTTGTTTAGAAAAATCGGGACAAGTGGGAAAAGTAATATTATTTTATTATTTAATATGAAAATAATATGAAAATAATATTTAATTAATTAAATATTACATTAATTTTTATTTAATTATTTAATTATATTTTTGAAATTAAAAATCAATTTTAATTCAATTTTGGAAATTCATTGAAAATTGATTTTAAAATTGATTTTTGGAGATTGGATTTTCCCACTAACTAAGCTAGGAGTTTGGTTGTCTTCTTCACAATTAACCAACAAATTAACCATTTTGTGTTGTCAAATTTTGATGCAATTGGATTGCATGTGATTCTTTAATAAATAGAGATGATTTTGACATAAAAATGGGTAAGAATTTTGTGAAATTAAGGGTTAATTTTGCAAAATTCCATCCATTGTTCAACTTCTTCCCAACCTTCATTCTTTCTCAAATTCACCACAAATTTGGATCCCACCATCCAATCTAAGCCTAGAGAATAGTAGAGAAGACTCTTGTGGTGGTCTACAACCAAGTGGTGCTGAAATTCATCAAGAATTGAAGGAGAATTTGGAGCTTCAAGGGTAAGTGTTCTTGAAACTTTGGTTTTTCTTCTCAATTGCATGTTTAATCCTCTAAATTGAGCATCTTAGAGTGAAAATTGATCAAATTAACTTCTGCTGCATGCTCATTTATCCATCATTACAAACTTTGGGATCCATTTCATTTTTGCATTTGCATTAAAAGCATTGGATCTAGACAAGTAACAAAAATAAGATTTATGTCCATACTTGCCATAAGAAAAACAAACAAGATTATGCAAGGATCTATCTTTCAAGATAAATTTGTGCACTTTACTTTTCTTGGAGAAATTCTCTTTTGGAGTATTGTAGAACCTTGCTCTTTGAGAAAAATTTCTTCTTGAAGAAGTATTATGAGCATACTTAAATTTAAAGCACTTAGGTCTAATATGACCTTCAACACCACAATTGATAAGCACTTGAAAAGTGCTTATTATTCTCTCAAATTAAGGGAGTTTTATATTAGATTTCACTTGTTTGCTAGTGATTTTCAGGTTAAAACGAGGAAAATTAGAAGAAACGACTGAAAGATCAAAACCGAGCAAGAATATGGAGAAAAAGTACTGAAAAACGTATCCTTGCTTGAAACGCATGGTGCGCTGCGGCGCTAAGGCAGCGCTGCCGCGGCATTGAGGCAGAAACGCATAACCATGGATGCAGAGCAACAAGCGGCGCTGGGAAGGCGCTGCTTCGACGCATACTTGGTGAACGCAAGACAGCGTCGCAGCGCTGGGACGGCGTTGCCGCGACGCTAAAACCCGAGAGCAACTTAATTTTGGTCGCAACGCTAGCGCAGCGCCAGCGTTAATTTAAACGCAAGTTTTATATTTTAGGTTAAATTTTGGGCGGCCAAACTCTATAAATTTAGGGGGTTTTCAGCAGCCAAAGAGGGGGGAAGAAATATCAAGAAGATCAAGAAAGTTGCAGAACAAGAGAACGATCCGAAAAGGTGAGAATTAAGCTAGAGTTCCAAGAGTGAGTTAGCCACAAGGAAAAGGAAAAGAGTTCGAGATAGTTTTGGTGCCCTTCGAAGTCCGACGCGAGAGCCAAGGAGTTCGTGACGGTGCTGCCTCAATCAAGAACCTCTTTTCAGTAGAGTTTCCCCATTCTTTACACTCTTTCTTTGATTCTTTTTTATCAATATGTTGCTTTACACTATGAGTGGCTAAACTCTTTAGTTTTAGGGTTTTTGATGAATTGTTTGTGAACTCATGATAATTTTGTAGACTCATGGTTTTGTTCAAATAAATATGCTTTTCATTGTTATTGTGTTTAATTCTTGAAGATTGGCCACCTTCACATGTTAGATTAGATGTATGATCGAGAGATTATATATTTAGTTTGATCTATAACAATGAATCGTTGTTAATCTATCACGAGAGTAGTTAGGTTTACAATGAAAGTTGCTAAAGACTAATTTTAATGCCATGTAATTTTGTATTGGTTTTAAGAGATTAACTATCAATCAAGTTGCATGAGAAAGAGTTGTCTTTGAGAGAAGATAACTTGGAATTAAGTTTCTAGACTTAGGCATAAGAATTAAATCCATGAAATCCATAATTTTGTATGATGAAACGAACAAGGATTTGAAACCCTAGAACTCTCTTTGACTCTTGCAATTCTCCCTTTGATATTTTCTTGCTTGATTTTTCTTTTTCCCAAAAACAAAAATTTGAATTCCAATCCTCAAATAAAATTGATTCAACTCTAGAATAGCTAAATAACTTAAACCTTCCCAATTGGGTCTCTAGTGGAAACGATACTCGGACTTAACCGTTTTATATTATAACTTGACTCGTACACTTGCGGTTAACACACAAATGTGGCACATCAACAATTATGACATATAGGCGCAAAACTAAATTTTTAGCATTATTAGACACAACATTAGACATATTAGGCACAATAGATGATGCTTTAACAAATATAGTTTTAGAACTTGGAGTAGAGCATTCATCAATATAGCCTAAACCTCTTTTATCACCATAAGGCTTGCCTACTTCAATTATTTTGTCCAACCTTTAAGCACCTATTGTCAACTTTTTAATGGACTCTTTAGCTTTATCAAGCTCTTGTAAAGCATTTAATTCTTTTTCCTTAAGCAATTTAATCAAATAATCTTTCTCTTTTCTCACAACTATCATGCTCAAGAAATCTAACTTTATCAAGCAAAGCATTTTTCTCATCACAAACACAAGCATGCTTATCACAAGAGACCTTCATTTCATCAATTTGCACAACATGCTCATTATCTTTAAAACAAGCAATTTTGTCAAGTAAAGACTTATTTTCACTAGACAATGCATTGTATTTTTTTTTTTTTAAGCACAACATATTTAGAGCTAAGTTTTTCTAAACCATTTTGCATACTCTCAAAAGTTTCAAACAATTCATCGTAAGAAGGGGGTTCTAGATTTACCTCATCATCAAGTACATCATCTTTGTCACTATGAGCCATGAGGCAAATGCGTGCCACTTCTTCGTCACTTCCACTTTCACTTTCACTACTATCATCCCAAGTAGCCTTCATTGTCTTCTTCTTGGATTTCTTAGATGATTTAAGGAAAGGACAATCTGTTCTTATATGACCCAACTTTTTGCATTCATAACAAATCACCTCATCCTTTTTACTCCTCACCTTCTGACTCTCTTTGGGTTGATAGGTGTTTCTTGAATTGCTTCTTCCTCTTAATGAAATTTTTGTACTTACGTGAAAAATAGGCAATGTCATCTTCATCAAGGGCATCCTCATCTTCGGAGTCAACTTCGAAGGAGATTGTAACACCCAAACCCTAGATAATATACATACTTCTATATCTTTACCTAGGAGTGGGTGTTACCTAATCTGTATGCTATTATAACCCGTTAAACATGCATTTTTACATCATGATTAGCCAGTGAAATACTCAGCCTTACCACAGCTTTACACAAATTTCTTAATAAGATCACATCATAAACAAGATTTGAAAGACTGTTTAGAGTTTACAAACATGTCTAGTAACTCCTACAAGGGAAGGGGTTTACAGTTTATCCAATCTACAAAATTCTATTCTGGCACAGACGGTCTTGATGGTAGGCTAGGCACCCCGAACACGCTTGCTACCTGGAGAGAAATCATCAGAAAAACAATAATCTGTGAGCTACAATGCTCAGTGAGTGACTACTAAAAAAAAATAACATCAATAGAATTATAACTACATTCTTGAATACGAATTGCTTAATCATGCCTTATGTTACGTTTCTTTTAACTTGTAATTCATTGTCATTACATAAACGATAATCTTTTGCTTAGGCCTTTGTTGAGGCAGAGCGAACTCAACGCACCCAATGTCAATAAACCTTAGCTCCTTCTATTATGCTCATAAATCTAGCTGATCTCGGGTTGCCCGTGTACCTTCTCATGTCCTTTGGTACCAGGGTCCTTTGGAATTAATCACTCACCGTCTTTAAATCCTTAGGTGAGAGTTTCACATAAGTTAAGTACTAGGGCTGCCCATATGCCTTCTCATGTCCTTCAGAATTGGGTCCCAGAGAATTACTCACTCACCGTCATTAAATCCTTAGGTGAGAGTTTCACATAAGTTACATACCAGGGCTGCCCATATGCCTTCAACTAACCTTCAGCATTGGGTCCCAGAGAATCTTTCTAGAGCACTAACTTGCACATCACATTCATCATAATATAACAACAAACATGATACCTCAGCATTCATAAATACTAGGGCTACTCATATGCCTTCACCTATCCTTCGGCACTGGGTCCCATTCAAATACTTCTAGTGCACAGACATGCACAATACATTTATCATCATTTAACTAAAATCGTAATATTTCAGAATTCTCAGAACATTTATCTAGCAACTAGCTTGATAGAACTTAGGACATTAACTGATACATTGTCAAGCTTATCTCACATATAAGATATGTGCTAGTTTCATACATAGAAGTACACTTCAATTCATGCTTCAAAGATATTATTAAGCATATAGAAATAGAATTCAAGTTAAGCTTATCTCAAACCATAAAGTCACTCACGACTGATTCTGGGCTCCGAGCGGGTTATATGCTTTCCCTAGCTCCTCTTGCCCTGTAAACATACCTTTTTCGTGTTAGACATTTCTAATATTCCTTTTTATAATCTTTACGTTTGCTTAGATATCTTAGACATGGGTTTTCATCACTAATTTTCTTCTCTTATCATCATCAGTATGAGCGAGATTAAGAGGTTAAACTACTCATAACTATGCGGCACCAGCGATACTCAGCTTCGCAGGACTAGCGATATTACCTTCAAAGAGCGATACTAAGCGAGAGTCAGCGAGAGTTGTGAGACGCAATGGTCTCTGCGTTACCAGCGACACTCGTCTCGCTGATCACTCTCCAGCTCTTAGCGATACTCCTATCTTAGCGACCCCCGACGATTATTGTTCTTCTTCTTCCTTCTCTAATCTGTTCTCAAACTGCTAAACATCAAATCCAACCGAAATCAGATCCATCCTTCTTCTACAAACTTGTAAAGGAGTGAATTTTCTGACTTACCTCAAGGTCTCAAACCCCAACTCTTCTTCATTTGAGAACTATTCTCAAATAACTCTGGATTGCTACAAACGTTTTGCAGCTCAACTTCGATCACTTCTACCTTAGATTCAGCTCCCACGGCTCGTTTTTCTTCAAACTCTGATCAACACGAGGTCTAAGTAGCATTAGTCGAACTCTCCTTTCTTTGGTTAGCTTAGGATAAGATCACCTCGAGTTCTAGAATGTGCTTTTTAAAATGTTTAAATACTTAGTCCCCTTATATATATATCACCGACTTCAACTTTATTTCTTCTCTTTGTACTTAGTTATTCAATGAATACCTTCGGCGCAGCGCTTAGCAACGCATAGTCTCGACTGGGTGTGTTACAAATGCCCAACGCCCCATCGACGGATAGCCGACTAATGCATGGCTCTCTCGGTCACTCTTCTAATATACCAACGCATACCCATCATCAACGCATAGCAGCCTTTACGAACGCATAGGACACCTTCAAGGCATGATAACTCAACGCCTCGTGGCGTCCAACATATTCTCAACGCGTAGCCATACTAACGCATGGTCAACTCTTAGCCACTTTTGCTCCGACACTACTCAGCCAACTTTTCTAACTACTGCCCATTCATAATTTCTCCTTAACTTGCCAACTCACCAAATGTCAGGTAGGGGCTTACAGCATTTCTCTACCTCATTCCACCCGGCATTAAAGTCTCAAATGCATACTTCTATGCATTTGTTCGTTACCGCATCATACCATGCGTCTACCTTAGTTACGTACCATCATGCGGTTTACCTGTATCAAACGTTTCCTTCGTCTCTACCTTGCGTCCAACATGATTTTTCACTAACTATGCGTCCAACTTCATTTGATGAGGTTTCCTTTCTTTCCATAAGTCTTACTTCTTTCTTTTTTAGGCTCTTCCACGAAATGGTCTTAGAAAGAGGGTGTGACAGAGATAGTCTTTAATGCAATACTCTTTTTCTTTTTGGACTCATCCTCCAAGTGCTCCTTCATAGTGATCTCTGATAAGCACTTGAAAAGTGCTTATTATTCTCTCAAATTAAGGGAGTTTTATATTAGATTTCACTTGTTTGCTAGTGATTTTCAGGTTAAAACGAGGAAAATTAGAAGAAACGACTGAAAGATCAAAACCGAGCAAGAATATGAAGAAAAAGTGCTGAAAAACGCATCCTTGCTTGAAACGTATGATGCGCCGCGGCGCTAAGGCAGCGCTGCCGCGGCGCTGAGGCAGAAACGCATCAGCATGGACGCAGAGCAGCAACGCGGCGCTGGGAAGGCGCTGCTTCGACGCATACTTGATGAACGCAAGACAGCGTCGCGGCGCTGGGACGGCGCTGCCGCGGCGCTAAAACCCGAGAGCAACTTAATTTTGGTCGCAACCCTAGCGTCGCTGCGCTATGTGTCAACGCCGCGACGCCAGCGTTAATTTAAACGTAAGTTTTGTATTTTAGGTTAAATTTTGGGCGGCCAAACTCTATAAATTTAGGGGTTTTCAGCAGCCAAAAAGGGGGGAGAAATATCAAGAATATCAAGAAAGTTGCAGAACAAGAGAACGATCCGAAAAGGTGAGAATTAAGCTAGAGTTCCAAGAGTGAGTTAGCCGCAAGGAAGAGGAACAGAGTTCGAGATAGTTTTGGTGCCCTTCGAAGTCTGATGCGAGAGCCAAGGAGTTCGTGACGGTGCTGCCTCAATCAAGAACCTCTTTTCAGTAGAGTTTCCCCATTCTTTACACTCTTTCTTTGATTCTTTTTTATCAATATGTTGCTTTACGCTATGAGTGGCTAAACTCTTTAGTTTTAGGGTTTTTGATGAATTGTTTGTGAACTCATGATAATTTTGTAGACTCATGGTTTTGTTCAAATAAATATGCTTTTCATTGTAATTGTGTTTAATTCTTGAAGATTGGCCACCTTCACATGTTAGATTAGATGTATGATCGAGAGATTATATATTTAGTTTGATCTATAACAATGAATCGTTGTTAATCTATCACGAGAGTAGTTAGGTTTACAATGAAAGTTGCTAAAGACTAATTTTAATGCCATGTAATTTTGTATTGGTTTTAAGAGATTAACTATCAATCAAGTTGCATGAGAAAGAGTTGTCTTTGAGAGAAGATAACTTGGAATTAAGTTTCTAGACTTAGGCATAAGAATTAAATCCATGAAATCCATAATTTTGTATGATGAAACGAACAAGGATTTGAAACCCTAGAACTCTCTTTGACTCTTGCAATTCTCCCTTTGATATTTTCTTGCTTGATTTTTCTTTTTCCAAAAAAACAAAAATTTGAATTCCAATCCTCAAATAAAATTGATTCAACTCTAGAATAGCTAAATAACTTAAACCTTCCCAATTGGATCTCTAGTGGAAACGATACTCGGACTTAACCGTTTTATATTATAACTTGACCCGTACACTTGCGGTTAACACACAAAAGTGTCACATCAAGTTGTTGGTGCCTTTGCCAGGGATCCAAAGAACGGTTTTTTGTTATTTAATATTCATAAGAATTGATAGATCTTAATTTGAGGTGTATATTATTTGATTGTTTATTTGTTTTTGTTTTATTTGATTTTTTTATTTAGTTTATTTTATATAATTTTTTTATTTTTATTTTTATTTATTATTGTTAGTCTATGCCTCGAGATAATACTAACCTCCTCCCTCTTGATCCCGAGATTGAAAGGACGTGTAGAAGAAATTTAAGAGCTCAACTTAATCAAACTACGGAGATGACGGAGGAGATATCTAAGGCAATTAGAGACTACTTTCAACCTACGTTACCGGCAAGTCAACCCAGAATAATGAATGTGCCTATCAATGTCAACAATTTTTAGTTGAAACCGAGGTTGATCCAAATGGCTAGAGAGCTAGCCTTTAGAGGAAGAACTAATGAAGATCCTCACAAGCACTTACGATCCTTCTTGGAGATATGCGGGACGATAAAGATGAATGGTGTTTCGAATGATGCAATTAAACTAAGACTATTTCCTTTTTCTTTGCAGGACTGTGCTAAGGATTGGTTGGAAACCATACCTCCGGATAGCATTACAACATGGGAGATCTTAGCTCAAGCTTTCTTGAACAAATACTTTCCACCGGCTAAATCTCAAAAACTAAGGACAGAGATTGGAACATTCCGCCAACTCGAGGATGAACAATTATATGAGGCTTGGGAGAGGTATAAGGATCTCTTGAGAAGATGCCCTCAACATGGGTATCCGGATTGGTTGCAAATTCAACTTTTCTACAATGGATTAGCAAGCTCCACCAAATCCATCTTAGATGCAACCGCCGGAGGGTCAATTTTTTCAAACAATGCTCAAGAAGCCTATACCATATAGAAGACTTGGCCAATACATCCTACAATTGGCCATGTGAACGGTCTTCTTCAAACATCCCAAGAGCCACCGGATTATATGAAGTTGATGAGGTAAATTCTCTTAAAGCTCAAATGGCTTCTCTTACTAATGCTCTTTCTAAATTAACTGCAGGAGGCCAAGCTCAAAATCCACCATCTATAGTTTCTCTTGCCCCGCTTTGGCATCGAAAATGGGCGTTCATGGAGATAATGAGACGGCTAATTATGTTGATAGAGGACATTATAGGAATTACCAACATCAACAACTTCCAACTCACTACCATCCAAGTTTGAGGAACCATGAAAATTTTTCTTATGCTAACAAAAGGAATGTTTTGCAAGGTTCTTCTGAATTATCCAATGTAGGTCCATCCCACACTGAAAAGAAGTCCAACTTAGAAGATTTGATGGTAGAATTCATAAAAGAATCAAGAGGAAGGAAAACTGCATTGGAAAGCACCGTACAAAGTCATGGTAAGGCCATTCAAAACATCGAGGTACAAATAAGCCAAATCGCCACTTCCCTTCAAACAATGCAAAAGGGAAAATTTCCTAGTTGCCCCGAGATAAATCCAAAAGAGGAGTGCAAGGCCATGACTTTGAGGAGTGGGAAAAAGCTGTCCACTCCTTTGATCCTTGATGAGGATGAAGAGCAAGAGGTAGATGACGCAATATCCAAGAGCCAATTCTAGAAGATGAACCAAAGATCCTAGAAAAGGAGGTAAAGGTAAAAGAGTCAACATCTTCAAGTAAGTCATCTAACCCTCTACCTTTTGTACCTAATACTATACCATATCCTCAACGTTTTAAAAAGAAAGAAATTGACTCCCCATTTGCTAAATTTCTTGAATTATTTAAAAAGCTGCACATTAACATTCCATTTGCTGAGGCTTTAGAGCAAATGCCCAACTATGCGAAATTCATGAAAGATGTCTTATCTAAAAAGAAAAAATTTGGGCAATATGAGATGATTAGCATGACTGAGGAATGCAATGCAGTGTTACAAAAGAAGCTACCACAAAAGTTAAAAGAACCAGGGAGTTTTACTATACCTTGCACTATTGGTTCTTTAAATGTTACTAGAGCTCTTTGTGATCTTGGTGCTTCTATTAATTTAATGCCTTTATCTGTCTATAGGAAACTCAACATTGGAGAGGTGCAACCTACCACCATCACCCTGCAACTTGCTGACAGATCATTATCTTATCCCAAAGGTATTGTTGAAGATGTATTTGTTAAAGTTGACAAATTTATCTTCCCTGCAGATTTTGTAGTATTGGACATGGAGGAGGACTCTGAGATTCCTATCATACTTGGGAGGCCATTCCTAGCAACTGGAAAGGCTATCATAGATGTCCAACAAGGGAAGTTGACTCTAAGGGTAAATGATGAAAATGTAGTATTTGATATTTACAAGTCCTTGAGTCATCATGATGAGAGTAGTCCTTGCCATGCTATAGACATAATTGATCATACTATTTTAAGCATGTAGAGGTCATGTTAGCTAATGATCATCTAGAACAAAGCATAATAGATGTTGAAAATGCAGATACAATTTTTGATGAAATAACTTTTTATGCTAGGTGGTTAGATAGGTTGCCAGTATGTTCTAAAATAGATAAACCTATACCTTTAGCTCCCTTGCATGTTGTGAATGATATTGAGAAGCCTATGTTTGAATTAAAAGTGTTACCTCTTCATTTAAAATATGCATTCTTAGATGATTTATCTTCTTTACCTGTTATAATATCTTCTGATCTTGATTCTGTGGAAGAAGAAAAATTATTGAAAGTATTGAGGGACCATAAATCTGCTATTGGTTGGTCTATTGAGGATCTTAAAGGTATTAGTCCGTCGGTCTGTATGCATAGAATCTTGATGGAAGATACCTTTAAACCATCAATAGAGCACCAAAGGAGACTTAATCCCACCATGAAGGAGGTAGTTAAGAAAGAAGTGCTCAAGCTTTAGAATGCAGGAATCATATATGCCATATCTGACAGTCCATGGGTAAGTCCTGTTTAAGTGGTACCCAAGAAAGGTGGCATGACTGTGGTTAAAAATGAAAAAGATGAAATGATAGCCATTAGAACTGTGACAGGATGGCGTGTATGCATTTGATTATAGGAAGTTGAACAAAGCCACTAGAAAAGATCATTTTCCCCTTCCTTTTATAGATCAAATGCTTGATAGACTTGCAGGTTATTCTCATTATTGCTTTCTAGATGGATATTCTGGTTATAACCAAATTGTCATTGCTCATGAGGATCAAGAAAAAACGACATTTACATGTCCCTATGGGATATTTGCTTTTAAAAGAATGCCATTTGGTTTATGTAATGCTCTTGCTACTTTCCAACGTTGTATGATGTCTATTTTTCAGGGGCTCATTGAAGACATAATGGAGGTTTTTATAGATGATTTTTCTGTATTTGGGTCTTCATTTGATTCTTGTCTTGTTAATCTAACTCGTGTTTTGCAGAGGTGCCAAGATGCTAACCTTGTTCTAAACTGGGAGAAGTGTCACTTCATGGTGACGGAAGGCATCGTCCTGGGGCACAAAGTCTCTCAAAAAGGATTGGAGGTGGATAGGGCTAAAATATCTGTCATTGAACAACTACCACCCCCCACTAATGTGAAAGGAGTCAAAAGCTTCCTAGGGCATGCAGGGTTTTACAGGAGATTTATTAAAGATTTTTCTAAAATTGCTAAACCCTTGAGTAATTTGTTAGAAAAGGAAGCTAAATTTATTTTTGATGATGCATGTCTACTAGCTTTTAATACTCTGAAGGAAAGACTAATTGCTGCACCTATTATTGTTGTACCAGATTGGAGTCAGTCTTTTGAAATCATGTGTGATGCTAGTGATTATGCTTTAGGAGCTGTTTTAGGCCAACGTAGAGATAACATGTTTAGGGCAATTTACTATGCTAGTAGGACTCTTGATAATACTCAACAGAAATACACTACTACTAAAAAAGAACTACTAGCTGTTGTGTTTGCCATTGATAAATTTAGATTATACTTGCTTGGCTCTAAAATAGTAGTGCATACTGACCATGCTGCTTTAAAGTACTTGTTTGTTAAGAAAGATTCTAAACCTAGGCTAATGAGGTGGATATTATTGTTACAGGAATTTGACCTAGAAATCAAAGACAGGAAAGGATGTGAAAATGTGGTTGCAGACCACTTATCTAGAATTGAGAATGAGGAAGCTAAATCATGGCCCCCAATTGTTGAGAAGTTCCCTGATGAACAACTGTATCAGGTAAAAGATAGTTTGCCCTGGTTTGCTGACATAGTTAATTATCTTGCAGGAGGACATTTGCCACCTAACATGAACTATCAACAAAAGAAAAGATTCTTGCACAATGTTAAGTCTTACCATTGGGAGGACCCACTTCTCTACAAGGTTTGTGCTGACAATATGATAAGAAAGTGTGTATCTTAAGAGGAAGTGGTAAGTATTCTAAATTCATGTCATTCCTCACCCTATGGAGGTCATTTTGGACCCACCAGAACTGCAACTAAGGTACTTCAGTCAGGATTTTATTGGCCATCCCTTTTTAAAGACTGTTATACCTTTGTTAAGTCATGTGATAGGTGCCAACGTACTGGCCATATTTCTAGACAACATGAGCTTCCAATGAAACCTATCTTGGAAGTGGAGTTATTTGATGTTTGGGGTATTGACTTTATGGGACCTTTTCCAATTTCTTATAATGGCTACCTATATATTCTAGTTGCAGTAGATTATGTATCTAAGTGGGTAGAAGCCATAGCTACTAGGACCAATGATGCTCGCACTGTTGTAAAATTCTTGCATAAAAATATTTTCACACGTTTTGGTACACCTAGAGCTATTATTAGTGATGAGGGCTCTCACTTTTGCAATAAACTGTTTAAATCCATGATGCAGAAATATAATGTTAATCATAAAATTGCTACAGCTTATCATCCTCAAACTAATGGCCTTGCTGAGTTATCTAACAGGGAAATCAAACAAGTTTTGGAAAAGACAGTCAAGACCAATAGGAAGGATTGGGCCCTTAAGCTCGATGATGCACTGTGGGCCTACCGCACAGCTTTCAAAACCCCAATTGGTACTTCCCCGTATAGGTTGGTGTTTGGAAAGGCTTGTCACTTACCGGTAGAGCTCGAGCATAGAGCTTATTGGGCCATCAAGAAGCTGAACATGGATTTTGAGAAAGCTGGTGAGAAACGCCTCTTAGAACTCAATGAGATGGAGGAGTTCCGTGCTCAAGCTTATGAGAATGCCAAACTTTACAAAGAACGCACTGCAAGATGGCATGACAAGAAGATCACCTCACGAACCTTCCTTCCAGGACAAAGAGTATTACTTTTTAACTCACGTTTACGCTTGTTTCCAGGTAAGCTTAGGACACGATGGTCGGGACCCTTTGTCATTGTCAAGGTATCCCCACACGAAGCCGTGGAACTACAAGGTAACAATGGAACAACCTTTAAAGTGAATGGTCAACGATTAAAGCACTACATCGGTGATGAAGAACGCGGACTTGGAAACCTGACTTTCATTGCATGATCCAGTAGTCCCGTCTAGCTAGAAGACGTTAAACCAAGCGCTTATTGGGAGGCAACCCAATTTTATTGCTTTCTTTACTTTTGTTTATTTATTAAATTTTTTTAAAATCTTGGAGTCATTATTTCTTAGGAACATAGCTCATCACACAAGTACTTCTTACACCAAGCCTGTTTGGTGGCATCCCGCTTGCTACCAAGCTCGCTCTTTCCTTATTAAATGCTCTTATGCATTGGGGACAATGCATGATTCTAAGTTTGGGGTGGGAGGTGTCTTTCGTACTTTTGTGTGTTTTCTTATCCTGCTATGCATGTTAGTGAAGGTTTTAATGATCATATGCATGTCAATTTTTTTGAAACAATTTTTGAAAAATTTTTTTGAAAATTTTGGAGCTTTCAAAGTTAATGGGAATGTTGTTTATGGTTGTGTGCCTTGATGTTGATTGCCCATTATGAGATTCGAATTTGCATGATAGATGACTATTGTGGAAATAGAATAGCACTATCTTGAGTTAAATTTATTTAAGTCCCTCTTAAAATCTCTCATATTCTTGAGCATGTAGCCACTTCTATTTAGAATCTTTAACTGAAAAAAGGATTAAGTTGGGTGTATTTAGTTGTCACTACGAAAGGCCCCACCGGTGAGAGAGTGGAAATGCATGATAGCTTGTAATCTTAGACTAAGGAAAAAGAAAAGAGTATACATGCCTTGAGAAAAGAAAAAGTGTACACAAAACATATGAGCTTTATTTGTCTATCCTTTTAAATGTTAAACTTGTAATGAGTATGCATGGATAGGGGTAAAAAGTGCTCCTTTGCTGTGATCAGTAAGGACGCCTGGGAATTGACTAGGTACGAGTCCCTATAGTGGATGTGTGAAAGCTAGTGCCTCTAGGTAAAAGAATGCAAGTTTAGGGCCCATGAAAAAAATATATATGATTGACAAGCACCTTAGTGGACATATTACTCACTTGAATGCATGAAAGCTTGAAGATTGGTGCATGAGCTAGAGTAGGGAGAAAACTAAAGAAACTCTCTTAAGTCCTAATTTGAGTTCTAGTATTTTAAATTGAAGGAGGCTTGCACACACACACATGGGAGATAGCAAGATTTGGCCTTGAATAATTATAACAATATAGATATGCGTGCATGTTTCTACTTAAGCTCTGAATGCTATTCTCTGAGACATGAGTCAAATGCACACTTCTTCATCTAAAACTCCCTATTATTTGATTTTATTCTTTGCTCGGGACTAGCAAATCTCTAAGTTTGGGGTGTTGATAAGCACTTGAAAAGTGCTTATTATTCTCTCAAATTAAGGGAGTTTTATATTAGATTTCACTTGTTTGCTAGTGATTTTCAGGTTAAAACGAGGAAAATTAGAAGAAACGACTGAAAGATCAAAACCGAGCAAGAATATGGAGAAAAAGTGCTGAAAAACGCATCCTTGCTTGAAACGCATGATGCGCTGCGGCGCTAAGGCAGCGCTGCCGCGGTGCTGAGGCAGAAACGCATCAGCATGGACGCAGAGCAGCAACGCAGCGCTGGAAAGGCGCTGCTTCGACGCATACTTGGTGAACGCAAGACAGCGTCGCGGTGCTGGGACGGCGCTGCCGCGGCGCTAAAACCCGAGAGCAACTTAATTTTGGTCGCAATGCATAGCGCCGCGGCGCCAGCGTTAATTTAAACGTAAGTTTTGTATTTTAGGTTAAATTTTGGGTGGTCAAACTCTATAAATTTAGGGGTTTTCAGCAGCCAAAAAGGGGGGAGAAATCAAGAATATCAAGAAAGTTGCAGAACAAGAGAACGATCCGAAAAGGTGATAATTAAGCTAGAGTTCCAAGAGTGAGTTAGCCGCAAGGAAGAGGAACAGAGTTCGAGATAGTTTTGGTGCCCTTTGAAGTCTGACGCGAGAGCCAAGGAGTTCGTGACGGTGCTGCCTCAATCAAGAACCTCTTTTCAGTAGAGTTTCCCCATTCTTTACACTCTTTCTTTGATTCTTTTTTATCAATATGTTGCTTTACGCTATGAGTGGCTAAACTCTTTAGTTTTAGGGTTTTTGATGAATTGTTTGTGAACTCATGATAATTTTGTAGACTCATGGTTTTGTTCAAATAAATATGCTTTTCATTGTAATTGTGTTTAATTCTTGAAGATTGGCCACCTTCACATGTTAGATTAGATGTATGATCGAGAGATTATATATTTAGTTTGATCTATAACAATGAATCGTTGTTAATCTATCACGAGAGTAGTTAGGTTTACAATGAAAGTTGCTAAAGACTAATTTTAATGCCATGTAATTTTGTATTGGTTTTAAGAGATTAACTATCAATTAAGTTGCATGAAAAAGAGTTTTCTTTGAGAGAAGATAACTTGGAATTAAGTTTCTAGACTTAGGCATACGAATTAAATCCATGAAATCCATAATTTTGCATGATGAAACGAACAAGGATTTGAAACCCTAGAACTCTCTTTGACTCTTGCAATTCTCCCTTTGATATTTTCTTGCTTGATTTTTCTTTTTCCCAAAAACAACAATTTGAATTCCAATCCTCAAATAAAATTGATTCAACTCTAGAATAGCTAAATAACTTAAACCTTCCCAATTGGATCTCTAGTGGAAACGATACTCGGACTTAACCGTTTTATATTATAACTTGACCCGTACACTTGCGGTTAACACACAAAAGTGTCACATCAATCTCATGGGTCATGAACGAACCAATGAGTTCCTCCAACGGAAGTTTAGTGAGATCCTTTGCTTCTTGGATCGCTGTCACCTTTGCTTCCCAAGTTTTAGGTAGAGACCTCAGAATTTTTCTAACATTTTCAGAAGTTGTATAGACTTTACCAAGGCCCTTCAAAGCATTTATGATGTTAGTAAATCTAGTAAACATATTCGTTAAAGACTCATTAGCATCCATCTTAAACAATTCATAATTATGAACAAGCATGCTAATTTTGGACTCTTTAACTTGATTTGTTCCTTCATGAGTAATTTCAAGAGTATTCCAAATTTCTTGAGCAGAAGAACACATAGATATTCTATTAAATTCATCTTTGCTCAAAGCACAATACATGCAATTTATAGCCGTAGCATTTAAGGAACACTTTTTCATTTCATTTTCATCATACTCTTCTTCTAATTTAGGCTTATCAACATTATCAACCCTTTTCATGGGAATATATGGACCTTTAGTAATAATTAGCCATAAATTATAGTCAATAGATTGCAAATAGATTTTCATTTTAGCTTTCCAATATGCATAATTTGAACCATTGATGCGCACTTTTAGTGTTAACCGCAAGTGTACGGGTCAAGTTATAATATAAAACGGTTAAGTCCGAATATCATTCCACTAAAGATCCAGTTGGGAAGGTTTAAGTTACTTAGCTATTCTAGAATTGAATCAATTTTATTTGAGGATTGAAATTGAATTTTATAAGTTATGGAAAAATACAAATCAAGTAAGGAAAGTATCAAAGGGAGAAACACAAGAGTCAAAGAGAGTTCTAGGGTAATGAATCTTTGTTTATTTCATCATGCAATATTATAGATTTCATGGATTTTATTGCAATTCATATGCCTAAGTCTAGAAACTTAATTCCAAGTTATTTTCTCTCAAAAACAACCCTTTCTCATGCAACTTGATTGATGATTAATCTCTTAAAACCAACACAAAATTACATGGCATTAAAAATAGTCTTTAGCAATTTTTATTGTCAACCTAACTACTCTCGTGATAGATTAACAATAATTCATTGTTATAGATCAAGTTAAACATACAATCTCTCAATCATACATCTAACCTAACATGTGAAGATGGTCAATCCACAAGAATTAAACATAATAACAATGAAAAGCATAATCATTCCAACAAAACCATGAGTCTACAAAATTAACATGAATTCATAAACAATTCATCAAAACCCTAAAATGAAAGAGTTTAGCCACTCAGAGCTTGAAGCAACATGTTAAGCAAAATAAACAAAGAAAGAGTGTAAAGAAAGGGAAACTCTACTGAAAAGAGGCTCTTTGTTGAGGTAGCACCGTCACAATCTCCTTGGCTCTCACGTCGGACTTCGAAGGGCGCCAAGACTATCTCGAACTCTTTTCCTCTTCCTTGCAACTAACTCACTCTTTGAACTCTCACTTAATTCTCTCCTTTTTGTATCTCTTTAGGTATGCAACTTCCTTACTTTGCCTTGATTTTTCTTGATGATTTGGGCTGCTGGAAACCCCCAAATTTATAGAGTTTGGCCGCCCAAAAATTTCCAAAAATACAAATTTTTCATTTAAGGAAAGTTGGCGCCGCGGCGCTAGGGCTGCATCCGAAAAAGTTTACTCTCGGGTTTTAGCGTCGCGGCAGCGCCGTCCAAGCGCCGCGACGCTAAAATGCATTTCAGAAATATTGCTCTCGGGTTTTGGCGCCGCGGCAGCGCCGTCCAAGTGCCGCGACGCTGTCATGCGTTAAACAAGGATGCGTCGAGGCAGCGCCATCCCGGCGCCGGGATGCTACTCTGCGTCCAGAACTATGCGTTGATGTTTCAGCGCCGCGGTAGCGCCGTCTCGGGGCCGCGGCGCTATCCCCAAAATTCGCCCTTTTTGGTTTTTCAACTCTTTTTCGCCGTATTCTTGTTCGGTTTTGATCTTTTAGTCGTTTCTTCTAATTTTCCTCGTTTTAACCTGAAAATCACTAGCAAACAAGTGAAATCTAATATAAACTCCCTTAATTTAAGAGAATAGAAAGCACTTTTTAAGTGCTTATCAACCATCAAAGAAAGGAGGTCTAGAAGTAGATTTACCTTCAATAATTCCACTTGCCACTAGGTTTGCCAATGCTCTAACAATAAAGTTTATCAAGAAAATAAAATTTCAAGATGAGCAACCTCGCTCTGATACCAATTGTTGGACTGGTATGGCAACCCTAGAGGGGGGGTGAATAGGGTTTGATTAAACTTATTCCTAAATATGCTCAAATTAAACTAATTGAATTAATTTTTGAATTAAATTAATAAAAACCTTAATTGATGCTAAATATCAAGATTGATAAAAATATATAAAACACAAGATTCAATCAATCTCAACAAAGAAGGATAGTAATCTATAACATGCTACTAAAAATTGAATGCAAAATTAATTGAGAAAGAGTTGGAGAAGAAGACACCGTGATTTTTATAGTGGTTCGGTCAAACTTGACCTACATCCAGTTTCCCAAGCGCCTCTTGGAATTTCGATTAAAAAATCTCCTTTGACTCTTTCCACGAATGAGAGCTGAACCACTACCTTGCTCCTTTTTTTTCGGGTTCAAGAGCAAACCCGATCCTTTCCACGGGTTAGGATCAACCTTTACAATATTCACTACAACAAAAATAGGCTTCTATGACTCTAAAAAACAGTCATTACCACATTTTTTGACTTTTTTTTTAGTCATTTAATCGCCCATCATCTAAAGTGTATAGATGACACATGAGAAATTAGTCATCATTGACAGTTTCATGACTTTTAGTCACAGTCAACAATAAATATATATTGACATTTATTCTAAGTCACGGAAACGATTTATATGACAAATTTTATACAGTCATTAAAAAATGAAAATGTTGACTTTTTTTTGTCAAATAAAGAGTTACGTTGACTGTTCACTTCTGTCATCGCAAAACAAATAATGACACATTTAAAGTGTTAATAATACATTAACTATGACATTTTTTTAAGGTCATTTAATTACATACATCCCATGACTTTTTTCAGATATCATAGAAACCATTACCACGATACACGTTATTACACTTGTGTTTCCTTCAGTTTCAACACAAAATATGTATGCAAACATAAAAAGTAACTTTCATATATAATAATGTAGTTCAAGTTGTTAATACAATGAAAGTAGCTAGTAATCAAATTCTAGGTACAACATTTACAAATTTAGTACTTACAACTAAGTGTTGGCATACTACCAAAAAATATATATACAACACCTATTTAAATATCTTGGTTGGTGGGCTTCCTTGCTTTAATGGCATCGTCCAGGAACCTTATAAAAAAAAAACATTCATTTTAGAATTTGACTCAATACAAGTAAGCTTCGATGAACACTTTCAAAAAAATTATGCATATGATCATAATATAGCCACATAAATATATATTATATCACAATATAATCTCACTTTTTAACCTTAATAACATGAATAACCTCCAAATTAAACTTATACACTACTCTACTAGAAAGAATAAGGGTTAATTGAAAACTGCTTCGCTGAGTAGGAGGACGAGGATGAGGATGAGGATGAGGATGAGGAGAAGGAGGGGGGAGGGGCAAGTGAACATAATACAGTGGGAGCAAAACAAACGTATAATTTAAATACTCACATTAGTCTTACTATCCACAACATAGACTGTCACACCCCCTCCCAGATTACCCACCTAATCTAAGGGGGAGTGTGAAGACAATAAACATCACCCCTCTTGTGACGCATATTGTCCTAACTTTACATTCCTTTCCTGTACATACATTTACTCATATACAAACATAGAACATAGTCATATATCACGTGCTTATAACTTGATACAATTCCCTACATAGGGTACACCTTTAATGCATAGCATAAGTTCATATTCATATCCATAATACAATATACACAACTCTACTAACAGTCCCCACTCAAAACTACATGTTCTACATGCCATTTATATAAACATATGCACGTACAACTCTCAGACTTGACTGTATCTTCATAACTCGAGACTTAGGCAGGGTGAGCTGTAATAGGTTAAGCACCGGGAACGTCCTTGCTACCTGGGGAGAGAAAAGGAAAACATTGGAAAATATAAGCTAACAGCCTAGTGAGTGACAATCTTTGTAAAACGGCATTCATATGAAATAGGCATGTTTCATATAAATGAATAAATAAGAGTTTAACATTTGTTCAAACGTAACATACTTTTCATGAAATCCATCATCCTCATAAATCAATACTAAAATCATACAAAAGCGTTTTCCAAGGAATTTATCAATATCAACTAGTTTTCAAACTTTTCCCTTAGTTGAGGCGGAGCAATGCTTCTACGCACTCAATGTCGAAAATCACCTTAGTTGGGGTGGAGCAAGGCTCAACACACCCAACGTAGAAATCATCCCTGGCTTCAAGCAGAGCAAGCTCGATGCATTAGCCAGCTTAACCTCTATGTGCACATAGGAATATGGCGGGTTGCCCAAGTACCTTCTACGAGTCCTTCAGTACTAGGTCCCGGGGAAACTCACATGCCTTCTCATGTCCTTCAGCATTGAGCCTCCTCTAAAACATTTTGGAAACCAGAATTATACGTGAATAGATCCCATGGAAATCTTTCATAAAAATCAAATATATTACGATAAACAACATTTCAAACCATGCCATTCAACATCCTATAGAAACGGATAAAACATGCCTTGTGAACAATATCATCAAACATCATGCTTTTCAAGTAAACAGTTTATCTCAAAGCCATATCTCATAAGAAAAATCAAACTAAACATTTTCAATAAATTTCGTTTCAAAGAAAGAAAAGTGTCACTCACAACTCTTTCTAGGCTTTACGTGGGTTATATACTTTTCCTATTTCTTCTTGGCCTGCAAAGGAGATATACCTTGCGTTAATCAACATTAATTCCCTTTCCTTTTCTCTACTGTCTTATAACGAGAACCTCAGCGATACCCGCCAAGTGATACTGTTACTAGCGATACCCGATAGAACAGCACCAACATTACATACCTTAGCAGTGATACTCAGCGTTATCTAGCGAGATCTGTGAGACGGAAGGTTCCTTTGCGTCTCAGTGATACCCGTCTCGCTACAAATTCCAAGACAGCGCGCCGATACTTGATTTTCCAACGGCACTCTGCACTGTAATTCCTTCCTTTCTTCTCGTTCTTACTTTAACCTATTAAAAGCCACATTTCCATACGGATTCAGGGTTTCTTCTCTTCTACAAACTTATAGGAAATCACGTTCTAAAGCTTACCTTAAAATTTCAGGGTGTAGCTCCTTCTCATTCTCGCGATATTCCGAAGTTACTTCCTGCTGTTCCGAATTGCGAGATAGTCTTGTAATCACTAATTTCCTAAGGATTCACATAGTAAATCTTCAATTTCAGCATCGCCATCCTTTACAAAAGTTGTTAGGAATTGCGTTAACTTACTAACCTTAAATTTTTCAGCTCTGAACTCAGCTTCTTCCTCACGTTCTGTTCCGAATAACAGTCACTGCTCAATCAAACCAAGTAACTTTAGTCATTCCCCTGTTCCAGCTTCGTTTTCAGCATCAATATGAATCAAACTTCGTCCAAAATCCTCAAGAACACCTTCCTCTATCTTCTTCTGAAGTTTATCTGAAGAATAGGACCGACTTAAGCTCTCGAAATGTCCTTAAAATGATTAAACATTTAATTAATCCAGCTATTTATACTACCGACTTAACCTTCTCATACACCAGAACTTAGGCTGCTAACTTACTTTCATCTGCAGTCTAGCGCAGGGTTCTCAGCTCGACGCACGGCACTCAAATTAACTTCTCTTCCATCTTGCACTTCTATTTTCATTGCGTCCAGATCATCCTGTCTTTAGCACAGGTGCTTCCAGCGCATATCTGTCTTCGACGCATCGACTTCAACACAACACTGTCCTCAGCGCAGAGTGACTTGAACGTATGGTTCAAGTGTGCTTCTTCCCCCATCAGGACTACTTATCCATCAACGCAGGTAGCTACTTCAGCTCACCAACCTCCATGAATTAACCACAAACGCATGGACTTAGTCAATACTCAGTCAAAATTTTACTTTCCTCTCGCCCTCGGCCACTTCTCCCTTTGAGACGCATAGCCACAACGCATGGCTACACCTCAATGCTTGGCATCGCAAATCAGTGCTTACATAGACACTTTCAACGTCTATCAATGCCAATAACTATTTTGAAACAATTGTAGTAACTATTAGGGAATTTTGCTTAACATAGACAAATTCAGTGTTAATTGATGCCAATAACTATTTGGAAAGAATTCACATTATACATAGAATCACAATATAACCACATAAATACGCTCAAAATCACATTATAATCTCACTTTTCAACCTTAATAACATGGATAACCTCCAAATTTAACTTATACACTAGTCTACTAGAAAGAATAAGAGTTAATTGAAAAACTTCTTTGTTTAGGGGCAGGGGGGACAAGTGAAACATAGTAGGAGCAAAACAAATATATAATTATTGTAACTTGTCCAACCTTTTAGGAGTGTAACTACTAAAAAGTAGAAATACTCATACATTAGTCTATTAGAAAGAATAAGGGTCAAATGAAAAACTTCTTCATTTAGGGAAATACAAGTGAAACATAATACAAGAAATATTTATCACAAAAAAAAAAAGATATCTCCTTAGAACTCAAGCACATTAATCCAATACGAGCAAAACAAATATATAACTTAAATACTCTTAAACCAACATAAAAAGTACCTAAAAGTTTTTCAAGAAACAATTTAACTTCCCAAACAACCAAAATAATTCATATGTGCACTTTGATTATCAAAACCAATTAAAAAGTACGTAAATGACACTTTGACTCCAAAAACAAGTCCAAAATGCACAACTATGACTTCTAAACTCAAAACGAATGGCTAAAAAGTGTCTAAATGACACTTTGACTCCAAAAACAAGTCCAAAAATGCACAACTATAACCTCTAAACTCAAAACCAACCAAAGAATGGCTAAAAAGTGTCTAAATGACACTTTGACTCCAAAAATCAGTCCAAAATGCACAATTATGATTTCTAAACTCAAAACGAATGGCTAAAAAGTGTCTAAATGACACTTTGCTTACAAAAATAACTCCAAAATGCACAACTATGACCTCTAAACTCAAAACCAACCAAAGAATGGCTAAAAAGTGTCTAAATGACACTTTGCTTACAAAAACAACTCCAAAATGCACAACTATGACCTCTAAACTCAATACCAATCAAAGAATGGCTAAAAAGTGTCTAAATGACACTTTGCTTACAAAAATAACTCCAAAATGCACAACTATGACCTCTAAACTCAAAACAAACCAAAGAATGGCTAAAAAGTGTCTAAATGACACTTTGCTTACAAAAACAACTCCAAATGCACAACTATGACCTCTAATCTCAATACCAACCAAAGAATGGCTAAAAAGTGTCTAAATGACACTTTGCTTACAAAAACAACTCCAAAATGCACAACTATGACCTCTAATCTCAATACCAACCAAAGAATGGCTAAAAAGTGTCTAAATGACACTTTGCTTACAAAAACAACTCCAAAATGCACAACTATGACCTCTAAAGTCAAAACCAACCAAAGAATGGCTAAAATGTGTCTAAATGACACTTTGCTTACAAAAACAACTCCAAAATGCACAACTATGACCTCTAAACTCAATACCAACCAAAGAATGGCTAAAAAGTGTCTAAATGACACTTTGCTTACAAAAACAACTCCAAAATGCACAACTATGACCTCTAAACTCAAAACCAACCAAAGAATGGCTAAAAAGTGTCTAAATGACACTTTGCTTACAAAAACAACTCCAAAATGCACAACTATGACCTCTAAACTCAATACCAACCAAAGAATGGCTAAAAAGTGTCTAAATGACACTTTGCTTACAAAAACAACTCCAAAATGCACAACTATGACCTCTAAACTCAAAACCAACCAAAGAATGGCTAAAAAGTGTCTAAATGACACTTTGCTTACAAAAACAACTCCAAAATGCACAACTATGACCTCTAAACTCAAAACCAACCAAAGAATGGCTAAAAAGTGTCTAAATGACACTTTGCTTACAAAAACAACTTCAAAATGCACAACTATGACCTCTAAACTCAAAACCAACCAAAGAATGGCTAAAAAGTGTCTAAATGACACTTTGACTACAAAAATAACTCCAAAATGCACAACTATGACCTCTAAACTCAAAACCAACCAAAGAATGGCTAAAAAGTGTTTAAATGACACTTTGCTTACAAAAACAATTGCAAAATGCACAACCATGACCTTTAAACTCAAAACCAACCAAAGAATGGCTAAAAAGTGTCTAAATGACACTTTGACTCCAAAAACAACTCCATAAATGCATGAATTGGCTACCGTAACTGCAGGATAGCCACAACACATTATAACTTAAACATATAAAAAAAGGTACTAAATGCATGAACTGGCTACCGTAACTGCAGGATAGCCACAACCATAATTTTGAACTTTAATTTTAAAAAAAAAAAATACCTAAGAAGTTGAAGGTCCATCGCCTCCATGTCCTTGCCCCAACAATTTTTGAACGTTGGTCCATCTATCTTCCCATTTGACAAGTTGATTCATTAACTTCTCATTTTGCTCCGCCATCTTTGCGTACTTTTCAGTGAGTTCATATCCTAGATAGGTTACTATCATAGCTTGAACTCATTCTCCTTAAACCTAGTACTAAGAAAACTTAGGAATGTTATTTAGGTCGTAATCGTAGTCGAGGCATAGTTATAAATTTTTTAACAAGAAACAAATAGTAGCATGTTTGTAATTGTAATATTTCAAGGAAAATACTCACTTGTATAGCCTTCCTCGAGGGCTTTCTCTATCACACACACGGGACTAATTCACAATAATCTAACTAGAATCCAAATCCCCAAATTCCCTTTATTAATAACCACTCTATTGTACTAATATCCTAATAGCATTCCCAATATTTCAAATCTAAATATCCAACAACCAGATTGAATATTGAATCTAAAAGGGCTTCAAAACTTTAAATACTTACAAAAAAAAATTGGCTGAAACAACTTTACTTTCGCTGGACAATAGGTCAAAATTCTTCAAAAACTCCAATCTAACCTTCAAATATCATTGGTAATCCAAATGTTAGGACAAAACTAAAACCAAACTTAATTGGCATTCCGTAAATTTAGTCAAACCCACCATTTATGCCACATTAAAACATAATAATATATCCAACACTAAAACACATAGTACAAAAAAACTTTAGTAGTGCCACTTACCTGAAGAATAAGACGGCTAACAATTTTGACACATTACATACAAACATAAATATGAACCTTCATATATAATAATAAATTTTGGCAACGTTAATACAAGTAAACTATAAACAAGGAAACTATAAAAACATAACACTCACAATACATAGTACAAAACAATCATCATACTCAAAAGAGATGTTCTTACCTTGACCAATGCCTTAAAACTTAGTTTAAACATTATGAAATAATCTATAACTACAAACAAAGAGTTTAAGACTTAATTAGAAATCTCAATCTACAATAAAAAACTTAATTAGAAGTAAAAAAAAAAAACTCATAAAGATATCCATGTGGCATATTATAATTAATTAAGTAAAACACGCAACATACTAACATAAAACAAATAAATGCCCAAGGTAGAATTATACTTGATGTGCTACTAAAACAAATCCAAACGCTTTTAAACAATAATAACAAAGTTTAAACAATATACATAGATTATATATACCTTCTTAATATGCACAATCTCTTTTAACATACACTCATTATCATTACACTCAAAACCACACTTTAATTATACAAATAAGCTTAAAATAAAACTTTAAAACACACAATATACTTAAGAGTCACGATACAACAACATAAACATAAATAGGCTCAAGAATTGTACTAGAAAATTAGTTGGTTAACCAAATTTTACAATGACAAATAGAAAGAATAGTTCACTTACAGCGCATTGGATATTGACTTCCATTTACTACCACTAGCCTTTGCAACCTGTTTATTTGGCCAAACGAGCACACTTTCAAAAACCTAGGAATCTTCTTCAAAACAACAAAAAAGAAAAATAGTGCACAGATCTAAAATTACTTGTAGTGGCAACAAAAGAAAACCAAATGTAACAGACAAAAACTTAGGGCATGATGTTCAAAAGAATTTCAATCAATATGCAAAAATAATCATATCTAAAAGTAATCACCAAGCCAAACAACCAATCTCAACAACATTTCACCAACAAAGACCAAAATCAAGTCACATCCCAAAAAAATCCAATAGCTGAAACTAAAAGATAACATACTTGCGAATGAACCCACCAACAAGATTCATGAACAAAATCGCCCAAATCGGGTGGGTATGGTTGCATGTGGGTGGCCAATGTCTTGCTCATGCAACAAGTCGTGAATATAGTGTTGTTGGTGAAGAAAAAACTCATGGGGGAGGGATGTCGTCGTGCTACAGCTCATCGTCAACGTGGATCTGGTCCGTTTGCGCCATCGTTGTTCATGGTTGCTACTTCTCGGCGTCGTTGTTCATGGTCGTTGCTCCTAACTGATGGTCACCGAAAAAGAAACATAGAGGCCAAACATGGGTTTCGTGAAGGGGAGAGAAGAGAGGAAATAAATTAGGGCTACCACTACAAGTCTTTTTCCTTTCTCCTTTTATTCTCCAAGTGGAAAGTGTCAAATAAAAAGAAATGGGAAAGTTGGCACCTCACTTAAGTTTCAATTTCCCTCTAGTTTTTTTCAAAATTTTCAAGGTAAACCTAAATAAGACTAATTAATAATTAAAACTAATAAATTAGAAGTTATTTTAAATTAAAATCTTCAAGTTATTTGTTTTATGTAAAAATAAAAGTAAAATGAAAAAGAAAAAAAAGAGGGAAAGTGAGAGGAGGGAAAGTAAAAAAAGGGGGGAAATGTGTTTGTGGGTAAAAATGTGAGATTTAATTAATTTTTACCCACAAATTTTAACTTCCCTCCTTTTCTCAAAATTTGAAATATTAAAAAATATTAATGACTATTAAAATTTGTCACTTTTTAATGACTGTTAATTGTAGTCATAATTTGGTGACACAAAAAAAAAAAGTCAAAATAGTAAAAAAAAATCCGAAAATTCACGTCTTTTCCCGTCAAAACCATATTTTTCATTTTCTTACATTTAATGACTGTTTTTTTTAGTCATTAATTAATGACACAAAAAAACAATCATCAATTTCAACAAATCCGAAAAACTCCGTTTTTTCCCGCCAAACACGCGTGATTTTGGTTTTAATGACTGTTTTTTTCTCTTTCTTCTCTATTTCTGCTACTGTACAAGAGTCATGGAAGGTGAAAATTGTTGTAGTGATTCTTGAAGTTTTAAATCACACACTGAAACTCTCTAAAAAGAGTAGATGTACAAATTTGAACTCACAATACTTAATCCTCACAATACAATGAAAGCATCTCTTTAGAATAAAATGAAAAGAAAGAAATTTGAAAGCCTGGAGAGAGAGCAACAATGGTGGCATTTTTCAATGTTTGAGGATTGTAAAGTTGTAAAAGTTGGAAAATCTTTTTGGAGAAGATGAAGTGTTTAAACAGAAATGAAAGTGAGTGAAAACCAAATTAATTTGGACCATTAGTTCTTGTACAAGAAAATTAAATGGTGGAGATTTAAACTCAACTAGTCGTTAGACACAAACATATAATAATATTAAATTAATCTTTTTAAAAAGCAACTAGCCATTAGACACAAACATATATAATAATATTAAATTCATCTTTTTTTTTTTTAAATTCATTTTCTTTTTAACATCAATCCAAAAATAAAAAAAACCCACCAATTGTCACTTCTCCATTGCTCCAAGTGACACCTTTCAATTTGTCCACTTTGATTAAAATAATCTGCCACGTCATCAACTTGGGATTTTTCCATTAAGCTTGTTTTGGTCATATCTTCTTCGTTTGAACTCCGATTTGAGTGATTCAAATTGCATTGGAACCGTTGTTCCAAACTCCACACAATAGACACTTCAAAACACTCAAATGGTTAATAAATAAAATCAGGTTTGTTATCATCAAAACCCTAATTAATCAATCAAATAAAATTAATTAATTTGAGATTAAGGGCCAAAAGGCCAACAGGTATCTGCATGGTATAAACTCCAGGGGCAGTATGGATGTGAGAGGTAGTAGGGCGATCACAATGTCCCTCTAGGAGACATACATCAGGTATGAGTCATACAGGATGACCTCTCCGATGTTGATCTCAAACACCAGAAGGATCCAGTGTTCACGGAACTTGATTGTACTATATACATAATCAACATCCGCCCACAGAATCGAATCTGGTGTTAATCCGAACACCAACTCCATCAACGCATCCACATTTGCCCAAATTTCAGTGTCCTCCACACTCTTACCTTAGATAGCTTTGAACAAGTTATCAGTTGTATGCAGGTTCAGGTTGTTGGATCGGTATGGCAACCCTAGAGGGGGGGAGGGGTGAATAGGGTTTAATTAAACTTATTCCTAAATATGCACAAATTAAACTAATTGAATTAATTTTTGAATTAACTTAATAAAAACCTTATTTGATGCTAAATATCTAGATTGATAAAAATATATGAAACACAAGATTCAATCAATATCAACCAAGAAGGATAGTAATCTATAACATGCTACTAAAAATTGAATGGAAAATTAATTGAGAAAGAGTTGGAGAAGAAGACATTATGATTTTTATAGTGGTTTAGTCAAACTCGACCTACATCCACTTTCCCAAGCGCCTCTTGGGATTTCGATTAAAAATCTCCTTTGACTCTTTCCACATATGAGAGTCGAACTGCTACCTTGCTCCTTTTTTCGGGTTCAAGAGCAAACTCGGGTTAGGATCCAATCGTTATAATATTCTTGAAGTTTTAAATCACACACTAAAACTCTCTAAAAAGAGTAGATGTACAAATTTGAACTCACAATATTCAATCCTCACAATACAATAAAAGTATCTCTCTAGAATAAGATGAGAAGAAAGAAATTTGAGAGCTTGGAGAGAGAGCAACAATGGTGGCTTTTCTTAATTTTTGAGGATTGTAAATTTGAAAAAGTTGGAAAAACTTTTTGGAGAAGATGAAATTTAAAAAGAGAGAGAAGTGGGGTAAAAAGTGGCTTTTAATTTGGGTCATTGAATTGATGAAAAAGTAAAACTAAAAGTGAAGATTAAAAGTAAAAAGTATTTTTTTATTATTATTTTAAAGACAACTAACCGTTAGACACAAACATATACAATATTAAATTATTCTTCTTTTCAAACTAACTAGCCGTTAGACACAAACATAAAATAATATTAAATTCATTTTCTTTTTGAAATCATTTTTTAAAAATCATTTTCTTTTTAAACCCAATCCAAAAAATAAAACTCAACCATGTGTCACTCACTCCATAGCTCCAAGTGGGACTCTCACCAACTCGGGTAATTTTCTATTAACCTTATTTCCACTATAACTTCTTCGTTTGAACTCCGATTTGAGTGATTCAAGAGGCATCATAATCGTTGTTTCGAGCTCTATGCTATGGACTATTCAAAATATTAAAGGTTTAGTAAAAAAAAGCAGGTTTGTTATCATCAAAACATTAATTAATTAATTAATTAAAATTAATTAATTTGAGACTAAGGGCCAAAAAGCCAACACAGGTGTCGCTATATAATTTCAATACAAAATCTTAGTGCATTATTTAAAATAATTTCATAGTTTGATTGTCACACCCCACCCCGAACTATCCTCCCATAGCCCGAGACGGAGTGTGAGGACAGCAGTTACCTCACTTATAAATAAGCCCTTCCTAGGACAATGATACCATTAAGGCACTCTTAAAAACCTCGACTTCGATCGGCAACGGGAACTGTCATGCTACCTGAAAATGGAAAACATATAAAAAGGGTGAGCTACAGCTCAATGAGTAACAGTTTTTCTGAAAACATTTTACTTTAACTGTAAAACTGATCAATTCATTGTTTTATCATGTATACATATCTATTTGGAACAAATAATCAAAATCTCGTTCATTCAAAATACTTTTTCCCTAGTTGAGGCAGAGCAATGCTCAATGCTCCTTAACGTCGAATTCCCTTAGCTGTGTGGAGTAATCTCAACACATCAGCGTCGTAAACTCCTACTACGGACGCAAGGATTCCTCCTTTCTGCCTTCCTTCTTCCCTTTCTCTCTAGAATTTTTCTTTCAGAGTCATCAGTCGCTCCTTTTCCCTCAAAGTTCTATTTATAACCATGCATTTATCCAAGCGTCACCTTACATGAAGCACTCAACATGCATTCTAACACCTCCTACTTTTAAGGTGTCAAGTCTGTATGAAGCCACCTAGCCTTTGTAAGCTTATCTTTTGCGTCCAACATTTTCCAATAAGCAACTATTCATTTAACACAACGCCCCCATGCGTTCATTGAGTTTCTTTTAAGGTTTGAGCTTCACTACTCACTTTTCTAACTCTCGGCCATACTTCCTTTGAACTCGTTTTTCCACCGCATACTACTAGGCGTCAACGTCTCAATGCACACTACTATGCGTTTGTCTTAATGCATAATACCATGCGTCAGCCTGAACCACATACTATCATGCGTTCATGATCTTTCTCCTATCCTTGAGGTTTTCCTGGATTATCCCTTTATACGTTCTTGTGCTTATAATCCAAGGTTCTTCATTTAACCTTTTCCTTGTATTGAAATATTTCTTCTGATAATAAAGTGGTATGCGTCCACTTCTTGCTCCAATCTTTGAGCTTGTAATCTCATCCTTCCACTTTATCCAACACCTAAGAACATCCCTTGCTAATAGTCTATGCATTACTCATTTTGCTATAGTATTCTACCTTTCCGAGACTTAGATCTCGTTCAACATTCCATGACATAACTTTATTCCTTTCTTGCTTAAGCGTCTTACCATCGCCAATACTTACATCTTCTCTTATGCGTTTCACTTCTTTTCCTTCAAACTCTCGGGTTACTTCCATGCGTTCACCCTGACCATGCGTTAACTTAATCCTGACCATGCGTCCAACATGGTCTTTTACTACTTTTCTTTATAGGTTCTTTAACGCATTGATTTTTTAAAAGTAAGGTGTGACAATTCCACTCACCTTAGAAAAAATTTCGTCCTCGAAATTTAGGCAGTATAATAAAATATGAAATAGAAGATACTTCTTATTCATATACGTTGTTCATACAAATCTTACTTAAACAGTACATTTCAATATAATAACTAAAAAAAAAAAACATATTTTCCATTCTTTTCTTCTTTTTAGTTAATTGAGCCTCCCTTGTTCTGTGGACAATCTTTGCATTAATGCCCCGGTTGCTCACACATATAACAAACATCTTCCTCAGCTTGGCTGCAAAAGTCCATAAATGCATTGGATTGCTTCCGGTGATGTTCTTTCACCCCATACGCAAGTATCTTTCTTTACTAAACATTTCCCCCCCGAATGTCCTTTTTCCTCAAACTGGACATCTGTTTGCCAAGTGTTTCCATTTCTCCTTTGTTTTCCCCATCTGACATGATGAACTATACACAAAATAATTATATTAGCTTGCGGTAATCTCAATCAGTCCAATTCCTCAGATAATTTGTCCCCCTTGGACACTTCTTAACCTTACTTAAATGTATTATGTTTTCCTAGTAGAAATCACTACATAAACAAGGAAAATAATCTATAAGAACACTTTTCTGAAAACTATTGTAATTTTCATCTAGTTATAGTTTCAATATTCTGCGCCTATCCTTACATTTTACTTGAACGCGTAGCCCGCTAACGCGTTCTTGATTACACACCCGAACGCATAGTCCGGTTGCTAACTTGGACGCGCCGCATCCTGCGTTTACTACAACACACTTCAGTCGCATAATTCAGTTCAACGCAACTTCCAACACATAGCTTCTTATTCAAAACCTCACAAAGCTTTAAACTTTTACTCACGCTTACCTTCGAGAACGCATATCTTCCTGACCACTGCATCCTTTTAATACCTTTCCTCAGATTACTTCTTTATTTTACCCACGCATAATAGCCTTCACAAACATATGGAACTTTTATCACATTACTTTCAACTTAAACAATACTATGCGTTTTCTGTAGGTTATGACTTCACTATGCTTCCGCTACGCTACTCTGATTGTCAATGCTCTTACTTGACTTTTCCCAACTACTTACGGAATTATAGTTTTCCTTTCAACACTCAATTTACTTAATCATTCCTTGCTTGTATTGATTCTTAGCGTCTCTGTAGCATGCCTTTGCGCTTTGGTTCCCTTACATCAAGCGCATATCTAATTTCTCTTTCTCAAATCCTTTGGTGAATTTCCTTTTCTTCAGATCACATTTTCAAATCTAGTAGTCTAGTTCTTTTACTTATAATTATTTCAGAATTACAGAATTCAAGTGTAAGTCTTTTAATCTTCAACGCATACCTTTTTATTGATTTCAACCAATGCATGTTTGCTGATCCAGCAATCTCATCAACGCATAGCCTCAACATTTACACTTGCTCAACTCCTGGAACACATGCTTCAACCAGCCAACTCTTCATCCCTACGCTTAAACTTAGCTACGCAATTTCTTTCCTATTCTCAGTTATTACTCATGCTTACTCTTACGGACTTCTTTATTTCACTCTACCAACGCATGGACACTTGTACTCAAGAACTTTCGGCCATCATTTCTAATTATCCGACTTACTATTTCCTTGTAAAAATTTTGTCTTGGAATTTCTGTAGGTTGTCAGTCTCTTGAGAATAATTGTGGACATTGTAATCATTTGTTCCTTGGCTTCCCAAATAGCTTCCTCTTCATCATGATTTTCACAAATCTTAGGCCCACGAATTCAACTTCTTAATACTTACTCATTTTCATCAAATGAACATTTGAATCAATTCCTTCTCATAACTTAACTCATCTCTTAGCTCCATTGGTTGTACCTTAAGTATACGAGTAGGATCATGGACATATTCCTTTAAACATAAGATATTGTGTTCCATAGACACAATACTAAACTGTAACTTTATTTATAAGCTTGTTGTAAATCTTTCAGAACTTAGAACTTATCCCCATGCATCCGTATCATTCTTTCCAATATATATGTTAAAATGAATTTCTTTTTCGGATTGCCAAGAATGTCAGCAAATGTTGATGAAATTTTGGGTGATTGGTAAAAAGAGTATTTTGAATGAACGAGATTTTGATTATTTGTTCCAAATAGATATGTATACATGATAAAACAATGATTTGATCAGTTTTACAGTTAAAGTAAAATGTTTTCAGAAAACTGTTACTCACTGAGGTGTAGCTCACCCTTTTTATATGTTTTCCATTTTCAGGTAGCATGACAGTTCCTGTTGCCGATCGAAGTTGAGGTTTGTCAAGAGTGCCTTAATGGTATCACTGTCCTAGGAAAGGTTTATTTGTAAGTGAGGCGAATTTGACAGTAGGTTATGTGACAGGGTAGTCGGTAACTGCTGTCCTCACACTCAGTCTCGGGCTACGGGAGGATAGTTCGGGGTGGGGTGTGACATTGATAGTATGAATACTGTTACACCCCCTCCCGGATTATCTCCCATAACCTGAAAGAAGATGTGAAGTCAGCAACCTTGACTCCTCTGTAAGGTTCACTGACCAGTCATTTATTTTACCGAAGACGGCCCAGACGAGGTTCTTACATAGGCAAAGCATCCCGAACTCACTTGCTACCTTGAAAATTTGAAAACATAGGAAAATGTGAGTTAAAGCCCCGTGAGTAACTGGTTTTGAAAAGTTATCTTTAATTCAAAACAAGCATGTTACGCATTAAAACAAGGATTTAACTTGATAATTCAATAGAAGCAGATTTTCCCCAAAACTTTGTCAATCTCGTAAATCTATTACGATCAATGGAATCATTCTCTAGTATTATTTAATGGAAAACCGTTTGGTTTTTCAATCTTTTCCCTCAGTTGAGGCGGAGCAAGACTCAACGCTCTCAATGTCAAAAATATCCTTAGTTGGGGTGGAGCAAGGCTCAACACACCCAACATCGAAATCAACCCTGGCTTCAAGCAGAGCAAGCTCAATGCACTAGCCAGATTAACCTCTATGTGCACATAGGAATATGACGGGTTGCCCATGTACCTTCTCATGTCCTTCAGTACTAGGTCCCGGGGAAAATCACGAGCCTTCTCAAAGAGATAAGCACTGAGCCTCCTCTTAAACATTTTATCAATCAGTTTGAGTAGATCATTCATATGAAACATTTTATAGGAAACAGGATGTTTCTTGATAAACTACCTTTTCAACATGCCTTTCAATGTAATAAAACAATCAGATAAAACATGCCTTTTAGATAATATGATCAAACATCATGCGTTTCATGAAATCAGTTATCACAAAACCATATCACATAAAAACATTTCAACAAAGCTCAGTTTTGAAAGAGGAAGAGAGTCACTCACATTACTTAAGAGATTTCCTTTTAAATCTCTGCTTCCCGAGCTCTTAAACGCAAGGCTTAAACTCTTTAGTTTGCCTTCACCCTCTGGTAATCTAGTTGGACGCAAATCCTACAAAGTGCAGACTAACTCTCCCTATTTGTAGATGCGTCGACCCTCCTTGGACGCAAGGTCTACCTTGAACTCATCGTGGCATTCACCCTTTACGTTGAATTCGGATTAAACGCAAGGCTCACCTTCTCGACGCAAGCCAATTTCTTAACACCAGATGACTTAAGTGTCAAAGTTGTCTTCCTCTTTGGCCACAAACTTCCTCCTTCAAACGAAAGGTTTTCTTCTTTTAGCTCTTTTTCTTTCCTTTTCTTAAGGATTATTATCACCGAATCATCAGTCATTACTTTTCCCTCAAGGTCCTATTTATAGAGTACTTGTCATTCTACCTCTTCTCTTCTTACTTGTTTGCCACATGTCATGTTGCATGCTTAATTAATCATGTATTAGTCCAAGTGTCACTTTGCATGAAATGTTTATCATGCTTTCTAACACCTCCTACTTAATGAGGTGTCACAATCATGTGTAACCACCTAGCCTATAGTCTTACTTTATGAGTTCATTATGTTCCAACACATAACTACCCAACCAACTCCTTGCTCCTTTGCGTTCATGGAACTATCTTCCAAATTCAACTCCTTTGCTTCCTTTACTACCCTCGGCTTTACTACCTTTATTCCACTTCTCCTTTATTTAAGTGTACAAATTCTAGATCCATACTATTATGCACTTCCGCTTAACATCACAAATTAATTTTTATTGCATTTATATGCGTTCAACTCCCTTTCTTACATTCGTTCACAGCTACATTTGCTTCCTTTGTACAATTTGCACTTTTCAGACCATGTGGTTTACCTTTGACTACCCCATCCAACTCACATTTGTCTTCCTGCGTTTTCCCTCCTGCATTTACCTTTGCTTCATTCTGCATTCATGACCTTCCTTTAAGTCCTTTAATTTTATCCTCTATGCGTTCTCGAATCATATACCAGGGTTATTCCTTAACCTTTTCCTTCTTTAGCTTCTTCCTATGCGTTTACCAGAGATAGTGATGGCATTTTCCATTTTCATGAAATTAAGCTCTTCAGCGTATGACTTGGTAACTAATGGTAACCATCATCGACTCATGAACCCTTCGTCGCATAGTTAACAGCTGTCCTTAACACCGAATTCCTCAACGCATAGCTAATAGTTCTTACTACATAACTTTCTCAACGCATAGTAAGACCCTACTAATTGCTGAAGTCCTACTAGCATATAATAATCCATTAACGTTTAACATTTCATAGCACTTAAACTCTTAGCGACCCCTTGTGCACTAGAGAACTTCCGGATCCACGCTATGGTCTTTATAGTAACCTTTAACGCATAGTTGTTATCCATTTCATGGCTTATCAATTCATTAATAATCCTTCAGCCTATCGCATCCAACTACTCCCAATTCAAGTTATTCTTCTCATCGTAACATAGGTCGAATACAACCTTTAGTTAGGCTTCATCTTTGCCTCCAAACACATAATAACACTCTTCAATACCTGACATACCAATCAAAATAACGACTGGTCCATCAAAGCTATGGTAACAGTCTACTTCCTTCCCTTTATACTAGCTTCCCATACTAGGCTTACCAATGCATAGCCGTAATCTATACTCAGTTCTTGTTCCTTCAACTCCATTCAACTTGCCCTCATTAGAACCTAATCTTACAGCCTGGGCGATAACTCCTCAGTATTAATTACCATGCATTAGAGCTTAATCATCTACGCATCACCCTAATCTTCCAAGATATGTCTATTTTTCTTAATACTATTCATCTCAACGCACAGAATTTATTGGCCATAATTCAATAACTGCACAATCTTATCTTTTCGTAGAAAGGTTCCCCAATCCACACACTTT
Organism: Citrullus mucosospermus; assembly: GCA_030954485.1. NCBI lineage: Eukaryota > Viridiplantae > Streptophyta > Magnoliopsida > Cucurbitales > Cucurbitaceae > Citrullus > Citrullus mucosospermus. The sequence continues at coordinate 22,071,959 of CM062057.1, forward strand.
TATCCCTTTTTATCCCTACAAGTTATATGAATACTTAGGTTTTCGGGGACAGGGTGTTACAGATACATACCGTATATGCCTCTGAAAATATGGTGAAGCAATGGATACATAGTTCTTGACGTGCAATGAACTTCTTCCTCAGGAAATCCAGTATGCTATCGAGCACCTGCAATGTTATATTTCATTAGCAATATCTCTTAGTAACGACCACTAACAAACAACATAGTTGATGCGCACTTTGAGTGTTAACCGCAAGTGTACAGGTCAAGTTATAATATAAGACGGTTAAGTCCGAATATCGTTCCACTGGAGATCCAATTGGGAAGGTTTAAGTTACTTAGCTATTCTAGAGTTGAATCAATTTTATTTGAGGATTGAAATTGAATATTATAAGTTATGGAAAAATACAAATAAAATAAGGAAGATATCAAAGGGAGAAACACAAGAGTCAAAGAGAGTTCTAGGGTAATGAATCCTTGTTTATTTCATCATGCAATATTATAGATTTCATGGATTTTATTGTAATTCATATGCCTAAGTCTAGAAACTTAATTCCAAGTTATTTTCTCTCAAAAACAACTTTTTTTCATGCAACTTAATTGATTACCAATCTCTTGAAACCAATACAAATTACATGGCATTAAGAATAGTCTTCAGCAACTTTTATTGTCAACCTAACTATTCTCGTGATAGATTAACAACAATTCATTGTTATAGATCTAGTCAAACATACAATCTCTCAATCATACATCTAATCTAACATGTGAAGATGGCCAATCCACAAGAATTAAGCACAATAACAATGAAAAGCATAATCATTCCAACAAAACCATGAAAGTCTACAAAATCAACATAAATTCATAAACAAATCATCAAAACCCTAAAACTAAAGAGTTTAGCTACTCATAGCTTGAAGCAACATGTTTATGCAAAATAAACAAAGAAAGAGTGTAAAGAAAGGGAAACTCTACTAAAAGGAGGCTCTTGATTGAGGTAGCACCGTCACAATCTCCTTTGCTCACGTCGGAATTCGAAGGGCACCACGACTATCTCGAACTCTTTTCCTTTTCCTTGCAACTAACTCACTCTTTGAACTCTCACTTAATTCTCTCCTTTTTGTGCCTCTTAAGGTCTTTAACTTCCTTGCTTTGCTTTGATTTTCTTTGATGATTTGGGTTGCTGGAAACCCCCAAATTTATAGAGCTTGGTCGCCCAAAAATTTACCAAAAATAACAATTTTTCATTTAAGGAAACTTGGCGCCGCGACACTGGTCCATAGCGCCGCGGCGCTAGGGCTGCATCAGAAAAGTTTGCTCTCGAGTTTTAGCGCCGCAATGCTGTGTTGCGTTTCAGAAATATTGTTCTCGGGCATTAGCACCGAGGCAACGCCGTCCAAGCGCTGCAACGCTGTCATGCGTTCAACAAGGTTGCGTCGAAGCAGCGCCATCTCGGCGTCGCGGTGCTACTATGCGTCCAGAACGATGCGTTTATGTTTTAGCGTCACGGCAGCGCCGTCCTGGCACCGCGACTCTATCCCAAAATTCGCCCTTTTGAGTTTTTCAGCTGTTTTTCCCCGTATTCTTGCTTGGTTTTGATCTTTTAGTCGTTTCTTCTAATTTTCCTTGTTTTAACCTGAAAATCACTAGCAAACAAGTGAAATCTAATATAAACTTCCTTAATTTGAGAGAATAGAAAGCACTTTTCAAGTGCTTATCAATAGTGTCATGATGATAGTTACTTACGTTGTAGTGTACCCACTGGCTGTCCTTCACCAACTCCCTGAAAACCTCTCGGGTGGTCATCTTCGACCGGAATAGTGCCCTTGTACCTGGTACATGTGGTTCGATATCATTAGCCATAACCCATACCATGAACGCATTCATGACGTCCTGGGGCACAGGATGTGTTAGATCTTATACCACCTTGCTTGAAGCCATATACTTCCTTGCCCTCTTTGCATCCAATGGAGGGGTATATGGTGTGACTTCTCTTGTAAGCCTCACACTTAGTTTTGGAAGTTAACAAGCTATAAAAAATGATTATGAAAGATGACAAGCTAAAGGAAGTAAGTAAAGAGTGACCGAGAGCCTTAAGGCATGAGTTATCATGTGTTGAAGGTGTGTCTATGCGTTGGTTGATTGAAGCAAGAGTCCATGAGAGTGAGCATGGGTAGTGGCTGAAAATAGGGAAGAAATTGTGTAGCCGAGCCAAAGCATGAGGGTTGAAGTGTTGGCTTGTTGAGGGATGCGTCCAAGCTTGCTAGGCGTCCAAGCCAGTATCCAAGTATGTTAGCGATTGCGTTATTTTGTTTAGCAGGAAATAAAATAGAATAAAATAAATAAAATAAAATAAAATAAAATAAAATAAAAGATAAAGTGAAGATAAGTCGGCAGTTTGTTTAAGTGTGTAAAGCTAAGTTTTCAATTTTTTTCTCCGTCTCAAAAGCTCCAATCGATCCCATATTTTAGCTTAGCGACGAAGAGAGGTAGAGGAAGGAGTCTAGGGCAAATTCGTGGAGAATTCTGATCAATTTTGTTGTGTAATTAGAGCTAGAACAGAAGGGTTGATTGCTGTTGTGCAATCTGAACAACGTTCGGTATTTGGAGAATAGCGTTCTGTGAAGATCAAGTTTAGGGCTAAGAATTTGAGGTCGGTAATTTAACTCAATTATTAACAACTTTTATGAAGGATGTTTTGTAACACCCCCACCCAAGATATTATATATACTTCTATATATATACCTAGGAATGAGTGTTATCTAATCTGTATTCTATTATACCCTGTTGTAAATGCATTAGTATATCATAGCTAGACAGTGAAATGCTCGGTCTTACAGCATTATAACAAAATTTCTAATTATTTAAAATCGCATCATAAGTAAGTTTTTTAAAAGACTATGTTTAGAGTTTACAAATATGTCTGGTGAACTTACATATGCCACTCAAACTAAGTGCAACTTCTACTAAGGGATAGGGTTACAGATTTCCAATTACAAAATTCTATTCTGGCACAGACGGATCTTGATGGTAGGCTAGGCACCCCGAACACGCTTTGTCACACCCTATCCCAGATACACTCTATACCTAGGATTGAGCATGATCCTGATTCACCTACATAAAACTCTATAAGATGGATGCCATATAATTAGCGAAACAAAACAACATTTCCATTGACATATTAGAAGAACGTGCAACCTCTCAACAAACATATCTGTATATATACATACAAGGTGCAACACGTCCCCCTTTCTACCCTCAGAAATATGCATATTACAAGACATATGTACGTTTAAATATTTACAACTATCCCAGAGGTTCGTTTCCAGACAGGCCTAGACGAGATTCTTCTGTAGGCTAGGCGTCCCGGACACGCTCGCTACTTGAAACAACAAACAACAACAAACTGAATGAGCAGAAAGCTCAGTGAGTGACTAAATCTACTAAACCATTCATAACAAATATAAGCCAGTTTGTGAGTTAGTACCCATCACATATCACATTCCAAAGAATTACCAAGATTCACTTTCCACATTACACATATAACTATCAAATTCTCATGTCTCACAGACTTGCAACTATTTAGTGCTTTCACTTCCCGTCCCTCAGCACTTACTCAATTGTAACTACAGTACCATGTGCCTTCACATGAAATCTCTCAGCACAGGTAACCAATTCTATCTTTGCTCTAGTGCCTTCACTCATGATCCCTCAGCACGAGCTAGTGTGTGATGGATTACTACATGCCTTCACTCATAATCCCTGAGCATTGTAGTCCATTCCTTATTGTTATTCAAGTGCCTTCACAAAGTCCCTCAGCACTTAATTTCACGCTTACACACATATAGGCTTTCATCATAAGGTCCCTCAGCTACTATTATGTATAGACACTCGTATTAATACTCTTTTAAATCACTAACACATCACATTCATAAGGCATACTACAATGAATCATGTTTCCTCATCAATAAGCGTACTAAATTCATCACAAGATATAACAAATAGTCACTCACAATTGGTCTCGGCTCTAAGTGGATTATAAGCCTCCCCGAGCTCTTCCTAGCCTGTAAACACATAATCCTCAAGTTTAGTTCCAAAATCTCCCTTTTCTTTAACACACATTAATAACGTTACTCTTTTAGAAAATTATAAGCTGCCAGCATTACTCATCACACACCACTGTACTAGCGATACTGCGTTGAATGAAACCAGCGAGACTACCTTGAGAAGCGACACCCAGCGATACTCTAGCGAGAATCGTGAGACGCAAAGCCTATCTTGCGTTGCAGTGATACTTGCTTCGCTGCCCTGTCTCTCGCTCTCTCAGCGATACTTCCGCTGCAGTAGAACCGTTTCCTTCTTCCTTTCTTCTTCCTTCTTCAACCTGCTAAACATTTCGTTTTAGTCAATTTCAGTACTTTCTTCCTTCTACAAACTTGTTAAAGTACAGGTCCTTCATCTTACCTCCAAATTTCATGAAGAACATCCTCTCCGTTTAGGATATATCCTTCAACAACTCCGAGTTACCCCTAATCGTCCGGCAATTCAACTCCAATCTCTTCTTCCTGAGTTTGACACACAATTAAACAATTTCAGCTCAAGCATCCTTCATGAAACTTGCTAGAAATCGAGTTAACTTACTAACCTCAAAGTTTCAGCCGTAACCTCCGTCTCTTCAATTTGTTCTTCCTCCAAAACCGAGCATCACTCTGAGGAAATAACAGCAGCCGAAACCTCTGCCAAACTCAAGTTTCTTCCATGATTACAATGAGATTTCCACTTCAAATCAGCATGAACATCTTCTTCTACCTCCCTCCGATGTTTCGCCTTAATATGGACCCAACTCGAGCTCTGAAATGCAATCAGAACAACTGAATTCTCAATCCACTTATATATATACCACCAACTTATCCTCCATTTCAACACTATACTATAATTCATTCAACGCATACCTTCTATGCTTAGCTTCAGCAACGCACACAGCATTTGATGATATTTCTTTTTAAACTCTCCCACCAAATGGTTAGCAAACGCATTACTTTCTCTCGACCAATACTCTTTGTCCAACGCATACCCACCTTCGACGCATGGTAGCGTTCACCGCATAATAGCCTCATCGCAAATCAGCTCCCAACTCCTCGGTGCCTTTACTTCCAACGGCACACTGCCTTCAATGTAATTGCCGCATAATAATCCTCGGTACAAAGTGATTCTCCACGCCTTATGTCCTCAACGCATCGCGGCTTCAGCGCATAATAGTCTTCCCTCACCTTTGCGTTTACACCAAAACTGTTTCCATCACAATAGGTTGCCATCAACGCATAGCTGATACTTAGTCGTTTTCCCACTCCAAATGCAAGCCAGCCAACTACTCTTACCCAATCATCCATCTCTCGGCCCCCTTCTTACCTTGCGTTCTCACAAAATTAGGTACGGGGCTTACACGCTTGCTACCTGGAGAAGAAACATCAAAGAAACAAAATCTATGAGCTACAATGCTCAGTGAGTGACTACTAAAATATAAATTCAATAATATTAACTACAATCCTTGACATGAACTGTTAAATCATGCCTTGTATCACGTTTCATAACCTTATAGATGATTGTAACCTGTAAAACACAATCAATACATAAATAACTTCCTTTTCATTAAACCTTTGTTGAGGCGGAGCGAACTCAACGCACCCAACGTCAATAAGCCTTAGCTGTGTGAAGTAATCTCAATACATTAGCGTCAAAACCTTTCTATTCTGCTCATAATCTATCTGATCTCGGGCTGCCTGTGTACCTTCCCATGTCCTTCGGTACCAGGGTCCCAGGAAATTATTCACTCGCCGTCATTAAATCCTTAGGTGAGAGTTTCACATAATTTATAACTAGGGCTGCCCATATGCCTTCATCTAACCTTCAGCATTGGGTCCCATTCGACTCTTTCTTTAGTACAGAAGCACATATAATACATTTAACATAAATTAACTGTAATCATGATATCTCAGAGTTCTTGAACATTCATCTGATAACTATCTTGATTAAACTCAGAACGTTATCTGTTATGTCTCAAGTTTAATCTCACATCTAACAAGATATGTGCTGGTTCATATGCAGAAGTACATTTCAACTCCTACTTTAAAGATAGCATTAAACATATAGGAAATGATACTGAACTTAAGCTTATCTCAAGTCATAAAGTCACTCACGACTTATTTCGGGCTCTGAGCGGGTTATACGCTTCCCTTAGCTTCTCTTGACTTGTAAACATACCTTTTTCATGTTAGACATTTCTAACATCCCTCCTTATATTCTTTATGTTTACTTAGATATCTTAGATATGGGTTTCTATCACAAATTTTCTTTCATTTACAACTTCCTAATATGAGCGAGATTTTAGACTATCTGCGTCTAACCATGCGACATCAGCGATACTCAGCCTCATTAGATTAGCGATATTACCTTAATAAGCGATACTAAGCGAGAGTCAGCGAGAGTTTTGAGACGCAAGGCCCCTTGCGTTACCAGCGACACTTGTCTCGCTGATCACCCTCCAATCCTTTAACGATACTCCTTTCCTAGTGACCCCCGATGGTTATTGTTCTTCTTCCTCCTTCTCTAACCTGTTCTCAAACTGCTAAACATCGAATTCCAGCCATAGAATCAGATTTATCTTTCCTCCACAAACTTATAAAGAAGTGAGCTTCCTAACTTACCACGAGATTTCCAACTCTACCTCTTCTTTGCTAAGGAAATCATCTTTGAATATCTTCAATTGCTTCGTATCAATTAGCAGCTTTCACAATAGCAAAATTCTGATTGTTGCTTCCTTTAAAACTTCGCAGCAGCTTCAACTTCCCAGCTTACTCTTCTTCAGAACATCATATGATGTCTAAACTTTCGTCAACCGTCAAGTCTCTGGTTTCAGTTCCAATTCCAACATGGAAATGGTCTGATTCCTACTTAACTCTGGCTTAAACAGTTTCTTCGACCTCTCCTTGTCGTTCTTCTGTGAAAAAGGGGTAAATCTGGGTTTGAACTATGTCTAAAAGTGTTGATTGAGTCGGCGTACTTACATATATATATATACCTACCACCGACTCACAAATACGGCCCTCACCTCCTTACTTAGGTTGGCCGACTCAACCTTCCGTGCAAAACTTCAGCAACGCATAGCTTACACTTGTTTTACAATTGTTCAGCGCCCAGTCGTCGCATAGTTACTTAACGCATGATTCTCTCGACCCTTCTTCTAAGGTACCAATACATACCAACCTTCAACGCATAGCGACTTCCAACACTTCGTGACCGTCAATGCCGCATGGCCGTCAACGCCTAGTGACCTTCAGCAAATTCTCAAAGCATAGCTCCACTAACGCATGGCCTACACTTAGCCACTTCTGCTCCATACTATTTAGGCCATTGCTTTTAACTACTGCCCATTTCATAGTTCCTTCTCAACTTGCCAACTTCCAATGTCCGATAAACTTGCCATTTTTCCCTACCGCATAATACCATACGTTGCCTCAATTGCATGCCGTCAAGTGATTCTGCCATGTGTCCAACATGGTTTTTCACTAAGCATGTGTCCAACTCCACTTACTTCTCAACTATTCTTATCCTACTTCTTTCCTTAATAAGCTCTTCCACGAAATAATCTTAGAAAGAGGGTGTGACATGTTTGAGCTAAATTTGAAGGGAAATATGTAAAATTTATGGTGAAAGTGTAACACCCTGTCCCCGAAAACCTAAGTATTCATATAACTAGTAGGGATAAAAGGGATAAAAGTGTGTGGATTGGGGAACCTTTCAACGAAAAGTTAAGATTGTGCAATTATTGAATTATGGCCAATAAATTCTGTGCGTTGAGATGAATGGTATTAAGAAAAATAGACATATCTTGGAAGATTAGGGCGATGCGTAGATGATTAAGCTCAAATGCATGGTATTTAATACTGAGGAGTTATCGGCCAGGCTGTAAGATTAGGTTCTATTGAGGGCAAGTTGAATGGAGTTGAAGGAACAAGAACTGAGCATGTATTACGGCCATGCGTTGGTAAGCCTAGTATGGGAAACTTGTGTAAAGGGAAGGAAGTAGACTGTTACCATAGCTTTGATGGACAAGTCGTTATTTTGATTGGTATGTCAGGTATTGAAGAGTGTTATTATGTGTTTGGAGGCAAAGATGAAGCCTAACTAAAGGTTGTATTCGACCTACGTTACGATGAGAAGAATAACTTGAATTGGGAGTAGTTGGATGCGATAGGCTGAAGGATTACTAATGAATTGATAAGAAATGAAATGGATAATAACTATGCGTTAAAGGTTACTATAAAGACCATAGCGTGGGTCAGGAAGTTCTCTAGTACACAAGGGGTCGCTAAACGTTTAAGTGCTATGAAATGTTAAACGTTAAAGGATTATTATATGCTAGTAGGACTTCAGCAATTAGTAGGGTCTTACTATGCGTTGAGAAAGTTATGTAGTAAGAACTATTAGCTATGCGTTGAGGAATTCGGTGTTAAGAACAGCTGTTAACTATGCAACGAAGGGTTCATGAGTCGATGATGGTTACCATTAGTTACCAAGTCATACGCTGAAGAGCTTAATTTCATGAAAATGGAAAATGCCATCACTATCTCCGGTAAACGCATAGGAAGAAGCTAAAGAAGGAAAAGGTTAAGGAATAACCCTATTATATGATTTGAGAACGCATAGAGGATAAAATTAAAGGACTTAAAGGAAGGTCATGAACGCAGAATGAAGCAAAGGTAAATGCAGGAGGGTAAACGCAGGAAGACAGAATGTGAGTTGGATGGGGTAGTCAAAGGTAAACCACATGGTCAGAAGAGTGCAATTGTACAAAGGAGCAAATGTAGCTGTGAACGAATGTAAGAAAGGGAGTTGAACGCATATAAATGCGATAAAAATTAATGTGTGATGTCAAGCTGAAGTGCATAGTAGTATGCATTTATAATTTGTACACTTAAATAAAGGAGAAGTGGAATAAAGGTAGTAAAGTCGAGGGTAGTAAAAGGGAAGCAAAGGAGTGGAATCTGGAAGATAGTCCCCTGAACGCATAAGAGTAAGGAGTTGGTTGTGTAGTTGTGTATTGGAACATAATGAACCCATAAGTAAGTCTATAGGCCAGGTGGTTACACATGATTGTGATACCTCATTAAGTAGGAGGTGTTAGAAAGCATGATAAACATTTCATGCAAAGTGACACTTGAACTAATGCATGATTAATTCAGCATGCAACATGACATGTGGCAAACAAGTAGCAGCAGAAGAGAAGAGGTAGAATGACAAGTACTCTATAAATAGGACCTTGAGGGAAAAGTAATGACTGATGAATTCGGTGATTATAATCCTTGAGAAAAGGAAAGAAAAAGAGCTGAAAGAAGAAAACCTTGCGTTTGAAGGAGGAAGTTTGCGGCCAAAGAGGAAGACAACTTTGACACTTAAGTCATCTGGTGTTAAGAAATTGGCTTGCGTCGAGAAGGTGAGCCTTGCGTTTAATCCGAATTCAACGTAAAGGGTGAATGCCACGATGCGTTCAAGGTAGACCTTGCGTCCAAGGAGGGTCGACGCATCCAAAAGAATAGGGAGAGTTAGTCTGCACTTTGTAGGATTTGCGTCCAACTAGATTACCAGAGGGTGAAGGCAGACTAAAGAGTTTAAGCCTTGCGTTTAAGAGCTCGGGAAGCAGAGATTTAAAAGGAAATCTCTTAAGTAATGTGAGTGACTCTCTTCTTCTTTTAAACTGAACTTTGTTGAAACATACTTACGTGATATGGTTTTGTGATAACTAATTTCATGAAACGCATGATGTTTGATCATAATATCTAAAAGACATGTTTTACCTGATTGTTTTACTACATTGAAAGGCATGTTGCAAGATGTAGTTTTACCAAGAACATCTTGATTTCTATGAAAGGTTTCATATGAATGATTTACTCAAACTGATTGATAAAATGTTTAAGAGGAGGTCAGTGCTTATCTCATTGAGAAGGCTCGTGAGTTTCCCCAGGACCCAGTACTCAAGGACATGAGAAGGTACATGGGCTACTCGTCATATTCCTATGTGCACATAGAGGTTAATCTGGCTAGTGCATTGAGCTTGCTTTGCTTGAAGCCAGGGTTGATTTCGACGTTGGGTGTGTTGAGCCTTGCTCCACCCCAACTAAGGATGTTTTCGACGTTGAGAGCGTTGAGCCTTGCTCCGCCTCAACTAAGGGAAAAGATTGAAAAACCAAACGGTTTTCCGTTAAATCATACTGGAGAACGATTATATTGATTCGTAACAGATTTACGAGATTGATAAAGTTTTGTGGAAAATCTGCTTCTATTAAACTATCGAGTTAAATCCTTGTTTTAAGGCGTAACATGCCTGTTTTTGAATTAAAGATAGTTTTACAAAACCAGTCACTCACGGGGCTATAGCTCACATTTTCCTATGTTTTCAAATTTTTCAGGTAGCAAGCGAGTTCGGGATGCTTTGCCTATGCAAGAACCTCGTCTGGGCCGTCTTCGGTAAAATAAATGGCTGGTCAGTGAACCTTACAGAGGAGTCTAGGTTGCTGACTTCACAATCTTCTTTCGGGTTATGAGGGATAATCCGAGAGGGGGTGTGACAGAAAGTGTCTGATACAAATTTGCTAAGCGATTTGGAGCAACTCGAAGTTATTTAGGAATATCTATCAAACGAAGAGAAGTTATGTTTTGAAATCTTGAGGTAAGTTAGGAAATACATTTCTTTACAAGTTTATAGAAGGGAAGAAGTTCTAAATTTGGCTAGAAATACGATTTGTAACAGATAGATGTGAGAATAAGTGGGAAGGTAGAAGCTGTGGAAGACAAGTATCACTGGACTGCAAGTAGTGCTAAGAATTTAAGCATGAAAAGAGAGACGGGTAACGCGGGTGTCGTTAGAAGCCTTGCGTCTCACAATTCTTGCTGGGTATCACTAGGTCTCGCTGATCAGGTGAGTGTCGCTGGTCTTGCTCACCCTGGTATTGCTAATGCCGTGTAGTGTAGTCTAGTCTCGCTAATGGTGTCGCTAGCAGAGTAGAATCTCGCTCATTAAAGTTTATTGATCAAATATGAATGGTTAAAGCTTTTTGGTTATGGAAAGAAAGTTTAGGAAAGCCTAACCTGAGAAATGTGTATTTATAGGCCAGGAAGAGTTAGGAAAGGCGTATAATCCGCTCAGGGCCTAGGACAAGTAGTGAGTGACACTTTTCTTTCTTTAAAAATGATTTTATTGAGAATGTGTAGTTCAGATTTCTTATGATGATTGAAAGTATGATATTATGATTGAAAACTTATGAGTAATTTATGAAAAAGCATGTTGTTTATTGATTTATGGAATTATGAAAAGCATGCTGACGATAATGTATGATTTTATGGAAGGTTTGGAAATGTGTAACTTATGAATTTCTGATATGATGTTTTCAAAACATGTTATGTTGAAATGGCACCCAAAGCCCAAGGACTCGAAGAAGGCCAATGGGTAGCCGAAGTATAGAAAAGGTACTCAATGCTGAAGGACTCGAAGAAGGCGAATGGTAACCTGGATATAGAAATGGGACCCCAATGCTCAAGGACTCAGAGAAGGCATATGGGCAGCCTGGAATATAGAAAAAGTACCCAACGCTGAAGGACTCGAAGAAGGCGAATGGTAACCTGGATATATAAATGGGACCCCAATGCTCAAGGACTCGGAGAAGGCATATGGGCAGCCCGGATTATGATATCTAAGTGCACATTGAGGAACGTACGATGCTGATGTGTTGTGATTACTCCACACAACTAAGGATAATCGACGTTGAATAGCGTTGAGCTCCGCTCCGCCTCAACTAAGGAAAATGAATTGAAATCAACGAAACTTTCTTTAGTATCTTTTCTTGAAATGAGCATGATTTGTATGACTATGACTTATATTGAGATTTTATACACATTGAGTTTAAATGTTTCTACTATGATAGTTTTCGAGCCAAAGAGGTTTTACGAAACTAGTCACTCACTGGGCAATCTAGCTCACGTTTTCCTTGTTTTATGTTTTCTAGGTAGCGAGCGAGTCCGGGATGCTTAGCCTACACAAGATCTCGTCTGGGTCTACCAACGGTCTTTAGTATTATGAAAATTGTAAATATTCGAATTGGTCCATGTGTTGTACATATAGAGAGGGTTAAGGGAGTTGTTGTGTATTTATGCTATTATATGACTGAATGAAAAGGATGTGCGTTTGGCAAGTTAACCTTGATATATGTATGAAGTAGTTTATGGTTTATAACTGTTTATTAGGTAATTGCAGAGTTTATGGTTGACAGTGGATGTCGTAAGAGGGTCGGTGTCTGCTATCATCACACTTCTTTCTGGGTTAGGAGGGTACCTAGGAGGGGGTGTGACATCTCTCCGCTTCTGGATTGTATGTCGAGGTGCCTCTTGTTTTGCTTGCATCTTTGACTTCGTCCTCAATTTCGCCTTCGGTGGAGGGATGTGACGAACCTCTACATTAAATTCCTCACTATTAGATAATGTCTCGATGGTCGTGAAAGGATCAAGAATGGCCACTGAGGTAGGCTCGATGGAGGTAGTTGTCAGCTTGGGATCTATGGTGGTCTAGGGATTAAGATTGGTGGTGGTGATCTCGGGATGGGTGGTGGTGGTGGTATTCGACTCATGGTCAGTGATGGTGGTGTTTGGCTCAATACGGGTGGTGGGATTGGGGTCGGTGGTGGTCTCGAGATGGGTGGTGGTGGTCTTGGGATGGATGGTAGTAGTGGTATCCGACTTAAGGTTGGTGGTGGTGGTCTCTGGCTCAAGATGGGTGGTCTCTGACTCAAGATGGGTGGTCTCGAGGTTGGTGGTGGTATCTGGATGGGTAGTGGTGGTGATGATCTCTGGCTGAAGATGGGTGGTAGGATCGGGATGGGTGGTAGTGGTCTTAGATGGGTGGTGGTGGTCTCAGGATGGGTGTTAGGAAATTCGTACACAAGTTCAAATATCATAATACTTGCTTTAAAATTAATAAAAAATAAATTAAGACTTTGACTATTATTTAAATTCATACCCGATAGTGATCTCAAGAGCACTGTGATTGTTTGCAACTAGTATTTGACCTCGTGTAGGTCAAATCGTAGCTCATCTACCTTCGCCTCCACTCTTTCAACCCTTTCATTGAGTGAAGAGTGGCCATGCCCACCACTGTCAACCCTCCTTCTCTTATACAATTGGAGGGTCAACAGGGAGCTCCTCATGATGATCTCGATCGGTGGGGCACTCCTCATAATGATCTGGAGCGACAAGACGCTCCTCATTGTCTTCGACATGCTCATGCTGAGAAGCCTCCGCATGATCCTTATCATTGTCAATGGAGTCTGAATCAGTGAGACTCGAGCTAGGAACTCTATCATCTTCTAGTCGGTCCACATACACAACCCAACCTGCAACTGACGTGTCTCAATACTGCCGCTCTGCATCCGATAGTGCGAGGACTGCAGTGATAATCGTCTGCATCAGAACAATGAATGCATTGTTAAGTGTGATAATAAAACACAATACAAATTACAAAATATACATGTAAAACATTTATAACATACCGTAGGAGAGTTAAAAACATCCCTCTACAGTGTTCGATTGGGGAGTGAGTATGTATATGCCCAACGTAGAAAACGAGACACCGCATTTTCATTTAGCTAGACCGCAGCTGTACTGCCAATCGTAGATATTGTCTTATATGCCCATACCTAACGAAATCAAAATAGTTAGTGCAAAGACAAAGATGTAATAGACAACAGTAAATTATTAAAATAGTCATTACCTGGAAGGCGTGAGGGAAGGCCAGTAGGTTATACTTAACCAAGTACTTATGGTTGGCATGAACCTTCTGCTTGTATGCGAAAACCTTGTCCCTCAAGACCTTCTGAAGGCCACTGAAGGTCTGCTTCCATATAATTTCACCCCAATCCCAACTTTTGAAGAAATCCAAGTCCTTCACATCATCGAACAACGACTAATCAATGTTGCTCTTCGTGTTATCCTTTCCACTCAATCCAAGCTCGTATGTAAGCCACACACTTAGCTTTGGAAGTTGGCAAGCTTAAGGTGGTAATGTATTATGTGTTGGTGAAGAGAAAGGTGGGTTGAGAACAAGAGTGTGAGAGCTAGCATGTGTTGGAAGCTATACCATGCATTCAAGAGCAATGCTATGCGTTTATGGGCAATACCATGCGTTCAAGAGAAATGCTATGCGTTTATGGGCAATACCATGCATTCATGAGCAAAGGCTATGCGTTCATAAGCTATATTATGTGTTGGTGGGCTAAGGCTATGCATTGGTGAGGTTGAGAAGAGGTGCTATGCGTTGGTCAACTCGTTTATAAAGGAAAAAAATGAGTAGCAGTTAAATCAGCGACCTATATAAATGAGTAAGTTGAGAGTTTAATCATTCTAAACACGACCAAAAGGTCAAATCGGCTCTATTTTATGGCTGAGAGACGAGGAGATGTAGGAGAACGTGTCTAGGGTAAAGTTGTGGAGAGTTCGGGTCGTTTCCATGGTGAAATTGAAGTTGGAATAGAGAGCTTGGCTGCTATCGCGTAATTCGGGCATGGTTTGGTGTTTGGAGAAAAGCGAGCTGAGGAGATCGAAATTTCTCTCTTATTAGTCAGTTCACAACTCCATATGATGACAAGCTAGTAGCTTGGGTAGGAAAACGATCTTCAACAACAATCTTGAAGTTGGCCATCTACAAGTGCAAGCAAAAAACATGATCAGATAAAGGAAAAGAAACAGAAAAATCAAAAAGTGCATTGTGTAAAACTCTCACTCTCGGTTCTCGGTAGTCTCGCTTTAGATAATCTCGTTGGTAATCTTGCTTTCGCTCGTCTTGCTCTCGGTGGTCTCGCTCTCGGTAGTCTTGCTCTCGGTTTGTCTATAACCCTAGGTGGTTCTTACAATCGATCTCCATACATTCTCTCGTGCCTCAGTCTTCCTGTAATCTTCTAAACCCTAATCTATTGTACAATTTGGGCACTTCTACAAACCCTAACACCAGCACATGCAACAGAAAATCAAGCGCAAACGAAAGTAAACAAATCATACCTCAGACCGAAACGAAAACAAAAGATAAATAAATGCATACCTATTTTCGATAATCGACAGCTAACAGTCTAAAGTTGTGAGGGAGAAAATCGAAGAGTCGGTTGTCAGAGAGCCAGCCGTCCGGTGGGTGTTCATCAATATGTAAAGAGTGAATGAGAGAAGAAAGAATCGAGAGGGATAGAGAACTGTACGGTCGATCGAGAGATTATATAGGGTACCCCACTTTTCAAATCTAATACAACGGTTGAGTGCCAACTGACGAGGACCGAGAGCGAGAGTATCGAGAGCGATATCTATAAGCTCAACTATGGTTGACCATCATGGATCGAGACTGAGTGTCGATATTGGGAACCGAGAAACGAGAGCAAGAGTCGAGAGCAGGACTTGTGGAAGTGCCTTTGGACAACGATTTTAGGGGTAGTTTAGTAAATTCACACGACACTGATGCCAATAGAAGGCCATTTTTCATTGAAAATTTGGGGGAGGCCAAATTTCATTTGGGCCCTTCAATATGGACCATCCGTACAAATTTCCTTGGGGTAGGGGGAGTCTGCACGCGTGGAGAAGGGGAGAGTTTAATTTTCCTTCTTTTTTTCTTAAACCCTAATATAAATAAATAAATAAATAAATATTAAATTTATTTTCCTTTTCCCTCTTAAATTCCCAATCTTTCACAAAATTATATCCAAATTTTCAAATCTTAACAAATATAAATTGAATTATCATACCCCATTAATTCAATTTTTAGCCTAAAAAAAATTCAAAATACAACCCAAATAAAAAAAGATAATTCATTTCAAATGACTAAAAGTTTAGGATGTCACACAAGTTATCACACATACAGAGGAAGTGTCACTTGATACGAGAGATTGTGCAACGAGAGGATATGATGGTCATGAAGATAGCATTGGAGCACAACATTGCTCATCCATTTACAAAGGCTCTCACAGCTAAAGTTTTTATGTAGGGAGCGCCGCAACACAAGGTCGG
This sequence comes from Citrullus mucosospermus, assembly GCA_030954485.1. Lineage (NCBI taxonomy): Eukaryota > Viridiplantae > Streptophyta > Magnoliopsida > Cucurbitales > Cucurbitaceae > Citrullus > Citrullus mucosospermus. The sequence continues at coordinate 22,088,044 of CM062057.1, forward strand.
CGCTAGGGGGTACCATTTTATGATGGTTAGCGTCACAATGCCAGCTTTCCTTTTTGAAAAAATCTGCAAATTTGGAAGAGATTTGGGTGACCACTTCTATAAATTTGGAGGTTCTCAGTAGCCCTAATCACGAAATTCAGAGCCTCAAAGTGTGAGTTTGCTACAAAAAAGAGAGAAAAGTGTTTGAAAGAGATTTTGGCGGCTGTTTGAGTTCTCGATGTGAAGATCAAAGGAGTCTTGCTAGTTTCTATTCAATAAAGGGCTTTTCAATAGTGGAGTTTTCCTTTCTTCCTACTCTTTTAATGTTGAAATTTATCTTGAACATGTTGTCTAAAACTATGAGTGGCTAAACTCTTTAGTTTTAGGGTATTGATGAACTATTTATGAAGTTATGCTAATATTGTAGACTTTTATAGATTGTTGTAAATACTATGCTTTTCATTGTTATTGTGCTTATGTAACACCCTACTTCTTGAACCTAAGTACTTAAAGGGCATGTAAGAAAAAGAAGTAAGACAAGAGAAGTGGAATTGGATCACAAGTTTGTGGAGTTGGCCGAGAAATGTTGCCAAAATCGGAATAAGTATGCGTTGAACTTAAAAGGAAGAGAGGTTTGTGCTTAAGTATTGGGTTAAGTATAAGCCGTAGATAGGTTTGGAAGATTTCATTGAATGATCTCTGGATCTTGGAATTGAAGTAATTCTTAGAGTTAAGAATTCTTCTAAGTAGAGTAACCAGACTAGGAGAATGCAACTATGCTTTTAGCTTGGAAGTATGATCTAAGGAAAAGAAAGGAAGTCTCACCAAGTGATGGAAAGAGTTAGAAGCATAGCCGGAAGTTAGTTGAGTTGGATACATATTTGGTAAGTAAGAGACCATGTTGGACTCATGGTCAAGACTAAGAAAACGCATGATAAGGTGAACCATGGTGGAAAAGAAAATGGGTAAGTGTTGAAGTATTGTAAAGAAACGCGAGAGCTCGGGGGAAAAAGGTGAACGCATAGAAGGTAACCCGAGAGCTCGAGGGGAAAGAAGTGAACGCATAGGAGGTAATTAAGGAAGGAGATGTAAGCTTAGCTTAAGTAGGACGTATGAGCAAGAGGACTAAAGTTGAGTAGTGGTGCGTTGGAAGGAAACCTAAGTCTCTGGAAGAAGGATAAAACGCATAAGGTGAAATCAAGGAAAGATGCTATCGTAATTTAAGGTAAATGCATGACTTCCATCAAGGGAGATTTTGTTGAGTCTTGGACAATTTAGAGGGTTGAGAAGTAAGCCTAAAAGAAGGATGCCGGAGATTGACGTATACTAGATTTATTGTGGAGAAAATGGCTAAGTATAAGGAAGAGGTTGGAAGCATAACCCTAGGATACATTTTAGGAACGCAAAGAGGGACAATCAAGGGATCCTTAAGGATGGAAGAAAGTTCATGAACGCATAGCAAAGTAGAGATAAACGCATAGTTGTCACACCCCCTCCTAGATTCCTTTCTCAACTAGGAGTGAGTGCAAATCTACATACACCCGTTTCCTACTGTAACTATAACATTAATCAACTCTAGATCATTTATACTTAACTATATGCCAGCATAATGTCATAAGATAAACATATCTCATCAAAACAAGTGATCTTTATATACACTACAAAATCAAATCCCACTACACCCCAAGGAACATGTATGACAATAAAACATGTACATAAACTATGTAATTACAACTATCCTAGAGGACTGATCCAAAGTAGGCCCAGACGAGAACTTCAGTAGGCTAGGTGTCTGGGACACGCTCACTACCTGAAACAAGCAAACAAACAAGCAAGAAAGCGTGAGCCTAAAGCCCAATGAGTGACTGAATTTGCCCAATTACTATTAAACTACTTGAGTTAACATGGATCATCAATACCACCACATATTTATATAAATAGAAATTCCTAAGTCAACCCATGCCAAAGAACAATAGTAGTACAATTATCCTTTCCTAGCTGTGGCGGAGCGAAGCTCAACGCACTCAACCTTGTGTACCAATTCTCATTATTCACATATTTAAATACCTTCACACTACGTCCCTCGGCATTTCAAACCCTCAAGTGCCTTCACATATTGTCCCTCAGCACTGAGTTTCACTATGTCGGAGTTCCCATGTGCCTTCACAAGTGGTTCCTCAGCACTGGGTTCCCTACCAATCCACTGCTCAAGTGCCTTCACTTGTGGTCCCTCAACACTTGGCTATCATGTATTGGATTTCCATTTGCCTTCACACAAGGTCCCTGAGCACTGGAATCCATTTCAACCAACTACTCAAGTGCCTTCACACGTGGTCCCTCAGCACTGAGTATCATATAACGTATTCCCCATAAGCCTTCACTCAAGGTCCCTCAGCCATGGGTTACATTTAGATAAGACGTATAACATTCTTTAAACTTTACAGCACAACACAAATATTCAATAACTACACCATACGATAGTTTCCACTCACCCAATACAAATAAAACATGCTTAGAGTAACCATTATATAAAATAGAAAGTCACTCACTACTTGTCCTGGGCCTTGAGTGGATTATATGCCTTCCCGAGCTCTTCTTGGCCTGTAAATACACATTTCTCATGTTAGGTTTTCCTTGAACTTCCTTTCCATAATCATTAAGTATGCATATTTAGACTCTATTCTTGTTCCATCACCAAGACTCTCCTTTTTCCCAAAATATTCATAATTAGTGTTACTCTATGTCCCTAGCGAGACTACCAGCAAAATCACACAACAGGACACTGCACTAGCGAGACCAGAATGAACGAGACTAGCGAGACTACCTGAGGAGCGAGACCTAGCGAGACCCAGCGAGATTTGTGAGATGGAAAACCCCCCTATGTTCCAGCGACACTCGTCTCGCTACTTACACTTCAATTACTCGGTGACACTCATTTCCTAGTGACACCCGACAACAGAGATTTCCTCCTTTCCTTTTTGTTCTTACTTCTATTTGTTAAAAGTCATATTTCCAGCCAGATTTAGAACTTTTTTCCTTCTACAAACTTGTAGAGAAATAAGTCCTTTATCTTACCTCAAAGTGTCATAATGAAAGTCCTCTTTGTTTGAGAGATATTCCCAAACAACCCCGAATTGCTCCCAATCATCTAGCAATTCAGCTTCGATCTCTTCTTCCTGGAGTTTAACACACATTTACTCAAATTCGGCTCAAGTATCCTTCATGAAAATTGCTAGAAATCGAGTTAACTTACTAACCTTAAAATTTTGACCCTAGCCACAGCTTTCATAGTTCGTTCTTCTCCAAACACTGAACAATACTCAGATTAAGCAACACCAGCCGAACTCTTTGTTCCAGCTTTAGTTCCTCCATGAAAATGATGAGAATTCCACCCCAAACCAACATAAACACCTTCTTCTACCTCTCTTCGTTGTTTAGCTTCAAAATGGGATCAACTCGAGCTCTGAAATGTGATTAAAATGGTTGAATACTCAGTCCACTCATATATATATACCGCCGACTTAATCTCCACTTCATCTCTATATATTTAACTAATCGACGTATACCTTCTCTTCAACGCATAGCTGTGCTAACCATCTAACACATAGTAGCCTTCAACGCATAGCTGCGCTAACCTTCTAACGCATAGTAGCCTTCAATGCATAGCTGTGCTAACCTTTTAACGCATAGTAGCCTTCAACGCATAACTGTGCTATCCATCTAACGCATAGTAGCCTTCAATGCATACTTCGACCAACGCCAATCCCACCCCCCTTCCTTCACATCTGCATCCATGCCGAGCTACCTTCTTCAACACATAGCTACCAGTGGCAACTCTCGTCAGGCCTTAGCCATACTCTCAACGCATAGCCACACCAACGCATGGCCAACACTTAGCTACTTTTGCTCCCACACAACTCGGCCACCTTTCTCTACTCAATGCCCATCTCATAGTTTTCTTCTTAACTTGGCTTTTCCTAATATTAGGTACGGGGCTTACAATAGTAGTATGCGGTTGAGGCACAAACGCATGGTAGTATGCGGGGGAGAAACCTAGTCAAAAGTAGGAAGGCCGGAAGGAAGAAAAGAGAATAAAGAAGCTAAATCCTTAAAGAGAATTAAATGGACGCATAGGGGCACTAAATTGGATGCATGATTCGTAACTCGGAACAAGTTGAACGCATAAGATGAGTTTATAAAGGTTACGTGGTTTCATTTAGACTAAACATTTCATAAGGAGGAGGTATCGGGTTGCATGTCGAATGTGCCATGCAACGTGACAGGTGGCAAACAAGTGGCAAATAGAGAGGAGAAGTTGGATGACAAGACCTTCATCCCAAAGCTATAAATAGAACCTTGAGGGAAAAGAAGCAGGTAATGATCCTTAAGTTTGAATTCTTGAGAGAAAGAAGAGAGAGAAGGCTGAAAAGAGCGATCCTTACGTTTGTAGTGGAAGTTTACGGCCAAGAGACGAGGTGCTCCTAGCAACCTAGCTACCTTGCGTTCAACAAGTTGTTGGTACTCAGGAAAATCGAATCGGCTTTGCATCCAACAGTGCTACCAGAAGGAAGAAATTATAGACCCTGCGTGTGAACCTTGCGTCCAAGGGGTGAAGCCAGAAGAGCTGGTTGGAAGGCTGCACCTTGCGTTTAAGTTATCAGCTTTGCATTCAAGGTGCAGGGTTGCGTCCAACCGAGCTATCAGAAGGAAAATCAGTTGCCTTGCGTTTCAGACTTGAAAACCCTATATCCAAGAAGCTCAGGAGTGGCAGAATTAGAGGGAGGAAAGGGAACTTCCCTTAAGCGATTATTAAGCTCTGTGAGTAACACTAATGTTTTCAAAATATGAATGCGTTCTCGGTGATTAATGTCAATGGTTTTGGAATATGATTATGCATTCACGAGTTTTCAACGTGTATATCATGCGTTTATATTTAAAAAGCATTTGAGCATGTTGTTTGATATTATATGATTTTATGGAAGATTTGGAAATGAGTTTATTGAAAAGCATGTTGTTTGATATTATATGATTTTATGGCATGAAGACATGTTTTATCTATTTTCCAAGAGTTGGTGAAAAATGTTTATAAGATGCTATTTATTGAAAAACGCTCTGTTTTCCATGAAAGGTGTTTAGAATGAACTATTTATGCGAAACATACCTATTTCTAAAATGTTTTCTAAGAGACAATGCTGAGGGACATTGAGAAGGCATGTGGGCAAAACCTGTGACTAGGGACCCAGTACTGATGGACTTGGAGAAGGTACTTGGGCATCTCGAGATATTTCTATGTGCATATAGAGGTTGCGATATTGGGTGCGTTGAGTTTTGCTCCGCCTCAACTAAGGAAAATATTTGTTTTCGACGTTGGGTACGTTGAGTTTTGCTCCACCACAACTAAGGGAAATAGACGCTGATGTGTTGAGATGACTCCACACAGCTAAGGATAATTGACGTTGAGTAGTGTAGAGCTCGGCTCCGCCTCAACTAAGGGAAATGATTTGAAATGTTTTCGACGTTAAGTAGCGTTGAGCTCCACTCCGCCTCAACTAAGTGAAAAGATTTGAAACAAACAGAATTTCTGAGTATTTTTCTCTGAAATGAGCATGTATGATTTGACAATGGCATTTGAGCATGTTTTGCATATATATGATTTGGAATCGGTATTTTATACGCATTGTTTGACAATGTTTATATTATGATCAGTTTTATAGTTAAAGTAAAATATTTCCAAAAATCGTTGCTCATTAGGCTATTTAGCTCATCCTTTCATATGTTTTCCATTTTTCAGGTAGCATGACAGTTCTTGTTGCCGATCGAAGTCGAGGTTTGGCAAGAATTAATGGTATCACCAACCTAGGAAGTGTGGTTAAATGGGAAAGCTAAAGTAAGTTCGACAGTGGGAGTCGATCGGGAAGTAGATGTCTGCTGTTCTCACACTTCGTCTCCGGCATACGGGAGGGTAGTTCGGAATGGGGTGCGACAGCTTAATTCTTGTTGATTGACTATTAATAATTGCTAGGTTAGACATTTAATTTGATCGATTGCATGTCTAACCAGATATATCGCAATGAATCGTTATTATCTCTCATGGAAATAGTTAGATTAATAATGAAAGTTGCTAAAGGTTATTCTTTTCACACCCTCTCCCAAGTTACCCTCTTAACCTAGGAAAGAATGTGAGGACAACAGACATCGACCCTTTTATGACATCTACTATCAACATGTACTTTAAACACTTGATAAACAATTCATAATCCACATAGAACAATATCCTCAAACTCATAAACATGCCATACATAATTTACATACTTCAGATCATATAGAAAACTTAGACATTCACAGAACTATAAGTTCCCAACTCTCAACCACATGTTTCCACTCACAAACCCTCTATGTACAAAGTCAAAGTCTTAATACAAATATATACAAGTTAAACAAACTAGGTGTAGCTGGATCAAACGAGACTGGTGTAGGCTAAGCACTGTGGATTTGCTCGCTAACTAGAAAATAGAAAGTTTAAAGAAAACGGTGAGCTAGGTTGCCTAGTGAGTGACATGCTTAGAAAAACTTTAGCTTAACATAAAATCATAATTCATGCTCAAATAACAAATAATAAATCATCATCATGAAAACTCATAAATACAATCTTTGGCTTTTGAGATAACCTTAGTTGAGGTGGAGTGGAGCTCAACAATACTCAATATCGAAAACAACCTTAGTTGGGGTGGAGTAATCTCAATACACCGAACGTCGAAATAACTTTAGCCAATATGGAGTAATGTCAACACAACAATGTCGAATCTCTCTCTCTATGTGCACATAGAAATATCTAGTCTCGGGCTGCCCAAGTACCTTCTCATGTTCTTCAGTACTGGGGTCCCAATGGATACTCAATCACCTTCTCAATGTCCTTCAATGTTGAGTTCCATAATAATATTAGGGTTGCTCATATGCCTATTCAATGTACTTCAGCATTTGGGTCCCATTTTTAAATACATTTTAGAAACTAACTTGCTTTAATAATAAATTGATAATAAACAAGAGTTCATGAAATCTCAAAGTTTCTCAAATCAATCATCAAGTAACATGCTTCATAAAACTTTAAATCAAAAAACAACATGTTTCCAAACTCAATTTCAAGTATAAATCATATTCTAAACTCATACTTACTCAAGAAATCTTGTGAGAAAATACACTTTAAATCATGCTTCATAAAAATTCTTGAGCATACTAGAAACAGTGAGTAGGTAAAACTCATTTTAAATAAAATTGTCACTTATTACTTGTCCTGGGCTCCTAATGGGTTATAAATCTCCTTTAGCTCCTCTTAACCTGAAAATAAATTAACTTTCTTTGTTAAGCTTTCTTAAAATCCTTTTAATTCATAACTTGGGTCTTAAATATGGAATTTAAACTCAAAATAATTCACCAACTTCCAAAAATTTGATAAAAATTCTAAGTTTGGCAAACTGCCCCTAGGCATACTCGTAAGACACCCACAACACCTACACAGCCTGCTCAGCCCACCATGTGCAACAGATCACGCACAGACACACTGCCCCAAACACACAAGCTGTCACACCCCCTCCCGGATTATCCTCCATAACCCGAAAGAAGATGTGAAGTTAGTAACCTTGACTCCTCTTTAAGGTTCACTGACCAACCATTCCTTTTACCAAAGACGACCCAGACGAGGTTCGATGTAGGCATAGCATCCCAAACTCGCTTGCTACCATTTCTTAAGATATTTCCTCTTTTCTTTCCAATCCTTGTCTTCCCGAGCTCCTTGAACGCAAGGGTTTGGTCTTCTACCCCGCAAACTATTTCTGGTAACAGGTTGGACGCAAGCCTGCCCTTAAACGCAAGGTACAGACTAACTCTTCTTACTCTTTCGGATGCGTCGACCTTCCTTGAACGCAAGGTCTAATTTGAACACATCGTGGCGTTCACCCTTTATGTTGAATTCGTGTAAAACGCAAGGCTTACCTTTTGACGCAAGCCAACTTCTTAACACCAAATGACTTAGGTGTCAAAGTTGTCTTCCTCTTTGGCCGCAGACTTCCTCTTACAGACACAAGGTTTCCTTCTTTCAGTTCTCCTTCTTTCTTTCTCTCAAGAATTATTATCACCGAATCATCAGTCATTACTTTTCCCCTCAAGGTCTTATTTATAGAGAACTTATCATTCTACTTCTCCTCTTTTGCTGCCACTTGTTTGCCACATGTCATGTTGCATGCTTAATCAACTATGCATTAGTCCAAGTGTCACTTTGCATGAGATGATTATCATGCTTTCTAACACCTCCTACTTAATGAGGTGTCCCAATCATGTGCAACCACCTGGCATATAGGCTTACCTTATGCGTCCGTTATGTTCCAATATACAACTACCCAATCATTCCTGTGTTCCTATGCGTTTATAGATCTTTATTTCCATTTCTCTACCACATTCAATTTGGTAGACAAATCATAAACGCATGCTACTATGTGTTTCAGCTTACCATAAAATATCATACATCAATCTTAATCGCATACTATCTGCGTTCAACTTTCTTTTCTTATATTCATTCACAGCTACAAATTCCTCTTTTGTACAATTACACCCTTCTGATCATGTGGTTTACTCTTGACTACCACATTCAACTCAAGTTCTTTCTTTATGCATTTATCCTCTTGCATTCATCTTTACATCATTCCGCGTTCATGACCTTCCTTTAAGTCCCTTGATTTTACCCTCTATGCGTTCTCGAATCATATACCAAGGTTATTCCTTTAACCATTTCCTGCTTTAACTTTTCCTATGCGTTTACCCGAGATCTTGATAACATTTTCCATTTATTATAACGTTAAGCTCTTCCGCGTATAACTTATTAACCAATGGTAGTCATCTTCGACTCATAAACCCCTCGTCGCATAGCTAATAGCTGTCCTTAACACAACTCCTCAATGCATAGCTAATGGTTCCTCACCTCGTAACTTCCTCATTGCATAGTAAGACCTTACCAATCACTGAAGTCCTACTAGCATATAATAATCCTTTAACGTTTATCATCTCAATTATTAACTATTTAGAATTTCAGTTTCCTCAACGTGTCGCTTTGCCATTGCATAGCAATTCTTCAACGCATAGAAATTTCCCAATGTAATAACCTTCAACGCTTAACGGCCTCTTCCGCACATGCTATACCATATTCAGGAACTTCTTGATTAGCCCAATGAACCTTCATCGCACATAGCAAACTCCAAACGCCTAGCCGTTGCTCATCGCATAGTTTTTCAATCCATTGCTAACCTTCAACGCATAGTCACAGCCTATCGCATGGTTGACCAACGCGTAGTTGTGATCAATACCCAAGTTCCTTTTTCCTCCATACTGTTGCTTCATAACGCCTAATGCATTACTTTCCTTTACTCCACTTTCTGACGCGTTGCCAACCCTTCCAACACAAAGAACTTTTCCCACGCAATGGTTCTACTCCATTTTACATCATTGACGTATGGTACTTCACCTTATTTAACTTGCCATTATTAACATTTAATCGCGTAACTTGGTAACTCAATATTAACTATTACATGCGTTATAACTTATCCATCCATGCGTCAGCCTGATTTCCAGAATTATGTCTACCCTCTTCTTAATACCATTCATTTCATCGCACATAATTTATTGGCCATAATTTAGTAGTTACACAATCTTAACTTCTCGTTTACACGTTGCGCTAATCCACACTCTTTATCCTTTTATCCTTACCAATTATATAAATACTTAGGTTTTCAGGAATAGGGTGTTACACTAGCACCCCTAGACGGTAGTTCCTGAACATATGCTGTCGAAATAACCTAAAAGGAAGTAGGTGAAAAGCGCTTGGAAAGTGCTTTCTACTCTCTCAAATTAAGGGAGTGTATATTAGATTTCATGTGTTTGCAAGTGGTTTTCAAGTCAAAATAAAGAAAATTAGAAGTGAAAGCCAAAAGAACCAAACCGAGCCAAAATTAAGTGAAAAAGAGAAGAAAATCACCGAACTGCCAAAAACAGGACAGTGCTTTTTCCCAAGAGCAGCCTCTGCCTTCAGTGCAGCAGCTGCGTCGTGACACTGCCGCACGATGCCGAGGGTAGACTTTTATGATCCACAGTGCTGCGGCGGCGCCACCTTTTAATGTCGGTCAGTGCCATGGCGCCATCTTTCCTAAATTGAAGAATCTATATTTTTGGAAAGAATTTTGGACTGCCAATTCTATAAATTGGAGGGTTTCCAGCAGCCCTAGTCATCAATCTACACACCAAGAGACACAAGAAGAAGAGAATTGAGAGAAAATTCATTAGAGAGTTCAAAAAGTGAGTTAGTTGCAAGGAAGAGAGAAAAGAGATCGAGAGAGAGTCGTGGTGCCGTTCGAGTTCTGATGTGAAGACCAATGACATCTTGACGGTGCTTCCTCAATCAAAAGTCTCTTTTCCGTAGAGTTTCTCTTTCTTTACACTCTTTCTTTGTTTATATTGTTATGAACATGTTGCTTGAAGCTATGAATGGCTAAACTCTTTAGTTTTAGGTTTTGATGAATTGTTTATGAAGTTATGTTGATATTGTAGACTCTCCTGCTTACACAGGCAATTCCTCACTAGCCATGTGAATCAGGTCCAAACTACGATTGATCCTTCTTCAATTCTACCTTGTCCTTCAGGTGAAGGTCCTCTAAATCTTAGGGTCAATATTGAGCTAAGGAATGCTCCCGTCACTCAGATACTGTTTGGAGTTTCTAGCAGAGGAGAAACTCACAATACTCCTTTGACTAAGGAATCCTACAACACAAATAATCCAAATAAAAAAAAATTAAATCAATGCAATAATCCCTGATAACGGCGCCAAAAAACTTGTTTACAGACAGATCTCAAGTCCTCGGCAATGGCGCCAAAAACTTGTTGTGTATGAAATTGTGGAATTGAATTGTACTAACGCAAAGTGCAAGTTAAGCTACAATGATGCGTTTCACACACTATGCGTTGAACATACTATGCGTCTTACTTATGCTTAATGCTATGCGTTGGTGATCTGTCAAGTTTTCCTATCCTTTACCCAAGTATAAGCAAAGGAGTAGGTTTTCTCAGTGAGTCCGAGGTCGAACACAGGGATTATGTTGATTCTATATTTAAGTGGATTATATGCATTGTAGTGGTAACCAGAAATATTTGAGAGGTATTTGTTTGCGTCTAATCTAAAGAAAGCGATAATATGTACACTAGACTAAAATGTGGAAGATGGAAAGGAATGCGACACGGCAAAGTCAGCTAAGTGGTTTGAGTGAATGGGTAAAAACAGGGTTCAGGTTGGTTAACATCTAACATCGGAAACACATGGTGATACTCTATTCACACTTGCGACTCTTCTCCCGGTTATCAGCCGCTATGCGTTATATGTCTATAACGCATAGGAGAGTGTTAAGAACCAAGGTTATTCCTATAGACAGGTAACACTTCTTAGCCTTCTCAATTGAGTTCCACAATCACTTACCCTCTCGAGCAGTTTGATTATTACTACTTATATCGATTAGCTAGATAGACATAAGCATCAGATTAAGATTGCAATTGACAAGATGCAATAGTTACACTATGGTTCTTAGTTAGATGCTAACGCAACCCTTAACCCTTGATAGATTAGTTACTCATGGATTCAAAGTAAAAAGCGAAAAGTGTAGAGAAATGAGTAGACATGGAAGAAATATAGATTGATGAACGGAATACAACTTTAGATAGCTCAATGTCTTGACACAAATCTAAAATCAAGATAGAAAAACAAGATAGAAAGCAGGAAAAGGCATCAATGTCTTGAGTCGCTGGAATGGAAGCGTGAGGTTCTGATGTGAAGTGGTCAAGCGGAGGGAAGACTCTTCTCTCTCGAGCTATTCGTCTCCGGTTGTCGTCTGGAGAGAACTCTACTATTGATAACTTGTAGAAATACAAGTTATTGTAGTCACTATTTGATTTAATTAGAGTAACTTTGGAGCTAAACGCATGATTTTGGTTGTTAAATGATGAAAAATGTATCACCATGCGTTGGCACTACTTACAAAGAAAAATACCTGAAAAACAATGAGCTTTTCTGTTCCTGACGCAGGGTTAAGAAGAAAAGAAGTGCAAAGTACGAAGAAACGAAGCTGCTACGAGAACAAATGGAAACCCGCGTCGAGCCTAGGCGTTGAGACCATGCGTTGAGAAAAAGTAGATACAGACGCATGGCTGAAAGCTGTCATATCAATATGCAAAAGGATAACACGCTATCAGAATATGGCAGAACAAATGGGCCGACGACGTGAAAAGTCTGCGCAGCAGGGCATGGACTTTAATGTAAAGGTGTCGGGTCATCATGAGTTTCAACTTTTCGACGCCTATAAATAGCCCAAAGCTTCCCCATTGAAGGAAGAGACAGACCAGTTAAAGAGGCAAAAGCTCTGCACTTTTTCTCCCTCACCATAACCAACCTCCACTTCGAGCTCTTCTGAGAGAAGGATTCTGAGCATCATCAGAGTCATCTCCTAGTGAGTGAGAATCTCCACCCTATGGAATATATGTATCAGATAGCAACCATCTCAAGGCTCCATGAAGCAAGACGTTGCCAGTGGCGGCTTGACGCTCTTCATCTCTATTTTATTTCCATTTCACTCCTTCTTGCTTATATTTTGTTAATGACATTCGAGAGAATGATTTATTTCTTTAATATAAGTTCGATTGACTATCATCTTCCATCCATTTCTGTATTAAATACTTTACACCATGCTGTCTAAATGCTAAATGAGTTGAATGTTAAAAGTTAGTTTTCTTGAGCAATTCTGAGTATGTTACATCTTGATTAATGCATATATTTAGCTTGCATAATTTTGTTTGACAAACAAACGTAGTAAGCATGACTGTCGAGCTTGAGAGAGTGGATAGTTAATCTTTAGCATTAATTAAGACTAGATGAGTGCAGAGATGTAATTCATCTTTTGCCAACACAAACTCACCATGCATCTTAGAGATAAGATAAATGTGGCGTCGAAACATCGAGAGATGGATTCACACACGTAGTTTGTAGGTATGTAATTGTACTTAGAAAGTTTAGGTAACAACTAGCTCTTCCGTTCAACTCTACCTCTATCGCATGGTCCCATTCCTTCTCAACGCATGCTATCTGACGCATTGTTTCATATGACTACCCAACGCCGCGTCCACTTCATTAATAGTAGTAGGAAATTCTTTTCATTCTTTTTGTATAGTTTAGATACACAATCAACAAATGCATATATATATTTACATGTACAGTCACCGCATAGTCATACATTTAGTCTCAACGCCTAGTTATTACAAATCCGTGCATTCGACCCTGGACTCACCAGGAAAACCTATAAATACTTATACTTGGGTCTTTATAGGAAAACTTGCTTAGTCATGATCATATCTAGAGTAATTCTCAACGCATGCTTGTACGAAAATGACAAATCTGTTTTTGTGCAACGAGCTAAGAAACTCAATTCAATTTAATTAGAAATTAAACGAACAAAATTCAACGAACAACTATCACTTAGGAATTCTTCCGAGAATCAAAACCCCTTTCTCATCTTGGAGGTTTGCCCTTTTATAGATGTTGCGTTCGTAATCAATGGCAAATCTGCTTGATTGGTGGCAAAATTGATATCATGCATCTATCTCGCCTAATTGCGTAATTCTCGGGTCAATTAAGATCCACAACTTTAGCCACAGATCATGCATGTCAATCTTTCGACAATCTCTCAAGATTCTTATTTGATTTTCCGCGCCTTGCGTTTATAGTCGTTATGCGTCCATGGATAATTTGGCTGATGTCAACGCGTCATAGGTTGCTAACGCATAGTCTTGCGTTGACTAGTTGTTAACGCATCTTCAGGTTGTTTGCGTTCCGTGCAGATCATGCATCCATGAAGAACAGATTGCTAATGCATAGTCCTGCTTTAAGAAGTCGTCGACGCATCGTTTGCATTCCTGCATTAAAACATGCGTTTTAGGCTAAAAAAGTGGTAAAATAATTATCTTCATAAAAATACAAGAGTAGAACGCATAGGAAGATTTATTAGTAGAATTTAGCATAAACTACCGCATACTTCTCTATTTAATCTTTTTTTTTTAAGAAAAAGGCTATAATAACTTGTATTTCTACAAATTATCAGTAAATAAGGATTCTTTACCCTAGAACTCTTTTTGACTCTTGTGTTTTTAACTTGTATTTCCTTTTTAGTTTTTCAAAATCACAACTTAAATTCCAATCCTCAAATAAAATTGATTCAATTCTAGAATAGCTAAGTAACTTTAACCTTCACAATTGGATCCTCAGTGGAACGATATTCGGACTTAACCGTCTTATATTATAACTTGATCCATACACTTGCAGTTAACACAAAAAGTGCTCATCAAGTTTTTGGCACCGTTGCTGGGGATCCAAAGAACGGTTTTTGTTATTTGATACTCATTAGAATTGATAGATCTTAATTTGAGGTGTATATTATTTGGATGATTATTTTGTCGGTTTATTTCTCGTGATAATACTAACCTCCTCCCTCTTGATCCCGAGATTGATAGGACCTATAGAAGGAATTTAAGAGCTCTACCAATCAAACCGAGGAGATGGTGGAGGAGATACCAAAGGCAATTTGAGACTACTTTCAACCGACATTATTAGAAAATCAACCCGGCATAATCAATGTGCCCATCAATGTCAACAACTTTGAGTTGAAACCAGGATTGATCCAAATGGCTAGAGAGCTAGCCTTTAGAGGAAAAACCAACGAAGATCCTCACAAGCACTTACGGTTCTTCTTAGAAATATGCGAAACGGTAAGGATGAATGGTGTTTCTAATGATGCTATTAAACTAAGACTTTTTCCTTTCTCTTTACAAGACCGAGCAAAGGATTGATTAGAAACCATACCTTCAGATAGTATCACTACATGGGAGATTTTGACTCAAGCTTTCTTGAACAAATATTTTCCACTGGCCAAACCTCTAAGGCTTAGAATGGAGATTGGAACATTCCGCCAACTTGAGGATGAACAACTATATGAGGCTTGGAAGAGGTACAAGGATCTCTTGAGGAGGTGCCCTCAACATGGCTACTCGGATTGGTTGTAAATTCAACTCTTCTATAATGGATTGTCAAGCTCAACCAAATCCATCCTAGATGCCACCGCCGGAGGGTCAATTTTTTCCAAAAATGTTGAAGAGGCCTATACCATACTAAAAGATTTGGCCACTACATCATACAATTGGCCATGTGAATGGTCTTCTACTATCATCCTAAAACCCGTTGGATTGTTGATAAGCACTTGAAAAGTGCTTTATATTCTCTCAAATTAAGGGAGTTTTATATTAGATTTCACTTGTTTGCTAGTAATTTTCAGGTTAAAACGAGGAAAATTAGAAGAAACGACTAAAAGATCAAAACCGAGCAAGAATACGACGAAAAAAAGCTGAAAAACTCAAAAAGACAAATTTTGGGGATAGAGCCGTGGCGCTGAGACGGTGCTGCCGCGGCGCTGAAGCATCAACGCATCAGTCTGGACGCATAGTAGCATCGCGGCACCAAGATGGCGCTGCCTCGACGCATCCTTGCTGAAACGCATTGTAGCGCTGCGACGCTGAGACGGCGCTGCCGCGGCGCTGAAGCATAAACGCATCAGTCTGGACGCATAGTAGCATCACGGCGCCGAGATGGCGCTGCCTCGACGCATCCTTGTTGAACGCATGACAGCGTCGCGGCACTTGGACGGCACTGCCGCGGCGCTAAAACCCGAGAGCAACTTATTTTTGGTCGAAACCCTAGCGCCGCGACGCCAGCTTTCCTTAATTGAAAAATCTGTATTTTTGGAAAATTTTGGGCGGCCAAACTCTATAAATTTGGGGGTTTCCAGCAGTCCAATTCATTCAGAAAACTCAAAGCAAAGCAAGGAAGTTGCAGACCTAAAGAGATACAAAAAGGAGAGAATTAAGTGAGGGTTCAAAGAGTGAGTTAGTTGCATGGAAGAGGAAAAGAGTTCGAGATAGTCTTGGTGCCCTTCGAAGTCCGACGTGAGAGCCAAGGAGATCGAGACGGTGCTACTTCAATCAAGAGCCTCTTTTCAGTAGAGTTTCCCTTTCTTTACACTCTTTCTTTGTTTATTTTTCTTAAACATGTTGCTTCAAGCTATGAGTGGCTAAACTCTTTAGTTTTAGGGTTTTGATGAATTGTTTATGAATTCATGTTAATTTTGTAGACTCCTGGTTTTGTTGGAATAATTATGCTTTTCATTGTTATTGTGTTTAATTCTTGTGGATTGGCCATCTTCACATGTTAGGTTAGATGTATGATTGAGAGATTGTATGTTTAACTTGATCTATAACAATGAATTATTGTTAATCTATCACGAGAGTAGTTAGGTTGATAATAAAAGTTGCTAAAGACTATTTTTAATGCCATGTAATTTTGTGTTGGTTTTAAGAGATTAATAATCAATCAAGTTGCATGAGAAAGGGTTGTTTTTTAGAGAAAATAACTTGGAATTAAGTTTCTAGACTTAGGCATATGAATTACCATAAAATCCATGAAATCTATAATGTTGCATGATGAAATAAACAAGGATTCATTACCCTAGAACTCTCTTTGACTCTTGTGTTTCTCCCTTTGATATCTTCCTTGCTTGATTTTTCTTTTTCCCTAATTTAAAATATTGAATTGCAATCCTCAAATAAAATTGATTCAATTCTAGAATAGCTAAGTAACTTAAACCTTCCCAATTGGATCTCCAGTGGAACAATACTCGGACTTAACTGTTTTATATTATAACTTGACCTGTACACTTGCGGTTAACACTAAAAGTGAGCATCAATTGTATGAGGTGGATGAGATAAATTCTCTCAAAGCTCAAATGACTTCCCTTACTAATGCTCTTTTTAAATTGACTGCAGGGGGCCAAGCTCAAGCAAGTTCACCATCCATAGCATCCCTTGCTGCCTTGGCATCGAAGATGTCTACTCAAAAGGAGTTGGAACAAGGAGACAATGAGACGACCAATTATGTTGATAGTGGACACTATAGAGGCCACCACCAACAACTTCCAACTCATTACCATCCTAACTTGAGGAACCATGAAAACTTTTCTTATGCTAACAATAGGAATGTTTTGCAAGGTCCTCCTGGTTTTTCCAATATAGGTCCATCACACACCGAAAAGAAGTCTAACTTAGAAGACCTGATGGTGGAGTTCATAAAAGAGTCAAGAGGATGGACCACCGCATTGGAAAGCACCGTACAAAGTCATGGCAAGGCTATTCACAACATTGAGGTACAAATTAGCCAAATTGCCACTTCTCTTCAAACAATGCAAAAGGGTAAGTTTCCTAGTTTCCCTGAAAGAAATCCAAAGGAGGAGCACAAGGTCGTGACTTTAAGGAGTGGGAAAAAGTTGTCCACTCCCTTGATCGATGATGAGGATGAAGAGCAAGAGGTAGAAGAGACCATCCAAGAGCCTATCATAGAGGATGAACCCAAAGAGGTCTTAGAAAAAGAAAGGATAAAGGAGTCGGCATCTTCAAGTAAGTTATCTAACCCTCTATTTTTTGTACCTAATACCTTGCCCTATTGTCAACGTTTTAAGAAGAAAGAAATAGACTCCCAATTTGCTAAATTTTTAGAATGTTTAAAAAGCTTCACATTAATATCACATTTGTTGAGGCTTTAGAGCAAATGCCCAACTATGTTAAATTTATGAAAGATGTCTTGTCTAAAAAGAAGAAGTTTGGGCAATATGAGATGATTAGCATGACTGAAGAATATAGTGCTGTGCTACAAAAGAAGCTACCACAAAAATTGAAAGATCCAGGGAGTTTTACTATACATTACACTATTGGTTCTTTAAATATTACTAGAGCTCTTTGTGATCTTGGTGCTTCTATTAATTTAATGTCTTTATCTGTTTATAGGAAGCTTGACATCGGAGAAGTGCAACCTACCACCATCACCTTGCAACTAGCCGATAGATCCTTAGCTTATCCCAGAGGTATTGTTGATGATGTATTAGTTAAAGTTGACAAATCTATCTTCCCTACAGATTTTGTAGTTTTGGACATGGAGGAGGACTCTGAGATTCCTATCATTCTTGGGCGCCCATTCCTAGTAACTGGGAAGGCTATCATAGATGTCCAACAAGGGAAGTTGACTCTAAGGGTAAATGATGAGAATGTTGTCTTTAATATTTATAAGTGTTTAAGTCATCATGATGAGGGTAGTATTTGCCATGCTATAGACATCATTGATCATACTACTTTTGAGCGTGTAGAGGTTATGTTAGCTAATGATCATCTAGAACAAAGCATGATAGATTTTGATTTTGAGAATGTGGATACTATCTTTGATGAAATTGCTTTGTATACTAAGTGGTTAGATAGCATGCCAATATGCATTAAACGTATAAACCTATGCCTCTAGCTGCTTTGTATGTTATAAATAATGTTGAGAAACGTGTTCTTGAACTAAAAGTGTTGCCTTCTCACTTGAAATATGCATTCTTAGATGATTCGTCTTCTTTTCCTGTTATCATATCTTCGGATCTTAATTCTGTGGAAGAAGAAAAATTATTGAGACTGTTAAGGGATCATAAGTCCACCATTGGTTGGTCTATTGAGGATCTTAAAGGTATTAGTCCATTGGTCTGTATGCACAGAATCTTGATGGTAGATACCTTTAACCCATCAGTAGAGCACCAAAGGAGACTTAACCCCGCTATGAAGAAGGTAGTCAAGAAAGAAGTGCTCAAGCTTTTGAATGCAGGAATCATTCATGCCATATCTGACAGTTCATGGGCAAGTCCTATTCAAGTAGTTGATGCGCACTTTAAGTGTTAACCGCAAGTGTACGGGTCAAGTTATAATATAAGACGGTAAAGTCTGAATATCGTTCCACTGATGATCCAACTGTGAAGGTTATAGTTACTTATCTATTCTAGACTCGAATCAATTTTATTTGAGGATTGGAATTTAAGTTGTGATTTTGAAAAATATAAACTAAATAAGGAAAGCAATAAGATAAGAAACACAAGAGTCAAAGAGAGTTCTAGGGTAATGAATCTTTATTTATTTCATCATGTAATATTCTAGGGTTCATGGATTTTATTGCCATTCTTATGCTTAAGTCTAGAAACATAAATCCAAGTTATTGTCTCCCAAAAACAACCTTTTCTCATGCAACTCAATTGATTACTAATCTCTTGAAATCAATATGAATTACATGGCATTAAGCATAGTCTTTAGCATCTTTCATTGTTAACCTAACTATTTTCATGATAGATTAACAACAATTCATTGTTATAGATCTAGTTAGACATACAATCTCTCAACCATACATTTAACCTAACATTCAAGGCTGACCAATCCACAAGAATTAAGCACAATAACAATGAAAAACACAATCATTACAACAAAACCATGAGGAGTCTACAATATCAACATGAATTCATAAACAATTCATCAAAACCCTAAAACTAAAGAGTTTAGCCACTAATAGCTTGAAGCAACATGTTCAAACAATATAAACAAAGAAAGAGTGTAAAGAAAGGGAAACTCTACTGAAAAGAGGCTCTTGATTGAGGAAACACTATCACAATCTCCTTGGCTTTCACATCGAAACTCGAACGACACCACAACTCTCTCTCAAACTCTCTTCCTCTTCCTTGCAGCCAACTCACTCTTTGAGGCTCTTTTTGGTCTGTTAATTCGTGATTTCTTGATGATTAGGGTTTCTGGAAACCCTCAAATTTATAGAGTTTGCTGCCCAAAATTTTTTCCAAAAATACAAAATCATCAAATATGGAAAGCTGGCACCGCGATGCTGACCGATATGGAAAGTTGGCACCACCATGTTGTAGGATGGCGCCGCCACGGTGAGACGACTTCTACTCTCGAGAAAAAGCGTCACGGTGTTGCCCTGTTTTTGGCAGATTTGGAGTTTCCTTTACTTTTTCACTGTATTTTGGCTCGATTTTGATCTTTTGGCTTCATTTCTGATGTTCTTTATTTTGACCTGAAAACCACTAGCAAACAAGTGAAATCTAATATAAACTCCCTTAATTTGAGAGAATAGAAAGCACTTTTCAAGCGCTTTTTAGTAGTACCCAAGAAAGGTGGTATGTCTGTGGTATGACTGTGGTTAAGAATGAAAAAGATGAGATGATTGATAACTTGTAGAAATAAAAGTTATTATAGTCACTATTTGAATTAATTAGAGTAACTTTAGAACTAAACTTATGATTTTGGTAGTTGAATTATGTAAAATGTATTACCATGCGTTGGCACTATTTACAAAAGAAAATGCCTGAAAAATTATGAGTTTTTCTTTTCTTAACGCAGGATTAAGAAGAAAAGAAGCACAAATAACCTAAGTACTAGAGACGAAGCTGCTTCGAGAACAAGTGGAAACCCATGCGTTGAGACTATGCGTTGAGACCATGCGTTGAGAAAAAGTAGATACAGACGCCTGGGCAAAAGCTGTCATGTCAATATGCAAAATGATAACACGTTATCAGATCATGGCAGAACAAATGGGCTGACGATGTGAAAAGTCTGTGTAGCAAGGCATGGAATTTAATGTAAAGGTATCAGGTCATCATGAATTTCAACTTTTCGACGCCTATAAATAGCCCAAAGCTTCTCCATTCAAAGTAGAGAGAAACGAGTTTAAGAGGCGAAAGCTTTGCACAAATTCTTCCTCACCATAACCAGCCTCCATTTCGAGCTCTTCTGAAAGAAGGATTCTGAGAATTTTCAGAGTCGTCTCCTAGTGAGTGAGAACTTTCACCCTATGAAATTTATGTATCAGATAGCAACCATCTCAAGCCTCCATGAAGCAAGACGTTGTCAATGGCAGCTTGACGTCTTCCATTTCTATTTTATCCCCATTTCCCTCCTTCTTACTTATGTTTTGTTAATAACATTCGAGAGAATGGTTTATTTTCTTAATATAAGTTTGATTGACGATTATCTTCCATTTATTTCCATATTAAATACTTTACACCATGTTGTTTGAATGCTAAATGAGTTAGATGTTAGAACTTAGTTTTTCTTAAGCAATATTAAGTATGTTACATTTTGATTAATGCATATCATTAGCTTGCATAGCTTTGTCTGACAAACAAATGTAGTAAGCACGACTGTCTAGCTTGAGAGAGTAGATGGTTAATTTTTAGCATTTATCAGGACTAGATGAGGTGCAGAGATGTAGTTCATCTTTTGCCAACGCAAACTTACCATGCATCTTAGAGATAAGATTAATGTGGTGTCGAAACATCGAGAGATGGATTCACAAACTCAAAGTTTGTAGGTATGTAATTATACTTAGATATGCTTAAGTAACAACTAGCTCCTGCGTTAACTCTACTTTTATCGCATGGTTCCGCCATCATTCTCAACGCATGCTATCTGACACTAAATGACATTTGACTAACCCTCGCCGCGTCCACCTCATTGTTAGTTGTAGGAAATTTTATTCATTCTTTATGTATAGTGTTAGGTACATACAACTCATGCACATATTACATGTATAGTTCACTGCATAGTCATGCATTTATTCTCAACGCCTAGTTATTACAAATCCCTGCGTTCGACCCTGGACTCACCAAGAAACCTATAAGAGCTTATACTTGAGCTTTTATAGGAAAACTTGCTTATTCATAATCATACTTGAGTAATTCTCGATGCGTCTTTGTACGGAAATTATAATATCTATTTATGCCCAACAAGCTATGAAACTCAAATCAAATCGAAAATAGAAAACCAACAACAATGATAGACACTAGAACTGTGACAGGATGGCAGCTATGCATTGATTATAGGAAGTTAAATAAGGCTACTAAAAAAGATCATTTTCGTCTTCCTTTTGTAGATCAAATGCTTGATAGACTTGCAGGTTATTCTAATTATTGCTTCTTTGACGGATACTCAAGTTATGATAAAATTGTCATTGCTCCTGAGGATTAAGAAAATACCACATTTACTTGTCCCTATGGGAAATTTGCTTTTAGGAGAATGCCATTTGGTTTGTGTAATGCCCCTACTACTTTTCAACGTTGTATGACGTCTATTTTTTAGGGGCTTATTGAAGACATAATGGGAGGTTTTCATGGATGATTTTTCTGTATTTGGGACTTCATTTGATTCTTGTCTTGCTAATCTTGCTCGTGTTTTGCAGAAGTGCCAAGATGCTAACCTTGTATTGAATTGGAAAAAGTGCCACTTCATGGTCAAAGAGGGCATCGTTTTGGGGCACAGTCTATATGCGATAGATAGCGATAGAATACTATCAATATCTATCGTGACACAGATAGTAGTCTATCTCGGTCTATCGCAGAAGATAGTGAAATTTTGCTATATATGTAAATATTTTGGTTTTTTTGCTATATTTTAAAATAACCCAATATTATAATGTATCTATATACATTATGCTAATTGTATCACATACAATTAATTCCCTTATTAATTTGAACATTTCAAATTAACCAAAATGTTTGATTCTTATACAAATCCTTTATGAGCTAGTAAGGGGACCTCATGGACCTATAGTTAAAAGCTCCAATGATATGAGATTAATCAATTAAACTTTTTAATTAAATTAATCAATATTCATTAACTCTAGGTCACTCCATTAAAGACTTATAGTTGCACTATTCGCACTATAGATATATTTATGTGTCCACGGAATTTACTAATCAATAATAAGTTGACCCTTCACAAATTACTCATAACTATAGCTAGGTCAAATTACCGTTTCACCCCTGTAGTTATATCTAACTCTTTAAGTACCACTGATCCCTCTAATGAATAAACTATTTATAGTCCAACTATACACTAACCCTCTCGGGCCAGTGAGAGGGTGAGGCCTCATTGTTCGAGATCGGAATCAGCCTTTAAAGGAGTAATTTATCTACTTACCCTAAACACAGGAAGGAGTGAATTCCATCTTGTGAAGATATGTTCCCAACTCCTAAACCAGGCAAATCCCCAAAATGGTAGGCTTATTGCATCAACGATTTGGCCATTCTCACCCATACAAATCAAAGGATTGTCCTCATAGACAGGAGTTCATAACTCACTCAGGATTCAAATTTGAGTTATCTATGGCAATTCTATAGAATGTTAATTTCTACAATTGACGGCATTACAAAGAGAAATTAAACATTTCGTGGTCAGGTCTTATACAAACTTTTTATATAGGATACCCCACTCACATGTCTCCACATGAACGATTAGGATCAAATTGTTTTTAACACTTTACAACTCCTTGTAACAATTACCAAGTGGGTCGTATCCGTAGTGTTACTAGAATAAGGCACCAAACCTTATTCCTATACTACAGACCTTTTGGTTCTTACTTAAACATGATCCAACCAACCACATACATGTTTAAGTTTACATAAAATAACCATGGAATCTTAGTTTATTGGATTGAGTTTAATGCATAAGATAGATAAAATAACTTCTTATCTTATTCCATAAATAAAATGTATTTACAATTTACAAAACTATAAGACCCAAGAGATTTAAGACACACCAGTCCCAACAATTCGAACTTAAACTTGTCTTATATTAGAACTTGACCCATGCACTTTCGACTTGCATCAAGGGATCATCTAGAGAGTTTAAGTCTACGAGATATGCATCACATTGTCTAAGGCAAGTAGGAGATATCACTGGGTATAATATATGCCCTAGTTTATTCTATTTTACTTTAATGTATTGTACACCCACTAGCTTTAGGACAAGTGGGAGATTGTTGGGGTTTATGCCCCAAAATTATGGTTTTAAATTTTGTAAAAAGATTATTTATTTAATAAATAAAGTGTTATTTATTTTAACATTTTAGACTTGCATAACTCAAATCCAATAAACTAAGATTCAAGGTTATTTTATGTAACTTGAACTGTATGTGGTTGACATACAGGTGGATCATGTTCAAGTAATAACCTAAAAAGTCCATAGTATATGGATAAAGTTTGGTGTTTTATCCTAATAACACTATGGATACGACCCACTTTGTAAATATTACAAACAACTTGATCCAAATCATTCATGTAAAGACATGAGAGTGGGGGTATATCATCAGTTTGTTTAAGACTGGACCACAAAATATATAATCTCTCTTTGTAACACCATTGGCTGAAGAGATTAATATTTCAAACGATGATCATATGTAACTCGATCTCAATCTTGAGTGAGTTATTGACTCCTGCTTATGAGGGTCGTCCTTTGATTTGTGTGCGAGAGAGTGGCCTAAGTCGTTGAATCAAAACCTACCATTTTAAGGATGAAACAAAGTGGAGGTGGGAACATACCTACACAAGAATGAAATCACTTCTTCCCTTCTTTAAGGTAAGTGGATAACTTCTTCCCTTAATTGCTGATTATAGGACTTGAAAAATGGGGTCCCACCCTCTCACTAGCCCAAGAAGCATTGTTCATTAGAGGATCAATGGTACTTAAAGAGCAAGAGGTAATTACGGGGGTAAAATAGTAATTGACCCAATTGTAATTATGAACAACTTGTGAATAATTGACTTACTTGTAATGGTTAAATCAGTGGACACAAAAATATTCTACAACTCATAAGAGTGCAACTATGAGTTTTTAGTTAAATACCTCATAGTTAATGAATGTTGAGTAATTTAATTAAAGATTTTAATTAGTTAATCTCATATCATTAGAGCTTATAATTCTGTCCATTACTGTCACACCCCCTCCCAGATTCCCTTCCTGACCTAGAAGTGAGTGCGAACCTGTATACACCCGTTCCCGCATAACTTGTAACATTAATCAACACCAGATCAATTATACTTAACTATATGCCAGCAGAACACCATAAGTTAAACATAACCGCTCAAGCCAGATGCTTAAATCATAACTCATCATAACAAGTATTCATTATATACACCACAAAAACCAACTCTCACTATACCCCAAGGAACATGCATGACAAAAACATGTACATAAACTGTGTATTTACAACTATCCCAGAGAACCAATCCGAAACAGGCCCAGACGAGAATCTTTTGTAGGCTAGGCGTCTCGGACATGCTCGCTACCTGAAACAAGCAAACAAACAAGCAAGAAAGCATGAGCCTAATGCCCAGTGAGTGAATTTAACTAATTACTAATAATATTCCTTGAGTTAACATGGATCATCATAAAACTACCACATGTATATATATATATATATATATATATATATATAATAATTCCTAAGTCAACAATACCATAAGAACATAAGTGATACAATTATCCTTTTCTAGCTGTGGCGGAGCGAAGCTCAACGCACTCAACCTCGTGTATCAATACTCATCATTCACATATTCAAATGCCTTCACATATCGTCCCTCGGCATTTCAAACCCTCAAGTGCCTTCTCATATTGTCCCTCGGCACTGAGTTTCACTATATCGGAGTTCCCATATGCCTTCTCACGTGGTTCCTCGGCACTGGGTTCCATATCAATTCACTGCTCAAGTGCCTTCACTCGTGGTCCCTCAGCACTGAGCTATTATGTATTGGATTTCCATATGCCTTCTCACAAGGTCCCTCGGCATTGGAATCCATTTCAATCAACTACGCAAGTGCCTTCACACGTGGTCTCTCAGCACTGAGTATCATATATCGTATTCCCCATATGCCTTCACACGTGGTCGCTCGGCCATGGGTTGCATTTAGATAATATGTATAACATTCTTTAAACTTCACAGCAAAACACAAGATTTTCAATGAATACACCATATATATGTTGCATAACTTAATATTCAAAAGGAGATATACGTATATAGGATTTCTCATGCACTTAGCCATTTTATAGCTCATAACCCCTATCATGCGTAAATATTAGGATTCCATAGAATATGATAGTTTCCACTCATACATTGCTAATAAAACATGCTAAGAGTAATCATTATATAAAATAGAAAGTCACTCACGACTTTTCCTAGGCCTTGAGCGGATTATATGCCTTTTTGAGCTCTTCTTGGCCTGTAAATACACATTTCTCATGTTAAGCTTTCCTTAAATTTCCTTTCCATGATTATTAAGTATGCTTAATTAAAATCTAATCATGTTTCATCACTAAGACTCTTCTTATTCCCAAACTAATCATAATAAGCGAGATTCTGCGTCACTAGCGAGATTACTAGCGAAAACACACAACAGAACACGACATTAGCGACACCAGTTTGAGTGAGACTAGTGAGATTTACCTGAGGAATGAGACCTAACGAGACCCAGTGAAATTTGTGAGATAGAAAACCCCCTTGCGCCCCAGTGACACTTGTCTCGCTACTTACACTTCAATTACTCAACGACACCCGCTTCCTAGCAACACCCGACAACAGAGTTTCCTCCTTTCCTTTTTGTTCTCACTTCTATCTGTTAAAAGTCATATTTCCAACCAAATTTAGAACTTCTTTCCTTCTATAAACTTGTGGAGAAATATATTTTCTAGCTTACCTTAAATTTTCGTGGCTTAACTTCTCCTCGTTCGTCAGATATTCCAAAATTTCTTTGCGCTACTTCAGATTGCACAGCAATTCTGTATCAGTCACTTCCACCTAAACATTTACATGTTTCTTCTCATTTTCAACTCAACCATCCTTCATAAGCATTGTTAGAAATTGAGTTAACTTACTAACCTCAAAATTTCAGCTTGAAACTCGATCTCCTCAGCTCGCTCTTCTCCAAACACCAGACCATGCTTGGATTGCGCGACAGTCATTACTTTTCCCCTCAAGGTCTTATTTATAGAGAACTTATCATTCTACTTCTCCTCTTTTGCTGCCACTTGTTTGCCACATGTCATGTTGCATGCTTAATCAACTATGCATTAGTCCAAGTGTCACTTTGCATGAGATGATTATCATGCTTTCTAACACCTCCTACTTAATGAGGTGTCCCAATCATGTGCAACCACCTGGCATATAGGCTTACCTTATGCGTCCGTTATGTTCCAATATACAACTACCCAATCATTCCTGTGTTCCTATGCGTTTATAGATCTTTATTTCCATTTCTCTACCACATTCAATTTGGTAGACAAATCATAAACGCATGCTACTATGTGTTTCAGCTTACCATAAAATATCATACATCAATCTTAATCGCATACTATCTGCGTTCAACTTTCTTTTCTTATATTCATTCACAGCTACAAATTCCTCTTTTGTACAATTACACCCTTCTGATCATGTGGTTTACTCTTGACTACCACATTCAACTCAAGTTCTTTCTTTATGCATTTATCCTCTTGCATTCATCTTTACATCATTCCGCGTTCATGACCTTCCTTTAAGTCCCTTGATTTTACCCTCTATGCGTTCTCGAATCATATACCAAGGTTATTCCTTTAACCATTTCCTGCTTTAACTTTTCCTATGCGTTTACCCGAGATCTTGATAACATTTTCCATTTATTATAACGTTAAGCTCTTCCGCGTATAACTTATTAACCAATGGTAGTCATCTTCGACTCATAAACCCCTCGTCGCATAGCTAATAGCTGTCCTTAACACAACTCCTCAATGCATAGCTAATGGTTCCTCACCTCGTAACTTCCTCATTGCATAGTAAGACCTTACCAATCACTGAAGTCCTACTAGCATATAATAATCCTTTAACGTTTATCATCTCAATTATTAACTATTTAGAATTTCAGTTTCCTCAACGTGTCGCTTTGCCATTGCATAGCAATTCTTCAACGCATAGAAATTTCCCAATGTAATAACCTTCAACGCTTAACGGCCTCTTCCGCACATGCTATACCATATTCAGGAACTTCTTGATTAGCCCAATGAACCTTCATCGCACATAGCAAACTCCAAACGCCTAGCCGTTGCTCATCGCATAGTTTTTCAATCCATTGCTAACCTTCAACGCATAGTCACAGCCTATCGCATGGTTGACCAACGCGTAGTTGTGATCAATACCCAAGTTCCTTTTTCCTCCATACTGTTGCTTCATAACGCCTAATGCATTACTTTCCTTTACTCCACTTTCTGACGCGTTGCCAACCCTTCCAACACAAAGAACTTTTCCCACGCAATGGTTCTACTCCATTTTACATCATTGACGTATGGTACTTCACCTTATTTAACTTGCCATTATTAACATTTAATCGCGTAACTTGGTAACTCAATATTAACTATTACATGCGTTATAACTTATCCATCCATGCGTCAGCCTGATTTCCAGAATTATGTCTACCCTCTTCTTAATACCATTCATTTCATCGCACATAATTTATTGGCCATAATTTAGTAGTTACACAATCTTAACTTCTCGTTTACACGTTGCGCTAATCCACACTCTTTATCCTTTTATCCTTACCAATTATATAAATACTTAGGTTTTCAGGAATAGGGTGTTACACTAGCACCCCTAGACGGTAGTTCCTGAACATATGCTGTCGAAATAACCTAAAAGGAAGTAGGTGAAAAGCGCTTGGAAAGTGCTTTCTACTCTCTCAAATTAAGGGAGTGTATATTAGATTTCATGTGTTTGCAAGTGGTTTTCAAGTCAAAATAAAGAAAATTAGAAGTGAAAGCCAAAAGAACCAAACCGAGCCAAAATTAAGTGAAAAAGAGAAGAAAATCACCGAACTGCCAAAAACAGGACAGTGCTTTTTCCCAAGAGCAGCCTCTGCCTTCAGTGCAGCAGCTGCGTCGTGACACTGCCGCACGATGCCGAGGGTAGACTTTTATGATCCACAGTGCTGCGGCGGCGCCACCTTTTAATGTCGGTCAGTGCCATGGCGCCATCTTTCCTAAATTGAAGAATCTATATTTTTGGAAAGAATTTTGGACTGCCAATTCTATAAATTGGAGGGTTTCCAGCAGCCCTAGTCATCAATCTACACACCAAGAGACACAAGAAGAAGAGAATTGAGAGAAAATTCATTAGAGAGTTCAAAAAGTGAGTTAGTTGCAAGGAAGAGAGAAAAGAGATCGAGAGAGAGTCGTGGTGCCGTTCGAGTTCTGATGTGAAGACCAATGACATCTTGACGGTGCTTCCTCAATCAAAAGTCTCTTTTCCGTAGAGTTTCTCTTTCTTTACACTCTTTCTTTGTTTATATTGTTATGAACATGTTGCTTGAAGCTATGAATGGCTAAACTCTTTAGTTTTAGGTTTTGATGAATTGTTTATGAAGTTATGTTGATATTGTAGACTCTCCTGCTTACACAGGCAATTCCTCACTAGCCATGTGAATCAGGTCCAAACTACGATTGATCCTTCTTCAATTCTACCTTGTCCTTCAGGTGAAGGTCCTCTAAATCTTAGGGTCAATATTGAGCTAAGGAATGCTCCCGTCACTCAGATACTGTTTGGAGTTTCTAGCAGAGGAGAAACTCACAATACTCCTTTGACTAAGGAATCCTACAACACAAATAATCCAAATAAAAAAAAATTAAATCAATGCAATAATCCCTGATAACGGCGCCAAAAAACTTGTTTACAGACAGATCTCAAGTCCTCGGCAATGGCGCCAAAAACTTGTTGTGTATGAAATTGTGGAATTGAATTGTACTAACGCAAAGTGCAAGTTAAGCTACAATGATGCGTTTCACACACTATGCGTTGAACATACTATGCGTCTTACTTATGCTTAATGCTATGCGTTGGTGATCTGTCAAGTTTTCCTATCCTTTACCCAAGTATAAGCAAAGGAGTAGGTTTTCTCAGTGAGTCCGAGGTCGAACACAGGGATTATGTTGATTCTATATTTAAGTGGATTATATGCATTGTAGTGGTAACCAGAAATATTTGAGAGGTATTTGTTTGCGTCTAATCTAAAGAAAGCGATAATATGTACACTAGACTAAAATGTGGAAGATGGAAAGGAATGCGACACGGCAAAGTCAGCTAAGTGGTTTGAGTGAATGGGTAAAAACAGGGTTCAGGTTGGTTAACATCTAACATCGGAAACACATGGTGATACTCTATTCACACTTGCGACTCTTCTCCCGGTTATCAGCCGCTATGCGTTATATGTCTATAACGCATAGGAGAGTGTTAAGAACCAAGGTTATTCCTATAGACAGGTAACACTTCTTAGCCTTCTCAATTGAGTTCCACAATCACTTACCCTCTCGAGCAGTTTGATTATTACTACTTATATCGATTAGCTAGATAGACATAAGCATCAGATTAAGATTGCAATTGACAAGATGCAATAGTTACACTATGGTTCTTAGTTAGATGCTAACGCAACCCTTAACCCTTGATAGATTAGTTACTCATGGATTCAAAGTAAAAAGCGAAAAGTGTAGAGAAATGAGTAGACATGGAAGAAATATAGATTGATGAACGGAATACAACTTTAGATAGCTCAATGTCTTGACACAAATCTAAAATCAAGATAGAAAAACAAGATAGAAAGCAGGAAAAGGCATCAATGTCTTGAGTCGCTGGAATGGAAGCGTGAGGTTCTGATGTGAAGTGGTCAAGCGGAGGGAAGACTCTTCTCTCTCGAGCTATTCGTCTCCGGTTGTCGTCTGGAGAGAACTCTACTATTGATAACTTGTAGAAATACAAGTTATTGTAGTCACTATTTGATTTAATTAGAGTAACTTTGGAGCTAAACGCATGATTTTGGTTGTTAAATGATGAAAAATGTATCACCATGCGTTGGCACTACTTACAAAGAAAAATACCTGAAAAACAATGAGCTTTTCTGTTCCTGACGCAGGGTTAAGAAGAAAAGAAGTGCAAAGTACGAAGAAACGAAGCTGCTACGAGAACAAATGGAAACCCGCGTCGAGCCTAGGCGTTGAGACCATGCGTTGAGAAAAAGTAGATACAGACGCATGGCTGAAAGCTGTCATATCAATATGCAAAAGGATAACACGCTATCAGAATATGGCAGAACAAATGGGCCGACGACGTGAAAAGTCTGCGCAGCAGGGCATGGACTTTAATGTAAAGGTGTCGGGTCATCATGAGTTTCAACTTTTCGACGCCTATAAATAGCCCAAAGCTTCCCCATTGAAGGAAGAGACAGACCAGTTAAAGAGGCAAAAGCTCTGCACTTTTTCTCCCTCACCATAACCAACCTCCACTTCGAGCTCTTCTGAGAGAAGGATTCTGAGCATCATCAGAGTCATCTCCTAGTGAGTGAGAATCTCCACCCTATGGAATATATGTATCAGATAGCAACCATCTCAAGGCTCCATGAAGCAAGACGTTGCCAGTGGCGGCTTGACGCTCTTCATCTCTATTTTATTTCCATTTCACTCCTTCTTGCTTATATTTTGTTAATGACATTCGAGAGAATGATTTATTTCTTTAATATAAGTTCGATTGACTATCATCTTCCATCCATTTCTGTATTAAATACTTTACACCATGCTGTCTAAATGCTAAATGAGTTGAATGTTAAAAGTTAGTTTTCTTGAGCAATTCTGAGTATGTTACATCTTGATTAATGCATATATTTAGCTTGCATAATTTTGTTTGACAAACAAACGTAGTAAGCATGACTGTCGAGCTTGAGAGAGTGGATAGTTAATCTTTAGCATTAATTAAGACTAGATGAGTGCAGAGATGTAATTCATCTTTTGCCAACACAAACTCACCATGCATCTTAGAGATAAGATAAATGTGGCGTCGAAACATCGAGAGATGGATTCACACACGTAGTTTGTAGGTATGTAATTGTACTTAGAAAGTTTAGGTAACAACTAGCTCTTCCGTTCAACTCTACCTCTATCGCATGGTCCCATTCCTTCTCAACGCATGCTATCTGACGCATTGTTTCATATGACTACCCAACGCCGCGTCCACTTCATTAATAGTAGTAGGAAATTCTTTTCATTCTTTTTGTATAGTTTAGATACACAATCAACAAATGCATATATATATTTACATGTACAGTCACCGCATAGTCATACATTTAGTCTCAACGCCTAGTTATTACAAATCCGTGCATTCGACCCTGGACTCACCAGGAAAACCTATAAATACTTATACTTGGGTCTTTATAGGAAAACTTGCTTAGTCATGATCATATCTAGAGTAATTCTCAACGCATGCTTGTACGAAAATGACAAATCTGTTTTTGTGCAACGAGCTAAGAAACTCAATTCAATTTAATTAGAAATTAAACGAACAAAATTCAACGAACAACTATCACTTAGGAATTCTTCCGAGAATCAAAACCCCTTTCTCATCTTGGAGGTTTGCCCTTTTATAGATGTTGCGTTCG
Organism: Citrullus mucosospermus; assembly: GCA_030954485.1. NCBI lineage: Eukaryota > Viridiplantae > Streptophyta > Magnoliopsida > Cucurbitales > Cucurbitaceae > Citrullus > Citrullus mucosospermus. Next base: position 22,120,278 of record CM062057.1, read on the forward strand.
TAATCAATGGCAAATCTGCTTGATTGGTGGCAAAATTGATATCATGCATCTATCTCGCCTAATTGCGTAATTCTCGGGTCAATTAAGATCCACAACTTTAGCCACAGATCATGCATGTCAATCTTTCGACAATCTCTCAAGATTCTTATTTGATTTTCCGCGCCTTGCGTTTATAGTCGTTATGCGTCCATGGATAATTTGGCTGATGTCAACGCGTCATAGGTTGCTAACGCATAGTCTTGCGTTGACTAGTTGTTAACGCATCTTCAGGTTGTTTGCGTTCCGTGCAGATCATGCATCCATGAAGAACAGATTGCTAATGCATAGTCCTGCTTTAAGAAGTCGTCGACGCATCGTTTGCATTCCTGCATTAAAACATGCGTTTTAGGCTAAAAAAGTGGTAAAATAATTATCTTCATAAAAATACAAGAGTAGAACGCATAGGAAGATTTATTAGTAGAATTTAGCATAAACTACCGCATACTTCTCTATTTAATCTTTTTTTTTTAAGAAAAAGGCTATAATAACTTGTATTTCTACAAATTATCAGTAAATAAGGATTCTTTACCCTAGAACTCTTTTTGACTCTTGTGTTTTTAACTTGTATTTCCTTTTTAGTTTTTCAAAATCACAACTTAAATTCCAATCCTCAAATAAAATTGATTCAATTCTAGAATAGCTAAGTAACTTTAACCTTCACAATTGGATCCTCAGTGGAACGATATTCGGACTTAACCGTCTTATATTATAACTTGATCCATACACTTGCAGTTAACACAAAAAGTGCTCATCAAGTTTTTGGCACCGTTGCTGGGGATCCAAAGAACGGTTTTTGTTATTTGATACTCATTAGAATTGATAGATCTTAATTTGAGGTGTATATTATTTGGATGATTATTTTGTCGGTTTATTTCTCGTGATAATACTAACCTCCTCCCTCTTGATCCCGAGATTGATAGGACCTATAGAAGGAATTTAAGAGCTCTACCAATCAAACCGAGGAGATGGTGGAGGAGATACCAAAGGCAATTTGAGACTACTTTCAACCGACATTATTAGAAAATCAACCCGGCATAATCAATGTGCCCATCAATGTCAACAACTTTGAGTTGAAACCAGGATTGATCCAAATGGCTAGAGAGCTAGCCTTTAGAGGAAAAACCAACGAAGATCCTCACAAGCACTTACGGTTCTTCTTAGAAATATGCGAAACGGTAAGGATGAATGGTGTTTCTAATGATGCTATTAAACTAAGACTTTTTCCTTTCTCTTTACAAGACCGAGCAAAGGATTGATTAGAAACCATACCTTCAGATAGTATCACTACATGGGAGATTTTGACTCAAGCTTTCTTGAACAAATATTTTCCACTGGCCAAACCTCTAAGGCTTAGAATGGAGATTGGAACATTCCGCCAACTTGAGGATGAACAACTATATGAGGCTTGGAAGAGGTACAAGGATCTCTTGAGGAGGTGCCCTCAACATGGCTACTCGGATTGGTTGTAAATTCAACTCTTCTATAATGGATTGTCAAGCTCAACCAAATCCATCCTAGATGCCACCGCCGGAGGGTCAATTTTTTCCAAAAATGTTGAAGAGGCCTATACCATACTAAAAGATTTGGCCACTACATCATACAATTGGCCATGTGAATGGTCTTCTACTATCATCCTAAAACCCGTTGGATTGTTGATAAGCACTTGAAAAGTGCTTTATATTCTCTCAAATTAAGGGAGTTTTATATTAGATTTCACTTGTTTGCTAGTAATTTTCAGGTTAAAACGAGGAAAATTAGAAGAAACGACTAAAAGATCAAAACCGAGCAAGAATACGACGAAAAAAAGCTGAAAAACTCAAAAAGACAAATTTTGGGGATAGAGCCGTGGCGCTGAGACGGTGCTGCCGCGGCGCTGAAGCATCAACGCATCAGTCTGGACGCATAGTAGCATCGCGGCACCAAGATGGCGCTGCCTCGACGCATCCTTGCTGAAACGCATTGTAGCGCTGCGACGCTGAGACGGCGCTGCCGCGGCGCTGAAGCATAAACGCATCAGTCTGGACGCATAGTAGCATCACGGCGCCGAGATGGCGCTGCCTCGACGCATCCTTGTTGAACGCATGACAGCGTCGCGGCACTTGGACGGCACTGCCGCGGCGCTAAAACCCGAGAGCAACTTATTTTTGGTCGAAACCCTAGCGCCGCGACGCCAGCTTTCCTTAATTGAAAAATCTGTATTTTTGGAAAATTTTGGGCGGCCAAACTCTATAAATTTGGGGGTTTCCAGCAGTCCAATTCATTCAGAAAACTCAAAGCAAAGCAAGGAAGTTGCAGACCTAAAGAGATACAAAAAGGAGAGAATTAAGTGAGGGTTCAAAGAGTGAGTTAGTTGCATGGAAGAGGAAAAGAGTTCGAGATAGTCTTGGTGCCCTTCGAAGTCCGACGTGAGAGCCAAGGAGATCGAGACGGTGCTACTTCAATCAAGAGCCTCTTTTCAGTAGAGTTTCCCTTTCTTTACACTCTTTCTTTGTTTATTTTTCTTAAACATGTTGCTTCAAGCTATGAGTGGCTAAACTCTTTAGTTTTAGGGTTTTGATGAATTGTTTATGAATTCATGTTAATTTTGTAGACTCCTGGTTTTGTTGGAATAATTATGCTTTTCATTGTTATTGTGTTTAATTCTTGTGGATTGGCCATCTTCACATGTTAGGTTAGATGTATGATTGAGAGATTGTATGTTTAACTTGATCTATAACAATGAATTATTGTTAATCTATCACGAGAGTAGTTAGGTTGATAATAAAAGTTGCTAAAGACTATTTTTAATGCCATGTAATTTTGTGTTGGTTTTAAGAGATTAATAATCAATCAAGTTGCATGAGAAAGGGTTGTTTTTTAGAGAAAATAACTTGGAATTAAGTTTCTAGACTTAGGCATATGAATTACCATAAAATCCATGAAATCTATAATGTTGCATGATGAAATAAACAAGGATTCATTACCCTAGAACTCTCTTTGACTCTTGTGTTTCTCCCTTTGATATCTTCCTTGCTTGATTTTTCTTTTTCCCTAATTTAAAATATTGAATTGCAATCCTCAAATAAAATTGATTCAATTCTAGAATAGCTAAGTAACTTAAACCTTCCCAATTGGATCTCCAGTGGAACAATACTCGGACTTAACTGTTTTATATTATAACTTGACCTGTACACTTGCGGTTAACACTAAAAGTGAGCATCAATTGTATGAGGTGGATGAGATAAATTCTCTCAAAGCTCAAATGACTTCCCTTACTAATGCTCTTTTTAAATTGACTGCAGGGGGCCAAGCTCAAGCAAGTTCACCATCCATAGCATCCCTTGCTGCCTTGGCATCGAAGATGTCTACTCAAAAGGAGTTGGAACAAGGAGACAATGAGACGACCAATTATGTTGATAGTGGACACTATAGAGGCCACCACCAACAACTTCCAACTCATTACCATCCTAACTTGAGGAACCATGAAAACTTTTCTTATGCTAACAATAGGAATGTTTTGCAAGGTCCTCCTGGTTTTTCCAATATAGGTCCATCACACACCGAAAAGAAGTCTAACTTAGAAGACCTGATGGTGGAGTTCATAAAAGAGTCAAGAGGATGGACCACCGCATTGGAAAGCACCGTACAAAGTCATGGCAAGGCTATTCACAACATTGAGGTACAAATTAGCCAAATTGCCACTTCTCTTCAAACAATGCAAAAGGGTAAGTTTCCTAGTTTCCCTGAAAGAAATCCAAAGGAGGAGCACAAGGTCGTGACTTTAAGGAGTGGGAAAAAGTTGTCCACTCCCTTGATCGATGATGAGGATGAAGAGCAAGAGGTAGAAGAGACCATCCAAGAGCCTATCATAGAGGATGAACCCAAAGAGGTCTTAGAAAAAGAAAGGATAAAGGAGTCGGCATCTTCAAGTAAGTTATCTAACCCTCTATTTTTTGTACCTAATACCTTGCCCTATTGTCAACGTTTTAAGAAGAAAGAAATAGACTCCCAATTTGCTAAATTTTTAGAATGTTTAAAAAGCTTCACATTAATATCACATTTGTTGAGGCTTTAGAGCAAATGCCCAACTATGTTAAATTTATGAAAGATGTCTTGTCTAAAAAGAAGAAGTTTGGGCAATATGAGATGATTAGCATGACTGAAGAATATAGTGCTGTGCTACAAAAGAAGCTACCACAAAAATTGAAAGATCCAGGGAGTTTTACTATACATTACACTATTGGTTCTTTAAATATTACTAGAGCTCTTTGTGATCTTGGTGCTTCTATTAATTTAATGTCTTTATCTGTTTATAGGAAGCTTGACATCGGAGAAGTGCAACCTACCACCATCACCTTGCAACTAGCCGATAGATCCTTAGCTTATCCCAGAGGTATTGTTGATGATGTATTAGTTAAAGTTGACAAATCTATCTTCCCTACAGATTTTGTAGTTTTGGACATGGAGGAGGACTCTGAGATTCCTATCATTCTTGGGCGCCCATTCCTAGTAACTGGGAAGGCTATCATAGATGTCCAACAAGGGAAGTTGACTCTAAGGGTAAATGATGAGAATGTTGTCTTTAATATTTATAAGTGTTTAAGTCATCATGATGAGGGTAGTATTTGCCATGCTATAGACATCATTGATCATACTACTTTTGAGCGTGTAGAGGTTATGTTAGCTAATGATCATCTAGAACAAAGCATGATAGATTTTGATTTTGAGAATGTGGATACTATCTTTGATGAAATTGCTTTGTATACTAAGTGGTTAGATAGCATGCCAATATGCATTAAAACGTATAAACCTATGCCTCTAGCTGCTTTGTATGTTATAAATAATGTTGAGAAACGTGTTCTTGAACTAAAAGTGTTGCCTTCTCACTTGAAATATGCATTCTTAGATGATTCGTCTTCTTTTCCTGTTATCATATCTTCGGATCTTAATTCTGTGGAAGAAGAAAAATTATTGAGACTGTTAAGGGATCATAAGTCCACCATTGGTTGGTCTATTGAGGATCTTAAAGGTATTAGTCCATTGGTCTGTATGCACAGAATCTTGATGGTAGATACCTTTAACCCATCAGTAGAGCACCAAAGGAGACTTAACCCCGCTATGAAGAAGGTAGTCAAGAAAGAAGTGCTCAAGCTTTTGAATGCAGGAATCATTCATGCCATATCTGACAGTTCATGGGCAAGTCCTATTCAAGTAGTTGATGCGCACTTTAAGTGTTAACCGCAAGTGTACGGGTCAAGTTATAATATAAGACGGTAAAGTCTGAATATCGTTCCACTGATGATCCAACTGTGAAGGTTATAGTTACTTATCTATTCTAGACTCGAATCAATTTTATTTGAGGATTGGAATTTAAGTTGTGATTTTGAAAAATATAAACTAAATAAGGAAAGCAATAAGATAAGAAACACAAGAGTCAAAGAGAGTTCTAGGGTAATGAATCTTTATTTATTTCATCATGTAATATTCTAGGGTTCATGGATTTTATTGCCATTCTTATGCTTAAGTCTAGAAACATAAATCCAAGTTATTGTCTCCCAAAAACAACCTTTTCTCATGCAACTCAATTGATTACTAATCTCTTGAAATCAATATGAATTACATGGCATTAAGCATAGTCTTTAGCATCTTTCATTGTTAACCTAACTATTTTCATGATAGATTAACAACAATTCATTGTTATAGATCTAGTTAGACATACAATCTCTCAACCATACATTTAACCTAACATTCAAGGCTGACCAATCCACAAGAATTAAGCACAATAACAATGAAAAACACAATCATTACAACAAAACCATGAGGAGTCTACAATATCAACATGAATTCATAAACAATTCATCAAAACCCTAAAACTAAAGAGTTTAGCCACTAATAGCTTGAAGCAACATGTTCAAACAATATAAACAAAGAAAGAGTGTAAAGAAAGGGAAACTCTACTGAAAAGAGGCTCTTGATTGAGGAAACACTATCACAATCTCCTTGGCTTTCACATCGAAACTCGAACGACACCACAACTCTCTCTCAAACTCTCTTCCTCTTCCTTGCAGCCAACTCACTCTTTGAGGCTCTTTTTGGTCTGTTAATTCGTGATTTCTTGATGATTAGGGTTTCTGGAAACCCTCAAATTTATAGAGTTTGCTGCCCAAAATTTTTTCCAAAAATACAAAATCATCAAATATGGAAAGCTGGCACCGCGATGCTGACCGATATGGAAAGTTGGCACCACCATGTTGTAGGATGGCGCCGCCACGGTGAGACGACTTCTACTCTCGAGAAAAAGCGTCACGGTGTTGCCCTGTTTTTGGCAGATTTGGAGTTTCCTTTACTTTTTCACTGTATTTTGGCTCGATTTTGATCTTTTGGCTTCATTTCTGATGTTCTTTATTTTGACCTGAAAACCACTAGCAAACAAGTGAAATCTAATATAAACTCCCTTAATTTGAGAGAATAGAAAGCACTTTTCAAGCGCTTTTTAGTAGTACCCAAGAAAGGTGGTATGTCTGTGGTATGACTGTGGTTAAGAATGAAAAAGATGAGATGATTGATAACTTGTAGAAATAAAAGTTATTATAGTCACTATTTGAATTAATTAGAGTAACTTTAGAACTAAACTTATGATTTTGGTAGTTGAATTATGTAAAATGTATTACCATGCGTTGGCACTATTTACAAAAGAAAATGCCTGAAAAATTATGAGTTTTTCTTTTCTTAACGCAGGATTAAGAAGAAAAGAAGCACAAATAACCTAAGTACTAGAGACGAAGCTGCTTCGAGAACAAGTGGAAACCCATGCGTTGAGACTATGCGTTGAGACCATGCGTTGAGAAAAAGTAGATACAGACGCCTGGGCAAAAGCTGTCATGTCAATATGCAAAATGATAACACGTTATCAGATCATGGCAGAACAAATGGGCTGACGATGTGAAAAGTCTGTGTAGCAAGGCATGGAATTTAATGTAAAGGTATCAGGTCATCATGAATTTCAACTTTTCGACGCCTATAAATAGCCCAAAGCTTCTCCATTCAAAGTAGAGAGAAACGAGTTTAAGAGGCGAAAGCTTTGCACAAATTCTTCCTCACCATAACCAGCCTCCATTTCGAGCTCTTCTGAAAGAAGGATTCTGAGAATTTTCAGAGTCGTCTCCTAGTGAGTGAGAACTTTCACCCTATGAAATTTATGTATCAGATAGCAACCATCTCAAGCCTCCATGAAGCAAGACGTTGTCAATGGCAGCTTGACGTCTTCCATTTCTATTTTATCCCCATTTCCCTCCTTCTTACTTATGTTTTGTTAATAACATTCGAGAGAATGGTTTATTTTCTTAATATAAGTTTGATTGACGATTATCTTCCATTTATTTCCATATTAAATACTTTACACCATGTTGTTTGAATGCTAAATGAGTTAGATGTTAGAACTTAGTTTTTCTTAAGCAATATTAAGTATGTTACATTTTGATTAATGCATATCATTAGCTTGCATAGCTTTGTCTGACAAACAAATGTAGTAAGCACGACTGTCTAGCTTGAGAGAGTAGATGGTTAATTTTTAGCATTTATCAGGACTAGATGAGGTGCAGAGATGTAGTTCATCTTTTGCCAACGCAAACTTACCATGCATCTTAGAGATAAGATTAATGTGGTGTCGAAACATCGAGAGATGGATTCACAAACTCAAAGTTTGTAGGTATGTAATTATACTTAGATATGCTTAAGTAACAACTAGCTCCTGCGTTAACTCTACTTTTATCGCATGGTTCCGCCATCATTCTCAACGCATGCTATCTGACACTAAATGACATTTGACTAACCCTCGCCGCGTCCACCTCATTGTTAGTTGTAGGAAATTTTATTCATTCTTTATGTATAGTGTTAGGTACATACAACTCATGCACATATTACATGTATAGTTCACTGCATAGTCATGCATTTATTCTCAACGCCTAGTTATTACAAATCCCTGCGTTCGACCCTGGACTCACCAAGAAACCTATAAGAGCTTATACTTGAGCTTTTATAGGAAAACTTGCTTATTCATAATCATACTTGAGTAATTCTCGATGCGTCTTTGTACGGAAATTATAATATCTATTTATGCCCAACAAGCTATGAAACTCAAATCAAATCGAAAATAGAAAACCAACAACAATGATAGACACTAGAACTGTGACAGGATGGCAGCTATGCATTGATTATAGGAAGTTAAATAAGGCTACTAAAAAGATCATTTTCGTCTTCCTTTTGTAGATCAAATGCTTGATAGACTTGCAGGTTATTCTAATTATTGCTTCTTTGACGGATACTCAAGTTATGATAAAATTGTCATTGCTCCTGAGGATTAAGAAAATACCACATTTACTTGTCCCTATGGGAAATTTGCTTTTAGGAGAATGCCATTTGGTTTGTGTAATGCCCCTACTACTTTTCAACGTTGTATGACGTCTATTTTTTAGGGGCTTATTGAAGACATAATGGGAGGTTTTCATGGATGATTTTTCTGTATTTGGGACTTCATTTGATTCTTGTCTTGCTAATCTTGCTCGTGTTTTGCAGAAGTGCCAAGATGCTAACCTTGTATTGAATTGGAAAAAGTGCCACTTCATGGTCAAAGAGGGCATCGTTTTGGGGCACAGTCTATATGCGATAGATAGCGATAGAATACTATCAATATCTATCGTGACACAGATAGTAGTCTATCTCGGTCTATCGCAGAAGATAGTGAAATTTTGCTATATATGTAAATATTTTGGTTTTTTTGCTATATTTTAAAATAACCCAATATTATAATGTATCTATATACATTATGCTAATTGTATCACATACAATTAATTCCCTTATTAATTTGAACATTTCAAATTAACCAAAATGTTTGATTCTTATACAAATCCTTTATGAGCTAGTAAGGGGACCTCATGGACCTATAGTTAAAAGCTCCAATGATATGAGATTAATCAATTAAACTTTTTAATTAAATTAATCAATATTCATTAACTCTAGGTCACTCCATTAAAGACTTATAGTTGCACTATTCGCACTATAGATATATTTATGTGTCCACGGAATTTACTAATCAATAATAAGTTGACCCTTCACAAATTACTCATAACTATAGCTAGGTCAAATTACCGTTTCACCCCTGTAGTTATATCTAACTCTTTAAGTACCACTGATCCCTCTAATGAATAAACTATTTATAGTCCAACTATACACTAACCCTCTCGGGCCAGTGAGAGGGTGAGGCCTCATTGTTCGAGATCGGAATCAGCCTTTAAAGGAGTAATTTATCTACTTACCCTAAACACAGGAAGGAGTGAATTCCATCTTGTGAAGATATGTTCCCAACTCCTAAACCAGGCAAATCCCCAAAATGGTAGGCTTATTGCATCAACGATTTGGCCATTCTCACCCATACAAATCAAAGGATTGTCCTCATAGACAGGAGTTCATAACTCACTCAGGATTCAAATTTGAGTTATCTATGGCAATTCTATAGAATGTTAATTTCTACAATTGACGGCATTACAAAGAGAAATTAAACATTTCGTGGTCAGGTCTTATACAAACTTTTTATATAGGATACCCCACTCACATGTCTCCACATGAACGATTAGGATCAAATTGTTTTTAACACTTTACAACTCCTTGTAACAATTACCAAGTGGGTCGTATCCGTAGTGTTACTAGAATAAGGCACCAAACCTTATTCCTATACTACAGACCTTTTGGTTCTTACTTAAACATGATCCAACCAACCACATACATGTTTAAGTTTACATAAAATAACCATGGAATCTTAGTTTATTGGATTGAGTTTAATGCATAAGATAGATAAAATAACTTCTTATCTTATTCCATAAATAAAATGTATTTACAATTTACAAAACTATAAGACCCAAGAGATTTAAGACACACCAGTCCCAACAATTCGAACTTAAACTTGTCTTATATTAGAACTTGACCCATGCACTTTCGACTTGCATCAAGGGATCATCTAGAGAGTTTAAGTCTACGAGATATGCATCACATTGTCTAAGGCAAGTAGGAGATATCACTGGGTATAATATATGCCCTAGTTTATTCTATTTTACTTTAATGTATTGTACACCCACTAGCTTTAGGACAAGTGGGAGATTGTTGGGGTTTATGCCCCAAAATTATGGTTTTAAATTTTGTAAAAAGATTATTTATTTAATAAATAAAGTGTTATTTATTTTAACATTTTAGACTTGCATAACTCAAATCCAATAAACTAAGATTCAAGGTTATTTTATGTAACTTGAACTGTATGTGGTTGACATACAGGTGGATCATGTTCAAGTAATAACCTAAAAAGTCCATAGTATATGGATAAAGTTTGGTGTTTTATCCTAATAACACTATGGATACGACCCACTTTGTAAATATTACAAACAACTTGATCCAAATCATTCATGTAAAGACATGAGAGTGGGGGTATATCATCAGTTTGTTTAAGACTGGACCACAAAATATATAATCTCTCTTTGTAACACCATTGGCTGAAGAGATTAATATTTCAAACGATGATCATATGTAACTCGATCTCAATCTTGAGTGAGTTATTGACTCCTGCTTATGAGGGTCGTCCTTTGATTTGTGTGCGAGAGAGTGGCCTAAGTCGTTGAATCAAAACCTACCATTTTAAGGATGAAACAAAGTGGAGGTGGGAACATACCTACACAAGAATGAAATCACTTCTTCCCTTCTTTAAGGTAAGTGGATAACTTCTTCCCTTAATTGCTGATTATAGGACTTGAAAAATGGGGTCCCACCCTCTCACTAGCCCAAGAAGCATTGTTCATTAGAGGATCAATGGTACTTAAAGAGCAAGAGGTAATTACGGGGGTAAAATAGTAATTGACCCAATTGTAATTATGAACAACTTGTGAATAATTGACTTACTTGTAATGGTTAAATCAGTGGACACAAAAATATTCTACAACTCATAAGAGTGCAACTATGAGTTTTTAGTTAAATACCTCATAGTTAATGAATGTTGAGTAATTTAATTAAAGATTTTAATTAGTTAATCTCATATCATTAGAGCTTATAATTCTGTCCATTACTGTCACACCCCCTCCCAGATTCCCTTCCTGACCTAGAAGTGAGTGCGAACCTGTATACACCCGTTCCCGCATAACTTGTAACATTAATCAACACCAGATCAATTATACTTAACTATATGCCAGCAGAACACCATAAGTTAAACATAACCGCTCAAGCCAGATGCTTAAATCATAACTCATCATAACAAGTATTCATTATATACACCACAAAAACCAACTCTCACTATACCCCAAGGAACATGCATGACAAAAACATGTACATAAACTGTGTATTTACAACTATCCCAGAGAACCAATCCGAAACAGGCCCAGACGAGAATCTTTTGTAGGCTAGGCGTCTCGGACATGCTCGCTACCTGAAACAAGCAAACAAACAAGCAAGAAAGCATGAGCCTAATGCCCAGTGAGTGAATTTAACTAATTACTAATAATATTCCTTGAGTTAACATGGATCATCATAAAACTACCACATGTATATATATATATATATATATATATATATATAATAATTCCTAAGTCAACAATACCATAAGAACATAAGTGATACAATTATCCTTTTCTAGCTGTGGCGGAGCGAAGCTCAACGCACTCAACCTCGTGTATCAATACTCATCATTCACATATTCAAATGCCTTCACATATCGTCCCTCGGCATTTCAAACCCTCAAGTGCCTTCTCATATTGTCCCTCGGCACTGAGTTTCACTATATCGGAGTTCCCATATGCCTTCTCACGTGGTTCCTCGGCACTGGGTTCCATATCAATTCACTGCTCAAGTGCCTTCACTCGTGGTCCCTCAGCACTGAGCTATTATGTATTGGATTTCCATATGCCTTCTCACAAGGTCCCTCGGCATTGGAATCCATTTCAATCAACTACGCAAGTGCCTTCACACGTGGTCTCTCAGCACTGAGTATCATATATCGTATTCCCCATATGCCTTCACACGTGGTCGCTCGGCCATGGGTTGCATTTAGATAATATGTATAACATTCTTTAAACTTCACAGCAAAACACAAGATTTTCAATGAATACACCATATATATGTTGCATAACTTAATATTCAAAAGGAGATATACGTATATAGGATTTCTCATGCACTTAGCCATTTTATAGCTCATAACCCCTATCATGCGTAAATATTAGGATTCCATAGAATATGATAGTTTCCACTCATACATTGCTAATAAAACATGCTAAGAGTAATCATTATATAAAATAGAAAGTCACTCACGACTTTTCCTAGGCCTTGAGCGGATTATATGCCTTTTTGAGCTCTTCTTGGCCTGTAAATACACATTTCTCATGTTAAGCTTTCCTTAAATTTCCTTTCCATGATTATTAAGTATGCTTAATTAAAATCTAATCATGTTTCATCACTAAGACTCTTCTTATTCCCAAACTAATCATAATAAGCGAGATTCTGCGTCACTAGCGAGATTACTAGCGAAAACACACAACAGAACACGACATTAGCGACACCAGTTTGAGTGAGACTAGTGAGATTTACCTGAGGAATGAGACCTAACGAGACCCAGTGAAATTTGTGAGATAGAAAACCCCCTTGCGCCCCAGTGACACTTGTCTCGCTACTTACACTTCAATTACTCAACGACACCCGCTTCCTAGCAACACCCGACAACAGAGTTTCCTCCTTTCCTTTTTGTTCTCACTTCTATCTGTTAAAAGTCATATTTCCAACCAAATTTAGAACTTCTTTCCTTCTATAAACTTGTGGAGAAATATATTTTCTAGCTTACCTTAAATTTTCGTGGCTTAACTTCTCCTCGTTCGTCAGATATTCCAAAATTTCTTTGCGCTACTTCAGATTGCACAGCAATTCTGTATCAGTCACTTCCACCTAAACATTTACATGTTTCTTCTCATTTTCAACTCAACCATCCTTCATAAGCATTGTTAGAAATTGAGTTAACTTACTAACCTCAAAATTTCAGCTTGAAACTCGATCTCCTCAGCTCGCTCTTCTCCAAACACCAGACCATGCTTGGATTGCGCGACAGCAGCCAAGCTCTCTATTCCAGCTTCTTTTTCACCATGGAAACGACCCGAATTCTCCAAAACTTTGCCCTAGACACCTTCTCGTACCTCTCTTCATCTCTCAGCTATAAAATAGAACCGGTTTGAGCTTTTGGTCATGTTTAGAATGATTAAACTCTTAGCTTACTCACTTATATAGGCCGCCGACTTAACCGCTACTCATTTTTCCCTTTATAAATGAGTTGACCAATGCATAGAACCTCTTCTCAACCTCACCAACGCATATTCTTAGCCCACCAATGCATAATATAGTTTATGGACGCATAGCTTTTGCTCATGAATGCATGGTATTGCCCATAAACACATAGCATTGCTCTTGAACGCGTAATATAGCTTCCAACACATGCTAGCTGTAAGCCCCGCTTCTATTTTATTGGGAACGCAAAGAAGAAGGGGCCGAGAGATGGGTGAATGTGCAAAAGTAGTTGGCTGGCTTGCATTTGGAGTGGGAAAATAGCTAAGTGTAAGCTATGCGTTGATGGCAACCTGTGGTGGAGGAAATAATTTTGGGGTAAACGCAAAGGTGAGGGAAGCTGATCATGCGTTGGAAGTTGAAACGCGTTGAGGACATAAGGCGTGGAGGATCACTTGGTATCGAGGATCATTATGTGTCAAACGCATTGAAGGCAATGTGCCAATTAGAAGTAGAGGCCACGGGGAGTTTGGGAGCTGATCTGCATTTATGCTGTTATGCGGTGAACGCTACCATGCATCGAAGGCGAGCATGCGTTGGACAAGGAGTGTTGGCTGAGAGAAAGTAATGCGTATGTTAACTATTTGGCGGGAGAGTTTGAAATGAAATATCATCAGAGGCCGTGTGCGTTGATGAAGCTGAGCCTAGGAGGTATGCGTCGAACGGATTATAGTGTAGAATTGAAATGGAGTACAAGTCGGTGGTATATATATAAGTGGACTGAGAATTCAATGGTTCTGCTTGCATTTCAGAGCTCGAGTTGGGTCCATATTAAGGCGAAACATCGAAGGGAGGTAGAAGAAGATGTTCATGCTGATCTGAGGCAGAAATCTCATTGAATTTGTGGAAGAAACTCGGGGTTGACAGAGGTTTCGGCTGCTGTGATCTCTTCAGAGTGATGCTCGGTTTTGGAGGAAGAACAAATTGAAGAGACGAAGGTTAGGGCTGAAACTTTGAGGTTAGTAAGTTAACTCGATTTCTAGCAGAATTCATGAAGGATGTTTGAGCTGAAATTGTCTAATTGTGTATTTTCAGGCCAAGAAGAGCTCGGGGAGGCTTATAACCCACTTAGAGCCGGGACCGATTGTGAGTGACTGTTTGTTGTATCTTGTGTTAAACTTAGTACGCGTAGTGATGAGGATACGCGATGCATGGTAGTTTACTTTATGTATTAGATGTGTTAGTGATGTAAAAGAATACTATTACAAATGTTTAAGCGCAATAGTGGCTGAGGGACCTTATGGTGAAAGCTACTTGTGAGTAAGCGTGATATTAAGTGCCGAGGGATTTGAGAAGGCACTTGAATAACAGTAGAGAATGGACTACAATGCTCAGGGACTATAAGTGAAGGCATGTAGTAATCTATCACATCTACCTCGTGCCAAGGGATTCTGTGAGAAGGCACTTGAGCGTAGATAGAGTTTGTTACCTGTGCTGAGGGATCTCATGTGAAGGCACATGGTATTGTAGTTATACATGAATAAGTGCTGAGGGACGGAAAGTGAAGGCACTAAATAGATAGGAAATTTGTGAAACATGAGAATTGATAGATATACATGCATATTGGAAAGTAAATCTTGATAATTCGTTGGGATGGGTTATGTGATGGTTACTATCTTACAAACTGGATTTAAGTTAATATGATTAGTTTTAGTAGATTTAGTCACTCACTGAGCCGTTTGCTCATTCAGTTTGTTGTTGTTTGTTGTTTCAGTTAGCGAGCGTGTCCGGGACGCCTAGCCTACTAAAGAATCTCGTTTGGGCCTATCTGGAAGCCAACCTCTGGGATAGTTGTAAATATTTAGAATGCTCTTATGTCATGTAATAAACATCTTTACTGAGGGTATAGTGAAAGAGGGACGTGTTGTACCTACTATGAGTATATTCAGATATGTTAGTTACAAGTTTACTCGTTCTTCTGATCTGATAAAGAGATGGTTGTATGATTTGCTATTCTTTTATAGTGTATATAATATAGAGTTTTATGCTGGAAAATAGGATCATGCTCCTTCCTAGGCATAAAGTAAATCTGGGTTGGGGTGTGACACTAGCTCTCACACTTTTGTTCTCGGCCCACCTTTCTCTTCACCAACACATAATACATCACCACCTTAAGCTTGCCAACTTCCAAAGCTAACTGTGGGGCTTACAATTATGCCCCCTACTAGCTCACCATGGGTATTGGGATGACAAAGAATTTTGAACAAATTTGAAAGTGTTCAAATTGTTTAGGGAAATATATATATATATATATATATATATATATTAATTGTGTAACACCCCACTTTTTAGACCTAAGTGTTTAAGGGCTTATAAGGAAAGAAGTAAGACAAGAGAGGTGAAATTTGGATCACAAGCATGTGGAGTTAGAAAATATTTTAGATAGAAAATCTGGACTGGTGGAGTTAGCCAAATTTTGGCCAAAATAGGTACAAGTATGCGTTGAACTTAAGGGAAGAAAAAATTTGGTATCAACTTGAGTTTGGGTTAAGAATAAGTCATGGGTGAGTTTGGAAGAAACCTACGATTTTCGGACCTTAAACTTCGAAATAACTTTTGAAGATTAAGAATTCTTCTAAGTAACACAGCTAGACTAAGAGAACTCAACTATGCTATTAGAATAGTAAGCTTGGAAGCATGATCTAAGGAGAAGAAATGAAATCTCACCAAGTGTTGGAAAGAGTTGAAAGGATAGCTAGGAGTTAGTTGTGAGTTGGACACACACTTGGTAGGGAAAAGACCATGTTGGACGCATGGTCAAGCTAAGAAAATGCATGGTACCCCTTGTGGAGAGAAAATGGTTAAGTGTTGAAATATTGAAAGGAAAACTGAGAATTCGGGGGAAGAAGTGAACGCATAGGAGGTAGTTAAGGAAAGAAATGCAACCTTGGCCTAGGGTGGACGTATGAGATAGCTACAAAAGGGACTAAGGTTGAGTCTTGGATGACGTAAGAGGGTCAGTGTCTGCTGCCCTCACACTTTTTCCTGGGTTAGGAGGGTACTTGGGAGGGGGTGTGACAAATTGTATATAATATGATTGATATAAAGTATAATGTATGATGATACATTAACTATGATTTATAATTAATTAGAAGAATTAATGTTTTGAATATGATTCAAATATTGAATTAATATAAATATGATTTATATCAAAACTATATGTTATGAGAGAGATGTGCATTTGAATATGATTCAAATGTTTAATAAAATATTGGATATTTAATTATTTAAATCAACTATTTTTTAAAATTATTTTAATTATAAGGGTTGTTTTCAAATATAACAAAATGTGTCAAACTATTCACAAATATAGAAAGATTTTATTCTCTATTAGAGATAGACCGCGATAGACATCTATTACTTAAGCAATAGACTGCAATAGACTTCTATCACTCAAATGATAGAAGTCTATCACGGTTTATCGTTAATAGACAGTGAAATTTTCTATATTTGTAAATAGTTTATAATAATTTTTCTAATTATAATTTATTTTTAATTTAATTAAAATATTTATTTTTTATTTAATTAAAATAATTCTCTTGCATTGCAGGGGGAGTGGGGTAGTGAGAGGGAAATTATAATTCCTTTCACTTTTATATGTAAAACTGTTTGATGATTAAAAAAGGAAACTCCCTAGTTTTTTTTTTTTTAAGAAAAGATCAATCCTCTCTATTTCTTCTGCCTTTCATCAGTTTTCTTAGTGGGAAAGTTATAACTTGATGGATTAATGAGCATGCAGCAGAAGTTAATTTGATCAATTTTCACTCTAAGATACTCAATTTAGAGGATTAAACATGCAATTAAGAAGAAAAACCAAAGTTTCAAGAACACTTACCCTTGAAACTCTAAATTCTCTCTAAATTCTTGATGAATTTCAGCACCACTTGGTTGTAGACCACCACAAGAGTCTTCTCTACTATTCTCTAGGCTTAGATTGGATGGTGGGATCCAAATTTGTGGTGCATTTGAGAAAGAATGAAGGTTGGGAAGAAGATGAACAATGGATAGAATTTTGCAAAATTAACCCTTAATTTCACAAAATTCTTAACCATTTTTATGTCAAAATCATCTCTATTTATTAAAGAATAACATGCAATCCAATTGCATCAAAATTTGACAACACAAAATGGTTAATTTGTTGGTTAATTGTGGAGAAGACAACCAAGCTCCTAGCTTAGTTAGTGGGAAAATCCAATCTTCAAAAATCAATTTTAAAATCAATTTTCAATGAATTTCCAAAATTGAATTAAAATTGATTTTTAATTTCAAAAAGATAATTAAATAATTAAATAAAAAATAATTTAATATTTAATTAATTAAATATTATTTTAATATTATTTTAATATTAAATAATAAAATAATATTATTTTTCCCACTTGTCTCGATTTTTCTAAAAAAAACCGATAGAATCCCTATTCATATGATTAATATTTAAATTATATTTAAATATTATAATTAACTCTATTTGTACGTTTAATTCGTAATTAAACGCCGATATATCGCATATATCTAACTTTCATTCTTTAAGCCAAGATTTGAATGATTCAAACTTATTCACCATATTATCTAAGATTTTAGTCCATTTATGAGCTAGTAGAGGGACCTAATGGACCTACAGATCATGAGCTCCAACGATCCGAGATTAACCAACTAAACTCTTTAACCTAGTTAACCAACATTCGTTAACTAACGGGACACTCCACTAAAGCCCGTAGTTGCACTCTCCTCACTGTAGATATATTTGTGTCCATTTGATATAACCGTCATCGATAAGTCAATCCTTCACAGGTTGTTCATAACTTCAGCTAGGTCAAATACCGATTTACCTCTGAGTTACATCTTTTCTCCTTAAGTACCATTGTCCCTCTAATGAACAATTAATTTAGGATCTAATCACTAAATCCATTCCCTCTCGGGCCAGTGAGAGGATGGGGCCCCTTGTTCAAGTCCTGGGAACAACACTTAAGAGAACAACCTCTCTTCTATCCCTAAGTTGGGTAAGAGTGAATTCCGTTTTGCAAATTCTATGTTCCCAACTATCTACCCAGTTTTATCCCTGAAATAAGAGGAATGTTGAGCAGCGCTATTGAGCTTACTCTTACCTATGTAGATCAAGGGATAATTCTGAATAAATAGGAGTTCATAGATAGCTCAAGATGCAGATCAAGTTATCTAGGTCATCAATAAGTGAAATTAAACAGTGTTAATCGTAAACGGTGTTAATACGTAACAGTGATTATTTCAGGGTCAGTCTTACACAATCTCATTATGTAGAATACCCCCGCTCACATGTCTCTACATGATCAAATTAGAATCACTTCATTTATGACACTTTACAATATTTGTAACAATCATGAAGCGGGTCGTATTCAATAGTGTCTCCAGGAAGAGGTACCCAATCTAATCCATGTACTATAGACTATTGAGGCTACTTACTCGAACTTGATCCTGTTTATGTCTCCACATAAAGTCCAAGTACTCATGATAGTAGCCAAGGGTTCGTAGTTTAATTGGATTTAGAGTTGATACAATAATTAATTCACTTGAATAACTTCATATGTACTAAAAAACACCTATTTACAAAAACTACGAGTTTTAGGACATACAACCCAACATAACTCCCCTCACTTTTATATGCAAAACGGTTCTGTGATTAGAAAAGGAGACTCCTTAGTCTTTTAATTATTTATTTATTATTATTTTTTTTATTAAGATCAACCTCTCTCAATTTCTTTTCTTTTTCATCCTTTCATTTTGTAATTGAAGTTTTGTGATTAGTTTAGCCTGGGAAGAATTTCTATCTAGTTCTTTGCTAAGAAGTTTTCTAGCTTAGGAATAGGATTGAAACTGATAGCTTGTAGAAATACAAGTTATTGTATTCTTTATTTGGAGTAATTAGAGTAATATTAATAATAAATGCATGGTTTTGGTACTTGAATTATGTAATATGAATAAACCTGTGTTTACTATGTTTACAAAAGCATCTATTCTGAAAAATCATGAGTTTTTATCTTTTTGAACGCAGAATAGAGTTGAAAAAAAAACCAAAATTATTCTAAGTACAAAGGAAAAGATGTTGCCAGAATCATTGAGGTCACAATAGAATGAAATTGAATCCCTACGGAAGCGTGTGATCACGTTATTTGATTTATTGAAAAATAGAGAATCATGCGGTAGTTTGTGTTGAATTCTATTGATAAATCTTCCTATGCGTTCTACTCTTGTTAATTGGTGAAGATAATTTTTTTGAAAAATTCTAAGCCTAAAATGCATGTTTTAACGCAGGAACGCAAGCAACCCGTGGATGCGTTGGCAACCTTTTAACGCAGGATGATGCGTTAGCAACCCATGGATGCGTTGACATAACTTGAATGCATGAACCCAAAGTTATCCGTGGACGCATATCAAGAAGGCAGCAAAGAATCAAATAAGAATCTTGAGAGATTGTCGGGAGATTGATATGCTTGATATGCAACTAAAGTGGTGGATCTAATTTGAACCGAGAATTACGCAATTAGGCGAGATAGACGCACGACATCAATTGCGCCTCCAATCACGCAGATTTGCCACTGATTACGAACACAGCCTCTATAAAAGGGTAGACTTGCAAGCTGAAAAAGGGTTGTTGATTCTCGGAAGAATTCCTAAGTGACAGTAGAGTTCTCTCCAAAAGACAACCGGAGACGAATAGCTCGAGAGAGAAGAGTCTTCCATCCGCCTGACCACTTCACAGCAAATCTCACGCTTCCATTCTGGCGACTCAAGACATTGAAATGCCTTCCTGCTTTCTATCTTTTTTCTAGCTTTGATTTTAGATTTGTTATCAAGACATTGAACTGTCTAAGAATGCCTTTGGTTTCAAGTCCTCCCAGTTAGAAACTTTAAGTTTGTTATGCTAACTCTAATTAAATTCCTTTTGTATTCTCTAGTTTGAGAGTGTGCTCTTGTAATTGAAATCGAGAGAGAGAAGACATAATTCATCCTTGTGGTATGCCCACTTTACCATGACAAAAGATGTGATGTTAGCGGTTCCACAAGTTTGCACACGGGCATTGACTTGGTGGTTATGCAAGGTGTGTGGCAGGTAATTGAAATCGAGAGAGAGAAGACATAATTCATCCTTGTGGTATGCCCGCTTTACCATGACAAAAGATGTGATGTTAGCGGTTCCATAAGTTTGCACACGGGCATTGACTTGGTGGTTATGCAAGGTGTGTAGCAAAAGTTATGAGAGTTATAGTTTTAAATTCTTGTGTTTCCAGTTTTATTGCTTTCTTTTAATTTCTCTGTTATTTTTTTGTTTATTCTTGCAGTAGAAATGAGAGGTTTTTTCTAACAAAATAAATATTTTTTTTGGCCATATTGAAGGTTTTTTTTTTTTTTTTTTTTTTTTTTTTGTAATTTTGGACTCATTTTAGAAACTTGTTTGTTTGGACCATTTGAGGATGAAAATGATGCAAGCATTCAGAACTTTTAATGTCGAATTAATTTTGTACCCTCACCACTCGTTAAATGGAAATAATTAACTTTATACTTACCTACAAAATACATGTAATTAATTGTTTTACTAAAAAAATATATATATACCTAACAACAATATTATTTTCACAACAAAATTTTCTCTCCACACAAGTTTTCTCTTCACAATAATTTTCTACAAGGTTCCATCACGTAAAAAGGTATATACTACATCTATATTGTAGTTAAGAAGACAAATTTGATAGAAAAACTTTCAGCTATCATTGTAAGCTATAGGTTTTCCTTTGGAGTTTTGTGTGCTTTGATAACTTAGTTTGCTTTTAAACAAAAGCCTTATATAGTTAGGTCGTGTGTTTATTCCTTGAAAGATATAAAAACAACTAAATCAAGTGAAGAAGAAAATAAGGTACAATGGTTATAAATGGAAGGATACATTTTAAATGCATAATTAATTAAACACACTAAAGTGGACCGATTTTGGTATCTAATGGCTTAAATTGTAAGCCCCGTACTTGATCTTGTGAGAAAGCAAGATAAGAAGTGACCAGGAGATGGGCATTTTGGTAGGAATAGTTGGCTGGAATGTGATTGGGGGCAGAAAAATGGCTAAGTATTAGCTATGCGTTGGTGGCAACATGCCTTGATGGGAGCAGTTTTGGTGTGGACGCAGAGGTGAGGGAAGACTGTTAGGCGTTGAGGCCACGATGCGTTGAGGTCACGAGGCGTGGAGAGCCACCCTGCATCGAAGGTTATCTTGCGATAAACGCATTGAAGGCTGCAAGGCGTTGGAAGTTGAAGGCCACGAGGCGTTGAGAGCCAATTTGCGATGAGACCACTATGCGGTGAACGCTACCATGCGTCGAAAGTGGGTATGCGTTAGGCAAGGAAGGTTGGCCGAGAGAATAATACGTTTGTTAACTGTCTGGCGAGGGAGTCTTGAAAAAGTAACACACAAACAGAGGCTGTGCGTTGTTGAAGCCAAACATAGAAGGTATGCGTTGAATAGATTATTGCATAGAGACGAAATGGAGATTAAGTCGGTGGTATATATATAAGTGGACCGAGAATTCAATTGTTTTGATTACATTTCAGAGCTTGAGTTGATTCCATTTTGAAGCTAAACAACGGAGGGAGGTAGAAGAAGATGTTCATGTCAATTTGGAGTGGAAATCTCGTCGTTACCGTGGAGGAAACTTGAGCTGGAGCAGAAGACTCAGCTGGTGTTACTCAATCAAAGTAATGTTCGGTTTTGGGGGAAGAACGAACTGAGGAAACGGTGGTCAGGGCCGAAATTCTGAGGTTAGTAAGGTTAACTCGATTTTTAGCAAGTTTCATGAAGGGTGCTTGAGCTAAACTTGTGTAAATGTGTGTCAAACTCCAGATAGAAGAGATTGGAGCTGAATTGCCGGATGATTAAGAGCAATTTGGAGTTGTTGAAGGATATGTTCTAAACGGAGAGGATATTCTCTATGAAATTTTGAGGTAAGATGAAGGACTTATACCTTAATAGGTTTGTAGAAGGAAGTAAGTTCTGAAATTGGCCAGAATGTGATGTTTAGCAGGTTGAAGAAGGAAGAAGAAAGGAAGAAGGAAACTGTTCTGCTACAGCGCTAGTATCGCTGGGAGAGCGAGAGACAGGGCAGCGAAACAAGTGTCGCTGTAACGCAAGAGCTTTGCGTCTCACAATTCTCGCTGAAGTCTCGCTGGGTGTCGCTCCTCAGGTAGTCTCGCTAGTTACGTTCAACCTAGTATCGCTGGTGCAGTGATATGTAATGAAGTTTCGCTAGTAGTCTTTAGTTTGTCTGTGGAGTAATGCTATTAATGAGTGTAAAGGAAAAAGGAAGACTAAGGAAAACTGAACGTGAGAAATGTGTATTTTCAGGCCAGGAAGAGCTCGGGGAGGCTTATAATCCACTTAGAGCCGAGACAAGTTGTGAGTGACTTTCTACTATATCTTGTGGTTATTTTTAGTATAATTATTTGGTTGTGAATGAGTAAGAAATTATGGTACTCTGTAGTATTCGTAGTGAGTATGTTATGTCAGAAAGTTTAAAGGAAACTGATTTTATTGTCTAAATGTAAATATGGCTGAGGGACCTTATGGTGAAAGCCTAAGTGAATATGAACATGAAATCCAGTGCTGAGGGACCACGCGTGAAAGCACTTGAATAGTTAAATGGAATGGATTTCAATGCTGAGGGACTTTAAGTGAAAGCATGTAGAAATCCATCACATATTAGCTCTTGCTGAGGGACCTTGAGTGAAGGCACTTGAGCGGAGATTTGACTGATTACCAGTGCTGAGGGACTTCGTGTGAAGGCACATGGTAATGTTGACATAATTGAATTTGGTGCTGAGGGACAGAATGTGAAGGCACTTGATAGTTTGCAAATCCGTGAAACATGATGATTAGACATTTATATGTGATTAGAAATGCGGTTTGTAGTGGTTATTAATGGCTATGTTAGCTCATGTTTGTTAGTGACAGTTGAATGAATTTAGTCACTCACTAGGCTTTAGGCTCATTCAATTTGTTTGTTTGTTTGTCGTTTCAGGTAGGAGCATGTCCGAGACGCCTAGCCTACAGAAGTATCTCGTCTGGACCTATCTTGAAGCAGACCTCTGGGATAGTTGTAAATATTCAGTTTGTGTCCATATTTTGTAGTGTACATGTTCCTTATGAGTGTTGGGAGAATTGTTTGTATCACATATATATGTAAAGAATACTTAACAGAAGATTGTATGTTTTCAAATATTTTAATAGCAATGGCATTTCTATTTGAAATTTAACTGGCATTTAGTTTTAATATGTTATATAGAGAGTGCAGTTTCATACTCACTCCTAGGTATAGGGTGTATCTGGGATGGGGTGTGACATAAATACAGCTAAATTGTAATCCCCGTGTTGTGGTTATATTATTGTGTGAATTAACCTAACGCAAGGTACTAAAGTATATGGTTATGCGTTTAACATGGCATGCGTTGATCATGCAATGCGTTCTATTATTATGCGTTGGTTTTGTCAAGTTTTCCTATTCCTCTACCCAAGTATAAGTAATGTAATAGGTGTTCTCGGTGAGTCCGAGGTCGAACACAGGGATTATATTGATTTAGTTTTAATTGGATTGTATGCGTTACAGAGGTAACCAACAATTTTTAGAAAGTTGTGTTTCTAATCTAAGGGAAAGCAGATGTTTGTATACTAGACTAACAATTGTGGAATATGGAAAGCATGCGACAAAGCAAGTTCAGCTAAGATGTGTATGAATGGATAAAGAAAAGAGTTCGGGTTGGTTAAGATCTAACATAGGAAACGCACAGTAGTACCTTATTCATACTAGCGACTCTTCTCCTGGTTGTTAGCCGCTATGCGTTATATGTCTATAACGCATAGAAGAGTGTTAAGAACCAAGGTTATCCCTGTAATCAGGTAACACTACTTGGCCCTTGTCAATTGAGTTCCACAATCACTTACCCTCTCGAGCAGTCTGATTATTACTACTTATATCGATTTTTCAGATGGATATAAGCATCGGATTAAGCTCGCAATTGACAAGTTAGAATAGTTACACTGCGGCCCCTAGTTAGATGCTAACGCAACCCTAGACCCCCGAGTGATTAGTTACTCATGGCTTGAAAATATAAAGTGAACAGATGAGAAGAGTGAATAGACATGGAAGATAATTGTATTGATAAAAATGAGATACAAATTTTGATAAGTCAATTTCTTGATACAAATCTAAAATTCAAGTAAGAAAAGTAAGAAAGAAAGCAAGGCAAGGCGTCAATGTCTTGAGTCGCCCGGGTGGAAGCGTGATGATTTGCTGTGAAGTGGTGCGGCGGAAAGGAAGACTCTTCTCTCTCGAGCTATTTGTCTCCGGTTGAAGTCTGAGAGAACTCTACTGTCACTTATCGAGTCCTTCCGAGAATCAACAACCTTTCTCCTCTTAAAGAGCTGCCCTTTTATAGATGATGAAATTGCAGTTAATGGCAGATCTGCTTGATTGGTGGCGAGATTGACATTGCGTCCATCTCGCCTGATTGCGTGATTCTCGGGCCAATTAAGATCCACCACTTGAGCCGCAAATCATGTCTGTCAATCATCCGTCAATTTGTCAAGATTCCGATCTGATCCTCAGCGCCTTGCCGTAACAGTTGTCTATGCGTCCATGCATAGTTTGATTGATGTCAACACAGCGTAAGTTGCTAACGCGTAGTCATGCGTTGAAGTAATTGTTAATGCGTCGTCAGGTAGTTTGCGTTCCGTTCAGATCATGCGTCCATGAAGAACAAATTGCTAACGTATCGTCCTGCGTTAAGAAGTCATCAACGCATTGCTTGCATTCCTGCGTGAAAACATGCGTTTTAGGCTTAACAAGTGGTAAAATAAATATCTTCATCAAAATTCAAGAGTATAACGCAAAGGAAAATTTATTAATGAAATTTATCATTAACAACCGCATGCTTCTCTTATTTAAACTCTATTTATCTATGAAAAAGGCTATAATAACTTGTATTTCTACAAGTTATCACACCCCCAAACTTAGATAAGTGCTTGTCCTCAAGCATAACTTCTATCTAAGAAACTTCAATCATTCTAAACATTTTATCAACGCATTGACTAGTCTCTCAGAATGCTATACTCAATCAGCTACCCGTTAGTTATATTATTTCTCTACCTCTATATTCTTTTCTCTACGACGGGTGTAATTTGTATGCGGCAAGCTTTCTTTTCAAAATTCTTAAACTCATTATTCACAAAATTTTTGTTTCTTCTTTTGAACATTGAGTCTGAAAGATGAAGATATAAAGTTCCTTTTTCTTTCATTGGTTTTATTATATGTTTATTAAGTATGCGTCGAGTAGGGTTACCCACCTTCGTTCTGACATACCAACGATGAGGTGCATGAAGGCAGCCAACTACGAGCAAGTGCCCTTCTCGACTAAACTCTTATCTAAGTTCGGTTTCCTCACTAGACATTGGAGTTTGTTATTTAACTATGCGTCGCTGAATACAATTACCCACCTTCGTTTTGACACACCAACTATGGGGTGCATGGAGGTGGCCAACTACGAGCAGGTGTCGTTTTCAGCTAAACTCTTAACAAGATAAATATATTAGTCTTGCCAGCGGAGTTTTGCGTTTCAAAGAATCAATTTTTTTTTTTTTTGATTGAACTAAGTTCCTCATATTTTTATCTTTGACAGTTCAAACCTCTTCCACCCCCAAACTTGAGAGTAGCAAGGTCCTCATTGCTTAAATTGTAAACAAAGACTAAGTTGCAAAATTTTGTAAAAGAGGTTTGAATTGGCTGCTTGCATACATTCAAAGTAGGTTTGCGTTTCTAAGGAATAGTATGCAGACGCATGGAAAGTAATCTAACTTAAAGAGTTTACAAAAAGTGTGAGCATGATTATCATCATAGGGACCAAATTTTCAACGCAAAGATAAAAGTTAAGACTAATTAAATGTACTTAGAATAAATTTATAACAAGGGACAACGCAAAGAGGAAATTAAAGATCCATGCGATGAAGAAAATATTCATTCTATTAATGTGAATTTCACCAACGCATACAATTGAATGTGAAGATACAAAATTTGCAAGAAAAATACAAATCTTGACTACACCCCTAAACTTTTCAACCATCAAGCTCGTCTTCATCAGGTCTGCGTTGCGCTTAGACGAAGGACGTTGCAGCACTGGGAAGACAAGAGGCTGTTGGAGGCGTTCTGGAATATTAGGGGGCGGGATTTCCGGACGGATGGAGAACAGTTGGTGAACATAATTCAGTGTGAATTGGAACTGCTCCGTCTGCCGGCGTGCTAACATATTCAATGAATGCATCACAGGACGCAATATCGCTTGCTGCAAGTATGTTTGCACTGTCTCCCATTCAAGGTCAAGTGGGCCTTCTTGCTGTTGAGGTTGTGTTGGTGGGGTAGGCGGGTTTGGTTGAGGTGGGGGAGTGGGTGGAGTTTCGTCAAATGCAGGGGATGATGAACGCATAAAAGGCTCGCCAAAATCCTCTAAGTGTGAGTCATCAACTCTTATTGGGGCAGAGGGTTGTGTGGAAGGTCGGGGTTTTGGATGTTTGGGGCGATGCGTTTTCTGAGGGGGTGGAGGTGGTTTAGGGCGATGCGTCTCAGAAGGAGGTGGAGGTGGAGTTGGTTCCCTTCTGGTTTTTGGAAGTGAGGGTGAAGGGCTTGAGGTTGGGGAAGGTTGGATGGTGGCATCAGGACTTGCCACGCCCTTCAACTTGGACGGCTTCCTCTTCTTTTGCGGTTGCGGCTTTGGAGGTGGAATAGGTTGATGAGGTCTTTTGGTGGCCTTGGTAGGCTCTGGCAGATATTGCGGTCCTCTCATCAACCGACGCAGAGTCTTGTTGGCAATTACACCATTAACTACAATCATCTTGTCTGCGTCTAACACTTCCGTTGACCCTCCGATGGAAGCATTGGCGTATAAATTCAAGATAAGAGAGGGGAAAAAGAGTTGGCCCCTGGGCTTGCTGAACACCCCTCTTATCTGCGCCGCAATTATGCGTCCCACATGAAGGGTGATGCGACGTATAATGCAGTATGCAGCCATCACTCGATCCCTTGACACAGTCTTGTCATGCGTTGTCGGGGTCAGCCGCTTCTTCACGAAATACACCCACAGGTTTGCCTCTGGAGTTAGGCTACTTGCTGAAAGCGTCTTTATACCTGTGGGTGAAACATCCCACTTTGCCCCTGGCTTCGCCATTATCCGGACTGCGTCCTCCAATAACTTCGTTGGAGTTGATTCTATGATCTTATTTCCTTCCGCCTCCGGGTTGTCCCTCAACTCATATATTGCGTTGATTTCCCTTGCGTTGAATGGGACTTCAATTTCATCCACCACCACCACGTCTTCCTCCTCATCTATGCGTCCGTTATAGAAATCCCGGACTACTTCAGGTTGGACCCAAGGAATGCTGGTACAGAAGTTTCTCCAGCCGTGGTGGTCAATAATTTCGGTGATGTATGGCGGCACTAGGGCGTCTTCAGGGAAAAATCCCACCTTCATCATCAGATCAGGGAACGCTCTGCGTCTCCCTTTTCCTTCCTTTTGTTGTGGCGACGCATCAGCCACTTTCTCTTTTCCCTTGGCCTTAGCTGGAATCGCATTTACGGTTCTCTTCTTGCTCTCGGCCATTTTGATTGGTTCTTCGGTCACCTTCTCCTTTCCCTTGCGTTTCTCATTATGTGTGCTTGGGAGTTTGGTGACCACCACCTCCTTTTCTTTCCTCTTCTTCTTCGCCAAGGTGCTTACACCTTGTTCTTCCCCCGCATCCTCCCCGATCCGTTCCTTCCTACTCTTCTTCTTCTTTTTCTTTTTGCCCTCCCCTTCCTCCTGGGCGTTTAATCGAGCAGCCAGCTCTGCTTCTTCTTCAATTTGCAGCTCTCTTTCAAGCTCTGTGGTTGCTTTTTCGATTCTTTCTTCTTCTTCCATTTCCTCTACAAATGCCAATGCGGCAGCTTTTATTCGAGGATCAGGAAGGTCTTGCGTCTCTCCGCCTTCTTGTGGCCGCACTTCCTTGCGCGCCTTTGTTCTAACCAATGCGTCTTTGGCTATTTTCTCCACTTCTTTTCTCAGGGCCCTGAGCTCCTTTCTCAACTTGGCCCTCTTCTTCCTCTCTTTCTCTGCCAGTCGATCAAAGGATGTGGCTGTAACTGGAGACTCAGGTTTGTCTCCTTGGTCTGTGTTTTTTGGCTCTTCATCCTCGGCAATCTCCGGTGATACCCTTCGTTTCTTCCTCAGCAGGGGTACCTCCTCCTCTTCTTCAATTCTTTTTCTCTTGGCTTCTGCGGCCATCACAACATTTCCTATCGGTCCTTCATTGGAGTCCAATGTCATCTCCTCAAGACTCATCGACGCAGGGACAGACCCTTGCGTTTCTCTTTGCTCGCCTACTTCCTCCTTGCTGTAGGCAGCTTCTCCTTCCTTATCTCTCCCACTGTATTCACCCTCCCGAGTCTCCTTCAACTGACTCTGGACCTCCTTTACTGGCGAGGGTGATTCCCTTCAAGCGTCTGAGACGAATGCGTCCCTTGGGTCTTGCAGCCCGCTCAGAATCTGGGCTATCCACTCGTCTGGGGATTTTGCTGAGTTCACTTCTCCGACAGTGACAGCCACCTCTTCTTCTTCTATTCTTCCCATCTCCTCCGTCCCTCTACTGCTTGGTGGACGGGATAGGGGCAAGGGTTGGTTTACCTCCCCTTCCTCTTGACCTTTTGCCTCCCGCTCCTCTTGAGCTATTCTTTTTAAGATGTCGCCGAAAACATCCCTCTCTTCCCTTCGACGCACCTCACTGCTATCGTGCAGTGCACTGGCCTCATCGTGCACCGTTCCAGGAACAGGTTGCTCAGCCTCGGAGTTCTCTGCGCTTACCCTCTGGCTTTCGACATTGTAGTTTGCGGCAGAGAATTCCTTCATATTCTTCATCCTTGGCTGGGAAATCCAGGACTTGACCAGGCTTTTGGGTTTTGAGGTAGGGATTGGGTCGATTCGGCTCAAGGGTCGGATATTGAGGACTTCCACACAGTCGTCGGAGTCGTCGACTACTTGTGGATGGGTAGGGGTTTTGGCGAATGTTCGGGAAAATGGGTAGATGGGTGGTCGCTAGGCAGTTGCCCTGATTCTAGACGCGGAGAAGTTAGGGATAAACGGTGGGTTTGGATTTCTTGGTCTGACCGGTGAAGCAAAAGGCCTCACAGGTCTGGAAGGGTAAAATGGAGGTGGAGAAAAGAATGGAAATCGAGATGAAGATGGTCTTGGGGAACTGGTTCCGGCGAAGTTTTCTTGATTTTCTGGGTTGGTTTGGTTAGACATAAGAATTCAGCGAAAATACAAATCGCCGGAGGTTTAAGGGAGAAGAAAGGTTTCGAAAATGGAAAATGGGAAATCGGATCGCGCTTATAAAGGCTTAATTTAGCCGTCGGTAATTAATGCGGATACGCGATATCAAAATCCCACTGATCAAGGCGACTTTCCTTGAGCTGCACACCCATCACGTGTAATGGGCGGCTTTGTGACGCACACAGAGCACTTGAGTGTTTTTGGCACTTGAGTGTTTTTCTAGGGAAGACGCGTAGTCTGAGAAGACATCTGCGTTTCTCCTAGTGCTCTTTTAAAACACAGAAACCTAATGATAAACGCATACTGATGAACGCTTGGTTCTCAGGTCAGTTTATGCGTTGTAAGCTAAATGTGATGCATTTTCCAAAATATGTACGGCTCTACCTTTCCTCTAACCTTAGTTCGTTAAACACAGAAATCGTTTATCGATTGACGCATAGTTTACTTTATGCGTTGGACGCATGCATGAATAAAAGATCATTCACAAATTTGGCTCCTACTTTCATGCTTATCTCATTTACATCTATAAACTAAATAAAAAAAAATCAATATATGCTAAAAACAATAATACAAATGAAAGTAATAAAGCACAATATAATAACATGAAATTAAATATTATAACAAATTTAAATAAAATAAAGCAAGGGTAAAAGAAAGCGTCCTTGGTAATGTAGGCATTTGGCAACGCAGGGATCTTTCGACGCAAGCTCAGTCATTACACTCGCGTAGGTCAATGGAGGTCTTGTTAATTTCGAACTCTCCACTGTAGTAGGGCTTAACCCTTTGTCCATTGACCTTGAAGGAGGTGGTTCCATTTTCATTTGTCAGCATGACCGCACCATGCGGAAACACTTCCTTGATTATGAATGGACCCGACCATCGAGATTTTAGCTTACCTGGAAACAAACGCAACCTTGAGTTAAATAACAGGACCTTCTGACCGACGTATAGAGTTTTCTTACTAATATTCTTGTCATGCCATTTCTTGGTCCTTTCTTTGTACAGCTTTGCGTTTTCATAAGCTGACTATCTCCACTCCAGGAGTTCGTTTAGTTGAAGCTTTTTGGCTTCTCCGCTTGCCTCCTGGTCTAAATTGAGCTTCTTCATGGCCCAGATGGCCTTGTGCTCCAGTTCAAGTGGGAGATGGCATGCTTTACCAAACACCAACACATAGGGTGACATGCCTATCGGTGTTTTGAATGCCGTTCTGTAGGCCCATAGAGCTTCATCTAATCTCTCTGTCTAATCTTTCCTTGATGTGCTCACAACCTTTTCCAGTGTGGATTTGATCTCCCTGTTTGTTATTTCAGCTTGGCCGTTTGTCTGCGGGTGATAGGCAGTTGCTACCCTGTGCGAGACATTAAACTTAGTCAGTAAATTAGTGATTATGCGATTTATAAAATGCGTACCTTCATCACTAATTATTGCCCTTGGTGTCCCAAATCAAGAGAAGATTTGTTTCTTTAAGAACTTGGACACTGCGTTTGCGTCATTCTTTGCACAGGCTGCTGCTTCTACCCACTTGGATACGTAGTCGACCGCTACTAAGATATATTGATTGCCGCAAGAAGGAGGGAATAGTCCCATGAAGTCGATTCCCCATACGTCGAACAACTCAACTTCTAGCATTGAATTCAGAGGCATCTCATTCTGGTTGGAAATGTTGCCTGTTCTCTGACAACGATCGCAAGCTACCGCATATGCCCTTGCGTCTTTAAATAATGTGGGCCAGAAATACCCACTTTGCAACACCTTTGCAGCTGTTCTCTGCCCTCCAAAGTGTCCTCCGTAAGGTGCTTCATGACAGCTTCTCAGGATGCTATGCGTTTCATATTCTGGAACGCATCGACGCAGTATGTGGTTAGGGCCAAGTCTACATAGATATGGTTCATCCCAACAGTAGAACTTACTTTCATGTTGGAGTTTTTTCCTTTGTTGAGCGTTAAATTCTTCAGGCCATTGGTTACAAACCAGATAGTTGACTATGTCTGCGTACCACGGTTCCTGACTCTCTGCGTTCATTACATGCTCGTCTGGGAATCGTTCCTCTATATCACTCCAACTCTCCTGGACCTCTTTATTTTCCAACCGAGATAGGTGGTCCGCAATCTGATTCTCGGTTCCCTTTCTGTCTTTAATCTCCAAATCGAATTCTTGCAACAGCAGGACCCAACAGATAAGTCTAGGCTTTGCGTCCTTTTTCGCCATCAAATACTTGATCGCAGAATGATCATATAGATGGTCACCTTTGACCCTATCAAGTATGCTCTAAATTTGTCAACCGTAAAGACTATGGTTAACATTTCCTTCTCAGTAGTAGTGTAATTCTCCTGAGATGAATTCAGTGTTTTACTAGCATAATAGATGGGGTGCATAATTTTCTCTTTTCTCTGCCCCAATACTGCTCCCACCGCATGGTTACTTGCGTCGCACATTAGTTCAAATGGGAGAGACCAGTCCGGTGCAACTAAAATAGGTGCTAAAATCAGAGCTTGCCTTAGAGACTCAAATGCGTTTAAGCATTTACCGTCGAAATTGAATTCCCTGTAGACTTCTAGCAACTCGCTCAGTGGTTTTGCTACTTGCGAGAATCCCTTAATGAATCTTCTATAGAAGCCCGCATGGCCTAGGAAACTTCGCAAAGTCTTAACATTTGTAGGGGCTGGGAGTTTTGCTATCGCATCTATCTTTGCCTGATCCACTTCCAATCCAACCTTTGAGATTTTATGCCCCAACACAATACCCTCAGTCACCATAAAATGGCATTTTTCCCAGTTGAGGACTAGGTTTGTGTCTTTGCATCGTTTGAGCACTCGTTCTAGGTTGGTCAAGCATTCATCATAAGATTTCCCAAATACTGAGAAGTCGTCCATAAACACCTCTACGGACTGTTCCAAATAGTCAAAGAATATTGCCATCATACATCTTTGGAACGTCCCTGGTGCGTTACATAGCCCGAATGGCATGCGTCTGAACGCAAAGGTCCCATACGGACATGTGAACGTCGTCTTCTCTTGATCTTCCGGAGCTATCATGATCTGGTTATAGCCGAAATATCCGTCCAAGAAGCAGAAAAATTCATTACCTGCCAGCCTATCTAGCATCTGGTCGATGAATGGCAGTGGAAAGTGATCCTTCTTTGTTGCCGCATTCAGCTTGCGGTAGTCCATACAGATGCGCCAGCTAGTGACCGTTCTTGTTGGTATCAGTTCATTCTTGCTGTTCATGATCACTGTCATTCCCCCTTTCTTTGGTACACACTGAACTGGGCTCACCCAGCTGCTGTCTGAGATTGGATAAATGACCCCTGCGTCGAGCCATTTGATGATCTCTTTCTTCACAACCTCCTTCATTGCGGGGTTGAGCCTACGTTGCCTCTCAACTGAACTATCCTTACCCTCTTCCAACCGAATTGTGTGCATGCAGTATGAAGGGCTTATTCCTCTGATATCCGCTAAGGTCCATCCTATGGCTTTGATATGGTTTTTCAGGATATCCAGCAAAGCCTTTTCACATTCTGTTGTCAACGCAGAGGATATGATAACCGGTAGCGTGCTTTCTTCCCCCAGATATGCATAGTTCAGATGCGTTGGCAGTGTCTTAAGCTCAAGGGTTGGTGGCTCTTCTAAGGACGGCTTTGTTTTTTTCGTTGTTCTGTTGCCTAAGTCCAAGCGTTCAAAGTTTGCGTTGGAGATTATATTTATTTCCGCCTCTCTTTCTTCATCCAGTTCATCCAGCAGTATTTCATTTTCCGCACATGCGTCGATGATGCTTACCTTTTCTTCAGTTATCTCTTCGATCATCTGGCAAGAATGAAAATCATCAGGATACTTCAACGCATTAAAAACATTAAATTTTACCTGCTGGTCATCCACTCGAATAGTTAAGTCCCCTTCCTGGACGTCAATCAGAGCGCGTCCAGTAGCTAAGAAAGGTCTTCCCAAGATGATGGGCACATCTCTGTCAGCTTCATAATCCAAAATTATGAAGTCAGCCGGGAAGATAAATTTGTCCACCTTTACAAGAACATCCTCGATTTTCCCCTCTGGATGTTTAATGGAACGGTCAGCAAGCTGAAGTGTGACTGTGGTTGGCCATGCTTCCCCTATACCCAACTTCTTGAATATAGATAGTGGCATTAAATTGATGCTGGCCCCTAAGTCGCATAGTGCCTGACCGACGTCCATTCCTTCTATAGAACAGGGCAATGTGAAACTCCCTGGATCTTACATTTTAGCGGGGATATTGCTTTTAAACAATGCATTGCATTCCCGCGTCAATGCGACTGTCTCAAACTCTCCGAGTCTCCTTTTCTTAGATAATATGTCTTTCAGAAATTTGACATAGCTCGGCATTTGTTCCAGAGCTTCCACCAACGGAATGTTGATGTGAAGTTGTTTGAGAACGTCCAGGAATTTTCTGAATTGACCCTCATCATTCTTCTTCTTTAGGCGTTGAGGAAAGGGCGGACGCATAAGGGGATTGGTATTCTGAGATACCGACGCAAGGTTTGCCTGCGTTGCTTTTTCTCTCCCCTTTCCATTTTCTTGTTCTCTAACGGTCGTGGTTGTGGATGAAGATTGCGGTTCATGAATAGATGTTGCGGGAGTTGGTAGTGGAGTGATTTGAGGCTACAGATTTCCTTGCATCCTCTGTTCTTGCGGTTCAGTGGGAAGAACTTTCCCACTCCTCAATGTCACAACTTGACATTGTTCCTTACCGTTACCTCGTGGGGCTTCAGTATTACTAGGTAATGCTCCTTGGGGTCTGGTATTTCGCTCACTTGCCATTTGCCCCATTTGTAGTTCCAGATTTCTGATTGCAATGGCATGGCTTTTTATTTCTCCCATCTGATTTTGGAGCATCGCTTCAAGCGACTTATGCGTTTCTTCATTTTGAGTAATCGTTTGACGCATAAGTGCTTCCAAGGATGATGATGATGAATTTGCTGACTGATTTCTTTGCGCTTGATGCCCTTGAACACCTTGGTTATACACGGGATTATTATTTCTCTGCACTTGTTGTCCAACGCCCTGCGTCTGTGGTTGGTTTCCTCCCCATCCAAAGTTTGGATGGTTCCTCCAACCCGGATTATAAGTCTTGGAGTACGGGTTGTTCTGAACATAACAAACAGACTGTGGGTTGTAGGGACACATATCATACAAGTGGCCCTCACCGCATTGCACACAGCTTACAAACGCTGTTGTATTTACCGTGTTCATTGCGTCCATTGATGCAACGGTTCCACCTTGGTTGTTCAACGCAATGGTTTGCAGCAAGGATGTCATGTTGGCGATCTGAGCTGAAAGGTTACTAGTCGCATCCGTTTCAATCATTCCAGCTTGCGATCGTCTTTTATCCATATACCTGGATCCATATCCATCATCCACCCATTCATCAGTATTCCTCGAAATTCTGTCGAGGATCTCTTTGGCTTGCGTGTAAGTTTTGTCCATCAAACCTCCTGCTGCAGAGGCGTCCGCCACTGATTGTGATGTTTTGTTCAGTCCTCCATAGAAAATCTCCATCTGTACACAATCAGGGATACCGTTATGGGGACAATTTCTTACCAGCCTTTTAAACCGGGCCCATGTCTCACTAAGCGTCTCCGAGTCCTTTTGCTCGAAGGTGACAATGTCTCGTCGCCTCTTTGCACTTACCGTCGGAGGAAAGTATTTCTGCATGAACTTTTCAACCATTTTGCCCCACGTTGTAATCTCACCAGGTTCAAATGAGTACGCCCACTGTCTTGCCTCATCTCTGAGAGAAAATGGGAATAGCGTCAGTCTGATGCTATCTTGTGGTACTCCAGCCATCGGAAATGCACTACAGATTTCCAAGAAACTCTTCAGGTGTGCATGTGGATCTTCACCCGTTGCACCCCCAAACTGCCCTGCGGCTTGTAGCATTTGCAACATTACTGGCTTCATTTCGAACCTTCCATTACCCTCGAAGGTTGGTTGTAGAATTCCCGATGCGAAATTATATAAATTAGGCGACGCATACTCCCTCATCGGGCGATTTCTATCATGCGCCAAGAGGATCGAATTTGTATCATAATTTGCGTGCTCTTGCGCATTTGCGTTCTGCCTGACCTCAGCTTGAGGATCTTGAGGTTAATTGTTGTGAGCATCCATGGCCTCTTCAGTAGACTGATTGCTCCTTCTTTGCTTATTCTGTCTTATCCTTCTTCTGAAAGTCCTCTCAATCTCAGGGTCAATATCAAATGTCGGGTTATCCCCTTCACTCATATACTGTTAGAAGCCTCTGACAGAAGAGAAGCTTGCTATACTCCGTCGACTGAGGAATTCTGCAACACAATAATCCAAAGAAAATGATTAAATCAATGAATAGTCCCCGGCAACGGCGCCAAAAACTTGTTGTGGTTATATTATTGTGTGAATTAACCTAACGCAAGGTACTAAAGTATATGGTTATGCGTTTAAAATGGCATGCGTTGATCATGCAATGCGTTCTATTATTATGCGTTGGTTTTGTCAAGTTTTCCTATTCCTCTACCCAAGTATAAGTAATGTAATAGGTGTTCTCCGTGAGTCCGAGGTTGAACACAGGGATTATATTGATTTAGTTTTAATTGGATTGTATGCGTTACAGAGGTAACCAACAATTTTTAGAAAGTTGTGTTTCTAATCTAAGGGAAAGCAGATGTTTGTACACTAGACTAACAATTGTGGAATATGGAAAGCATGCGACACAGCAAGTTCAGCTAAGATGTGTATGAATGGATAAAGAAAAGGGTTCGGGTTGGTTAACATCTAACATCGGAAACGCACAGTAGTACCCTATTCATACTAGCGACTCTTCTCCCGATTGTCAGCCGCTATGCGTTATATGTCTATAATGCATAGGAGAGTGTTAAGAACCAAGGTTATCCCCGTAATCAGGTAACACTACTTGGCCCTTGTCAATTGAGTTCCACAATCACTTACCCTCTCGAGCAGTCTGATTATTACTACTTATATCGATTTGTCAGATGGATATAAGCATCGGATTAAGCTCGCAATTGACAAGTTAGAATAGTTACACTGCGGCCCCTAGTTAGATGCTAATGCAACCCTAGACCCCCGAGTGATTAGTTACTCATGGCTTAAAAATATAAAGTGAACAGATGAGAAGAGTGAATAGACATGGAAGATAATTGTATTGATAAAAATGAGATACAAATTTTGATAAGTTAAGTTCTTGATACAAATCTAAAATTCAAGTAAGAAAAGTAAGAAAGAAAGCAAGGCAAGGCGTCAATGTCTTGAGTCGCCCGGGTGGAAGCGTGATGATTTGCTGTGAAGTGGTGCGGCGGAAAGGAAGACTCTTCTCTCTCGAGCTATTTGTCTCCGGTTGAAGTCTGAGAGAACTCTGTTGTCACTTATAAAGTCCTTTCGAGAATCAACAACCTTTCTCCTCTTACAGAGCTGCCCTTTTATAGATGATGAAATCACAGTTAATGGCAGATCTGCTTGATTGGTGGCGAGATTGACATTGCGTCCATTTCGCCTGATTGCGTGATTCTCGGGCCAATTAAGATCCACCACTTGAGCCGCAAATCATGTCTGTCAATCATCCGTCAATCTGTCAAGATTCCGATCTGATCCTCAGCGCCTTGCCGTAACGGTTGTCTATGTGTCCATGCATAGTTTGATTGATGTCAACACAGCGTAAGTTGCTAACGCGTAGTCATGCGTTGAAGTATTGTTAACGCGTCGTCAGGTAGTTTGCGTTCCGTTCAGATCATGCGTCCATGAAGAACAAATTGCTAACGTATCGTCCTGCGTTAAGAAGTCATCAACGCATTGCTTGCATTCCTGCGTGAAAACATGCATTTTAGGCTTAACAAGTGGTAAAATAAATATCTTCATCAAAATTCAAGAGTATAACGCAAAGGAAAATTTATTAATGGAATTTATCATTAACTACTGCATGCTTCTTTTATTTAAACTCTATTTATCTATGAAAAAGGCTATAATAACTTGTATTTCTACAAGTTATCACCCCGTACCTAATTTTGTGAGAACGCAAGGTAAGAAGGGGGCCGAGAGATGGATGATTGGGTAAGAGTAGTTGGCTGGCTTGCATTTTGAGTGGGAAAACGACTAAGTATCAGCTATGCGTTGATGGCAACCTGTTGTGATGGAAACAGTTTTGGTGTAAACGCAAAGGTGAGGGAAGACTATTATGTGCTGAAGCCGCGACGCGTTGAGGACATAAGGCGTGGAGAATCACTTTGTACCGAAGATTATTATGCGGTAAACGCATTGAAGGCAGTGTGCCGTTGGAAGTAAAGGCCACGAGGAGTTGGGAGCTGATTTGCGATGGGGCTATTATGCGGTGAACGCTACTATGCGTCGAAGGTGGGTATGCGTTGGACAAAGAGTGTTGGCCGAGAGAAAGTGATGCGTTTGCTAACCATTTTGGCGGGAGAGTTTGAAAAGAAATATGATAGGAGGCTGTGTGCGTTGCTGAAGCTGAGCATAGAAGGTATGCGTTGAATGGATTATAGTATAATGTTGAAATGGAGGATAAGTCGGTGGTATATATATAAGTGGATTGGGAATTCAATTGTTCTGATTGCATATCAGAGCTCGAGTTGGGTCCATATTAAGGCGAAACATCGGAGGGAGGTAGAAGAAGATGTTCATGCTGATTTGAAGTGGAAATCTCATTGTAATCGTGGAAGAAACTTGAGTTTGGCAGAGGTTTCGGCTGCTGTTATTTCCTCAGAGTGATGCTCGGTTTTGGAGGAAGAACAAATTGAAGAGACGGAGGTTAGGGCTGAAACTTTGAGGTTAGTAAGTTAACTCGATTTCTAGAAAGTTTCATGAAGCATGCTTGAGCTGAAATTGTTTAATTGTGTGTCAAACTCAGGAAGAAGAGATTGGAGTTGAATTGCCGGAAGATTAGGGGTAACTCGGAGTTGTTAAAGGATATATCCTAAACGGAGAGGATGTTCTTCATGAAATTTGGAGGGAAGTGATAAGCACTTGAAAAGTGCTTATTATTCTCTCAAATTAAGGGAGTTTTATATTAGATTTCACTTGTTTGCTAGTGATTTTCAGGTTAAAACGAGGAAAATTAGAAGAAACGACTGAAAGATCAAAACCGAGCAAGAATATGGAGAAAAAGTGCTGAAAAACGCATCCTTGCTTGAAACGCATGATGCGCCGCGACGCTAAGGCAGAAACGCATCAGCATGGACGCAGAGCAGCAACGTGACGCTGGGAAGGCGCTGCTTTGACGCGTACTTGGTGAACGCAAGACAGCGTCGCGGCGCTAAAACCCGAGAGCAACTTAATTTTGGTTGCAACGCTAGCGCCGCGGCGCCAGCGTTAATTTAAACGTAAGTTTTGTATTTTAGGTTAAATTTTGGGCGGCCAAACTCTATAAATTTAGGGGTTTCCAGCAGCCAAAAGGGGGGGAGAAATATCAAGAAGATCAAGAAAGTTGCAGAACAAGAGAACGATCCGAAAAGGTGAGAATTAAGCTAGAGTTCCAAGAGTGAGTTAGCCGCAAGGAAGAGAAAAAGAGTTCGAGATAGTTTTGGTGCCCTTCGAAGTCCGACACGAGAGCCAAGGAGTTCGTGACGGTGCTGCCTCAATCAAGAACCTCTTTTCAGTAGAGTTTCCCTATTATTTACACTCTTTCTTTGATTCTTTTTTATCAATATGTTGCTTTACGCTATGAGTGGCTAAACTCTTTGGTTTTAGGGTTTTTGATGAATTGTTTGTGAATTCATGATAAATTTGTAAACTCATGGTTTTGTTCAAATAAATATGCTTTTCATTGTTATTGTGTTTAATTCTTGAAGATTGGCCACCTTCACATATTAGATTAGATGTATGAATCGAGAGATTATATGTTTAATTTGATCTATAACAATGAATCGTTGTTAATCTATCACGAGAGTAGTTAGGTTTACAATGAAAGTTGGTAAAGACTAGTTTTAATGCCATGTAATTTTGTATTGGTTTTAAGAGATTAACTATCAATCAAGTTGCATGAGAAAGAGTTGTCTTTGAGAGAAGATAACTTGGAATTATGTTTCTAGACTTAGGCATAAGAATTAAATCCATGAAATCCATAATTTTGCATGATGAAACAAACAAGGATTTGAAACCCTAGAACTGTCTTTGACTCTTGCAATTCTCCCTTTGATACTTTCTTGGCTTGATCTTTCTTTTTCCCAAAAACAAAAGTTGAATTCCAATCCTCAAATAAAATTGATTCAATTCTAGAATAGCTAAATAACTTAAACCTTCCCAATTGGATCTCTAGTGGAAACGATACTCGGACTTAACCGTTTTATATTATAACTTGACCCGTACACTTGCGGTTAACACAAAAGTGGCACATCAAGTTTTTGGCACCGTTGCCGGGGATCCAAAGAACGGTTTTTGTTATTTAATATTCATTAGAATTGATAGATCTTAATTTGAGGTGTATATTATTTGATTGTTTATTTATTTAGTTTATTGTATATAATTTTTTTGTATTTTATTTATTTTGTTAGTCTATGCCTCGAGATAATACTAACCTCCTCCCTCTTGATCCCGAGATTGAAAGGACGTGTAGAAGAAACTTAAGGGCTCAACTTAATCAAACTACGGAGATGGCGGAGGAGATACCTAAGGCAATTAGAGACTACTTTCAACCTATGTTACCGGCAAGTCAACCCGGAATTATGAATGTGCCAATCAATGTCAACAATTTTGAGTTGAAACCGGGGTTGATCCAAATGGCTAGAGAGCTAGCCTTTAGAGGAAGAACCAATGAAGATCCTCACAAGCACTTGCGATCTTTCTTGGAGATATGCGGAACGGTAAAGATGAATGGTGTTTCTAACGATGCTATTAAACTAAGACTTTTTCCTTTCTCTTTGCAGGACCGTGCTAAGGATTGGTTGGAAACCATCCCTCCGGATAGTATTACAACATGGGAGATCTTAGCTCAAGCTTTCTTGAACAAATATTTTCCACCGGCTAAATCTCAAAGACTAAGGACGGAGATTGGAACATTCCGCCAACTTGAGGATGAACAATTATATGAGGCGTGGGAAAGGTATAAGGATCTCTTGAGAAGGTGCCCTCAACATGGGTATCCGGATTGGTTGCAAATTTAACTTTTCTACAATGGATTGGCAAGCTCAACCAAATCCATCCTAGATGCAACCGCCGGAGGGTCAATTTTTTCAAAGAATGCTCAAGAAGCCTATACCATATTAGAAGACTTGGCCAATACATCCTACAATTGGCCATGTGAACGGTCTTCTTCAAACATCCCAAGAGCCGCCGGATTATATGAAATTGATGAGGTAAATTCTCTTAAAGCTCAAATGGCTTCACTTACTAATGCTCTTTCTAAATTAACTGCAGGAGGCCAAGCTCAAAATCCACCATCTATAGCTTCTCTTGCCGCTTTGGCATCGGAAATGGGCGTTCATGGAGATAGTGAGACGGCTAATTATGTTGATAGAGGACATTATAGGAATTACCAACATCAACAACTTCCAACTCACTACCATCCTAGTTTGAGGAACCATGAAAATTTTTCTTATGCTAACAAAAGGAATGTTTTGCAAGGTTCTTCTGAATTATCAAATGTAGGTCCATCCCACACTGAAAAGAAGTCCAACTTAGAAGATTTGATGGTAGAATTCATAAAAGAATCCAGAGGAAGGACAACCACATTGGAAAGCACCGTACAAAGTCATGGTAAGGCCATTCAAAACATCGAGGTACAAATAAGCCAAATTGCCACTTCCCTTCAAACAATGCAAAAGGGAAAATTTCCTAGTTGCCCCGAGATAAATCCAAAAGAGGAGTGCAAGGCCATGACTTTGAGGAGTGGGAAAAAGCTGTCCACTCCTTTGATCATTGATGAGGATGAAGAGCAAGAGGTAGATGACACAATTCAAGAGCCAATTTTAGAAGATGAACCAAAAATCCTAGAAAAGGAAGTAAAGGTAAAAGAGTCAACATCTTCAAGTAAGTCATCTAACCCTCTACCTTTTGTACCTAATACTATGCCATATCCTCAATGTTTTAAAAAGAAAGAAATAGACTCGCAATTTGCTAAATTTCTTGAGTTATTTAAAAAGCTGCACATCAACATTCCATTTGTTGAGGCTTTAGAGCAAATGCCCAACTATGCGAAATTCATGAAAGATGTCTTATCTAAAAAGAAAAAGTTTGGGCAATATGAGATGATTAGCATGACTGAGGAATGCAGTGCAGTGTTACAAAAGAAGCTACCACAAAAGTTAAAAGATCCAGGGAGTTTTACTATACCTTGCACTATTGGTTCTTTAAATGTTACTAGAGCTCTTTGTGATCTTGGTGCTTCTATTAATTTAATGCCTTTATCTGTTTATAAGAAACTCAACATTGGAGAGGTGCAACCTACCACCATCACCCTGCAACTTGCTGATAGATCATTAGCTTATCCCAAAGGTATTGTTGAAGATGTATTAGTTAAAGTTGACAAATTTATCTTCCCTGCAGATTTTGTAGTATTGGACA
This sequence comes from Citrullus mucosospermus, assembly GCA_030954485.1. Taxonomy (NCBI): domain Eukaryota; kingdom Viridiplantae; phylum Streptophyta; class Magnoliopsida; order Cucurbitales; family Cucurbitaceae; genus Citrullus; species Citrullus mucosospermus. The sequence goes on from CM062057.1 coordinate 22,162,544, forward strand.
TGGAGGAGGACTCTGAGATTCCTATCATACTTGGGAGGCCATTCCTAGCAACTGGAAAGGCTATCATAGATGTCCAACAAGGGAAGTTGACTCTAAGGGTAAATGATGAAAATGTAGTATTTGATATTTACAAGTCCTTGAGTCATCATGATGAGAGTAGTCCTTGCCATGCTATAGACATAATTGATCATACTATTTTTAAGCATGTAGAGGTTATGTTAGCTAATGATCATCTAGAACAAAGCATGATAGATGTTGAAAATGCAGATACAATCTCTGATGAAATAGCATTTTATGCTAGGTGGTTAGATAGGTTGCCAATATGTTCTAAAGTAGATAAACCTATACCTTTAGCTCCCTTGCATGTTGTGAATGATATTGAGAAGCCTAAGCTTGAAATAAAAGTGTTACCTCTTCATTTAAAATATGCATTCTTAGATGATTTATCTTCTTTACCTGTTATAATATCTTCTGATCTTGATTCTGTGGAAGAAGAAAAATTATTGAAAGTATTGAGGGATCATAAATCTGCCATTGGTTGGTCTATTGAGGACCTTAAAGGTATTAGTCCGTCGGTCTGTATGCACAGAATCTTGATGGAAGATACCTTTAAACCATCAATAGAGCACCAAAGGAGACTCAATCCCACCATAAAGGAGGTAGTTAAGAAAGAAGTGCTCAAGCTTTTGAATGCAAGAATCATATATGCCATATCTGACAGTCCATGGGTAAGTCCTGTTCAAGTGGTACCCAAGAAAGGTGGCATGACTGTGGTTAAAAATGAAAAAGATGAAATGATAGCCACTAGAACTGTGACAGGATGGCGTGTATGCATTGATTATAGGAAGTTGAACAAAGCTACTAGAAAAGATCATTTTCCCCTTCCTTTTATAGATCAAATGCTTGATAGACTTGCAGGTTATTCTCATTATTGCTTTTTAGATGGATATTCAGGTTATAACCAAATTGTCATTGCTCCTGAGGATCAAGAAAAAACAACATTTACATGTCCCTATGGGACATTTTCTTTTAAAAGAATGCCATTTGGTTTATGTAATGCCCCTGCTACTTTTCAACGTTGTATGATGTCCATTTTTCAGGGGCTCATCGAAGACATAATGGAGGTTTTTATGGATGATTTTTCTGTATTTGGGTCTTCATTTGATTCTTGTCTTGTTAATCTAACTCGTGTTTTGCAGAGGTGCCAAGATGCTAACCTTGTTCTAAGCTGGGAGAAGTGTCACTTCATGGTGATGGAAGGCATCGTCCTGGGGCACAAAGTCTCTCAAAAGGGATTGGAGGTGGATAGGGCTAAAATAGTTGCTATTGAACAACTACCACCTCCCACCAATGTGAAAGGAGTCAGAAGCTTCCTAGGGCATGCAGGGTTTTACAGGAGATTTATTAAAGATTTTTCTAAAATTGCTAAACCCTTGAGTAATTTGTTAGAAAAGGAAGCTAAATTTATTTTTGATGATGCATGTCTACTAGCTTTTAATACTCTGAAGGAAAGACTAATTGCTGCACCTATTATTGTTGTACCAGATTGGAGTCAGTCTTTTGAGATCATGTGTGATGCTAGTGATTATGCTTTAGGAGCTGTTTTAGGCCAACGTAGAGATAACATGTTTAGGGCAATTTATTATGCTAGTAGGACTCTTGATAATACTCAACAGAAATACACTACTACTGAAAAAGAACTACTAGCTGTTGTGTTTGCCATTGATAAATTTAGATCATACTTGCTTGGCTCTAAAATAGTAATGCATACTGACCATGCTGCTTTTAAAAGTACTTGTTTGTTAAGAAAGATTCTAAACCTAGGCTAATGAGGTGGATATTATTGTTACAGGAATTTGACCTAGAAATCAAAGACAGAAAAGGATGTGAAAATGTGGTTGCAGACCACTTATCCAGAATTGAGAATGAGGAAGCTAAATCATTGCCCCCAATTGTTGAGATGTTCCCTGATGAACAACTGTATCAGGTAAAAGATAGTGTGCCTTGGTTTGCTGACATAGTTAATTATCTTGCAGGAGGACATTTCCCACCTGACATGAACTATCAACAAAAGAAAAGATTCCTGCACAATGTTAAGTCTTACCATTGGGAGTAGCCACTTCTCTACAAGGTTTGTGCTAACAATATGATAAGAAAGTGTGTACCTCAAGAGGAAGTGGTAAGTATTTTAAATTCATGTCATGCTTCACCCTATGGAGGTCATTTTGGACCCACCAGAACTGCAGCTAAGGTACTTCAGTCAGGATTTTATTGGCCATCCCTTTTTAAAGACTGTTATACCTTTGTTAAGTCATGTGATAGGTGCCAACGTACTGGCAATATTTCTAGACAACATGAGCTTCCAATGAAACCTATCTTGGAAGTGGAGTTATTTGATGTTTGGGGTATTGACTTTATGGGACCTTTTCCTATTTCTTTTAATGGTTACCTATACATTCTAGTTGCAGTAGATTATGTATCTAAGTGGGTAGAAGCCATAGCTACTAGGACCAATGATGCTCGCACTGTTGTAAAATTCTTGCATAAAAACATTTTCACACGTTTTGGTACACCTAGAGCTATTATTAGTGATGAGGGCTCTCACTTTTGCAATAAACTGTTTAAATCTATGATGCAGAAATATAATGTTAATCATAAAATTGCTACAGCTTATCATCCTCAAACTAATGGCCTTGCTGAGTTATCTAACAGGGAAATCAAACAAGTTTTGGAAAAGACAGTCAAGACCAATAGGAGGGATTGGGCCCTTAAGCTCGATGATGCACTGTGGGCCTACCGCACAGCTTTCAAAACCCCAATTGGTACTTCCCCGTACAGGTTGGTGTTTGGAAAGGCTTGTCACTTACCGGTAGAGCACGAGCATAGAGCTTATTGGGCCATCAAGAAGCTGAACATGGATTTTGAGAAAGCCGGTGAGAAATGCCTTTTAGAACTCAATGAGATGGAGGAGTTCCGTGCTCAAGCTTATGAGAATGCCAAACATTACAAAGAGCGCACTGCGAGATGGCATGACAAGAAGATCACATCACGAACCTTCCTTCCAGGACAAAGAGTATTACTTTTTAACTCACGTTTACGCTTGTTTCCAGGTAAGCTTAGGACACGATGGTCGGGACCCTTTGTCATTGTCAAGGTATCCCCACACGGAGCAGTGGAACTACAAGGTAACAATGGAACAACCTTTAAAGTGAATGGTCAACGATTAAAGCACTACATCGGTGATGAAGAACGTGGGCTTGAGAACCTGACTTTCATTACATGATCCAGTAGTCCCGTCTAGCTAGAAGACGTTAAACCAAGCGCTTATTGGGAGGCAACCCAATTTTATTGCTTTCTTTACTTTTGTTTATTTATTAAATTTTTTTTTTTTTAAATCTTGGAGTCATATGCTTTATTTCTCAGGAACATAGTTCATCACACAAGTACTCCTCACACCAAGCCTGTTTGGTGGCGTCCCGCTTGCTCCCAGGCTTGCTCTTTCCTTGTTAGATGTTCTTATGCATTGGGGACAATGCATGATTCTAAGTTTGGGGTGGGAGGTGTCTTTCGTACTTTTGTGTGTTTTCTTATCCTGCTATGCATGTTAGTGAAGGTTTTAATGATCATATGCATGTCAATTTTTTGAAACAATTTTTGAAAATTTTTTTTTTGAAGATTTTGTAGCTTTCAAAGTTAATGGAAATGTGGTTTATGGTTGTGTGCCTTGATGTTGATTGCCCATGATGAGATTTGAATTTGCATGATAAATGACTTATTGTGGAAATAGAATAGCACTATCTTGAGTTAAATTTATTTAAGTCCCTCTTAAAATCTCTCATATTCTTGAGCACGTAGCCACTTCTATTTAGAGTCTTTAACTGAAAAAAGGATTAAGTTGGGTGTATTTGGTTGTCACTTCGAAAGGCCCCACCGGTTAGGGAGTGGAAATGCATGATAGCTTGTAATCTTAGACTAAGGAAAAAGAAAAGAGTATACATGCCTTGAGAAAAGAAAGAGTGTACACAAAATATATGAGCTTTATTTGTCTATCTTTTTAAATGATAAACTTGTAATGAGTATGCATGGATAGGGGTAAAAAGAGCTGCTTTGCTGTGATCAGTAACGACGCCTGAGAATTGACTAGGTACGAGTCCCTACAGTGGATGTGCGAAAGCTAATGCCTCTAGGTAAAAGAATGCAAGTTTGGGCCCATGAAAAAAAATATATGATTGAAAGGCACCTTAGTGGACATATTACTCACTTGAATGCATGAAAGCTTGAAGATTGGTGCATGAGCTAGAGTAGGGGGAAAACTAAAGAAACTCTCTTAAATCCTAATTTGAGTTCTAGTATTTTAAATTTAAGGAGGTTTGCACACACACACATGGGAGATAGCAAGATTTGGCCTTGAATAATTATAACAATATAGATATGCTTGCATGTTTCTACTTAAGCTCTGAATGCTATTCTCTGAGACATGAATCAATTGCACACTTCTTCATCTAAAACTCCATATTATTTGATTTTATTCTTTGCTCGGGACTAGCAAATCTCTAAGTTTGGGGTGTTGATAAGCACTTGAAAAGTGCTTATTATTCTCTCAAATTAAGGGAGTTTTATATTAGATTTCACTTGTTTGCTAGTGATTTTCAGGTTAAAACGAGGAAAATTAGAAGAAACGACTGAAAGATCAAAACCGAGCAAGAATATGGAGAAAAAGTGCTGAAAAACGCATCCTTGCTTGAAACGCAGGATGCGCCGTGGCGCTAAGGCAGAAACGCATCAGCATGGACGCAGAGCAGCAACGCGGCGCTGGGAAGGCGTTGCTTCAACGCGTACTTGGTGAACGCAAGACAGCGTCGCGGCGCTGGGACGGCGCTGCCGCGGCGCTAAAACCCGAGAGCAACTTAATTTTGGTTGCAACGCGAGCCGCGGCGCCAGCGTTAATTTAAACGCA